>OY748330.1:6250000-7500000 GCA_963556525.1 Cochlearia excelsa
ATGGCTTTCTCCTCGAAACCCTTGCGGACTTTAAACATGTCTTCCTTCCGCCAATGCCATTTTTGCTATTTGAGTTTTTTAAAATATTAAAATAAAATTTAAATAATAAAAAAATAAATTTTGTAATAATTATTACATTTTATATAATATATATGTTATTTTATTACAATAAATATTTATATTAATTTTTTATAATGTTTAATTTTTAAAATTTAAATAATTAAAAAATTTTACTTACCGCAAAAGATTCGAACCAGATGTCCTTGATATAAGGAGGCGTACGCGACCGATTGACGTGCGGCTCCACGAAATACGTCTTCATCACATCCGAGACACTCCTACTAACCTTGTTATCGCAAAACCTACGAAAAATAAATTTATCGTTAGCAATTATTATATTCGAAAATCAATTAATTAAATAATATAAAAATCAATTAATTAAAATAAATCAATTAATTAAATAATATAAAAATCAATTAATTATAAAAATCAATTAATTAATTACCAAAATGTCCCATCTGGCCGTCCGAAATGGAGCAACGGTAGGTACCGGTGGCTCTCCCGCCGAAGAAAGTCGAGGATCCGCCGCATGTGCGGTCCAAGATGCCGAGGTGGTGGTAAATCGACGGGGTGATCGGTGGAGCATCGGGAATAGGCTCTTGTGTTGGGTTTTGTTGGGGTGGGTCTTGTTGGGGTGGGTTTTGTTGGGGTGGGTTTTATTGGGATGAGTTTGAATTAGAGGTGAAACCGGATCGGTTCCTTATAAAATTATAATAATGAGGGGGTTGGTTATTTTGAGACATGTTTTTGGATTTGGGTTTTTGAATTGGGTTTATTCAGAGATAATGAAATGTTTAGAGAGAGAGAGAATGAGTTTGTGTGAAATGAGGGAAAAACTCGTCGGGTATATATAGTATTTTGTGTCGTCGCTAATTCGTCGCTATATTAGCGACGAATCGTCGCCATTTGTCGCCTCTTTTGGTTCAAACCTTTTGGTTTCCCACCCGCGGCAAACGAAATAAAGGCGACGATTTAGCGACGATACAATATAGCGACGATTTAGCAACGAATCGTTGCTAATTCGTCGCTATATGGTAACGTGACACGAAGCGACTTACATCGTATTTAATAAGTACATGCATGTCAGAATTCGTTGCTATTTCGTCGCTATATATATTTAGCGACGATTTAGCAACGAATCGTTGCCAAATCGTCGTTAATTCGTAGCTATATGTTAACTTGACACGAAACGACATTCATCGTATTTCCAAGTACGAGAATGTAAGGAGGTTTAAATTTAGCGACGAAATAGCAACGTTTCGTTGCTAAATCGTCGCTAAATGTTAATAGCGACGAAATAGCAACGATTCGTCGCTAAATCGTCGCTAATGCTAAACCCTTATTTTAGGGTTTGTGAAGGACCCTAGGAACGGATCACTCTAATGGTACGGTTTTTGGATATGAACTCCGGAAGGAGAACTGGATGGATTGAAGGGTCGCGCAAAGGTTGCGGAAAGGCCTTTGATATTCCCGACTCCAAATGGTGCTTGATATGACGCACAAGACCACCAAGTGAAGGTTCTCTCGTCGTTGCTTTATATGACGCACAAGTCCAACGATTTGAGGAGTGTTTGCTTGGATATGACTCACCAAGAAACAAGAAAAGTTCTTTCAAAGAACAAAGAGTGAAACTCTAAAAGTTAATACAAAATTCGATTATTTTATTCCAAAGAAAGGATTACATATTTATAGAGTTTTCTAGTCAAAGACATAAATAGAAAATGTGGAAAACAATGCATAGAAACTAGGCCTTTGACTCATAAATAGAAAATGTGGAAAACAATGCATAGAAACTAGGTCTTTGACTCATAAATAGAAAATGTGGAAAACAATGCATAGAAACTAGGTCTTTGACTCATAAATAGAAAATGTGGAAAACAATGCATAGAAACTAGGTCTTTGACTCATAAATAGAAAATGTGGAAAACAATGCATAGAAACTAGGTCTTTGACTAATATTTAATGAAGGCGCGGAAATTGTTGTTGACTAGCCAAGAATGACCTTTCGGCTACAAAGAATGATCTTTCGGCTACTTTATGACCTTTCGGCTACTTTAGTCCATGATCGAGGTATCTTGAGCCGCGGTAAGGAGAAGTACACACGCGGGGCACATCATTCCCTCCTTCTTCAAAAGGATTTGTCCACAAATCCGAATAACAAAAGAGATAAAATAGAAAGAAAAAGAAAAAAAATAAAAATAAACCAATAGAGTGGCTCTGATTCTTCTTTCTTTTCTTCCACTGAGAAAATCTTTCATGCACGAGTAAAATATGTTGTTGAGGTTTCAACTCGGATTTTGCACAAAAAGTCCGACACGGATTTTGCACGAACTCGATAAGACACGAATCTTGCACAAACCTCGCTCTAAAACAATTCTTGCACACATTGGATTATCAAAAATATTGTGCGGGAAAACAAAATCGATAATCACGACATCTTCTTCGTAAACATCGTAGATAGGATCACCATAAATCTCTTTGTAGATCTCATGGTTATCTTCTTCGTAAACATCGTAGATAGGATCACCATAAATCTCTTTGTAGATCTCATGGTTATCTTCTCTTTGAACAAAGAGACTTTCGTTTCTGATGGGATAAAAATTGTCATCCATCATGACAACCAGAATCGTTCTTCGATTAAGAAATCAAAGAAATGATACCACTTGAAGAAAGAAGAAGATGAGAAGATGAGAAGATGGAATGAATCAGAAAATACCAGAAGAGTGGCTCTGATACCACTTGAAGGACCCTAGGAACGGATCACTCTAATGGTACGGTTTTTGGATATGAACTCCGGAAGGAGAACTGGATGGATTGAAGGGTCGCACAAAGGTTGCGGAAAGGCCTTTGATATTCCCGACTCCAAATGGTGCTTGATATGACGCACAAGACCACCAAGTGAAGGTTCTCTCGTCGTTGCTTGATATGACGCACAAGTCCAACGATTTGAGGAGTGTTTGCTTGGATATGACTCACCAAGAAACAAGAAAAGTTCTTTCAAAGAACAAAGAGTGAAACTCTAAAAGTTAATACAAAATTCGATTATTTTATTCCAAAGAAAGGATTACATATTTATAGAGTTTTCTAGTCAAAGACATAAATAGAAAATGTGGAAAACAATGCATAGAAACTAGGCCTTTGACTCATAAATAGAAAATGTGGAAAACAATGCATAGAAACTAGGTCTTTGACTCATAAATAGAAAATGTGGAAAACAATGCATAGAAACTAGGTCTTTGACTCATAAATAGAAAATGTGGAAAACAATGCATAAAAACTAGGTATTTGACTAATATTTAATGAAGGCACGGAAATTGTTGTTGACTAGCCAAGAATGACCTTTCGGCTACAAAGAGTGATCTTTCGGCTACTTTATGACCTTTCGGCTACTTTAGTCCATGATCGAGGTATCTTGAGCCGCGGTAAGGAGCAGTACACACGCGGGGCACATCAGTTTGGAACCCTAAATTCGGTTTGTATCGTTTTTTTACCACTTTTTCGCCAAAACGAGTTTATAACATTGATCATATGAAGTCACAAACTCAATATATGACAAAAAACTTGTAAATTAGTTTATTATGAACTTTATAGTATAAACTCTTATAAGTTATGGTTTACTTAGCTTAAATGTGTTAAGTATAATTTTGTAATCTATAATTTTTATTGTTTTATACAAATATATTACTAGTTTTGTACACTTTTTTAGTTAAGCAAAACTCGTATAAATCGATATTAAGTGGTGTTTTAGGGGTTTAAAGTTCGAAGGCTTGCAACGACTTAGCAACGAATTGGCAAGGAATCATGGTTAGCAACGAAATGGCGACGATTTGGCAACGATATGTCATTAAGTTTAGCGACGATTTAGCAACGATTTAGCAACGATATTGAACCCCTAAATCTGTAATCCATCGAAAATTAGATTTTTTAATAAATCGTTGCCAATTCGTCGCTAATATAGCGACGAATTGGCAACGAAAGTAGGTTAGCGTTGCTAAATCGTCGCTAATTAGCGACGATTTAGCAACGAAAATTACAAATCCTGGCTATTTCGTTGCTAAATTAAATATTATTTTAAAAAAAAATAATTACAAAAACACACACAATTATTACAAAAACACACAAAGATTACAAAAACACAAACAAATATTACAACTAACACATGTACACAATTATATTACAAAAACACAAAGAAAATTATTCATTATTATCGGAATCAACAGATTCGACTTCGCTACTTTCATCGAATTCATCTGCACCTCCGTCGTCTTCATCATCCACAATATCTTCAACAACTTGATTATCGGGGTCGACATGTAATACATCTTCCGTCGATTGATTTGTTGGAATGATTGTCCCACCAATGACATCTTGTTGCATAGGAACTTCATCGTTACCCATAATTAAACCTCTTGGAACGATTCGGACTACTGCACTCCATGTTATACCGCTAGTCTTAACCCGAGGATAAGGAATGAAAGTAACTTGTTCAGCTTGCGATCCAAGGATAAAAGGTTCAAACTTCCGATATCGTCGTGACTGGTTGATGTCGATCACACCAAATTTGTTGTACCGAACACCACGACCGAGTGTTGGATCAAACCAATCACATTTGAAGAGGGTTGTTCGTAAATTGACTAATCCCGGATACTGCACTTCAATAATATCCGTTAGAAGACCATAAAAAACTGAATCACCCGACACAGTTACCCCATAATTCGCGGTTGCTCGACGTTGACCATGACTTAAGGTGTGGAACACGTAACCACGAGTGAAATACATAGGAGAAGTTGTGATCTTTCCGAGCGGTCCTTGTATTAACTCGCGAAACCACACCGGATACGTTGTGTCACCATATGCGATCTGCGTTTTCAACCAAGCGCAAAATCTCGTTCTTTAAGAGCGGTTACTTCGTCTTTTGAAAGTCCTGGATAAACCTCATCCACTTGCTCCTCAAACATTCTAAAACAACGCAGGAAACTGAATCAAAATTAAATATTTATTTTGTTTATGCATGAAGGGTTTGCGAATGAATAGTTGCATGCATATACCTTTTAAAAGGTCGGGCATATTCACAATTAAGGAGGATGTAAGTATGTGCGCTTTGCCGATGTTGATCACTTTCCCACCAAACTTCTTTTATTTTTCCGGCAGACTCTTCCGATTGGTGAAAATATATCGTGTACCCCTTCCATTCCATACACTTTGCGCCAACACCTCCATCATCGTAGCGTCGTGTTGTTGTTCTACGTGTTTTTACATTGGAACCGAAATAATATGAGGCGAAATGAGACGTCTCTTGAGTTAAAGATCCAGCAACAATAGATCCTTCAACCCTTGCAAGGTTTTTCGCCTTTCCTTTCAAATATCCCATAAATCGTTCGAAAGGATACATCCACCGAAACCCGCAGGCCCTCCTAATTCGCCTCGTGAGGAAGATGTATTGGAAGGTGTTCCATAACATCGAAAAAGGATGGAGGGAAAATCTTCTCCAAGTTGCACAACACAATCGGGATACTGTCACGTAACCGTTCAATGACCTCTTCGTAAGCGTACGAGTGCATAGATCTCGGAAAAATGCACCGATCTCCGGAAAATTTTAAACATTATATTAATTAAATTATATATATACTTAATCAAAATTAAAATATAAACATTTTAGGGTTCAATGATACCTATTGCTTGTGTGTGCGGGTTCGTGTAAAAGCTCATCGAAAGCAAAAGGTAAAAGTCGTTGCATAAACACATGACAGTCGTGACTTTTCATACCTGAAAACTTTTGACCATTCTCAACACATGCAGATAACTTGGAAACATATCCGTCGGGAAACTTGACATCCGAAGTGACCCATTTGAATAACGCGTTTTTTGCTTCGAGTTTCAATACGTAGATTGGGACCGGAGCCTTACCATCGTTCGTGATATGCAACTCACTTCTAAAACATATTTCGGGAAAATCTAGTCTTGTCTTCAAATTGTCTTTAGTTCTCCCATGTACATTCAACAATGTGTTTATAATATTATCAAAAAAGTTTTTTTCAATGTGCATAACGTCGAGGTTATGTCTCAACAAGTGATTTTTCCAGTACGGGAGTTCCCAAAAAATGCTTTTCTTGTGCCGTTATGGCTTTCTCCGTATCCATCGGGTAAATTAGAAACATACCAATTACCACCCCGTCTACATGTTTTTTGCGCCCCATAATTATCCAACTCCTCCAATAACTCGCCCCCGTCGGATAAAGTATGGGTGGATGTTTAACGACCCGATTCTTCTTAAATAACCTTCGTTCTTTCGGTATGGATGATTGATTGGAAGGAAACGTCGGTGACAATCAAACCAACTTGTTTTCCTTCCATGTGGGAGTTGAAACGCATCAGTCCGATGACGGCAATATGGACAAGACAATCGTCCATGCGTTGTCCAACCTCGCTAACATGCCATAAGCGGAAAGTCACTAATAGTCCACATGAGCACCGCACGCATCGTAAAATTTCTCTTGCATGAGATATCATACGTACGAACCCCAGTGGACCATAGCTCTTTTAACTCATGTATCAAAGGTTGCGAGAAAAACATCAAGAGCTCTCTTTGGGTGCTTCGGACTCGGTACTAAAATGCTTAAGAAAAGAAATTCTCTTTGCATGCACATATTGGGAGGTAGATTATACGGAGTTAGTATAACGGCCACAAAGAGTACTGTCTACCGTACATACCGAATGGACTAAATCCGTCGGTGCATAAACCAAGGTATACATTACGAACCTCTCTCGCGAAATCGAGTATACCGTGTTGAAGTGCTTCCAAGCCTTTGCATCTGACGGATGAGTGACTTCCCCATCTTCAACCGAGTGTTCTGCATGCCATCTCATCGAATCAGATGTCCTCTCGATTGATACAATCTTTTGAGTCTGTCCGTGATGGGTAAGTACCACATCCGTTGATACGGGACTTTACTCCCCTTCCCTTGGACCTTATATCTCGGTTGACGACAAAAACGACATTCAAGCAACTCATCATCATCTTTCCAATAAATCATACAATTGTTAACACAAATATCAATCATTTCAGAAGGCAATCCAAGACTAAAAACCAACTTTTGTATTTCGTAATACGACTCAATAGCTACATTACCCTCAGGCAGATATTCTTTCAGTAACTCCGCTCATGAGTCCATACAAAACTCACTCAAATTATTATCAGATTTTATATTCATCATCCTAGATGCTAATGATAGTTTTGACAATCCAACTTTACATCCCTCGTAAATTGGTTTATTCGCAGCGTCTAACATATCATAAAATCGTTTAGCATCTAGGTTAGGTTCCTCAACTACATTTTCGGATAAATACTCCCTCGTATCATGAAATGCATCAGCAATCATTTCATAATATCTATTATCATCTACATGCACATAACCACCAGCCTGATCATGATCATAGTTACTATCAAAATGATGCAGTAAATTAGCAGGTTCGTTACTAACATGATCACTAACAGGAAACGTATAACTACTATCTCCAACTTTAGTATTATTAGAGTTATACCCTTCCCCATGTTGAAACCAAACAAAATACTGCGGCATAAAACCTCTATTAAAAAGATGTTTCCATACGGTTTCAACAAACACGTATTTAGTGTTAACGCACTTCTTACATGGACAATACATTTTACCGTATCTTGCGTATTCGCATGTTTCCGGCCCGCTGCATGAATGCTTGAAGTCCCTCCGTAAATTCGTTTGTAACTACCCCGATCGATCTTTATGCCGATACATCCAAGACCGTAACTCGTATATATTGTTATTACCTTGAGACATATTGAAATTTTTAGAGTGTTTATATTTTTATAGAGTGAATGTTTTTGTACTGTGTTGTGGTGTGATTTTTTGAAGAGGGTAGATGGGTTTATATAGTCCCATTCTAAAATTTTTGCAACCATTTAGCAAGGAAAATTAGCAACGAATTAGCAAGGAAATAAAATTAGCAACGATTTAGCAACGTTTTTGAAAACGTGCTTACCTACTTAGCGACCCTCCTCGCTAATTCGTCGCTAATTAGCAAGGATATAGATTCGTTGCTAAATCGTCGCTCATTCGTCGCCAAAATCGTCGCTAAATCGTCGCCAATTTTGCGACGAAAACATACCTCGCTAAATAGCGACGATTTAGCGACGACAATATTCTCCGTTGCTATTTCGTCGCCAATTCGTTGCTATTTCGTTGCTATATTTATTCGTCGTTATTTCCTTGCTAAATTTCGTTGCTAAAAGCTCAATTTCTTGTAGTGTGTGCTAGTCCTCCTAGAGGCTTAATATATGCAGTGGCTAATCGCTTATGGGGTAGGAAATGTAAAATATCGATAAGGAAGGTCGGGGAATCAGCTTACCTATTTCATATACCTCATGAACTAACTAGACAATGGGTTACTAAACGTGGTTTGTGGCATATGGATGATTGTCTCTTGTTTGTAGCACCATGAGCTCCTAGTGATTCTTTTTTTGCTCAAGATATGTCAACAATGCCAGTTTGGGTTAATCTTAAGAATATACCTCATTCTTGTTATTCTAGACTTGGCTACACTTTCCAACAATTTAATGGAATCAACGCCATTACAATTAAACAAGTATGATAACCATTTAGGGAGTACATCTGCATGTACTAACTCTACCTTCACTTCTCTAGTTCATGAACCTCCTATGGAGGATGAAGATGGTCAAAAAGAAGAAAATCTTCTAAGGACTAGGGGAGAAAGGGTAATCAAACCTACTCAAAAGATGCAAGAGACTTGGACGATTGTTGTTGGGAAGGGCACTAGAGGCAAAAGCTCTAGGGGCAATTATCGGTGACGTCTTCTTTATCTGGTTGTTGTTTTAATATATTTGGGTATTTGAGTGTTGTTAGAGGTGGCTCATGCTATTTCTCTTATTGATCACTTCGATGTCGTTCTTCATATTTAGTTAGTGGTTGCGTAATGTTCTTTTTGAAGTTTCTCCTTTTGTTTTCTCAAACTTTATCTCACTAAAATGGCTAATGGGTCATTGCTTATATTTTAAATTATGTTTTTCAATAAAAAAATCATTTAACAAAAAAAAAATCTCTCTATCTTTAACAAAAAAAAAAGTGTGAGAGAGAGAGAGATAACATGCACTCTAAAGATATTAGTTGGTTTGGCCTCGACCATGAATAAGGCCCTTAAGTTTTGTAATGACAATTCTACGTTTCCCTGGATGATTGTCTTTTTCCTTGTCTCTAATTTCTGCTATGAGACTCTTAACCGCGTCAACAATTTGTTTGATAAAATCGACTTCATAGCTGCCAAATAAAAGTGTATACATTACCCATTGAATATATAATCCTTCATATATATATACTTATTTTAAACTATTTTGAACAAAAAAAATAGCCTTGTAAATGTGTTACCTCTTGTCTCCCAAAGACAAACCCATCTTGTCGGAGATACATTCCAATGCTTCTTTCCATTTCTTGATCTTATCTCCACTTGATGATCTTAAACTGTGTGCTAGTTTCCAAAAGTTATCGCCAAACTCACTGCCAACGGTTTGGTTTTTCACGTCTCCTGCCTCCACTTTGTAGAATATGGGAATTACTTGAAGTCGCTCTTCATCTACAAGTTTCTTAATCTCCACCAACTCATTTAAGCACCATTCTGACTCTGCGTACCTTCGTTATTAATTAACATCGACCCCATGATTATATATTAGGGTTCTTTTTTTTTTTGTTTAAAATATATTAGGGTTCTTGAAATCTTCTTTTGTTTTTTTTCTTGAAATTAATATAAAAGACCTTTCTTTGCAAATTTTGACCGTCAAAGTCTTTTTTAACCTATATTCATATATTCTTTTATATGTAAAAACTTAATGTTTAAGTTGAATAAACTTGGTAGTCTCAAATATTCTTCTATATATATATATATATATATAGTAATATATATTGTTGGTGTACGAACCTCGTAGAAAAGATGACCAATGCGATACGAGACTGTTGGATCCTAAGGAATAGGTTTGATAGGTCTTCGCCTCTCTGTTCCAAATTGTCTATGAAGAAGTTGATCTTATTCCTCTTGAAGCCTTCGCTAAGGTGGTTCACGAAGTTATATCGTAGTTGATCTCCCTAAACTGATGAACACTTGCATGGGAGATGAGTTTGTCATCCGATATATTTCTTTATTAGCTATGAATTATCAAAAGAGTTTGTGAGAAGAGAAGCAAAGTGTTTTAATTATTAGTCACACTATTTATAGAGGATCGTTTTCTTGTTTATTTATTTTTTATAAAATAATTGAATATTTAATTATTTTGTTTGTTTGAATTGTTAGTCAAATCAGTAAAGCTCATAAATGAGTGAAAAGTCAGCTCCTAAAAGGTGAGAATTACTAAGAACATTCTCTAGTTCTACGATTATTTTATTACTTTTTGTTGACTTGTTGGTGATTATCAATTTAGTGCCTAGCTAGTGAGATTAATCCATATAATTTTTGTTAATGTATTTATATTAAGGTAATTATATGAATATATATTCCTTAAAGTTCCCTATATTTTAACCAAAAAAATAATCCCCCTATAGTTGATATGCTTTTGTAATGGAAAAATTTACACAAATGATTTTTAAAAATAGATTGTAAAATTTCCGACCTTTTTTATTGCTTTTATTTTTTAAGAAAAAACTTCTGAACCTTTTTATTGCCCACGTCCATTTGCCACAAGAAAAAGAATCACAAAGATTTTTTTTATTGGTGAAAATATTTCTAAAGACAGAAAAGTCAAAGACAAAGACAGATTTGGTGTTTGTTTATAAAGAAAAAAAGGATATTATAATTGAATATTGGCTAAGTCAAAGACATAACTAACGACCCAAAGACCAAAGTGTGGACCTCCAAATCATGAATGTATTTTTGTAGATAAAAATGATGATTTTGTTATTTTGTGATGAAGAGACAAGTAAACTCACGCATGATCTATACACGTCATGAACACGCTTATGGTTGTTACTACGAATTTTGAGCGTAATTATAACACACAAACATCTTTTAAATCAAAATTACGACTTTTCCGACTTTAAAATTGTTAGAATATTGCCGAGTTTATAGTTTTTGGGGTTTTAAAAAAAATATATAATATATTGGTGACAGTGATGTTAGCCATTTATGTTAGTTCCCAGAAACTAGGAAGTCAAATGTGATGATGATGATTATTCTTACTATATAACGAGTAAACAACATAAGACCATTAATATAGGTAGATGTTAAAAAAAAATCTCTTAAAATTATTATTTTCCAAAAAACGAACCAATCGCGACCGCCACATGATGAAGAAATGAGCGCGAATGGTATAAAATGCACCTCTTAAATTTGATATTTTGGATGTGGTTTTTGTCAAAAACTATGAGTCGCACAACTTAGAAGTAGTGTAAGTGGTATTGATATTAGTGATCAAAATTTTGTAACTCAAATTAAATTATCACCGTCAAAAGTTTTATAACTCGAAAAAATTGTGACATGACTTTAAAAAATGACAACATGAATTAAATAGATGATATATATAATTAGTTTTATTATTTACATATTTTCTAAATATTAATGTATAAACATAGAAATATATATTACATATTTATTCTTCTTAAAAGTACACTATTTTATACACTACATTACTCTCATGATACAAAAATATGGAAAGTCATTAGACTCATTATATTTAAAGTTTTGAAATATATCCACTATTAAATAATTTAAGACAATATAGATAAAAATATATGTTTTTAGAAGTAAAAAATCAAAAAGTAGTGTATGATAATTTTAATGTTTCTTTTTGTTAAAATGATACTTTTTAAGTTTCATTTTGTTAAAATAATAGTTTTAATGTTGCCAATGAAATAAAACATAATATATGATATATTTGAAATCAATTATGTATAAAGAATCAATTAGAGCATTAAACTTTTCCAAAGTTCGAGAAAAACAAATACTCCTTCTGTTTTTTTATATAAGATGTTTTAATTAGTTAAAAGCACAAATATTTATGTATAATTTATGTTTCTTGTTTTCTACAAAAAAATATTATTCATAGCTAAATCAAAATAATTCAACCAATCATACAAAAAAATGAATAATACAATTAATTACATTACACTAAATATAATTAATTTTTGCTTTGAAACTCTAAAACATCTTATAAAATGAAACAAACCAAAAACACTAAAACATCTTATAAAAATAAATAGAGGAAGTATACTTTTCTTATTCAATATGTATAACTATTAACTAGAGATGAAGTTCAACGTTATCTAATATAAATAAAAAATATCAATTTTTGACTCATTTTTAACATATTATCTAAGTGTTATATATAAGTTTATAAATACAAATTAAAAATATTTAGTATCCATAAAGTAAAATTTACCATAAACAACCAAACTCGTGTATTCAAGTCGATCCAATCGAACCTCATCCATCGTCAATAGAAACCGATGTTCATGTCTCAGTTGTAGCAGAGAACTATACCACCGATGAGAAAAGAGAATGACGGCTTAATTTTATTCATGTACATAGGATAGTATTTATACATAGAATGCATATGAGAGACCCTAAACCAAATAAGAAAACACATACAAAGATTGTCATATCAATATATTCACAATATATCGCCCAATAACCGAACCTGCTCAGGAATCTATCATCTCTAATAATATTGATTTGAACCAAAATGTGGTGATTACAGCTTCAACTATACTCCATCTGATGGTGAGGAACATCATGTGTCTGGAGATGTTTCGTCCCCTTTTACACCCACTCTAGGAGCTTGGACGAAGCCTCTTCACTTCTCTAGGCCAAGCACTCCTACGGATCCAAGCGCGCCAAAGGTAAAAATTTCCCATAATAATTGTCAGCTTCCGAAATCAGCTTGGCCATCCTTGGCTAATGGGTTGAGAGACGACATTAGGAAGAAACGAACAAAAACTCCAAACCCAATGCCTCAGCTCCTAGTTGACAAACTTCCTCCACCGCTTCTGAAGAAGGATGGTAGTCTCCATTTTCCGTGGGCTGCAAAAATGAATCCTGCATCAAGGTACCTTTACCGAGCAGCTAATCCTACCTACATGATTGATGGTACGCCTCAAGTAACTATTCCTTCCAAAGTACTACAGCTAGGACCAGAGAACCATCAAGAATACGTAATGGATAAGTTCTATAGATGTCACTACAAGAAAAACGGCAAATAGCAACGCCATATATCGTCGCTAAATCGTCGCTATTGGCCAATAGCGACGATTTAGCGACGAGAATATTTTCGTCGCTATACGCTCGTCGCTATTCAAAAATCGTCGCTAAATCGTCGCCATTTTGCAATCGTCGCTATTTCGTCGCCAATGTAGCGACGCCGTATAATCGTCGCTAATGATATTTCGTCGCTAATTCGTCGCTAATTTAGCGACGAATTAGCGACGTTGGTCGTAAAATATTAGCGACGAATTAGCGACGGTTTATAAAAAATAAATTTCCAATTTAAAGATTTTGCGAAAACAATTTAAAGATACGAGACTGTTGGATCCTAACGAATAGGTTTGATAGGTCTTCGCCTCTCTGTTCCAAATTGTCTATGAAGAAGTTGATCTTATTCCTCTTGAAGCCTTCGCTAAGGTGGTTCACGAAGTTATATCGTAGTTGATCTCCCCGGAAACTGATGAACACTTGCATGGGAGATGAGTTTGTCATCCGATATTTTTTTTATTAACTATGAATTATCAAAAGAGTTTGCTAGAAGAGAAGCAAAGTGTTTTAATTATTAGTCACACTATTTATAAAGGAATGCTTTTATTAGAAAGGAATGCTTGAAGAGTTGTGAGAAGAAATGAAAGGGGTTTGTATCCTTTTTATAGCCGAATATTTTATTATTTATGATACAACTCGTCATTTGTATCCTTTTTATAGTCGAATATTTTATTATCTAATTATTCATGACATCATCCATTCTATATTATTACTTTTGGAATATTTTATTATCTAATCATTCATGACATCATCCATTCTATATTATTACTTTTGGAATACTAATATCAATTTATACAAAATCATTTAATTGTTTTAACACATGACCAGTGGCGGTGGGAGCTTAGACCTAGGGGGTCAATTGACCCAAGTGAAATTAAAAAAATAATTTAGTGTATATATAGTTTTTATTGATCCTCTTAGTTTTAAGGTTGACCCTCCTAAAATTTAATTATTGACTCATACTAAATTTAATTCAACTAAAACTTGATAACATATTAAATATTAAAAATGTTAATTTAATAAAATTCATGACAAATAATTTTTAACAAAAAAATAAGTAAACTAAAACTAATAAAATCTAATTATATCTGATGAAACAACAAAATAAAAATTTACTACTTTTATGAAAGTGTTTCGATTCTTTGATATTTTTTTGTGAATTATTAAGTTTATAATTATTTACACTTATATTGATGATTGAGTTTCTACGTGATTGTCTAATTTATTTTATAAAAAATTGGGAGAATTACAAAACTCACCATTTGAATTAAATTTCACAAAATTACACAATTTCCAAAATACTTCACAAAACTACACTTAAAATCCAAATAAATTCTACCCACACAATCTTACCCCTTAATATTATACCCTAAACACTAATTAGCGAACCCAAATGAAAAAAAATTAATTTTGATAATTTTTTAAAGGATAAATCAAGCTTTTAAAATTTTGAAAGGGTGTAAATATGTGGGGAAAAAAAAATTAGGTGTAGTTTTGTGAAGGAGGGGTTGAAATGATGTAGTTTTGTGAATTCCTATAAAAAATAGGTTTGGCTAGTGATAAAACGATTCTAGTATAGTATAAACATCCAATATTTTTTAAAATATTCATTTGCAAAAATATTTGTAATTTTTTATAGATTTTAATAAAAAAATATTTTTTACCTTTTTATAACCAAAAACATATAAATTACTTTGACCCTGGTGACTTCAAATCCTGGCTCCGCCACTGCACATGACAAAATCATTGTATAAATTATATTATAAGTTAATTTTAGATTTTAAAATAGCAAAAATTCTTCCTATTTAATAGGATCAAAAATATCAAAAAAAATATCAAAAACTATTCATATTTAATAGATAAGATAATGAAAAATTAAAATAGTATGAATATTTCATTTTTATGAAAATCATATAATATTAAAAATCTAATTAATTTTTTTTTATATGTCTTAAGTTTAATAATATTTTTATTATTTAAAAGTATATCTTAAATTAATAAATGTAAGATAAATTTTACTTGTGGTATAATTTTAAATTTAAATGTAAGTATAATCATATATTTTAACACCCTATTTAATAAATATGATGATCTTCTCATATTTAGTTTGTAACGGGTCATTGAATATCACATATGGAAATTTAAATTAATAATGATAATTGTTATAATGTTAAATCAAAGTCATGTTATGTATAATATATATATATACGTTTTGCAACGAGTAAGAAAACATCATACATAATATAAGAGATATAAACAAAATTATATTCGTAATATCAAAATATAGATAAATATGGTTCCAAATTTTATCAATATATATATAAAATAGTTTCTTAAAATGATATCAAACTAATATGTTTACAAATATTACACCCCCGCACGGGTTCAAATCTAGTTTTTCATTAAACTCAAAACAATATTTTACTTTAATCTAAAACAAAACACTCTTAAGCATATATATTCTTATTCTTAGTTTTGATAACAACTATACAATAGAGAATTAGAATTGTGTTAGTTTTACACATAAACATATTATTGATTTCTTCTTCTTAAGAAAAATATGACACTTAATATAAAGACCTTAAACACAAACATAGATTGTATAAAGATTATTATGTTTAGAAAATATCTCAAAACTAAACTCACAATTAGGGATTAAAACCATGGGCCTAGACCGGTCCATTTTTTTTGGACAGTCCATGGACATGACCAAACTTTTAATGGTCTTTATGGGCTAAACCAAATAAGTCCACATTTTAATTGGGAAAAAATCAAAACACACCAAATCAAAAAACGCTCTCTCTCTTTCTCTTCCTTTTCGTCACAACATCTCTCTCTCTGACAACATCTCTCTCTCTCTAGATTCGTTTTCGTGAGCTATGATTTTCACATTCATTCAAAGACCTATTTGAGAAGGTGCTTATTTGTGAAGATAAGGTTTCCAGGTGAAACCATGATTATGTGCGTGGTTGCACTCTTTTTCCCTCATCATGGTTTTTATCCCAATGAGTTTTTCCATGGTAAGGTTTTTAACGAGGCAACAAGAACGCGCCAAAAGATAGACATTTGTGGAAGAAGAAAACATATTTTCCTGAATCTCTTTACAAAAGACGTCTATTCCGGAAGATGGTGATTTCAGGGGGAGAAATGATGAAATGCGTGGTTGCACTCTTTTTCCCTTATCGTGGTTTTTATCTCACTGAGTTTTTCCACGAAAAGGTTTTTAACGAGGCAACAACAACTAGAACACGCAAAAGAAAGAGTCTGAAAGCCGATATATACAAGATTTTATTAAAGACGGCTTTTAACGTGACAATACACAATACGTTTACGCAATAATGGATAATTAAGGGGGAGTATTAGATAATTACCTTTGTAATTATCCATTATTATAAATAGGATAATGATGGTTGTAATAATCTCTAAGACACGGTTTCAACCGACTATGTTCACTATATAAGGAGCATCGTATCATTTTGTAAATGAGAGAACATCAACGTAATAAAGAATCATTCTTCACTCTTACCATTTATTTCTTTCACAAATGACATATATATATATACTATATTAGTTTTATAACAAGGTTTAATTTTTCGATTTGGTTATTTTTGGTGTTTAAGACGGAGACAGAAATCACACGTCGTGAACACGCTTGAGATTAACGACATACTACGAACTTTGAGCGTAATTATAAACACACACACCATATTTTAAATCAAAATTACGACTTTTCCAACTTTAGAAAATTGTAAGAAAATGACTTTATAGTGTGGAAATTCATATGTTCCTTTTACACAGAAGTCCAAAACTCGAATATTATTATAATATTAGTAATAATTTATAGGAAAACTTGGTCTAGTTCCACAAACTAGAAACTTATTGTGATGACTATGAAATAAAACAAAAATATAATAATGTCCGTGGATCCTTTTTGTTATTAGTTTTTATATGTTTTTGCTTATGCTAAACTAGCTATAGTTAATAGCCATAGTCAACCTATTATCAGTTACCCCTATTATTTGTGCTTAAAATTATAAAGGCTCAATTAGGTAGATGGACACCGATAAACACAAAATTAGTTTTCGGACACTAACTTGCTATTTTTTAGTTCTGACAACATCAACAAAACATAAACTACCGAAATTGCCCCTAGGAATATCTACGCTTCATCTCGGCTGCAAGGGGACAAGATACTATTTGAATATCTTGTGTGCAGACTACTATCTGACGTGCATTAAATGCAGAATCCTCCAATGGCGACGAAGATATGCTTCGGTTACCACATTTCTTATCCCCTGACAGAATCTTACCGTAGATATTAGGAGATATTATGTTAGCTAAACTAATGAAAGTGTGAACCATATAAGCTATATAAAGGAGAACGATTGTTAATCGTAATGGTATCTCACCAAGAAAACACCATTACGTACATTAAAAGCACAAATATTCTAAATCACTCTAATCATTGAAGACCAACATCGTCGAAACATTAAGTGAAGAAAGATCGAAGGTATTAATGATGTTTTACTTATTGTACAAGAAAATATATTGGCATTTTAAGTAGACGATAATTATGTATGTGTCGAGATAACTGATAAGGTGTATATTATCAAAATGTAGGGATTGGTATGTCGACAACAGTTAGATTGAGGAGAGGTGAGTGGGTTGAAGATGTTGATGGATGTTATACTCACGTTGTCTCATCGGCATCTGATATGGTTGATGTGAAGCTGAAAGAGTCAACGAAACTATCGGAGGCGATTAAGGTAATCAAAACAGCGTACAAGCTACAAACAACCGACTGCCTGGAGCTGTCCTACAAATGGCCTGCCTGGGTGATTGGACCCGATTGGAAAAAGTACGAGCCGATATACATCGTAGATGACGATAGTATGAGTTTATTCATGGCGTTAAGAGCAGACTTAGCGGATATTATTTTGTGCGTCAAACCCATCAAAGCTAACAACGGCCCATTAACCATGGTGATATCCGGTAATTACCGGAGGAATAACCGCTTAAAAATGTTCAGCTAGGCATGAAGGACAAGGTGGCGTGGTGATAAGAGATGTGGAAGAAGTTGAAAAAATATCCGATAACAAAAAAGATAGTTGTGAAGGTAACTGGCGTGGTAAAGGAATCAGATTTTCAAGCGTTGAGAAGGGGAAACAACCAATAGAAAAACGTGTTACAAGCCCCACGAGACACCAAAAACTAAGATCTGTGGTTGAAGCTTGGTTGTACGGAGGTCAGAATGGGATGGAAGAGATAGGTGATCCAATGACCGATAATAACAATCTTATCGGTAATACTTGTACCGATAACAATATTGTTACGGGTGAAGATGTATTCCACGCAACTACATCTGTCACTCCAAATATTGAAGTAAGACCACTTGCTGATCATGAAACACTGGCAGATATGCTGAAGGCGGTAGAGGATATGTTAATGTCCACAAGTGAAGCAAACAAAGCAATTCCAAGTAGCAAAAAGTCGAGAATACACTACTCCGCAAAAACGGTTGTTCACGAAGATGGTATTCAAGGTACACCATCTATGAATTGGGCTGCATACGAATTGAGAGAAAGGAAATACATACTGGACCGGTGGAATGATCTAATCGCATCAAAAAGTGTCATGAAAGACAATGTCAAACGTAGTCTGGATGATCCCATTATCCAACCAATAACGAGGACCTTGTCTTTCAATTTGATGAATGAAGACAACATTGAAAGGGAAGAAACCCTGAACCTTACTCTTGGAGTTTCAGCCCCGTTGAGAGGATCAGTAACAACCACTATACCACGCACAACGCCTGTGTACAATGTGAGTAGTTCGCCTAGTTCTTCGTACGGTGTGAGGAGCGCAAACGAGTCCAGGCCATTAGATAGTGAATCGGACGCATACGAAGATGTTGAACGCTCACGGTTAGAAGGTAATAATCTAAATATCTGATACTAATAGAGTTAGTCGATATCGGTTTTTAATGCATATATATTGATTAGAGTTTATACTTATGAATAACCAGCAATAACACATGATGACTACTTCTCGACGTCATCTTGTTCAGATCCGGATGGCCCAATTGAGATTCCGCATCGGATCGGGCAATATTTTGGGGGGAGTCAATGGCGTTGGAAGAGAGACATTCACGACATAACGTAGAGGTTGGTGGTCCGTCTCATAACCCGCATCGGCAACAAAGACATGTGTATTGTCTACGTATAAACCTAAACGTTCCAACCGTCTTGTACGATAGAGATGCTCCGCCTTATGTGGATGAACCCAACCGAAGACGGTATTATTTATTTAACAATTATAAGTAAAGTAACAAATTTGAGATAACAATATTGTTATCGTGTAAGATAAAATAACAACCAACTGACTGTGCGTAATGATTTATTGTTAATATGCAGAAACACTACACAGAGCAATATATGATGCTGATTATGAGGGGGACGATTTATTCCTGGGTCGTGTATTTAAAAACAAAGACGATTGTGCAACCAAGTTAGCGATACACGCGATACGAAGGAAGTTCCATTTCATATATGCAAAATCAAAGCCGACAATGATTCTGTTTGTATGCGTGAGCGACACATGTCCGTGGAGGGTGTACTCGCTAAAATGGAAAGTAGCGAGTGTTACGAGATCGAAGCATGACATTACAACACACATGTAGTGTCGACGCTCGTGGCGATTTCCATAAACAAGCATCAACCGGTGTGATAGGGAAATTAATGAGAGCTAAGTATGTTGGTTGTGGACGAGGGCCAAGACCAAATGAGCTGAGGAGGATGTTGCGTCAAGAGTTCGGTCGAATATTTCATATTGGAAAGCTTGGCGGGCAAGGGAAATAGCCATGGACAACGCAATGGGGTCGGCAAGAGGTAGCTTCGCGCTCATACAACCGTATTTCAAGAAACTCAAGGAGACAAATCCAAACTCACTTACAGCAATTGAGACGGATGTGGACGACAATGGAGTCCAAAGGTTTAAGTATCTCTTTATGGCATTGGATGCATCAATCCGAGGATATGAGGCGATGAGAAAAGTAATTGTGATTGACGGAACACATTTACGCGGAAGGTATGGTGGATGCCTTGTTGCTGCAAGCACACAAGACGCAAATTTTCAAATTTTTCCGATAGGTTTCGGGATCGTTAATAGCGAGAACGACGAAGCATGGACCTGGTTCTTAAGGAAACTATCAGAGGTGGTCCCCGACTCGTATGATTTGGTGTTTGTTTCTGACAGACACTCGTCGATATACGAAGGAATCAAAAGGGTATACCTTTATAGTTCAATGATTAAATTTACATAATTGATAACAATTATCGTATCTGCTAATAACTTATGATTATGCTACTTTTGGTGTCTTTAAAATTAGTTAACAAAGTTTGCAAATGACGTTAACAGGTATATCCAATGGCTTCTCACGCAGCTTATATTGTGCACTTTACAAAGAAACATTGTATCTATCTTCAAAAAGACTCAACGTTAAGTGGATTGGTATCGGTCGGCCGCGCGTGCCTATCGGCTAATCGATTTCAATCGAGTGTTCGCACAAATCAAAGTTCAAAACGAAGGTTGTGCAGCGTACACTGGAAGCAATTGGTTTCGAGCATTGGACAAGGTCACATTTCGTTGGTAACGTGTACAACGTTATGACAAGCAATATCGCCGAGACAATCAATAACGTCCCCCGACAATGGCAAGGGATTACCCAATAATATCAATCTTGGAGACGATACGCGCACAACACTTGTTACTTGGTTTGTATTAAGGAGGGAGGCAGAGAAGTTGATGACAATATACTACCTCCTAAAGTACAAGAAATGGTGATAGAAAATTATGAGAAAGGGGCCGGATACAATGTGATAAAATTAGGAGACGGGTTTTATGAGGTCCGTGATAACACCGATGCAGCTTTTGCAGTTCATCTATGGGGAACGTACCTGCACTTGCCGCGAATTCCAGCTCCTCACAATCCCATGCTCCCATGCCATAGCTGCTGGAATAAGAGAAGGCATCAAAGTTGATACTTTAGTTGACGTACACCACACAACACCATACTTGAAGCTAGCCTATGAAGGGATAATCATGCATGTTCCTGATATGAACAAGCTTGCACCATCACCAAATGATATGGGTGGAGGTAAACTGGCACCGCCGCACGTTCGAAGGCCATCAGGTCGTCCAAGGAAAAGGAGGATCCCTTCGAGGGGAGAATTTAAGGTACAACATATATAGTATCTGTTACCAATAGTTGTAACATATAGAATATATTGATATTTGTCCTTAGCCATGAGTACATGCTATTGTAGAGGACAAACAGGAGACGATGCACAAGATGTAAGAGCTTAGGTCACAACAGGGCAACATGCCATGGACCGGTAACGGTATATAATTTAAGTCCTACTATAAAAATATTACACCACATTCTTGTTATTAGCCGATAACTACAATAATAACGGTTATTTACAAATAATATGCTTAATTACTTTACATAGTAGTGATTACTAAAATGAAGCATACTTATAAAATATTCATGGAAACTAGGATAATTGATGACGCCAGACAAAACAAGAGATGGGAGAAGGTAGGTTTTTGGAGTGTTGAATAAGATATCGGGAAAAGGCTTGTGATGGTTCGACCGTTTGTTGTGAAATACTGAACAATTTTAAGCCTTAATAAAAGAATGGGTAGTAATGGTACTTTTGTAATGTTGGGATGTAATATATCTATGTGTAATGCTGAACTTATCGTTAATGTAAAATAACTTTTATGAAAAAAAATTGTTCAATTATACGATGTGGTAATTCGGATAGCAGGTATAAATGATATTAGATAAAACTAGATATGTAAGATAATTAATATAGAATGAGAAAACTTTTGGCTCCTAACGAAATTTAACAAGAAAATAAAAAACCAGATATTGGATAAGAATTTCGTTAGGTGATAATATTAGTCAAAAGTAAAATAAATAAAAACTAGTACAAGCCGTCTACTAAAACAAGGCAAGTATTCGCAACCGGATAAGAATTGTTGTACCGATAACATTGTACTTAAACTTAAAATAAAGAAAGTCGAAAAGAGAAATGTTCTTGTTCCCTAATCTCAAGCAATACCAGATGACAGTAGACCACAAATAAGCTTCTTCGTTTCCTTCTCAATGTCACATAGGAAAAACATACGGCATTCTTCAAAACCACCCGTAGCATGCGCATGTATCAGAAATATAGTCATCAATCCAGAATCTGCCGGATTGGTCACCTGTGCTATGCCTAGTTTCCTTTCGATTAGAAATGGTTTACCCACTGATTGATGCGGCAGAATGATAGACTTAAGAAGGTACGGAAACATGTCAGCAATGGGTTTGAGCTCAGAAGCAATCCGGGAATCGTTGTGATGTTGAACATTGGTATCAAGTACCAAGATTGTGGCAGCACGAACATCAATGCATAAGGCAACCCAATTCTTGCGGTCAAAGTTAAAAGGTGCATATATGAAATCAACTTCGGCAAATAGTTGAACACACTCTGAGCTGTCGCTCTTCCCAACAATAGAACTTACTAATTCGGTTGGAAACACGAAAGTTCCCGGATCAGCTGCCTTGGCAAATTTGGGGTGCAAACGCATCAAGGTTGAAATAAACTGAGAATCCAGAACATCAACCTTCAACTTCTTGCCATCAACATCAGCTGTTCTGAGAAGAAACCGACTAAAACGCATCAACGCATCTACTACCTGCAGAACAATAAACTCTTATCCAATAATACAAACATTACAAAGTCATAACAACTATATCATCTACAACGTACCTTACTACTCAATTGTTTTTTCCTTTCAAGCAGTGCGAGAATATCTTTGTTGGTCAAAAAAACACCGTCACCAACAGATATTTGGCTGATATATAACAAAAGTGTTAGTTTATAATCAGAGCAAAGAAAAACTAAAAATATATAATATATAATATAATATAACCTCCTAGTTCGAAGCTTCTCGATTGACTCTGTAAACCTATTCTCAACCTCAATTTCTGAATTTGTGGGAGAAGGATGACCAACAAGCGTTTGGTTTTTTTTTATCGCATTGAAAACGGGCTATCAAGTTTGGAAGACGGTGTCCCGTGCGCGTTTACTCCTCCTCCGATATGTTACCGGGATATCTACAACTTTTCCGGACGTTACACGATTTGTAATTAAATAGCCGTAAGATATACGCCAGCAAAATTTAAATATTGTTTAAGAAATATTAAACTCGTTACAATAGCCATGGTTCTGGGAATGGCAGCAGACGCATCCAAATTAGCATCCAAATCAACATCCTTCATAAAGAAAATATGGTAATAATAAGCTAAGCTATATAGTCACTATAAGCTATGGACAATCTGTAAGATAATAACTTAGGTAGAAGATATTGTTGTAGTTACCTCTGGAGGTGATGAATCCATTGGAATACGTATATCTTCCATAACGGTGTCGTGACCATCGTTGATTGTTTTTTCCACACTCGCTATTTACCTCAACATTCTCTCGTCTCTTTGGCCTTGCTTGCTTCCATCTAATGTATAAATAAACAAATATATACCCATATATTACAGCATCTTGTATTCAAAATATATCAAGTATAAATAATTGGGACAAACAGTTAAATAAGATATGATTAATACCTTTGAGAGTCCTATTGGTCCTGAATTTTGTTTGTCCGGTTCAGCAAGAGTAGGCGAGTGTTCTCCGATTTCCTTACCAAACAAATAGGACATGTTATATGAAGAATAAAACATCTTAATAATATTTATATTGGTCACATGTATAAACCTCTATTGTTGTGAGATTAGCATCTGCACGTCCTTCTTTATTACGGAAACTGGTAGATGAAGTAGAGTTATGCTCCTATAAAACAAATAAAGTAAATATGTGTTAGAAAAATCAGAAAAATCTATTATCGCAGATCAAAATATAGATATATTGTTTATACACTAAATTGACGACGAAAACAACCTTAGAAACCTTCTCAGTTTCAATAGTATTGACAGATACATGATCACGACAAGCCTATAATGACCAACCAATAGCAGATAACAACACGTTAGCGGATAACAACACGATATCCGATAACAATCCCATAACTAATCTACAAAAAATCAACTTGCCCAAAACATTACATACCGATTTTCGTATCCAGATTTAACTGAATCATGATCTTTTTGTCCAACGTTTGGTGAGGCTGAATCAGCAGTACCCTAAATAAAAAATGGTCTCACCACATTTGAGACAAACGTTGTGACTCTGCAAAGACATATGATGAAGGTGCAGAAAAATTACCTTAGATAGGCCGTCAGCATTTGCATCTACCACAGTTTTTGAAACATGTTCCGGCAAATTCTCGGCCCTCGCCTAACATAATAGCATTTAATTTATTGAATTATATTGGGTGATAGTAGTTAACTATGTAATAGCATGTAATTTATGTACTAGCATGATATCTATGTATTAGCATGATATCTATGTACTAGCATGATATCTATGTACTAGCATGATATCTATGTAATTTACATAGATTTCTAGCATGTAATAGAAATCTATGTAATAGCATGTAATTTATTAAACTATATTAGTTGATAGTCTAGAAATTGTTGTTGTTATTAATAGTGTAATACATAGTATAAAGAAAGATGTTTGTGAATATGTATTTCTAATCTGCAGTTAATAATTTATGTTGTAATCTTATCAAAAAATACAAAATACTGACCTGAGCTTCATTACCAAAATGTATTGATTCATCGTCTTTATGTCCCGCATGTATTGAAACTTCCACACTCCCCTGCATAACAAAATAAAATAAAGTTAAACAAGTATACAAGCCACCAACAGAGGATGTGTTGAAAAACTATTTACCTGTTCATCATTACCCACTACAACATGTTCAGAATTAGGAGCTCGATGCGAAGGTCCAACATCCTCATGTGCCTACATATCAAAAAAACATAAAAGTTAGTATCCGCTATTTATAAACTTATTGGTGTTATCTAGTTTGTATCTGATAACCTCTCCAAACTGATCATTGTAGAACGCAGCAATGTCTTCGACAGAATCTTCCATTACAACATGCTTTTTACCACGGTCCACATTCTGTTTCTTATGCACACCACTGCCATCCCTCGGATTTTGACCTCTATCTGAAACATTAGTATGAGTCGAATCATTTGGTTGATCGCCTGCGAATACAACATGATCAGATATCCATTTTGTGATCCCTCTAAAAATTCGTTTCTCAAACACAACTAGTTTTTCATCGATCATGGATGACAGCACATTAATATCAAACTCCTTCGATCGCTCAGTCGAAATCGAATGTTGCCCCGGGCTTCTCCTTACCGGCTCAGAACGTATTTTAACACCTTTGTTTGTGCGCTTGCGAGGAGGAGTAACAGGTTTATCAGCCACCATCTTAGGTTTCCTCGTTCTCAAATCGCGTGATTTGACTCCTCTTTTCGGCTGGAGTGTTCCAATACCACACTCCGAAGGTATAACACCACCTTTAAACATAGAATTATCAAATTCAAACCCCTTGCCAATCAACTCAACCATGTTATCAACAAGCTCATCTTCTTCATCTTCAGACCAAGAGATGTCTTCCTCCTCTGGATTAAACTCTACATCAGGGTGTATTATAGAAGTTACCTCAGCCTGTAACAGATAAAATAGTGTCTAATTTATAAATTATCAGGTAAACATAAAGAAATTATCAAACTAATATCGTACCTCACACAATGAGTCAATCTCCCTGGCATGACCCAACTTAAAAGCCAAGGACTGTTTGGCAGGTGCAACATTTTCGATTCACCATCGAACCAAGCAGAGCATTACTTGTAGGCAAACCAACTTCTTGTATTGATGGAACGGCTTCAATCAAAACTAGTTGTAACGCATAAAGAAACCCCCATGGACCGTAACAGCCGTTGTAGCTAATTGTTCAACTTTTCTTTCTTTAATAGATGTCATTATCATTTCAAATGACATCCTTCCCCATGGGTAAGAGAAAAATGCATCAATGTCCTTCGACATTTCAGCATGGTCCTAGTTGATCTTTGGGTGGTGAGAGATGCTGGAAGTAGGAAACCATCATCTACAAGAGCAAGGCAAGCATACCTTAGTCTTAATCGCGGATCGTTGATTGACCTCTTGGCAAGAATGTCAATAACACGGTCAACGCTAACACCTTCTTCTAACCCAAACAAGGTCCCATAGTAAGGCACTTCTTTACCCGCGGTGTTCTTCTTCTTCTTCTTAGGTACAATGGGGTATTTACCACATGTCTTAAATTCTCTAAGAGAAAATCTAACCGGCGTACCCGCATATATGACCCATAACTCGTGTTTTTTCTCCACATTCAAAAGCCTAGCTAACAAGAACAAGGCAAAACTAGTTGACCAAGCAGGTTTGTTGTGCAACTCAAAAACCATGGCCAGTGGAGAATTTTGTATATATTTCCTCTCAAACGGATCAAGGGAATCAATGATCATACGCAATTTCTCAAACTTGTTATAGATGTTGATCCGATCGCCAAGCAACTCTTCTCCGTAAGCAATTATCCTATTGGGCAGCTCAGGAACATCCATCTGTGAAAAAACAATGATGTAGACTATTAATATAATAAATCAAATACATATATTGCATATAATACAAACTAACAATATTATCAGGATATGTTTCCAGATACATGATATTTTCAACTGTAACAGTGTACACAATTATCAAACAAACAAAAACATTGATGACCAAAACTATCCAAACAAGATACAGACTGAAAATCTAAACACAACAACATTAAAAAGTATACACAACGTAACTGTAAATCATTTATTAAACAAACAAGCACATTGATAACATGTTACGAGAAAATCAACTTCATATGTTAACAGATAACAAAAATTATTATAGACACAACCTAATTTTGATACAAAAACTATAGAAAGAATATACAGGATACACGATTATCAAACAAACAAACACATTGATACAAATGTGTTTGAAAATAACCTTTATATCTTAGCAGATAACAAAAATTCATGGTGGACAAAAAACCCAAAAACATATAATACATACTAACACAACTATCTGATATTATGCTAGATACAGGATATTTAAAATGTTATCTTGAAATTTTTTTTTCTATACATGACTCTTTTTAATGTAACAGGATACACGATTAAATTTTTTATATACTGTAAATCATTTATTAAACAAACAAGCACATTGATAACATGTTACAGAAAAATCAACTTCATATGTTAACAGATAACAAAGATTATTATAGACACAACCTAATTTTGATACAAAAACTATAGAAAGAATATACAGGATACACGATTATCAAACAAACAAACACATAGATGCAAATGTTTTGAAACTAACCTTAATATCCTAGCAGATAACAAAAATTCATGGTGGACAAAAAACCCAAAAACATATAATACAAACTAACACAACTATCTGATAATATGCTAAATACATGATATTATAAAATGTTATCTGTATATTTTGTTCTATACATGAGAATTATTAATGTAGCAGGATACATGATTATCAAACAAACTAACACATTGATACATATGTTACTGAAACTAACATTTATATGTTAGCAGATAACAAAACTTCATGATGGACAAAACCCCAAAAACACATGATACGTACTAAACGCAACTATCTGATATTATGCTAGATACAAGATATTTTAGATTGTCATCTGCCTATTTAGTACTATACATCAGACTTATTAATGTCACAGGATACACAATTATCAAACAAACAAAAACATTGATACACATGTTATTGAAACTACCTTATATATGTTAGCAGATAACAAAACTTCATGGTGGACAAAAACCCAAAAACACATAATACAGACTAACGCAACATATCTGTTATTATGCTAGATACAAGATATTTTATATTGTCTTCTGCCTATTTTGTTCAATACATGAGACTTATTAATGTCACAGGATACACGATTATCAAACAAACAAAACATTGATACACATGTTATTGATACTACCCTATATATGTACGCAGATAACAAAACTTCATGGTTGACAAAAACACATAAACACATAATACAGACTAACGCAACTATCTGGTATTATGCTAGATACAAGATATTTTAGATTGTTATCTGACTATTTTATTCCATACATGATACTTAATAATGTCAAAGGATACACGATTATCAAACAAACAAACACAATGATACACATGTTATTGAAACCACCCTTTATATGTTAACATATAGCAAAACTTAATAAATCAACCAAATTTGATACAAAAACTATAAGGAAAAATAGAAATTGAGTGTCTAACCCCACATACATTCAATATTAACAAAAATAAAACTGTAGGCAAAAATCTCCAAATCAATTAGGGTTACTCCGAATAACAAAGATAGGAGAGTTGATAACAATCCAGAATTCGTATTTATAAAACATGCATATACATGAAATCAAAGGCGAAATCATAAATTATAGACGGTGAATCACTTCAAACATCGAAGATACTGAGAAATCAATCAAAACATGCCCATAAAAAATACCTTACAGCGGTCGAGTACTCTGTTCCAACACAATTTTTGCCTTCGCGATAATGACTGAAGCCGATTTCAAGGATAACGAAATCACCGGCAAAAACTCGGTTTACTTTTAAAAATGGTGAAACAAAGAAAACAAGGGACTTCCCGAAGAGAGAGAGAACGACGAAGAAGAAGAATAAACAGAGAAGATCTCGGATATATCGGAGTGTCAGTTGTGTCAGTTTAATTTTTTTTTTTTTTTAAATTAAATAACGTTGTAGGGGTAAAACCGTCCAAGACGTGGTGAATAGTGGCGTGAATAGTGGCACTTTTTGAGGAGCTAATTAACCGATTATCCATGTCCATTTAGTGGTATTAACCAATTATAAATATGCATATCTATTATATAAAAACAATGGGATAATTACAAAACTATACTTTTTTGAATTGTATTTCAAAAAATTACATATTTCAAAGTCATTTCTCAAAACTATATCAAAACATTCAAAATTAAATTCAAATAAACCCTTCACACACAATCCCACCCCTTTAATATATACCCTAAACACTAATTAGTGAATCCAAATAAAAATATTTTAATTTTGGTAACTTTTTAAAAGATAAATCAACCATTTAAAATTTTGAAATCTATTATATAATAGCACAATACTCTCTCAATCTAAGACATCCACATCATCATCAAAAATAATTAAAAAATCAATTAAAAAATCATTTAATAAAATTCATTCAATATTAATAAAACTCATTCAAAATTAATAAAACTCAAATAAAAAACATTCAATATAATATTTAACACTAATAAAAAACAAGTATATCAACTTTCTATCTATTATATAATAGCACAATACTCTCTCAATCTAAGGCATCCACATCATCATCAAAAATAATTAAAAATTCAATTAAAAAATCATTTAATAAAATTCATTCAATATTAATAAAACTCATTCAAAATTAATAAAACTCAAATAAAAAACATTCAATATAATATTTAACACTAATAAAAAACATGTATATCAACTTTCTAAAATGAAAATATATAAAAGTTGTTTCTCTCTTATACTAATTTTTTGGAATATATTACATATGTCTCATTATGTAAAATTTTCTATCTAAAAGCACAAAATTTAAAAGTTATAAATGATGTTTAACATTTATTAAAAACAATTAAAAATTAAGACTACATAATATTAATTGGTCATATTATAGTTAATAGATAAAAAATACGCATATAAACTTGTGAAAATCAAATAAAATGGAACAAATCAAAAGACCTAAAACATTAAACAAAATGGGTGAGAGAGAAAATAGTTTAAAAAATAAATAAATATAAATTTATAAAAGTTTAAGTAACTATAATTTGGGATGGAAAAACTGCATATATATACATACTTTCTAAATCTAAATGTTAGTACCAAATATATATATGAAATAAACTTAAAATATCCACGGGTAAAACAAAACCTCATACAAAATAAACAATTACATATACAAATAATCCAATAATGTTATAGAGAAAAGAAAACAAAATATGATCCAAATTAATTGAGATGTTAATATCTCCACGTAAAACAAAATTAAACAACATACGTACAATTAAATGTAGAGAAGTTGAATGGTACACAACAACAATTTTTTTTACATATGGATATTTCATCGGTTTGATAATAAACTAAAACATCCAAACAGAAGTCGTTCGTAAAAAAAATCATTTTCATTAGGTTAGTAAAATATAAAATAGATGGAAAATATTTCAAGTTAAACCATATATCTATTACAAAAATAAAAAAAATTCATAAAACAAACCAAAACCATCGTAAATTCAATGTAAAATTATTTAAATTTACTATAATAATTAGCGAATATTCCGCGCAACGCGCGGGTTCTTTCCTAGTAGTGTAAACATGTAAAAATATTAAATTATATATATTTTTGTGAACAAATGATTGAAATTGTGTAGTTTTGTGAATTCCTCGAAAACAAATGATCATGTGGTAGGCCACGTACCAGACCCGACCTCACTAGGAGGGGGCAGAGGTGCGCCCGCCTGCCCAACGTACGAAGCCTTGTCTAATCGGCAATAAGTGGATTGGTTCATACCTTTTATATATCAATGTTTGTTCCTATATATGAGTTTTTGATATGTGACATTTGTTCCTAATAACCTCTTTGTTTGATTTCGTTCACTGATTCAAGTTTGTCCCTTACTCACCGTTTAAGCTTCTCTTGCTTTTTTATTTTTGGCCACTTACGAGGTTTGTAGGTTTCTAATTTAATTTTTATATAAAATGTTTTTCTACTATTAGATTTGTTTGTTTCTTATGGATTATTTAATTTTTGTTGCAGATGCTTTGTTCTTTGGTTTATGCTATTTAATTTGGATATCACACAATTATACAAAGCGACAAACTTTATCCCTCGTAAGTCTTAATCTCTTATAATATATCCATGTAATGTCTCTTCTTTAAAATTGATTTTGGGTTAAACATCTAATATTATTATGACATCGAAAACGAAAAAGAAAAAAAGAAATTTTTATACAATATCTCAAAGAGGTGCTTTAGATAGGTTTGTTAAAAAAGTAGATGCTAATGTTTCTAATTCAAATGAAAACATGAATGAGCAAGATAAATATGAAGGTCATGGTCCTAGTCAATTGAATGAGCGAGATAACGTTCAAAATGCATCTAAGTTTGAATTGTGATGATGGTCTTAGGCAATTGAGTGATCATGATAATGTTTCAAATGCATTTTCGTTTGAAATATTCATGATGTTAGATAATGGGAAAATCTTGACAATAAAATGAGAGTCACATTAGTCGAACCTGGACCTAAAAGAGAACCAAACTTAACATTTCCTCTTGATCCAAGCAATAGGCATTTCTCATATGATTATTATTCTAGAAAATTGATTAACGGAGAAACCCGTGATAGAAATTGGTTGTTTTATTCAAAACATGTGAACAAGGTTTATTGTTTTTTTTGCAAGTTGTTTAAGTTTCTTGGTTACCCAAGCGTGTTAGCAAATAATGGATTTAACGATTGGAAGTATCTTAGTGAGAGGATTAAGCAACATGAAAAAGTGTAGAGCATATGGCTAACATGAAAACTTGGAATGAGCTTAAAGTTAGATTTGAAAAAACCAAACTCTTGATAGAGAATTGCAACAAGAAATTGCAAAAGAGAAAGAACGGTGGATGCTAGTTGTAGTTAGAATTATTGTTGTTGTGAAATGTCTTGCTAAATAAAATCTAGCTTTTCCTGGATCAAATGAGAGACTTTACAAAGATAGTAACGGTAGGAATGATTGAATCGATTGCCGAATTTGATTTTATTATGCAAAACCATATTAGGCGTATTCATAGTCATGAAATAGTCAAAAAGTAGTAGTTTACAAAAATACCATCAAAAAGTAGTTTACAAAAATACCACAAATACAAAAAACGAGTTTTAACATTTTTAGATTTTATTTTTTCATTTGGGTTCGCTATATAGTGTTTAGGGTATAGTTTTTTGAGGTTTTGGGTATAATTTTTAAAATTTAAGATTTGTGGTATTTATGAGAAAAAACTTGTTAATGGTATTTGTAAAACTTTCGAAAATCTGTTATAATTGTGTAAAAAAAAAACTTTTTGTGGTATTCAAAAGAATTATCCTTTTAATGTGTATACGGGCGTCAGTTTAGAGTATGCGTCAGTTTAGAGCATGTATGTGCTCCCTGTGCTTTTTGCACAATTGCACTTTAATGATCCGCGCGTCTATTAAATAATTAGGGTCCTTAATTTTAAGAAGTTTCAAAAAAACAACCTCAGTTTTTAAATTTTACATTAACATACACAAAAGTGTTTTTGTAGACAGTCATGAATCGCAAAATCTATCAAATGGTTTTAAATAACTTGATATATACTTTTAGGTTTTGATTTTGGCTTAAATCATTTTTAATTAAACAAGCATAATTATCTAAAAGTATGTATGTATTTTAAGTTTTTAACTAAACTATACATTTCAGGTTTTTATCCATGTTTCACTTAAATTCACAAGAATATAATATTTAATCACACATTTGAACAATGATTAAAATTCACAAATAACTACGATAAAAACATATATATTAATCAACCATTTATGTCCATAAAAGATTTAGCCTTCGTATAAGCCACATTCATATGTTTCATAAACCGATTCACATCTAATCTAACATTTTGCTCTTTTAAATACACATTCATTTTTGTTACATTCCAATCTATTCCTCTAAAAGCAATAGGATCTTTCAACACCAAATCATCTCTACTATACTTCTCTACCAAACTACTCTCATCCACATTAATCGAATACGTGATATACTCCAACTTCATCGCTTTAGCCGGCGTTTCGTAACACGTTTTAGCCGCCCAACCTAGCCCTAGCGGAACAACTTGAACCAACACCGAACCCGGTCTAAGAAACAACAAATGTGTTAATGCCGCACCATGGACCCCTACCATCACATGGCTCGATTTTATAAGCCTATAAGCATCTCTTAAACTCGTAGTTTTAGATGGTCTAAATATCATGACTTCGAATCCAACATCTTCAAGCATCTTTTTGATCTCTAACTCGTTTAATAAAACTCTACCAATGTTACCATATCTACTAACCAATAAGAGACGAGGCTCGTGTGTTTTGATATGATATAAATTTGTGTTTAAAGCTTTGTCTAAGAGATTGTTGAAATCCACTAATGATTTAGAATTGGGTATTTGGGATTGGTTTATTATCATAGGCCCATGTGAAATTAGACCCACAATAGCAGAAGTGAAACAATGTGTAGTAGAATCACTTTCATTGTCTAGTAATATGGGTTTGTGTTTACTAAACTCACTTAGAACATCAATGTATTTTGGCATCCACCACTTCTTAGGATCCGCGATCACGACGACGAAATCACGGTCGGGGAAAACCGTGTTAGCGGTTATGAACAACGGAATGAGACCGTCGGCAAAATCGTGGTAGACGTTTCCGGTGTAACCACCGGCACTGAACACGATTGCCGGCAAATCATGTGAGATATGACATTTTTGAGTTAGGCCCAATGGGCTTGAGGTTAGTGTTAACTCTTTGATTTTGGACATGATCCTTTTGTCTTCTTTTCTTGGGTATGGTTTGATTTTTTGGACAAGTGGTGTTGATGTGGCAAATGTGGGGTCCATGAGGGTGAGAGTTTCGGTTTTAAGATTAAGAATACATGAGCCGTTGATTAAGCAGAGATCGTAGTTAGTGTGGGATCGATCACATGTAATTGTTGCTGATGTCATCTCTTGTGGGCATGCTTGATTCTTTGAGAATCTTAATATTTCAATAACAAAATAATAATGATTTAAATATTAGTTGGTTATTTAAATAAATTTAAAGTTGGCAAAAATTATAGCTATATTTATAGAGATATTTGTTTTATTAACTTCTTATGAAGATCTTAAAATATATTTCTTTCACTTCATTTCTCATTATTTTAAAAAGGAAACTTTGTTTTGTTAGACATTTGTATAGTTAATATAAAAATTGGAAAAGTTTTGGGTTTTCTTTTTTTAAATGTTAAAAAAGGTAAAATGAGATCTATTTCTTTTTCCCTACATTTATGGTTTCTGGAATAAAAAAAATTAGTTATGATTTTCTTAAAATAATTATCATTCATATAAATTAATTACAATCAAAGTGATCTTAAACTAAACCTCAAAATAATTTCCGACTATTTATATACATAAAAGAATATATTCTTTTTTTTTACAATAAAAGAATATATTCCTTAAGGTATATGTGAGTGTCTAAGTCTAATCGCATGTCAAATCAAACTACTAATTAAAAAAAACATAAAGTAATATTCAAATAATTTTATGATTTTGACTTATTTTTTTTTTTTATTATTTTTGGTTAATCTGGGTATCGGGACCTATGGAAGGGTCCAGACTAATCCCCAAAGGGAGGTGCATCCCACAGATAGACTCTCTCTCCGGATATTCAAATGGGCCGAAAGCAAGGGCCCATATCCATGTGGTCAAGTAAATAATCTAACAATTTCGCACTCGCGGGGAATCGAAAGGCGACTCCTGCACACAAGTGGAAACCACTAGACCAAGAGCACTTGATTATTTATTTTATTTTTTTTTTTTTAATTATTTTAGATAGATTGATTTAATAAAAATCGTTGACGTTATATATTTAACATTAAAAATAATTAGTTTGTTCGTAGATTCACAAGCATACCTAGAGGAAGACTTAGCGAGCGAATCATTTGAAAATCAGACACGGAGGAGAAGAGACCAATATATGTAACCATAATAACGATCACAAAGGCAATTCCTCCTACCACCAAATAACTATCTCCCTTTGTTTTTATCTTAACCATTATTTTTGTTGTTGTTTGTTTTTGTGTGTAATAGTGATTAGATGATATATTTATAGGTCTTTATATATATATATGTATGTGAATATTGAGGAAATCTAAAAAAGTATCACACTTTTCCAAAACAACATTATAACTTCCTTTTTTTGTCAAAATAGTTTTGTATTTAAGTTAATTTCCAAAAGTAACACATAAGTTCAATTAAATGAACCGTTTATATATATCCATAAAAATAAAGATTGTACAAAATAGAATATTTGATTTATATATGGTTCAAAAGTATAAATCACTACGATATAACATAAACATCAATCAACCATCTAATATGATTAAATTATAAAATCTCAACACTAATCCTATCTCTTCCATATATAAATCCTAAACACTAAATAATAATTTCCATTAACACTATTTAAATTTTAAAATATCAAAACTTCAATGGCCCCAAGTTATTTTTTTTATTAAATGGTCCCAAGTTATTTTTTATTAAATGGTCACAAGTTATTTTTTATAAAATGGTCTAAAGTTATATAAAAAAGGCAATTCTCATGAATAATATTAAATAATGTTTTTAACACAATTAACTCACATTTTCGGAAATTTTAAAAATACCATTATTTTTTTTTCTCATAAATACCACAAATCTTAATTTTCAAAATTACACCCTGTTGTGAATCTGTGCTTGATTCACCTAGATCTATCTTGGATTCACGGATCTTGACCTAACGATGAACATAACTTAAAGAACACAAGAGAGATTTTTGTTGACCCTGAGTTCACTATCCGGTGTGGATAAGCTACATCTCAGGGGAGGGAAAACCGGTCCCTCGTCCGATCCACTATGAATCAATGAGATTACATGTGTTTTTCACCGGAGACACACTCCGTCTCGGTTAACACTCTAACCCGAGACAACAATGGAAGAAGAAGAACAATACAAGAGAAGAGAATAAGAAAGCTAACACAAGATAAACCAAGAAGCACCTCTCTCTCTCTCTCTCTCTAGCTCCTCTCTCTCTCTCTCTATTTTGGAATCGTGAAGACTCAAGAAGAAGAAGATGAATGTGACGATGCTATATACACGATACCATGTTTTGATTTGGTAAAGTGTAACCTCTCTTTCACTTAGAGTCTTTGGTTTTCTTCTTTATTCTCAAGACCTTCTCTTTTGGCTAGAGTGTTAGGACCACTTGAACCAAATCTGTTTCTTCTCCTTATAACATGTTCCTTCTTCAATCTTCCTCCTTTCAAGATGCATTAAACTTCAGCTTCAAGTTTGGATCATATTCCAACAATCTCCACCTTGATCCAAGCTTGTATACCATCTTGAATGTTGCCACTTAGAACCCTTGAAAACCGCAGCTCTAACCTTATCATTAAATCTCCATTAAACCTGCATAAGCAACCCTTACACATCCAGAACACTTAGCAAGTTTAATCACCATAAACATGCTTAACCATCAATGAACAAGACACTATGTTCAACGCCTCAAGCTGTGACAACATCACTGCCTTTTCCAAGCCATTTACACTTCTAAGTTGTAACCAGCTTTAACACAAACTTGTGATAAACTCAACTCTCCAATGATGCTCTTGAACTTTCATAGTTTTCATACCTGAGACAACCTCCCAGACAACTTCATTAACAAGATATGAAACACCTTCACACTCGTTAACCTAACAGAATTTCCATAAGCTACACCACTTATGAACTCAACGATCACACAGACTTCTCCCCATGGCTTCTGTTAAACACCATAGACCTGTTTCAGTGACTGTATCCAACCTTTATCTTACTGCAAAACTGATTCTCTTTGTCGACCTTATGATTCTCCTCATGCGCACTGAGTTTAGAACCAAAAACTACTTGAATCATATGCAGAAAACCAGAAACTTACGAGTTTCAAACCTGAACCATTCTCTGATTCAACCATTTGTTTAGTCACCAAGTCTTGAACCCAATAACTTGTACCGCCGCTGTCGCCAACAAAACACGCCTCACAACTCCACCTTGTTGAGAAGACTTTCGACACAAATTCTTCTGTCCAAGTTCCATGAGTAAACAAAACCGTACCAGCAGCTTTTGACTCGCTACTTGTACACTTTAACCACATCTTTCACTCACATAACATGTGATCCTTCCAAAGACATCCTTTTACAGCATCTTAGACATCAAAACCTTGAGCTCATGATGTCCATTTCAGACTTAACACAAATTGTTCTCACCCACCAGCTCTTCTTTAACACATTTTTACCACTGATGAACCTCCACTTCACTTCCCAGCAAGTGTATCCTTTTAGAAGATCTATTAAGTCTCCTTATGATGCACCAAACGCAATCATATCTCCTTGATTGTTGTTTACCACCTTCAGTTTTGATTTCTCTGCATTTTCAACATTTCTACGTCTCCACCCATGTTGCAAATAACGACCTTGAGATAACATAGTTATTATGTTGTAGCATAACAAATTCAAGCTTGTAGAAGTGTATGAACTTTGAGACGATCCTTGCAGACAATGCCCTTGTTCCCAAAATTGTTTCTTCTTTAGAAAAATTCCACTATCACTTCTATAAGCTTCATCTCAAGCCAAATCATACCTTGGTATACTTTCTGAATTTTCAGAAATCTACAAATTGAGACGAGAGCATGCTTCAAAACCGCAGACACTTGTTACACCCTTGACTTTTCAGTCTTCCCACACAAACACTTATGAATCATATCCAACAGTGAACTTAAAATCCATTTAACTCTTCCTTTCCTAGCTGCTTTGACAAATTATTTTCAGATTACTGAACTTCTGAAATGATCTGAGAAATCTTGTACATTCATAGCTCCACCTGAAACTTGAAATCTTCATATTTCATTTTCTCTCTAAAGTAGCTTCACCAAGATGAGTTAAAACCTTTCTCCACTGTTACTTTGACCCATACATCTTGTGTATAAGATTACTTCTTCATAACTGCTTCTTTCTTGAACCATGTATCAGACCTTGATACATTATTCAACTTATTGTCCCCAGCCAATCAAAGTAACCTTTTATGCCATAAGACCCACCAAGAGCTCTTTCTTCTTTGAAGCTCTCAACTCGGTTCTAAACTGCCAAGCTAAACATGTTTGATTTTCTTCACCAGAACTTGTGCTTTCCACTATCAACCACCATGACAGTTTCACCGTAAACTCTTATGTTTTAAATGACACAAAAACATTTTCCGGAGATAGTCAAACAGAACGAGTGCCTTGACTTTTCCAAGTCCCTTAGACATATAACAACTCATCCATCACTCTTTGATTCATAAACTTGAACCAATATATCCATAAACAAGTTTCAGTCTTAGACATTTCAAATCACCTCACCAACACTTATGTTGTGACAAAACAGAAACTTGTATCTTCTGCTAATATCCACATGCTTTCTCATCTCTAAGAAACATGTCAAGCAGACTTTGATGTTGAGCGCACCATGTCAAGATATCCTTTAAGTCCAACAAATACTTCTTCCATGTCTCATAACCTTGAGTCACATGCACCGAGAAGAACTCACTACCTTTATATTTCTTTAACACTAATTTCTCCATCAATTTTTATGAGAAGGCCAACACTTTCAGACTTTTATAGAAACACCAAGACGCCATTGAAAACTCTAACTTGAGGTTTTCATCACTTCAACACCTCACCAAAGCTTACTTTAGCTTTTACCGCATAGGATCCCCGTTGCAGCAAACACTTTAATGTCGCTTGCAAAGAACACACACAATGCCCAAGCTACTACTTTATGAAGTCCCTTGTTTCCATATCTAGCTGACTTTGATGACTCTCAATTTCTTCTTCTTTTGAACTGTTTGACCAAGTTCATTACCAAAGAAACTCCATATGTTGTTGTAATAGAAACGCACATATGTTTTACCACACAAGTACCACTTATTAAACACCAACATATCCAACAACTTTCATACATTCCCAAACTAGCTGTTACAAGCTCCATGATGACCTTGGTCATCATAACCTTGAGCTTATCAAATCCACAAGACTCTAACCCGAGACGTTGAGACTGAGACAAACCATATCCTGCGAGAGAAACTTCCTCAAGCTTAATCAACCTTGAATTATTTGAAGCCCTTAACATGTCTTGTTTCTAGCATCTTAACTTGATCTTGTTCCATACCCATCTGCTACTTTCTTTATAACCCGAATCCATAAACCTTAACTGAAGTTTAAGCAGCCACCACACACAATTTCAACTTCTAAGGCGTCCCCTAGTCATGAGATTAACATGTGTTACTCACAGCTTGAACTTCAGAAAACACTTGAACACAAACTGCATCAAAACCTTTTACGCACAGATTTAACCAAAGCAAAAATCTGAAACCCAGTACAACTTTGGCAAATCCTTTGTAAAGCCATCATACAACCATATGTGTTCTTCCAAGATTTTGATTCTCTTCTTCATGCAGACCAGAAACAACACTAGAAACAACTACACAGAACATCACATAGTTAACTTGTGATTGCAGCGGAAATAGACCAATATCTTCAAGATTTAAACCATGAGAACCGGTGATATGATTCTGATTCATAACCTCAAGCCAAACAACTGTGACTCATACTTTTCATGAACATGAATCCAACATCAATATGTGAAATCTTTCAACACGCATCATCCTAAAAAATCGCTTTCTCAAACGCAGATCAAGAACAAAGTCGTAATTTATCCTTCTTGCTCTCTGAAACTCAACATCTCATCATCTTGTAACCATAACAGCTCCACCAGCAAGCTTTATGCACCAAGCTCACAACTGTTACAGACCCGAGTTACCTTTCGAAAGAAACATAACTCACTGATTCTCTTTGATTTCTTAAACCAAAAAATCGTCAGATCCGGTTTGGATCTTACTACGAGAATCTCTTGTTCCAAACTCCGGCATCTTCTACCAGAACCACCGTCTTCTTCTTCTTCCTCATCTCACAACATCACAGATCTAGTAAACCTCCGTTACACCTTCCGCGAAGACTCGATCTCGCCGAATCTGAAACAAAACCACCGTTTCTTCTCAATCGATGTCTTCTCCTTATGTGAATCACAAGAGCCTGAGCTCTGATACCACTTGTTGTGAATCTGTGCTTGATTCACCTAGATCTATCTTGGATTCACGGATCTTGACCTAACGATGAACATAACTTAAAGAACACAAGAGAGATTTTTGTTGACCCTGAGTTCACTATCCGGTGTGGATAAGCTACATCTCAGGGGAGGGAAAACCGGTCCCTCGTCCGATCCACTATGAATCAATGAGATTACATGTGTTTTTCACCGGAGACACACTCCGTCTCGGTTAACACTCTAACCCGAGACAACAATGGAAGAAGAAGAACAATACAAGAGAAGAGAATAAGAAAGCTAACACAAGATAAACCAAGAAGCACCTCTCTCTCTCTCTCTCTAGCTCCCTCTCTCTCTCTCTCTATTTTGGAATCGTGAAGACTCAAGAAGAAGAAGATGAATGTGACGATGCTATATACACGATACCATGTTTTGATTTGGTAAAGTGTAACCTCTCTTTCACTTAGAGTCTTTGGTTTTCTTCTTTATTCTCAAGACCTTCTCTTTTGGCTAGAGTGTTAGGACCACTTGAACCAAATCTGTTTCTTCTCCTTATAACATGTTCCTTCTTCAATCTTCCTCCTTTCAAGATGCATTAAACTTCAGCTTCAAGTTTGGATCATATTCCAACACACCCAAAACCTTCAAGCTATATCATACCTTTTCAAAACTATACCCTAATCACTATATAGCGAAAAAAAATTAAAATCTAAAAGTGTTAAACCCCATTTTTTTATTTGTGATATTTTTATAAAATACTACTTTTTGATGGTATTTTTGATATAAAAAATATTTTAATGGTATTTTTGTTATAAAAAACTTTGGTGGTATTCTAATGTATTTCTAAAAAAAGACTTAGATAATTAGTATCTACGCTTGGGCCTATTTACGGCCCATTTGATACATTGGATATATCTGGCGGGAAGAGCTTAGCCACCACTCGCCGGTAAGTTCTTCACGGCGAAGATCGATGCTACGATCAATCTCACCTCAACAGCTCTCTCCGACCAAAAGACTCTTCTTTAAACACAGACACGTCCAATTTACGACAACCCACGAATCGATTTTGTCCAAAGATGATCCTGTCTCCATTAACTACGCAGCTTCGAGCCCTTGCTTTCTCCTTTTAAGTAAGTGCACGAACATTGATTCTTTGAAGAAATCTCACGCGTCTTTAACTTTAAATGGAGTATTGGGTATTGACATATCTTGTGCCACTAAGCTTGTAAGTTTATACGGTTCTTTTGGGTATACTAAAGATGCACGCAAGGTGTTCGACGAAATTACTCAACCAGATTTTTACTCAATGAAAGTCATGCTTAGGTGTTACTCTTTAAACAATAAGTTTGTACAAGTGATAAAGTTTTATCCTTTAGTGAAGAAACACTGTTATGATGATGTCGTTGTCTCCATGGCTTTGAAAGCTTGCACTGAGATTCAGGATTTAGACAATGGGAAGAAGATACATAGCCATGTCGTTAAAGTGCCGAGTTTCGATAACATTGTGTTGTCAGGTCTCTTAGATATGTATGCAAAGTGTGGAGAAATCGATAGTGCTCGTAAAGTGTTTGATTCTATTAGTTTCAGGAACGTTGTTTGTTGGTCTTCGATGATGTCTGGTTATGTTAAAAACGACATGTACGAGGAAGGTTTGTCTCTGTTTAACGCGATGAGGAAAGACTCTGTTTCAGGTAATGAGTATACATACGGTACTCTAGTAACGGCTTGTACAAAGCTCGGTGCTTTACATCAAGGAAAGTGGTTTCATTGTTGTTTGATCAAAAGCGGTATAAAGCTAAGCTCGTGTTTGGTGACATCGCTTCTAGATATGTATGTCAAGTGTGGCGATATAAGCAATGCTCGTCGCATCTTTGACGAGCATTCTCATGTGGATCTCGTCATGTGGACAGCTATGATTGTCGGATACACGCACAACGGAAGTGCCCACGAGGCCCTAAGCTTGTTTCAGAAGATGAAACAGGTTGGAATGAAACCTAATTGTGTTACCATTGCGAGTGTCTTCTCGGGCTGCGGTCTGATTGAGAATCTCGAACTAGGAAGATCGGTTCATTGCTTATCTGTGAAAGCCTGTCTTTGGGATACAAATGTCGCGAATGCTCTTGTTCACATGTATGCAAAGTGTGATGAGAACTTAGATGCAATGTATGTGTTTGAAACGGAACCGGAGAAAGACATAGTTGCTTGGAACTCTATAATCTCTGGGTTTTCGCAGAACGGTTCTGTCTACGAAGCTTTATCTCTCTTCCAGCGCATGAACTCAGAATCCGTGACGCCCAATGGAGTAACAGTCGCGAGTCTCTTCTCTGCTTGTGCCTCCCTCGGATCACTAGCCATAGGTTCCTCGCTTCATGGTTATACTATGAAACTCGGTTTCTTAGCTTCATCAAGTGTTCATGTAGGTACTGCACTCTTAGACTTTTACGCCAAATGTGGGGATGCAGAGTCAGCTCGTATTGTCTTCGATAATATCGAGGAGAAGAACACAATCACATGGAGTGCTATGATAGGAGGCTACGGGAAGCAAGGCAACACGAAAGGATCCGTCGAGCTATTCGAAGAGATGCTGAAAAGGAAACAAAAGCCGAACGAATCGACTTTTACATCGATTCTGTCAGCTTGTAGTCACACGGGGATGGTTAACGAAGGAAAGAAGTACTTCACATCAATGTATGAAGATTACAACTTCACGCCTTCCACGAAACACTACACGTGTATGGTCGATATGTTAGCTCGAGCAGGCGAGCTCGAGCAAGCCTTGGACGTCATAGAGAAGATGCCTATACAACCGGACGTGAGATGTTTCGGAGCGTTTCTCCACGGTTGTGGAAAGCATTCGAGATTCGATCTTGGTGAGATTGTGATCAAGAAGATGCTCAAGTTACATCCTGATGACGCGTCTTATTATGTACTTGTGTCTAATTTGTATGCATCTGATGGAAGATGGAGTCAAGCTAAAGAAGTGAGAAACCTGATGAAGCAAAGAGGCCTTAGCAAGATCGCAGGACATAGCTCGATGGAGACAGACAGAGACAGGTTTCGTCGTAACTTTTCTGTATATATACACATAGCATTCTTGGATCAAGTATGATTTGTTTTTAATGTATAGAGCATTCTTCGATAAAGTATGATTTATTTTTGTTGTTGTAAATGTAGAAATACAAAATGGGAAAGCTATCTCCAATGTATTACTCTATTTTTCTACTTCAAAATGAACAATTTGATTCGAAAAAACCGCGAATTCATAAGAAACAACATTAAGCATTAGAGAAACCTCTAAAAAAACATAATTTGATTCAAAAGTAAGTAACACAATACTATACTATTGCGGTTTTATTTAGCACCGGTCTTGTCTTTCAACATTGCGATGAATTTTTCTTTCTCTTCATCGGTCATACCAGTGGTTGAACAATCTCCAATTCCCCACTCAGCTCCTCTTAGACAATACTTGTCTTGTATCTCTTTCTCATTCCTATTACCAAACATACACACAACATAACCAATGTTGTGTAACCAATGTTAAACATATGTCTATACAAAAACATTCACAAGTTTTGACATACTTTTCTTTGTTAAGTTTCGAGTTTTCGAGTAGCTTCTTGAGAATTGGAGATTCTTTGAATCTTGAATCATTTTCGGCGTAGAACTTCTGGTTCTTTGCTGCAATGTAAAGAAAACTTTGTTTTGTGTCTTTTCTTGAAAAGAGACAAAACACACAACGTTTTTCTTCCTTTTTTATATAAAGAAATTAAAAAAGAGTGGTTACCATTGAAACGTTCAAGAAACTCGAGTTTTGGTAAATCAGGACCAGGGATTGATTCAATACCGGGACTTCCAGACATTAAGCCTGCTTTAGCTGAAGAAACATACATACAAAGATATACATACACATGTTACAATGATAAGATTTTTACATGTGTTTTGAAGAATTGAGGAAGATTGTGTGAGTTTACCAGTACAAGGAGAGAGGAGAAGAGTGAGTGATGCAGCTAAAGGTAAAGTGGATTTGCAGAGAAGATGGTCAAACATTGATGATGATGATGATGATGGTAGAGACATGGAGATACGATGATGAACTAGTTTTGGTTCATGGAGAATGAAGCTTGCTCGAGAGAAAGTTGAGATTTTGGTTTGCATCATTTTTTAGATTATTTTTGTGAGGAGGGTACGTGACTTCTTTGAAGATAAGTAGATATATATATATATATATATATATTTATTTTTAAAATAATAAAATTTCATTTGATAAAAATTCATTTGAAACCAAAATAAATTAAGGGTAATAGGAGTGAATATTAGAAAGTTGAGGTTAATTTGAATAAATAAAAGAGGAGAAAGAGTAAATGAAAATGTATTTTTTACCTCCAACTATTTTCTTCTTTCTCTTTCTAACTGTGATTTTTTTGTTTATAATAGATAACTATTTTGAGAATAAATAATGATTATGAGATAAGGGTTTATGATGTAGGATTTAGTGTTTAAGGTTAAGTGTATAAAATTTATGATATATTCGGAAACGGACGATAAATGTGATTTTTTAGATAATATACTTTTATTTTACAGATAATATACCTCTATTGAAGATAATATACATCTATTGATGATAATATACGTCTATTTTCAATTGGATAATGGAGATGGACGTTTATTTATTGACTCAATGAATAGTTTCCAATAGATGATTATTTTCATTATAGAGAGATAAAGGGTAAAACTAAGATTAAAAAAAATTGCTTCCCACATTTGTCATTTTGACAAATTTGTACATGCTTTTGTTATTTTTGCAAATTAACCCTCAACTTTTTAATATTCACAAAATTCACCCATAAATTAATTAGTTAATAATAACATAAACTCCTTTTACTTCTCTACATGAGAAATATTTTCCATGGAAGAATGAGAAATATTTTGTTGAAAAAGCATAAAATAAATTAAAAAAACGAATTAAACTGTTTCATGATAAAAAGTTTATAATAAACTAACCAAAACTCTTGAAAGTGTATTTTTGGAGTAATATCAGAGTATTAACTGTTTTAGCCTTCAAACATGGCTTTAGCAGCATCTATAAGTGCTGGTCTGAAATCTTTTGAAGCTCTTCCTAAAACAGTGTAACCTTCTTTGTCTTCTACATCCACATCTGCTCCATGTCTCACTAACATAAACGCCACCTAGTCCGTCCAAAATTAACACTATTAGATCATATATACCACTTTTAAAGATACCACTTTTAAAGTTTGGAAATCTAACCTGTTTGTCGTCGCAAATCACTGAATGCATGAGTGGAGTTTGACCCATTTTGTCGGTAACGTCGACCTCTGCGCCTTCTTCGATAAGAAACTCGCAAAGTTCAGACTTTCCCGTGCTTGCTGCTCTGTGAAGCGGCGTGCACCCGACCTAGAAAGTCATGTAATTTACGTGGAAATAGCCAAATCAATGGTTGTTAAAAGAGATTGAGAAGCTAACGAAAAGAAACCTTGTCTGTGATGTTAATCTTTGCGCCGTGAGTTAGTAAAAGCTTAGCAATCTCTAACCATCCTTTGCTAGCAGCGTAGTGAAGTGCAGCACGACCACCGTTGTTTTTAGCATTGACATCAGCACCTTTAACACAACAAAGAGCAAATATATATATCAAATCGTCTCACAACGTCATCACAATAGTAGAAGAAGGAACACATAAAACTCAGTTCACTAAGTGGTCTAATCTCATGAGGAACTGAAACAGAAAAACAAGAACTAATCACTAATCACTACACTGAACCTGATTCGAAGATAAAACCATTCATCTAGAATTTGAACAATCACAACATTTTCGATCTTTCAGAAACAACAATATACGGCACAGAAACAAGATTGAATCAAAACAAACCTCTGGTCAATAACAGTTCAACAATCTCAGAATTGCCGATACTAGCAGCTGAATGTAAAGGAGACCATCCTTCATCATCATTGCTGTTTATTACAGCCTTTGATTCATCTAAACTCGATAGCAACTTCACTATCTGCACATATTCAACATCCTATTAACCAAAAACCACCAACAAACAAACAAGCAAGCTATGGACTCAAAACCATTACAAAACAACACTTAAACTCTACACATACACAAAGCATTTATAAAGCAACACTTATACTATACATACACAAAGCATTATGAAGAAACACTTGTACTCTACACATACACAAAGCAATACAAAGCAACACTTACATTCTCTATACATACAAAGCATTGTTCATCATCATAGAGACTGTGTAGAGTACCAACAAAGCAAAATCTACTCCTAATCTCTTCGATAACCCAAATCGCTAACGAGCAGGCAAGCTATGGACTCAAAGCAACAGTTATACTCTACACATACACACAAAGCAATACGTATACTCAACACATACATAAAGCATCATAGAAACTGTGTAGAGACCCAACAAAAGCAAAAATCTACTCTAAATCTCTTCGATTTTCTAGTTTTCAACGAAAGTTATGCTTATAATGGCAGATTTAGAAAGAACCTTGGAGTGACCTAAAGAAGCAGAGACATGGAGGAGAGAGCGACCGTCTTCGTTTCTGAAACTCAGAGATTTTCTGAGATTCTCAGGCGATAAAGACATGAACGCAGAAGAATCTCCAGATTCGGCGGCTTTGAAAAGGTCTTCGTCTCTGATCTGAATCGAATCTTGCAGCTTCGTCGTAGCATTGGTTTCGATTTCCATGGCTGTCTCTCTGTGGAGTTTTGATCAAGCCTTTGTTTACGGATAAGTTCAGAGAATGTTAGAGAGAGAGAGAGGAGTCTTTATTATAAAAGAGACCTAAAGTGATTAATTTACTAAAATGATTATTTCTCTTAATTATGTTAATGGGCTTTCTTTTACGAGTAATTCACAAAACTACATCTTTTTATTATTTTTTTTACAAAATTCTACACAATTCAATTTTTTCACATATTTACATCTTTTAAAAATTTTAAAAGCTTGATCAAAATTTTTTCATTAATGTCTTCAAATCGTTATTAAAATGTCCCAAAATCAGAAGTTGTAATCTCGTTATAAATTAGCAACGATTTAGCGACGATATTTTCTTTTAAACCAAGATGTTGTTAAATCGTAGTAAATTTACGACGATTAAACGACGACTACGTGTATCTTCGGAAAATCGTCGTTAAATCGTCGTAACATAACGACGACCAAAAACGTTGTAAACTTTACGACGATTTTACGACGATTGTATCCAATATATGCTATTTAATATATACTAGGATTTAACCCGTGGTACACCACGGGTTTATGTTTTTTACAAATAGTTTTATATATATACAATTAATTTAGAAGTTTGTAATATTCTTTCTGTTTTTTGTAAAATAAATAAAAATATTCGAATCTCTAAAGAGTATTTTGTTATTTTATTGTTTATGCAAATAAATATATAATGAGATTAGATTTTATATAGCAAAATCTTAATATAATTTGTAAGTTGGTTTATTCCAAACTATTATAAACTATAAAAAATTATTTTATTATATTTAGGGATGGACAAAACTTCCGAATCCGAAATACCGAACCCAAACCAAACCGAAATCCCCAAATCAATACTGATCCTAAAAACAAATAACTCGAATGTATAGGGAAATTTACTACCATAATACCCGAAATCGAATCTGAACCGAACTCAATGTTGTAGAACTAAACTAAAATACTCTAACTACCCAAAAAATATTTAAAATAATAATAATTATAATTATATTTGAAGTACATAATTGGAACCAAACCGAAATTAAAGAACCGAAACCGTTCCAAAAATAAATAACCCGAACGAATAGAAAAATTTACTACCTGAAAACCCGGAGCTAAAACAAATTTCTAGATTTGAACCCGAAGTACCCAAAATTTGTTTATGATAAAGTTTAATCATTATTTTCAAACTTCTTGTGATTTATCTAGAATTTTTCCAGAAACCGAACCCGTCAATAAATAATTAATATGCTAATGTTAATTGATTTAAACAAACTTTATCTATGTTCAATATAGATGTTTATTAACATCTAAAATATTAATATAAATAGAAACTTATAATATGGACAATGATTATATATAAAAACTAAACTATATACTTTTAAAAAAATATTTATATTCTGAAAATTTTTATAGACCTCCGTAAGAAAAATAAAAAGATTATATCAAAAATATTATAAATATGAAATTAGTGGTTGGTTTTTGTTGAAAATCGGTTTTATTGTTTTTGTTGATATTTAAGTTAATTTTAAAAAGTATATATATAGAATGAAATATGTTTGTGTGTAAGTTTAACATAACTCTTAATCCTATTGTTGTCTAAAATAAGAATAAGATTAATCTTAAGTATTTTGTTTGGATTTACTAAATTACGTTTTTACCATTAGTGAAATTTTTGCATCTTGTTTGAAACCAACGACATAGTATGTTGTTAAGTGAGTTTTTTTGGAAAAGTTCAAAAAAATACTTCAAAAATAATAATATATATATTTTTATTATATATTTCGTATAACAAAATTTTAATATAATTTGTAAGTTAATTAGACCAATAATTTATTATTTATTATATTTATGATTCGAAAATACCCGGATTCAAAATACAAACCGAAACCTAATCAAAATACACAAATCATATTATGCGATTTACCCAAATTTATTTAAAATTATAATTATTTTGATTATATATATATATATAAATAATTGTTGTAAACATATTCTAAATATATAATATAAGATTTAAAGTTTAGTAGAATTGCAATTTCTTTTTTTTTGTTTATAATCGAACCGGAAATCGAACTCGTTAACAAAGTATTTTTGTTTTTTATTGGTTGATATTTTTAACAAAAAATTGTTTCAACTCGTTTTTAAATTCTTAATAATATTGATTAAACCTGTTTTGATTTAAATAAAATTGTAATGGTAGTTTTTATAAAAAATATGTAATAATATATTTATGTGAATTACATATTTTTATTTTGTTTTTCAAATATTTTTTACATAATTTCTTTAATTTTTTTATTTATTTTTGGAGAGAATTGTAATATTTCCTTATTTGGTTTTTCGTAATTAAATGTTCAGAAATATTTCCTTTTATGTTGAATGGCATAATGTGTAAATAAGTTTGATTTTTTGGACATGTTCAAATTAGTACTTCAAAAATACTAATATAGATTTTTATTTTGTTTTTCAAATATTTTTTACATAATTTCTTTAATTTTTTTATTTATTTTTGGAGAGAATTGTAATATTTCCTTATTTGGTTTTTCGTAATTAAATGTTCAGAAATATTTCCTTTTATGTTGAATGGCATAATGTGTAAATAAGTTTGATTTTTTGGACATGTTCAAATTAGTACTTCAAAAATACTAATATAGATGTATATGTATATATAATGTAGCAAATATGTATGAAATGTATGTATATGTGACAAGAAAAAAGTATATGCTATACATATATTTTACGCATGGTATATGTACTATTTAGTTATATTAATTAATATATAAAATAATATATTATTGTAATTATATAGTATTAAATTTGAAAATTGTAAAATAGAGTTTTCGTAATAATATATTTTATCATATAAAATATAATTTTTTGTATATTATATTTAATAAAGTTTAGTTTATATATATACAATATAGTTTATTATCATTTTTAATGTATTATAAGTACAATATATGCATATTGTGTTTGATCTAAATATTCTTTTAATTTTATAATTAATCTACAACATTATATTTGCCAATTGAGATTTTATTTTTAAAATATACAATGGTACATCTAACTTTCTACAACCAAAGAAATATATTTATATTAAAATTAGTTTTTGATCTAAATGTTATACTTATATCAAAAATAGTTTTTGTGCCAAAGAAATATATTTATGTATTTTAAAATATATGTATAAAGTGTAGATTATATGTTTACATATTTTAGTTAATTACATATAACGATTAATTTATTTTATTGTATTGACAATTTATTTATATTTACTAGACATAAAAAAATTTGCAGCTGTCCAATCATGCTTTTATTTTAAAACTAGATGAAATCCCGCGTAATACGCGGACAAATTACATAAAAACATTTTATAATTATATATTAATAATTTTATTAAATTTGTATAGTTATAGTTAGATTTAAACGGAAACTAATATTATACCCGTTATTTTATTAACAAATAATATAAAAGATACACAACAACATATCAGGTAATAGTAAATAATTGATTTTTACTTTTTCCAACAATTAAGAAATAAAATAACACATTTTTGTTTTATTACATTGCTTTTGTTATTAAATGAAAAAAAATATTTTAAATTATAATAATTAGATAGTGGATCCATGAAGATAACAAATAAGTTATCATAAAGCTTTTCAAATCTTTATTTTTTCAATTAATTTTACGTTTTTAGTTTTTCTTATTTCTAATTATTTTGTTTTTATTGATTATTTTTTAAAATATTGTTAAATTTTTCTTTTTCTATGTTATTTTCCTTATTTGTGATTATTTTATTTTTAATTATTTGATAATTAATGTTAAGTTTTTTAGTTTTGATTATTTTCTTTATTTCTGTTTTTTCTCAATATTGTTAATTTTCCATTTTATACAATGTATATGTATCAAATTTAATACACATGTCACGATCTCAACTAACCATTACGCGGGTCCTTACGTAATCACGGCGAAAGATTATTTTTTTTAATATGTTTCCTTTTTTATATACAAAACGAATAGAGTAATGTGTTTTAGTTGCCTTTTATTTATATACTACATTAATTAGAGATTGATTAGTTTCTTTTTTTCTCCTTTCTAAAAATAATGAGTTTCATTTTATTAAATTTTATTTTTTAAGGTTTTTTCCTTCTTTTTTCTTCTTTTAAAATTATTTAAATTTTCCATTTTTCATTTTTTAAATTTTCCATTTTTAAAATTTTTCATTTTTCCTTCTTCTTTTATTCCTTTTTTAAGAAGATTACTTATTTTAAAAATGACAAATGTCACGATCTAAATTAAATGTGACACGTGTCACGATCTGGTGAGTTATAATTTTACGCGTTCTCTTTTATATAATAAGATGTGACAACTCAATTTCTACAGCCAAAATTCTACAGCAATAAAGTTTAAAGCAACAGCAAAAAAAACTACAACCAAATTTCTACAGCAGAAAATCAAAAGTTACAACTACAACCAATCAGGCCCTTAATGAAATTTTTTAATTTTGGTGAAGTTTTAAAGGTTAAATCAATCTTTATCAATTTTGAAAGGGTGTAATTAAGAGAAAAATTGAATTAGATAAAATTTTGTAAATGAATGATAAAACGGTGTAGTTTTGTGAATTCCTCTTTTTCCTTGATAAGACCGGCCTCTAAAAGACTGACTCATAACCCTAATAACTAATGAGAAAAAAAACTAATAAGCGCATTTCTTGGTGTCTGACTATTTTTCCGCCGCACCATAGTTTATAGTTAGTAACAAAGTATTAAATATTAACATAAAATATAATTTCAAAAGGGAGAATTACAAAACTACACCTTTTAAATTAAGTTTCGCAAAATTACACAATTTAAAAGTTTCTTCAAAAAATTAAATCCAAATTAAGGCTAGCCACACAATTCTACATACTTAATCACTATACACTAAACACTAATTAATGAATTTAAATGAAATTTTTTAGTTTTGGTGAAGTTTTAAAGGGTAAATCAATCTTTATCAATTTTGAAAGGGTGTAATTATGAAAAAAAATTGAATTAGATAAAATTTTGTAAATGAATGATAAAATGGTGTAGTTTTGTGAATTCCTCTTTTTCCTTAATAAGACCGACCTCTAAAAGACTGACTCATAACCCTAATAACTAATGAGAGAAAAAAAACTAATAAGCGCATTTCTTGGTGTCTCACTATTTTTCCGTCGCACCTTAGTTTATAGTTAGTAACAAAGTATTAAATATTAACATAAAATATAATTTAAAAAAGTGAGAATTACAAAACTACACTTTTTAAACTAAGTTTCGCAAAATTACATAATTTAAAAATTTCTTCAAAAAATTAAATCCAAATTAAGGCTATCCACACAATTCTACCTCTTTAATAATTATACACTAAACACTAATCAGCGAACTTAAATAAAATTCTTTAATTTTGGTGAAATTTTAAAAGGTAAATCAATCTTTATCAATTTTGAAACCCTGGTAATTATAAAAAAATATTAAATTAAATAGAATTTTGTAAGTAACGATAAAATGGTGTATTTTTGTGAATTCTTTATTTTCCTTAATAAAACCGATCACTCATAACCCTAATAAGCATGAGCTTTCGACAAAAAAAAAAAAAAACTAATAAGACCATATTTTTCCGCCGCACCATATTCTTCTTTTCTTCCTTGGGTTCATCGCATCAGTGTCTGGTAAGAACATCTACTATCGTTTTGTTTTTTTTGGTGATATGATTTGTCTTGATTTTCGCGTCCTCTTCAATATACACAATCGAATTCATAGGTCCATGATTTTCTCTGGTTTTCACAATTGCCTTTGTGTGTTCTTTTGGTTTTGTGATAAGAATTTTGAGTTTGTGATTTCTTCATTGATGTATAAGCAGATTTGGTTTTATCATACTCTCTAATGTTTAATCATTGGGTTTGAAATTCATCAATTTTTTTTTTTTTTTTTTATTGCTGATGATTGCGATTATTGATTGTTATATTTTGTGCAGAATGATAACATCAGTTTCGTGGATGCCTAAAGAGGCATCAAATGCCATGGGTGTTTCTCTTGAACCTTGTTTTTCTAAAGAGGAAATCAAAGAGACAAGGGATGAGATACAGCTTGATGAAATTGCTCAAGCCAAGGTCGTGGCTAAATCTTTTGGAAAACCATGTTCTAAAACTAAAAGCAACGTTGCTTCTTCTTCTTCTTCTTCTTCAACAGATGCTGGTGCGGCTGTCAATTTCATGAAAGAGCTTGACATGGATAACTATGACGAAGAGGATGATGGTATATGTCTTTTATCTGTTTTTGTTTTCCTTTAGAATTTAACTGCCTGCTAATATACCCGTTGGTTCCCTTCAGAAATTCAACTGTTTAGCTCTTGTCCCGGAGACCTTTATTATCCGAGCAATGACCTCGATCCATACCTCAAGAATAATTCCAACGTAAGAAAAGACATGTCCCTTTTGTTTTTTGTTTTTTTTCCTTTTACATGTGGAAACTATAGTGCTAATGTTGAGTCTCCCCTCAGGACAAGTATGACTATGAGGAGCTCGAAGACATAACAATCAGGCCAACCGATTCGTTGATAATCAACACTAGTATCGAAGGTCCAATAAGCTATCTCAAGGTTTACATATGCGAGGAATCTGTGAATGGCTGCCCTCCGAACATTTACCTTCGCGATGACCTAATTATACCAGAGGCTCCAAATGCTGTTTGGCCATGGATCTTTTCGGTCAACGAGTATTGGAACCAAATGCTGTTTGGCCAGAGATAAATCTCAAGAAGAATCATATACGCGAGACGGTTTTGGAGGCTTTCATATGCCAACGTTTGGGAAACGACATCCCCCCTACATATGCTCTGGGCGGGTGAGTCTAGTTTTTGTTTAATTTAATTTGTTTCTATTTTATTTCTCCTTTTGACTATGAATTATATATAGGCACTTAGTTCAAACTATCCCGCAAAACCTCAATACTCAAGAATTGGAGAATGTCACACTTTACCAAGCTGCTCTTAGCACAAGTCGAACCATCGACGTTACTTACACCTACAAGGCCGCAATGCCGTCTCGTGGGCTGGCCGGTTCGGGCGCAACCATTATGGGCATCGATGTTCAATATCTCCTTTATAAGCCAACGACCCTAGCGTTAACCTATGGTGAGCATACTTTGGTTTACAATCTTGAACATGGGGAGAAGTTGCCTAGAAATGTATTTATAAACTATTTAGATGGAGGGTGCCGGGTGGTTGGTTTGAACCCGACAAAACATCTATCTGTTGCTAAAGTTCAGAGGTTAGGACTCCATGAGGACCAAATCATCAATATCAACGATTACTATGCCTTGCAATACTCAAGAATTGGAGAATGCCACACTTTACCAAGCTGCTCTTAGCACAAGTCGAACCATCGACGTTACTTACACCTACAAGGCTGCAGCTGCCGTCTCGTGGCTGGCCGGTTCAGGCGCAACCATTATGGGCATCGATGTTCAATATCTCCTTTATAAGCCAACGACCCTAGCGTTAACCTATGGTGAGCATACTTTGGTTTACAATCTTGAACATGGGGAGAAGTTGCCTAGAAATGTATTTATAAACTATTTAGATGGAGGGTGCCGGGTGGTTGGTTTGGGAGACTCTGCTCGACTCTTGTCTTGCAATATCTTCATATGTGTGTGTTGAGGCATAGTAATCGTTGATATTGATGATTTGGTCCTCATGGAGTCCTAACCTATGAACTTTAGTAACAGATAGATGTTTTGTCGGGTTCAAACCAACCACCCGGCACCCTCCATCTAAATAGTTTATAAATACATTTCTAGGCAACTTCTCCCCATGTTCAAGATTGTAAACCAAAGTATGCTCACCATAGGTTAACGCTAGGTCGTTGGCTTATAAAGGAGATATTGAACATCGATGCCCATAATGGTTGCGCCTGAACCGGCCAGCCACGAGACGGCAGCTGCAGCCTTGTAGGTGTAAGTAACGTCGATGGTTCGACTTGTGCTAAGAGCAGCTTGGTAAAGTGTGGCATTCTCCAATTCTTGAGTATTGAGGTTTTGCGGATAGTTTGAACTAAGTGCCTATATATAATTCATAGTCAAAAGGAGAAATAAAATAGAAACAAATTAAATTAAACAAAAACTAGACTCACCTGCCAGGAGCATATGTAGGGGGATGTCGTTTCCCAAACTGTTGGCATATGAAAGCCTCCAAAACCGTCTCGCGTATATGATTCTTCTTGAGATTTATCTCTGGCCAAACAGCATTTGGTTCCAATACTCGTTGACCGAAAAGATCCATGGCAAAATCACCGAGCATAAACTTGTCTGCGGCCAAGGTACAAATATCTGTTATGTTACCAATCGAAAGTCTTGGGTTTATAGCAGCTAAGACTTGGTTGTAGCTTTCACTTCCCCAGCCGTAACAAGTAGGGACATCACGGAGGAAAACTTGTACGTCACGGGACAAGATGTTTTGGTTGAACCGATATATCATGCACTGATCACCTGTAGAAAGTGTCAAGACTGGTCCGGTGTGCACAGCGACTCCTACGAGATAGAATTCCCGGGATGGAGGTTGAAGATATCCAACCCATTGATCCAAGATGTTTCGCTGATTGGTGCAAGTCACATGGATTTGAAATTGGCCGATAATAACCTCATAGTTGGTTACTTTGCCACGAACGCTTTCACCCTTTGTCACAGTTGGAATTATCACATCCATGATAAATGATTTTTTTTTTATAGATGTATATGAGAGAAGAAGATGATAAATGAGTAAGAAAAGGAGTCTCTGCCCTATAAATAGAGATTTTTTTTTAAAATATGTTTTATAAGATTACATATTAATATATGAGTATATGGAAATGTGCAGTGCATGCGAGCTATAAAGTCATTATTGTTCTTTTTTCTCAACATATATAATTAAACAGACGTATGTTTTTGTACATATTTACTTTTGTCGAATATTTATATATCTATATATATGTAATGGATGAGTGAACCATTTATATTTAAAAGTATTAATAAATTACTCAATTTTTTTAAAAATGTGAATAAAATATTCACAAAATAGTTTATTTATATAAAATTATATAGATGAGTGTTCTATAATGTTATTCGTAAAAAATAAATATAATATAATTATAAATTATTTTATAATCGATCCGCGGTTGACACAAGTCGACCCAATGACCAGCTAACCCGGAAGGTAGTCCGGATCGGGTTTTGAAACATCGATTTGTACTTTAAAATTCTTTATTTTACCAATTAACTTCATTTTCAACATTTTTAAACCCAATTTGAACACCGAGTCTGACTACATTTTCGTCAGTTCTTTCATATCCGACCCGGATTCGCGGTCAAACCAGTAAACCCCGGTGATTCGAGATTTTTCCGGTTCGGATTTAGTGCTAATATCCGTTATTTCTAAACCCGAAAAATCTGCTGAACCCGGTAAAACCAACAACTCGATATTTTTGGTTGAACCGTTTATGTTTAAAAGTATTAAATTATTTAAAAAAAAAATATTGTTTATTTATATAAAAAACTATGCTGGTGATATTTCATTATGATATTTGTAAAAAAACAGACATAATATTGACATAAAATATTAATTATTTTATGGGAAAATTCCAGTTAAATACACCAAGTATTTATCTATTTCCACTTTAATACACAAGGTTTTTATGTGCCCAAATCAATACAACAAGTAATTTCTATTTCCATTTTAATACACAACATTTATACCGCGTTCTCAACTATCTACACGTCTTTGACTTTGACTAACACCGACTTAACGTCCGTTAAATTTTTGATTTTTTTTAATAAATAAAATTACAAAAAAATTCGGAAAAATAAAAAAAATAATGAAAAAATCATTTTAAAATTCATAAAAGTTAGAAAAAACTAAAAATAGTTTGATATTTTAATCTAAAAATACTTAGTAAAAATATATATTCAGTTAAAAAAGCTATTGGTAAAAATTTAAAGAAACATTTACAAAGTTATTTAATTTTTTAAACAATTTTTTCGCAATAAATTTTCATAGCTAAATATACATTTTTTACTAAGTATTGTTAGATTAACATATCCAACAATTTTTAGATTTTTCTAACTTTTTATTAATTTTAAAATGATTTTTTCATTATTTTTTTCATTTTTCCGAATTTTTTTGTAATTTTATTTATTAAAAAAATCAAAAAATTAACGGACGTTAAGTCGATATTAGTCAAATCCAAAGACGTGTAGATAATTGAGAACACGGTATAAATGTTGTGTATTAAAATGAGAATAGAAATTACTTGGTGTATTGATTTGGGCACATAAAAACCTTGTGTATTAAAGTGGAAATAGATAAATACTTGGTGTGTTGTTCAAAAAAAAAAAAGATAAATACTTGGTGTATTTAACTGGAATTTTCCCATATTTTATAACTATGAATTATATGTAATTATATATTAAAAAATTTATATTATTAACCCACGTTTGATTCCGGTCCACCCAGTGACCATGAATATAGTCTGGTTCAGTGTCCGGATCAAGTTAAAAAAACATTGACTCCGAGTTAGTAGGTCACTGGGACGACCATGGTCAGCCGCGAGTTAATAATAATATAATTTATAATTTATATATAGATAAATCATAGTTTTAAAATATTTCCTATTTATTTCAAATTTATGTTTGTTTTTTTACGAAATAACATAATAAGATATTCGTCAATATAGTTTTTTATATAAATAACCTATTTTGTGAATATATTATTTACAATTTCAAAAAAAATTGGATAATTTATTCATACTTTTAAATATAAATGGTTCAATCAGTAAAATATCATGTTACAGGTTTTACAAGGTTTACCGGGTTCACGGGTTTATCGAGTTTCACCGAGTTTTCCTAAATTTTCCGGTTTAGAAATAGCTGATTTTAGCATCAAACTTGAAAGGGAAAAATTTTGGGTCACCAGATTTACTAGTTCGACCGCGGGTCCGGGTCGGATATGAAAATAATTATTTTCAATATTATTTTTTTGCTCATTTATTTTCTATTGTGGTGAGAAACTTTAGCCCCATTCGGGTTAGATTCGTAAATTTAATGAAACTCAAGTATATGCAAACTAGTTTTGGGTATACTCTGGTTTATTTCCAATTTTTCTCCCGAAATACTCGTTTTTATATCGGGTCGTGTATTAAAGTACTTCAAATACTTGAAAATTCCAAAAAACATATATTGAAATTATTCAAAGTATTCGAAAAATATATAAAACTATTGTATATTATTCTAATTACCCGAAAGTCTGGTATAAATTATATTAAAACTACTAAAAAAATTCAAATCAAGATAAAAAATGTGATAATAGTTTAGATAAATTTGAAGTTTTCTGTTACTTGTTCAGGTTTCCGTTCGGTTTGAGTATTATACAAACCCTAAATACCACTCAACTATATCACTTTGAGTATTTTTCGGTTTTTATTCGAGTTTTGTTCCTAATTTTTGAGTCAGGTTCAATTCGGGTTTCTTGCCCACGCCTGATTGGTGGTCAAGTATCTAATGTTAAAAAAACCTTTTTAATTATCTAAAATGTACTTATTATTTAGTAACTAACTTATATGTAGTTGGCAAAACAATCATAGAAGCATATAAGTTATATGATATACTGTCATGTTTGTTTTAAAGCTCTCTTTTTATTAGTTTACTCTTGTATAACTAAGAATTATTAATTGATATATTGTAAAAAAGTCATCTTAGTTTAAAAAATATCTCAAGTTCTTTTTTTGTTTGTTCAATAATTCACGACTTTAAAGATTCCTAGTTTTACTGTTCATTTCATTGTTTGTTTGTGTGTCTTTTATAACATGGAATATGTTTCATTGTTATGGTGGACCACATTTTATAATGGGGCATATGTAGTCAAATCTTATAAACCATTAAAGAGATAGAAGTTAATTTTTTTCAAGATGGGCTTGTAAAAGTATTTTTTCCATTTTAGTGTTTCACAATTCTCCATTATGGCAAGTAAAGTGATATATTAGAGACACATATATACATTATTATGGATCCCATTAAAACGGAAAGAAAGAGCTTTATATCAATAATGGATCCCACCAAATATTTATATTTTCAACACAATTTAACATACAAAACATTTTCTCCTTCCAGTATTATATACTCCCTCAGTTCTTTTATGTTTGATGTTTTAGAAAAAAAATTTGTTCTTAAATGTTTGATTTTTCAAATATCAATGTAGTTTTATGTATTGATATTTGTGAATTTTAGTTTTCAAAGTATATTAATTGAGAGTTTTGAAACACTATTGGTCTAAAAGTATTGAAAATTGTTCAAAAACATATTTATTAATAGTCACTTATGAGTTCTTAATTTGTGTGAAAAACCTATACAATAAAAAACGGAGAGAGTATGATTTACCATTTAATTATAGTGTATTATTATGATGGAAGGTGTTGTTATTTTATATTTTTGACTTTTTATTTACTTATTCCTTAAAAAAGAACTTGGACAACACCTAGAAAATCTAATAGTTAAACCATAATAATTTTTTTAAAAAATTATTATTTTTGAAAAAAAAAATATTGGAAAGAATCAATTTACTAAATTATTATTATATTCTTACTAGCTATATTATTATAAGCTTTAACTTGTGCCTTGACTATCTCATGGCACTTATTTTTGTTTAATGATATTTTCACCGCTCGAAACTCATGTTTGAAATTATTAAAAAACAAGAGCTATTCCCTAGCATCTTTATATACGTTTGTGTTATTTTTTTTTTTTAAAGATAGATGTCAAAAAATTCAAATTTCACAAAAAGATGATTGACATATATTAATAATGATAAATATTGGGTTTTATGAGATGTGGACTTAACGTAAGGTACAATAAAATAAAAACAATACAAAGTTTTGATCTAAAAGGGTAAGTGGTAACTATTAATTGTACTGTAAGGAAATAACCAAAATTACTATTAATAACGCAGAAAAATTGAATACATTTAGGTAATATCAATCTATTTAGATGGTTAGGGCTCATCAACTCCCAATGAGGTCCTTTTCTTTTTGCTACTGATCATGTGGTACAATTTTTGTATATACTATATAGTATTTAATACTTTTCATTTCTGCTCATATGACAAATCTATTTTTCAAATAATTGAAAGCAAAATTAATATAAAGTTTCTTTTTAGATTTAAATTTATATATCATGTATTAAAAAGTTAAATCATAATCAGATACTTATTTTTTAAGATGGTTTTTTAAGAATTTTTAACACATACTAATTAATACTTACGTTATCTTAAATATGTTTTATAAGATTACATATCAATATATGAGTACATTCAATATGCTGACAAAAAAAGACATACATCGAAATAATTAGCTAATGCATGCCAGCTAGGTGACGTAAAGTCATTATTGTTATTTTCTCTCTTTTAAAGTTTTTTCAACATATATAATTAAATAGACGTAAGTTTGTATATATATTGTACATTTTTACTTTTGTCGAATATTTACAAAAAAAGACATACATCAAAAAAGACATACATCGAAAAAAACATATTTACAAAAAAAAAAGACATACATAGAAATAATCAGCTAGTGCATGCCATGCCAGCTAGGTGACGTAAAGTCATTATTGTTATTTTCTCTCTTTTAAAGTTTTTTTAACATATATAATTAAATAGACGTAAGTTTGTATATATATATTGTACATTTTTACTTTTGTCGAATATTTACAAAAAAAAGACATACATCGAAAAAGACATACATCGAAAAAAACATATTTACAAAAAAAAGACATACATAGAAATAATCAGCTAGTGCATGCCATGCCAGCTAGGTGACGTAAAGTCATTATTGTTATTTTCTCTCTTTTAAAGTTTTTTCAACATATATAATTAAATAGACGTAAGTTTGTATATATATTGTACATTTTTACTTTTGTCGAATATTTACAAAAAAAAGACATACATCAAAAAAGACATACATCGAAAAAAACATATTTACAAAAAAAAAGACATACATAGAAATAATCAGCTAGTGCATGTCATGCCAGCTAGGTGACGTAAAGTCATTATTGTTATTTTCTCTCTTTTAAAGTTTTTTCAACATATATAATTAAATAGACGTAAGTTTGTATATATATTGTACATTTTTACTTTTGTCGAATATTTACAAAAAAAGACATACATCAAAAAAGACATACATCGAAAAAAACATATTTACAAAAAAAAAGACATACATAGAAATAATCAGCTAGTGCATGCCATGCCAGCTAGGTGACGTAAAGTCATTATTGTTATTTTCTCTCTTTTAAAGTTTTTTCAACATATATAATTAAATAGACGTAAGTTTGTATATATATTGTACATTTTTACTTTTGTCGAATATTTACAAAAAAAGACATACATCAAAAAAGACATACATCGAAAAAAACATATTTACAAAAAAAAGACATACATAGAAATAATCAGCTAGTGCATGCCATGCCAGCTAGGTGACGTAAAGTCATTATTGTTATTTTCTCTCTTTTAAAGTTTTTTCAACATATATAATTAAATAGACGTAAGTTTGTATATATATTGTACATTTTTACTTTTGTCGAATATTTACAAAAAAAGACATACATCAAAAAAGACATACATCGAAAAAAACATATTTACAAAAAAAAAGACATACATAGAAATAATCAGCTAGTGCATGCCATGCCAGCTAGGTGACGTAAAGTCATTATTGTTATTTTCTCTCTTTTAAAGTTTTTTCAACATATATAATTAAATAGACGTAAGTTTGTATATATATTGTACATTTTTACTTTTGTCGAATATTTACAAAAAAAGACATACATCAAAAAAGACATACATCGAAAAAAACATATTTACAAAAAAAAAGACATACATAGAAATAATCAGCTAGTGCATGCCATGCCAGCTAGGTGACGTAAAGTCATTATTGTTATTTTCTCTCTTTTAAAGTTTTTTCAACATATATAATTAAATAGACGTAAGTTTGTATATATATTGTACATTTTTACTTTTGTCGAATATTTACAAAAAAAGACATACATCAAAAAAGACATACATCAAAAAAGACATACATCGAAAAAAACATATTTACAAAAAAAAAGACATACATAGAAATAATCAGCTAGTGCATGCCATGCCAGCTAGGTGACGTAAAGTCATTATTGTTATTTTCTCTCTTTTAAAGTTTTTTCAACATATATAATTAAATAGACGTAAGTTTGTATATATATTGTACATTTTTACTTTTGTCGAATATTTACAAAAAAAGACATACATCAAAAAAGACATACATCGAAAAAAACATATTTACAAAAAAAAAGACATACATAGAAATAATCAGCTAGTGCATGCCATGCCAGCTAGGTGACGTAAAGTCATTATTGTTATTTTCTCTCTTTTAAAGTTTTTTCAACATATATAATTAAATAGACGTAAGTTTGTATATATATTGTACATTTTTACTTTTGTCGAATATTTACAAAAAAAAGACATACATCAAAAAAGACATACATCGAAAAAAACATATTTACAAAAAAAAGACATACATAGAAATAATCACCTAGTGCATGCCATGCCAGCTAGGTGACGTAAAGTCATTATTGTTATTTTCTCTCTTTTAAAGTTTTTTCAACATATATAATTAAATAGACGTAAGTTTGTATATATATTGTACATTTTTACTTTTGTCGAATATTTACAAAAAAAGACATACATCAAAAAAGACATACATCGAAAAAAACATATTTACAAAAAAAAAGACATACATAGAAATAATCGGCTAGTGCATGCCATGCCAGCTAGGTGACGTAAAGTCATTATTGTTATTTTCTCTCTTTTAAAGTTTTTTCAACATATATAATTAAATAGACGTAAGTTTGTATATATATTGTACATTTTTACTTTTGTCGAATATTTACAAAAAAAGACATACATCAAAAAAGACATACATCGAAAAAAACATATTTACAAAAAAAAAGACATACATAGAAATAATCAGCTAGTGCATGACATGCCAGCTAGGTGGCGTAAAGTCATTATTGTTATTTTCTCTCTTTTAAAGTTTTTTCAACATATATAATTAAATAGACGTAAGTTTGTATATATATTGTACATTTTTACTTTTGTCGAATATTTACAAAAAAAAGACATACATCAAAAAAGACATACATCGAAAAAAACATATTTACAAAAAAAAAGACATACATAGAAATAATCAGCTAGTGCATGTCATGCCAGCTAGGTGACGTAAAGTCATTATTGTTATTTTCTCTCTTTTAAAGTTTTTTCAACATATATAATTAAATAGACGTAAGTTTGTATATATATTGTACATTTTTACTTTTGTCGAATATTTACAAAAAAAGACATACATCAAAAAAGACATACATCGAAAAAAACATATTTACAAAAAAAAAGACATACATAGAAATAATCAGCTAGTGCATGCCATGCCAGCTAGGTGACGTAAAGTCATTATTGTTATTTTCTCTCTTTTAAAGTTTTTTCAACATATATAATTAAATAGACGTAAGTTTGTATATATATTGTACATTTTTACTTTTGTCGAATATTTACAAAAAAAGACATACATCAAAAAAGACATACATCGAAAAAAACATATTTACAAAAAAAGACATACATAGAAATAATCAGCTAGTGCATGCCATGCGAGCTAGGTGACGTAAAGTCATTATTGTTATTTTCTCTCTTTTAAAGTTTTTTCAACATATATAATTAAATAGACGTAAGTTTGTATATATATTGTACATTTTTACTTTTGTCGAATATTTACAAAAAAAGACATACATCAAAAAAGACATACATCGAAAAAAACATATTTACAAAAAAAAAAGACATACATAGAAATAATCAGCTAGTGCATGTCATGCCAGCTAGGTGACGTAAAGTCATTATTGTTATTTTCTCTCTTTTAAAGTTTTTTCAACATATATAATTAAATAGACGTAAGTTTGTGTATATATTGTACATTTTTACTTTTGTCGAATATTTACAAAAAAAAGACATACATCAAAAAAGACATACATCGAAAAAAACATATTTACAAAAAAAAAGACATACATAGAAATAATCAGCTAGTGCATGTTTTGTCAGCTAGGTGACATAAAGTCATTATTATTATTTTCTCTGTTTTAACGTTTTCTCAACGTATATAATTAAATAGACGTATGTTTGTATATATTGTATATATTTACTTTTGACGAATATTTATATATATATATAATGGATGAGTGAACCATTTATATTTAAAAGTATGGGAAAAATGCCAAAATATTCATCAACTTTCACAAAAAGTCGTTTAATTCCCAAACTCACTGGTGATCCTTTTTATTCCCTAATTTTTACCCGCGAAATATTTAAATCTCTATTAACATTGACAAATCCGTTTAATCCCCAAATTAAGTCAACCTTCAAGTCTCCGTTAATTGTCGTTAACTCTTAAAACGACTGCATTTTGTTTGAAAGTTGGGGAACTTTTTGACTTTTTTCCCTTCAAAGTATTAATAAATTACTCAATTTTTTGGAAACTGTGAATAAAATATTCACAAAATAGTTTATTTATATAAAATTTTATATGGATGAGTGTTCTATAATGTTATTCGTAAAAAATAAACATAATATAATTATAAATTATTTTATAATCGACCGCGGTTGACACAAGTCGACCCAATGACCAACTAACCCGGAAGGTAGTCCAGATCGGTGTCCGGATCGGGTTTTGAAACATCGGTTTGTACTTTTAAATTCTTTATTTTACTAATTAACTTCATTTTCAACATTTTTAAACCCGATTTGAACACCGAGCCTGACTACCATTACGTCAGTTTTTTCATATCCGACCCGGATTCGCGGTCGAACCAGTAAACCCCGGTGATTTGAGAATTTTCCGGTTCGGATCTAATGCTAATGTCCGTTATTTCTAAACCCGAAAAAATCCGGTGAACCCGGTAAAACCAACAACTCAATATTATTGGTTGAACCGTTTATGTTTAAAAGTATTAAATTATTTTTTTAAGAAAATTGTTTATTTATATAAAAAACTATGCTGGTGAATATTTCATTATGATATTTGTAAAAAACAAACATAATATTGACATAAAATATTAATTATTTTATAACTATGAATTATATGTAATTATATATTAAAAAATTGGGAGAATTATAAAACTACACCATTTGAAGTACATTTCACAAAATTACACCATTTCCAAAATACTTCACAAAACTACACCTAAACATTCAAAATTAAATCCAAATAAACCTTACCCACACAATCCTACCCCTTAATACTATACCCTAAACACTAATTAGCAAACCCAAATGAAAAGATTTTAATTTTGGTAATTTTTAAAAGATAAATCAAGTTTTTAAAATTTTGAAAAGGTGTAAATATGTGAAAAATTAAATTAGGAGTAGTTTTGTGAAGTAAGGGTTGAAAGGGTGTAGTTTTATGAATTTATCTAAAAAATTTATATTATTAACCCACGGTTGATCCCGATCGACCCAGTAACCCAGTGACCATGAATATAGTCTGGTTCGATGTCCGGATCAGGTTAAAAAAACATTGCCTCCGAGTTAGTAGGTCACTGGGACGACCATGGTCAGCCGCGAGTTAATAATAATATAATTTATAATTTATATTTATATAGATAAATCATAGTTATAAAATATTTTCTATTTATTTCAAATTTATGTTTGTTTTTTTACGAAATAACATAATAAGATATTCATCAATATAGTTTTTATATAAATAACCTATTTTGTGAATATATTATTTACAATTTCAAAAAAAATTGGATAATTTATTCATACTTTTAAATATAAATGGTTCAATCAGTAAAATATCATGTTACAGGTTTTACAAGGTTTACCGGGTTCACCGGGTTTATCGAGTTTCACCGAGTTTTCCTAAATTTTCCCGGTTTAGAAATAGCTGATTTTAGCATCAAACTTGGAAGGGAAAATTTTTGGGTCACCGGATTTACTGGTTCGACCGCGGGTCCGGGTCGGATATGAAAATAATTATTTTCAATATTATTTTTTTGCTCATTTATTTTCTATTGTGGTGAGAAACTTTAGCCCCATTCGGGTTCAATTCGTAAATTTAATGAAACTCAAGTATATGCAAACTAGTTTTGGGTATACTCGGGTTTATTTCCAATTTTTCTCCCGAAATACTCGTTTTTATTTCGGGTCGTGTATTAAAATACTTCAAATACTTGAAAATTCCAAAAACATATATTGAAATTATTCAAAGTATTTGAAAAATATATAAAACTATTGTATATTATTCTAATTATCCGAAAGTCTGGTATAAGTTATATTAAAACTACTAAAAAAATTCAAATCAAGATAAAAAATGTGATAATAGTTTAGATAAATTTGAAGTTTCCGTTCGGTTTGAGTATTATACAAACCCTAAATACCACTCAACTATATCACTTTGAGTATTTTTCGGTTTTTATTCGAGTTTTGTTCCTAATTTTTGAGTCAGGTTCAGTTCGGGTTTCTTGCCCACGCCTGATTGGTGGTCAAATATCTAATGTTAAAAAAAACTTTTTAATTATCTAAAATGTACTTATTATTTAGTAACTAACTTATATGTAGTTGGCAAAACAATCATAGAAGCATATAAGTTATATGATATACCGTCATGTTTGTTTTAAAGCTCTCTTTTTATTAGTTTACTCTTGTATAACTAAGAATTATTAATTGATATATTGTAAAAAAAGTCTCAAATGGTATAATTTTGTAAAATGTAATTCAATTGATGTAGTTTTGTAATTCTCCCTTTTGTGAATTCCTCTTTGTCAAAAAACTCTAGACGAGTAAATAACTTCCTGTAACAGTCAATTAATAATCCTAATATAAACTCTCATATATAAATTAGTTACTCTGACTCTCTAATATTGTCTCCGTAGCTTTCTCCTTAACCGTTGTCTTACATTCCGCCGGTGATTAGCTTGCCGTATAAGCAATGTAGTATCCATCGCCGCGACCTTGTAAGAGCATAGACATTCACGAGCCGAGTGTCCTGCTCCATTACATATGTAGCATAGTCTCGGTATGTCTCTTCTTCTTCCTCTTCCCTGTGAGTTTCCGCACTTGAAGAATGACGAAATCGCATAATCGCTTTCATCATAATGCCTACCACATACCTAACACACAGACAAAACATTAGTTTTTTCAAGTATGCATCCAATAAGAGAATCAACAACTTTACTTACTAGTCCGGTATGGCCCGGTTCGCCACATTTGTAGCACGATACAGACCATGACGACGATGGTGAACTATCAGATCCTACATAGCAGCATATATGGCCATAGCTTCTACATACATGGCATTGTATATCCTGTCTCAAAAAAAGTAGCAAACACACACAACATATAAAGAGAAAACGAAAGCTTATATCGAAAATTTCGTGGAAAAACAACAAAAGTAAGCTAGCCTATACCTTGAGATCATCAAGAGAGTATTCATGTTTGCACAACATCATGTCATGTCCCAAGTCTCCACATTTCGAACATACAACATCCCTATCATCATCTTCGTCGTCGTCATGAGGAGAAGCATGTCCGCTTTTTGTGAAGAAAGTATAACAAACTTGTTCCTTGTTAATCAAATAATAAAGCAAACAATAAGCCAGTGAGTGACACATAAAAACCGGTTTTTAAAATAAAGGTCCTGTGAGTACACACACACACCTTTGAACACTTGTTTGCATCATGTTTGAAACTCGCACATATATAGCAAGGCTTCCTACGGTTAGTGAGACCAGTTACATGAACATTATCATGATCATCAGGAGGATCAAAGTACCTTCTTTTTACTCCGCTACGCTAATAAACACAAACAATAATAATCACAAGAAGACTTGTATTTAGCTTTTAGACAGAGATTCAATAGCCACTAATAACTAATTATCTCAACGTGTTTCCATGAAACCGTTAGCGAGATTGCAACAATGCAAGCTATGGTCTCAAATCATCATCAAAAGCTAACACTATATGCTCTACACACTGTTCAACATCATAGGAACACGAGTATTCGAAATTGATTTTAGTTCTGAAACAACTTTTCTGATTACTCAGCCACCATAAACACAAATCTACTCCTAAAAGTAGTTGTTTTTTCTAGGGGAATGAAAGGGTGTAATGTACAAACTTCACAGTGACCGAACGAGGCTGAAACATGAATAAAGAGAGAGTAACCGTCTTCCACTCTGGTCTGATTCGTAGCATCGGTTTCAATTTCCATGGCTCTGTTGTGTCTTCTATCCTCTATTGATTACAAAAGAAGACTCCTATAAGTCACTTGGAACAGAGACACATGTTTGTTTGGGCTAACTCACAAAATTTCATAAAGAAGCGAAGAAGACGATATGTTCCTATCTATATTATACATTCAGGTTTCCTTTTGTAACAGAAAAACACTCTTATTCATTAAAGAGTATTCAAAGGCCTAATGGCTTTTCATATATAGTAATAATAACAAAAGACAATTGCAGATATACCATCAAAATCAAAGCAGGTTACAAAAGTCATGATATGAAGTAAGTTATACCATAAATGAAACTATCAGGTGCACAATTAAACATGTAGAGTAAAGAAAGTTATACTCAAATGCTATTTTTGCAAAAGTTATGTATCAAGGAAAGGGCATAGTAATAAGCATCATGTAACACAAGTCAAGTACAAACTTAAGCGAAAATACCACTACATCTTGAAACTTGCACAAATAACATTATATATGAGTTATTAACGAAGATTAGGTATACATAACAACAAGCCCGAAGATAAATCATAACAACATTCAAATCAAACCCTAATTTTTCTCGATTCATTACACTAACAAAACGAAGAAGATAATAGAGAGAGAAGAGAGATCTAAGCATAGCTAAAGGAGGAAAACGACTCACCGGAACCGGCGAGAGACGGAGACGTCGGAATTTGTTGCCGGCGACGAAGCAATAGAGAGCGAGACGGTGATGTCTAAATTTTAATTTTACAAATAATAATATTTGTTTATATATAACATATAATATATCAGCACGTTACATAGATCCAACGGTTAATAATAATTCAGAAAATCGATTTAACTTTTACTTATGATTAAAAAATAATTAACTAAAAATAATTAATTTGTTTTAATCTACTAAATTAAACAAAATTAAATTCACTTGATAAATCCTTGAGCCAACTTAGCATAATCTCCAATTCCACCTCCCGATTTCTCTTCCCCTTTCTTCCCCGTCGCCGCCGTTTCTCCTCCGTGACTTCCAGATCCGCCGCCGCCGGAGGAAGAGTTAGAATGCGACGATTCGTATTTGTGAAGATAATTTTCAGCTTTTTCGAGATACTGACCAACGCCGCTTTTCTCGTCGAACTTACCGTATCTAGAAGCGGCGTCGAGAATATCTGCGGTGGCTCCGGCGACTTTAGCTTTATCGAGTTTGTTCGTCTCGTTTCGTGTAGCGGCTTGAGCTGCTTCCGCTACGATTTTGGCGCTAGCCATTAGCTCAGCGTTTGAAGCCGGTTTATGCGTTGTTGTTGATGATTCAGTGTTTGAAACCGGTTTATTTGTTGGTTCGGTTTGACCCGGTTTGTTTGGATCCGGTTTTGTGTTTCCTTGATTTGAATTTTCTGGTTTGTTGTCGGAGAATTTCTTCTTTACTTGATCGGTGAGAAAATCCATGTTTTGTTTCTCTTTCTTTATTTGTCTTGAACAAATTGTTTTGGTTCTTGGATTTGGTAAAAATGTACTATAACAAGTATTTATTGAATTTTTTAAAATTAGTACTTTTATTGTATCCACTAGTTTAAATATGCCTAATAGTTAATGGTATTATTTTTCTGTTTGACGGAGTTGTATGTATATTTATAGAATTATATCAACTATTCTCATGCCGTAGATTTATTTTTATTTTTGGATTATATTTATTTAATCTTTTTTTTTTGGTCCAAAATATTTATTTAATCTATATTTAGTAAATTCTATTTGCAATTGCATATATCAAATCATTATCACACTTTCACGATTATTATTTTCTAGTTAAAAATAGAGGAATTCACAAAACTACACCATTTCATCAATTTCTTCACAAAACTCTATATAATTCAATTTTTTCTCATAATTGAACATTTTCAAAATTTTAAAAGCTTGATTTACTCTTTAAAATTTCACCAAAATTAAAATTTTTTATTTGGATTCGCTAATTAGTGTTTAAGGTATAGTGATTAAGTGGATAGGATTGTTTGAGTAGACATAATTTGGATTTAATTTTTAATGTTTAGATGTAGTTTTGTGATGAATTTTTTTAAAATGTGTAGTTTTGTGAAATTCAATTAAAAATATGTAGTTACAAACAAAAAAGAAGAAGAAACCTATTTTTGTGTGGTAAGAATTTCAAATATTGTTTTTTTAAATCTTTGAGGTAAATGCGGCGGAAGCGAAAGAATCTCGCTCTATTTCATTTAGCTGATTTTTTATTGAGAAATTTCTTAGAATACTATCAAAATAAGTTTTTATTTTGAAAATACCATTATAAAGTTTTTTATAACAAAAATACCATTAAAATATTTTTTATAACAAAAATACCATTAAAATATTTTTTATAACAAAAATATCATCAAAAAGTAGTAGTTTACAAAAATACCACAAATACAAAAAACGAGTTTAACACTTTTAGATTTTAAATTTTTTCATTTGGGTTCGCTATATAGTGTTTAAGATATAGTTTTGAAGGGGTAGGATATAGTTTTTTGAAGGTTCTGGATGTAATTTTGAAAATTTAAGATTTGTGGTATTTACGAGGAAAAAACATTTTAATGGTATTTGTAAAACTTTCAAAAATCTGTGCTAATTGTGTTAAATTTTTTTTTAGTGGTATTCATAAGAATTTCCCTTTTTATTTTCTTTTTTAATTTATGGAAATTAGTTTGCGATTCCTGTTGTTTAGATAATTATGAATTTTACCCCATTTGGCTGATTATGTTACAAATCGGTCCTACTTGGTCTAATTAATTTATACTTACCGCTCAAGGGAAAAGCAATCTTCTAAAAAATCGTGTAAAAAAGGAAGTTTCCAAAGAATTATTGCTTAAGTAATTAAATTTTGTTAATTTAAAGAAAGTGTTTGTTTTTTGGTTAAATAAATATGCAATTAAATGATTAATTTAAGTTAATTTTTGTTTGGTATGATTAATTTAAGTTAATTATAGTCAACGCATAGATTTGGATAAATTCCAATTTTTTATATCAAACCTATTTCACAAGCAAAATCTAGTGCAAGAAATTCAAAGATTAGTTAAATAATCTTCCACAATTAAAAACCTTCTTTTTTTAAAAAAAAGGGCTCCTCCGATTTATAGCTCTTTTTTAACCTAAAAATCCCCAAGAAAACTCAAAGGAGGTCACTACATTATTCACTTAACAAAAAAAATAAGAAAAGACAAAATTTTCATTTACTTGCCCTTCAAGTTATCATCATCATCAACAACAGCATCATCGTTATGACCAAATATCTCATCAATGATGTTCGAAGTAGGTAGAAGATGATTGTTCTTGTCCAAACAATCATCAACAAAAGATCTGTGACACTCTTCTCTGTTATCGATCAAGTCGCGAGAGAATATCATATTGTTCGATTCTTGCAACTCGAAAGACATACAAGAGTCTTCTTCTACAAACACCGATGATGATGAAACCTTATCCATATATACACATCGCGACGATTCTTCTTCATCATCATCATCATCATCTTCTTCTTCTTCTTCTTCTTCTTCTTCTTCACTTTCTACATTGTTATTATACTCTACACGCCACTCGTCATCATCGCTATCAACATCTAGTATACTAATCCTGTTCTGCATCGCGCGTCTCCTTAAGATGAAGACATTAAAGTAGTAGCTAACAATCTCCTTCATCGTCTTCTTCGAACCAAACACTCTCTTTAACTGGCTCCAGAAATCGCGGCCTAAAGAGACAGGGTTCGAGTACACAACCGTGTGAAAGAGACCTTCTTCTTCGTCTTCTTCAGACCAAAAGCTCGCAACTTCTTCCCCTGTTTCGTCTAACCCAAGCTCCACAAACTTTTCGTAGCCTATAGTTTTGGTAAGTCTATGTCTAGCTTCCATTATATGTCTCCGTACGCATCTAATAGAGTCTTTATCAGGACAAAGACACTCTTTTCTTCCTTGTCCTGTTCCGTAGTAATCGTTAGAGTCAGGCATTGGTATGATGCACTTACCCATCAGTTCTACTACTTCAATTTCATCGTTAACACGAGTCTCACACCAATCATTAGCTCGTGTTTCGCCTTTGATACACTCGGGGATATCGGCTTGGTGATTAGACCCGATCGGGACTTGTTTCCTAGGAGGATGGTTCATCAAGCAAGTATAAACATCTTTCACAGGAGAATCCGGTCTTAACTGCTGCGACATAGGTTCCTCGTGGCATAAACCGGTCAAGACCGGTTCACATGTGTCAGCATAAGGAGCCCATGTAAGACTATTCTTCTTCTCAGAGAAACCACAGAGATTATCATCATCTACTGCAAAAATAACACCACGATATAATTGGTAAGTAACTAAAGCCTGTTAACAGAACATAGTATAGATAAAAATGATATTTTTATGTAAAAAAAATTAAGGTTTTGGTTTACCAGTTTGGTAAAATTTGTTAAGAGAAGTAAAGCTTGAAAGCTGTCTTGAGTGTTTAGCATTGTATTCTTGCATCTCTTCTGCTTCATAAAGTCTCTTTAATCCCATTTTTGTCTTTTTTATTACACACCTGAGAACATATGGTAATAATAATAATTAAATGTCACTTTCTTCTAACATTATTAACAGTTTTGATAATTCACATATTAATTTACCATATTCTAATGTTTTTATTTAGGTGGTTTTGTTTTACAAAATTCTGACCCACAATACATTATTATTAAAAGTCAAAAGGTCAAACCATTGTATATGAATAAGTGTTATATTATTTATTTATTTATGAAAAAATCCCCAAATTTTAACGAAACCATAAAATTCGATTATTATTTTTCAATTCGCGAGTATAGCCAATGAATTAACAGCTAGAAAAACAAAAGCCACAAATCAATTTTTAAGATCTAAGAACAAAATTAGGTTTAAAAAATTGGGGAAAAACTCAAAAATCAAAGTAATATTCGATAGAAACTATCGAAAAAAATCGAAATTGAAACAGAGATCTGTCGATTTTGGTCATAATCAAGAACTTGGTAACAAAAAATCGAAGGGGTTATATCAAAACGTGTATGAATCGAAAGGTAAAATCAAGATTAAGAAGAAAATTACAATAAGATTCGAAGATTGATTAGTGAGAAAGAGAGAATCTGATCGATTTTCTTTCAAAAACAATTTGGGGATTTTCGAAGGCGGCTAGGGCTTACAGGTCGTGTCGTGTTTTTAGAAGAGGAAGAAGAGACGTAACCTTATTAAAAAATACTTTTGAAAGTAAGTTACGAAAATACCCTCAACTTTAAACTATACCAATCCAAACCAAACCGGATTAGGAATCTCAAAGATTTAAAATAAAATGTTAACCCAAAACAATATTATTTTATTTTATGACAACAAAAAAGTATTAATTCGATTTATTATTTTATTCTATTTTTAATTAATTAAAAAATAGAACTAATCTATACTATTAAAAGAGAAGACAAAACATCCGTGTGTCGCGACGTGAGAACTTTTAGAATATTTTTTATTTTTTTGCGTTTTAGTCTTTATATTTTTGAATAATTTTTGTTCGACGAATTCTATAAATTATATTTCAGGCCAACATATAAAACTTTTAAGAATTAATTTTCTCCCACATTAAAAACAATAAGAAACAAAATAAAAATCTTCTAATATAAATAAGACTTTATCATATACAAAATCATTAAAGCGGGCCTTCGTCTAATGGGTCTGCGAATTTCGGTAAATGGATTGGGCCTTCATTTATCGGGATATGCATAATGCGGGTCTTTTTCTTTGAATAAGCTTGCAAAGTTTGATTAGTTATTTCGACTTTCGATAATGGTCTTTCATAGATGCATGCCTCATAAATTACCAACGGGTATCAGAAACTTTGATTAATTGATTGGAGCCTAGGCATTCAGTTTTCAGGTCAGGCTCATTCGAGTTCGGGTTTTTCGGGTTAAAGGATATAGGATCCGTTCGTGTTATTTACAAATACAGTTATGTTCGGTTCGAATCTATTCGTGTTCTTGTCGAGTTTCATATATTTAACAAAACCTGACATGGAACCAAATATTATCCGGTTCGGGTTTTTTTATTTTTTTGTTCGAATTTTTAGGTTTTACATATTTTTGGTAAGAACTTCCGGTCTTATTTCGGGTAATTCGGGTTCGGTTGGGGTTTTGGTTCGACTTATTCATATAACCCACAAAAAATGAAATATCCTACTAAAATCTAAATTACCTTATCAAAACTATATACATGTGTATATCTTCGGGTCTATTTGAGTACAATTCGGACCTCATGTCGGTTCGGGTTAAAACGAAAACCCGAGTTAGAAAATATTAAAACCTGATAGGATAATACGAGAACCGAAACCGGACCAAACCGGATTTTTCAGGTCGATTCGGTTTCGGGTTTCGGATTTCGGGTTAAATGTTCAACCCTAAATTGATCAATTCATGGTCTTTTATAATATAACTAAATATTATTTATGAATATCCTGTTCCGCGCAAGGCACGAGTACTTACCTAATTAGTTTTGGTAAAGAACAATATGAATCATACGGTTTTCGGAACTCCGATATTTTAATATATCATTATCAATACAAAAATTTTACAATATAATAATTAGTACTAACCCGTTTTTCTAATAATTTTTTTTGGAAAAACTAAAGAAAAATAAAACTTCATTTGACATTTTCATTTGTTTTTTTTAAATAATTACCAAAATTAAAATATTTTCATTTGAGTTCATTAATTAATATTTAAGGTTTAATACTTAAAGGTAGGGTTCTATGGGTTTAGCCGTTTAGGGTTCAATAACAATAAAGAAGGTTGTTCTCACGTAAAAATTATTAATTTATGGTGATTAATTATTAGTTTATATACAAACATTTTACATAAAATCATATTTCGGACTCAATTTTTTTTTTTATCTTAGAGAGATATTAACAAATTGAATATTAATTTATAATGGTTATATGTACTGACTGATAATTATTTTTTAAAATTGTCGAAAATTAAAGTAAAAAAACTAAAAGATGGAGATGCGGGGGATCGAACCCCGTGCCTCTCGCATGCAAAGCGAGCGCTCTACCATTTGAGCTACATCCCCATTTGAATCATTACTAATATTATCTGTAATTATTGTGGTTCCAAATTTGTCTTTTTATTACAAGTACAACGGTGTAGTCGCTGTCATTATTAATTTATAAAAAATTATTGTAGTTAGATCAATAAACATAAATTAACTTTTGTCCAAACAAAATGATACAACCAAAACATGTCATCAAGTGTTAGAAAGTTACATAAGAGGAAGAGGAGTATGACGAACAAAGCTAATAAATAAAGTAAGTGCACGAGCAGGTTGGTCACTAGGCACATAATGACCAGCTCCTCTCACCGTTACAAAAGCAAAGTTACCTTTATATTCCTCTATGTACCCTCCAACTTCTCCTTGGCTAAACCACGCTCTCCACACTTTCTCAACCGTTGGATTCAATTTTTCAATAGCATACATTGTAGATGTAATGGGCACGGACGGGTCCACTTCGCCGCTAAACACGATAACTCGTAAATTTTGACCCATTAGCTCCTTTAGTATGGGAAGTATCGAAGTTTCTATATCTTCCTCGGGCCAAGTTTCGTGTCGGCCGTTGCATTTTTTCCAAAGGTATGGTAGTTTTGTCGTGCGGTTTGCGTGCATCGCTACTTGGACTTCACCACGGTTAAGATATGCGTCCAAGTAGTGTGGGCTACACGGGTCGAGCTTTGTTATTGTTGTGTCTTCTTTTGGAGTATTTGTCAATGTTGAGTTTAAACACACATCCGAATATATGTTTCTTAGGTTTAAATTTTTGGTAAGATTACGGATTTCTTGCATAGAGGCATTGCAATTTTCGTATTCCAAATGCGTAGATATATCTTTCAAATCGCAGTTTTTGTTGTACCGAGCTAGAATATCTTCGGAAACAAGACCACGCTTCACCAAAAATTCTCTTTCGCCTTTCTTCTCTCTGTCTTTGTCTAACGTTGGGTTACCGATTAAAACTCCGCGTAGTTTTATAAATGTTTTTGGGTTATTAGCGTTACGGGCAAGGATGGTTTGAGCAAGTTGTGGTCCATAATGGCCACCGTAGCTTTCGGCCGAGATATAAAAGTCTCTTCCTTTATACTCCGGAAACCTCTCAAGCCAATTTAATATAAAGACATAGTTATCCTCGGCCGTTGACTTGTCTCCTTCGTTGTCTAAATCCGAAAGAGTGTTTGTGTACGAGAATCCTACTAGCGCTGGTGATTCTACATACAACATGTGTGCTTCTGCAAAAAGATTTACTCTTATTTGGTTATATTTTATGTGCATTGTAAACTATAGGTTATATATACGAAAAAATGTAAGAAATAAATAAGTTAACGAACCGTTGTTCCATGAATATGGATTTTTGTAAAGCGTTTTACCGTCGCTGTGTGTGCGAAACGGTCCATTCTCCATAAATGCTCCACCCAAAGAGGAGCAGCCAGGCCCTATAAATTATAATCTTATATCATATCAAAATTTTGATCAGAGACTCATATATCAACTTTTGATATGAGACTCATAAATCATAATATGAATACATTCATATATAACTAATTCTTGTAAAGAAGATTTCTTTTGTAGAGAGATATACACATACATACCTCCATTGAACCATACAACAAGAGGAGTAGAGGCAGTAGGTTTTGTGGCTTCCGCAAAATAATAGTAAAAAAATCGACCGGTTGTTTCGTTTACGGGCACATAACCTCCGTATTGTTTGAAACTAACGGGAGGTTGTCCCGGCAACGTCTCGATAAGATCTTTATCCTTTAGATTTGTTTGGTTGATACCGCTTGTCGTTGAAGGTCCGCTTACACGACGAATGGCGTTAATGTGGTTTAGAGAATGTGTATAGCTTGTTATACCATTGATTTGAGATATGAGAGACAAGAATAGGAAAACATAAGAAGGTATGGACCAATTTTGGTGTTTTCCCATTCTATTTGTCTCTAAATCTTTGTGGGAAATAAGAGAAAGTTTCTAATATAAAGAGAGAGATGTTTAGAAAATGAATGGTTGCCTGTTAAAGTGATATTTTTGGGGTTTTTGAGTTTTGACAACTATATTAACCAACGATGTAACGTTAATAACTACTTAATTATTTATGCTTGTGTTAAAGTATTGTAACCAGTTTAGATAGTTACAAATAAACCAAAACAAAATGTTTTTAGAATCCTATATATATTAACTAGGTGCGGACCCCGCGCTATACGCGGGACAAAGTTTTATTATCCTTAATAATATAATTAGATTTCTATATAATAAAAAATTATTTCATGTTTTAAATTAATCTTATTAAATAAATAAATATTGTATAACAAATATAGTTTATTTTAGATATAAATATATATTTATTTAATTAAATATAAATATATATTTACGACAAATTATCCAAACTTTATATATATTTAAAATGTGTATTGTCGATTTTTACAATATGTAGATGTTAGATAGGCCTAAAATATATTTTATATGGATTTTTTTAATAATGTAGAAATATTAGTAAAATATATTAAAATTGGGTGAAAAAATTAGTTCAATTTATAAGGACTAAAACGCAAAAAATAAAAAATATCCTAAAATTTCTCTCGTCGCGACATGTAGGCGTTTTGTCTTCTCTTTTAATAGTATAGATTGAGACGACATTTTTGAAATTTGAATGAAATTATAAAAAACCATAAAGTATGATTTTAAAATCCCAAAAATTATGAATAAAACCCCATAATATATGATATAATAAAAAATTCATACATAACTATATATACTAAAAGTCCATAATATTTATATTATGTTAGTATTAGATTTACCAAATGAAAACAATTTCCAACTTATTCTAAATAAAAATTTCCAACTATAAACTGTAAATAATTTATATTCGTTTTATATAATTTAAAGTTTATGTTATTTTGGTTCATAAATTTATGTTGGGGGTTTTCAAAAATCATCATGATAAATAATAACAAATGGTTTGTCAACGGTTTTAAATTTATTTTATATAAAATATATATTTAGAGATTAAAAGGAACAATTACAAAACTACACCTTTTGAAATTTATTTCACAAAATTACACCATTTCAAAGTTATTTTTCAAAATTACTTAGGGATGTTGAAGATGGGTAATTACCCATTGGGTATCCGTGACCTGATGTAAAACTTAAGGCCCATGACCTGAATTTATTTGTTAAAACTAATAGGGTTGAAAATGGGCAGGTTTTATTTACCATAAGTCTTAGTCGGGTTTTACCTTATTGGATTTCGGGTACTCGTGAAATTTTTAAATCAATTTTTTTTCTTCAAAACGATATGTTTTAAAGATTAAAAACAAAACCCTAAATAAGTTTTCCATCTTCTCAAAATCATCTACTCAAAATCACAAAAAAGGAAAGCAAATCTTGCATGGACCATTATCTAATCAAAACATCATTTTATCTAATTAAAACATGCAGTTTATAATCTTTATGTTATGTTTACTTTACAATCTTATTTGGTAACACACATATGACAAAACAATACTATTTTGTTTAACAAATCTTATAAATTTTCTTTTGTGGCAAGAATAAATTTACAAATTTTTGTTTTATAAAAATACTACTACTAACAAGATTTATTTTCCAATAGTATGTACAACAAATTAGAAATGAAACAATTTTGTTATAACATAAAATTTACTTTTTTTGTTTTAATAATTTGGGACTAGTTTTAAAAATTTAGAGTTTAGTATCCAAGTTCTTAAGAATATTTAATTTTTATAGTATTTTGTAGAGAAAACAATAAACAATGTTTAATTTGGTGAACATTTTTATGATGGTATTTTCCAAATTTTCACTATAACGAAAAGATTACAATAGAACACTATATGACATAATATTAATTTTTTTAATTGCAATGATATAGGTCAAATCCTTGTAAGCCGACCAAGACTTGGTCGAAACCCTAACATTTGGAAAGACCCGACATGTTCAATTGATGTTTTTTAATTTGTGTTTACAAGTAATATTATATTTCTTTTGTGATAAATTTAAAATATTTATAATCGTAAGACTATATTTTTATAACACTATATCAACAAAAAATAATATATTATATGATAATTTGAGATATATATAGAAAAAACACACAAAAACATATTTATTTTAAAATTGAAACGGGTAACCGCGGGTTACCTAAATTGTATAAGGTAGAGTTTGAGTTACCTACCAAGACTTTACCCTATCCGGGTTTTTTCAGACTTTTTTCGGGTTCGGGTAGGGTAGGGTAAAATTACCCATGACAACATCCCTAAAATTACATATAAACATTCAAAATTAAATCCAAATAAACCCTACCCACACAATCTCACCCTTGAATACTATAAACACTAATTAGCGAACCCATAAAAAAATGAAAGTTGATAGTTTTTTAAAATAATTATAGTAAAGTCGAAACTCTTCACTAAAAACAAAAGCTATTGCACATTAGGGTTAACTATATATATATATACTATAAGTCAATACCTTAAACCCTAATTTCATTAGTGTGTACTATGCAAAGGGCACGCATGGAGACTTTTGGTTTTTGGTCATGGTATTACAGTAAGAGCACCGGTTAAAGATCTTGGTGATGTAATAAAGAGCGGTTCTATCTATTTCGTCGAGGACGATGTTTGGCCTTATCATCAAGAACATGGTCGTAAGATAGTTTTGGCCTAAGAAAAAATGGTTCTACATAAACAAAACTCAATAGGTTTTTGTTTAGTCTTTTTGTTTCGAGTATTGTATGAAACTTCTCTTATTATTTCTTATGAAGTGTTTTTGATATGTTGTTAGTTTGGTCTTCTTTCATATGTTTGTTACCATACATAATGTACAATATACTTTGAGACCAAATCACAAACTGGTTTCAAAAAGCTTTGTCCTGATCTATCGCGACTGGTCCTTAAAAACTCGAGCTCTAGTGATCTTTACCAAGCAAGAACCACATTTAAAGAACACGCGAAAACATGTCTCTAGCTAGGCCTATGAGAAGTTCACATACAAAAAGACAAGCTTTACAAAAGACAAATCTATTGTACTAACAGTAAGCTTTAATCTGTATACAACAAGTTAAGAAAGCCGAAATCTCTAGACACTATATCGTTGTCGCGTTTTTAGCCTTAAAAGTTTGAAAACTTTCAAATGGGTAAGTTTTTTCAAAGAGGGAATACTTTTTTGTGCTTGAAATACAACACAAAACCGAAATACAAAAACCCGCATCCGATACCTGTTACTAGCAAAACCCATTGAAACATCGCCGGATCCTTGAAAACAGAGTCTTGCAGATTCATCCCAAAGACCGCGGTCACGGCTGCGAAAATGGCAGCCACAAAGGTTGCTGCGGTGAGAAGAAGTTGAAACTGAATCAACTGATTCTGTACATTCCCCTAAGAAGAACAAAAAAGACAAGAAAAAAGTCAATAGAGACTGGAGAAAAACCTTGACAAGAATTAACAAAAAGTTGATTTTGTCTGTTTTCTTACAAGCTTAATGTTGATTAGATCCTCTGTATCATCTATATACTCTTTCAGCTGCAAAAACACAATGATCATAATAAAAAAAACGTCTAGTTGAAAAAAGGGTAACTGCCAAATATACCATCTTTTAAAAGGTTTTGAGCCAAAAATACCATGGCAAGGTTTCAAGTGCCAAAATATCACTAAATACAGTTTAACTTAAATTAGCTCAATTAAATTCTAAGACTTCAAAACTTAACCCTAAACACAAAATACTAAATCCAAATGTAAATTAGAGTTCTAAAACATGTTTTTTCATTTGTGGTATTTTTGGCCAGAAGCCTTCTTAGTGGTATTTTTCGCAAAAAAACTCCATAGGCATATTTTGGCCGATAAAATTAGCCAAAAATCCCCATAGTGGTATTTTGGCCTAAGAAAATTATGATGGTATATTTGGCTTACATTTTGTTAATGGTATTGGAATGAATTTCTACTGAAAAAGAGAGAGATATTAACAATCTTACCGATGATAATTTGCTGAGAGTGTTATCAACAACGACAAAGTATGCTTCTAACAACATCTCTAGTTGATCTATATTCTCTCCTCCGCCGCTCGACGAGCTTAACAAGCTTTTGTGTGAGCCAACGACACTGCTAAAAGCTCGTTGAAGCTTTCCGAAATTACCACTTATTGAACCAACAGGTGAAACCGGCGCAGACTTTGAAACTAGACCAGAAGAAGACTCGAATCCTTCCTCGTGGACGATGATGTTATCTTCCAACTCAACAGAAGCATGAGCCTCTGATCTTTCTTTTTTCTCCGTTAAATACATTTCAGCCATGTCTTCATCATCATCCATTAGATGTTCTATTTCATCGCAAACCTGAAAATTTTAAAGACACCCAAAATCAAAGTCTATGGTAATAATCTTTCATAATTTTGTAAATTTATTGTGTGTTTTTTTTACCTTTTGAACTTTTTGTGTTAAGGCGAGGAGACGACCTTTTAACCTTCGCACGTGTTCTAGATTAAGCGTGCTTATGTTTGAGGCTAGTTCATCGAGAACAGGATACACCTCCATCTCAAGCTCATTCACCTATTTACAAAAAAACAAACTTTTGAGCTTACAAAACTCGGTTAAAGCTTCACCCTTTTTAACATACATCTTGTATTAGAGTCTTGTAGAAGAACAATGGAACTCAAAAATTAAGCACAGCAAAATAATTTGAGATTAAAAGTCGCTTAAGCTTTTCACCCTTTACACAGACACCATGTAGTATGATCTCGTAGAAGAGCATTTAAGCGTACAAACTCTCTTAAAGCTTCACTCTTTTTAAACAAACATCGTGTGTGCGATCTAATACAAGAACATTTGAGCTTAAAAACTCTCTTAAAGCTTCACTCTTTTTAAACAAACATCGTGTAGTATGATCTTGTAGAAGAACGATGGAACCCAAAAAAATCATTGTGTTCAAAAATACCATTAGAAACTCTTTAGGCTGAAAAAACCAGCACATTCTTTTGCCAAAAATACAACTAAAACATTTTTCGGCAAAAATACCACAAATACAAAACAATTTTGATTTAGTTTTAAAGGGGTTAGGGTTCAGTTTTGAGGTTTTAGGGGTCTATTTTTGAGGATTTTAAACAAATTAGTTTGTGATACATTTGGCCAAAAAACTTAAGTGGTACTTTTGGCCTACAAACTTAAAAATGGTATTTCTGGGAATTCCCCAATCAAACTAACATCATGTAGTATGATCTTAACAGAAGAACAATGAAGCCTAGAAAAGAAATCATGGCATACCTGTGAATCCAAAGACAAGCAAGATAACTCCAAAACCAGCTCCAACGCTTTAAACTCAAACGGCAAATCATCTGAAAATACACAACAATTTCATCACCAAATCTGATCAGAAGACACTAATAAAGCTATAAAACAAACATTCAAAACAACCTATGAGATTCAAGTTTTGGTTCGATTGTAACCGTTTACACAGCTCCGATTGATACTTAATAACGGAAGCATCCCTAGCATTCATCAGTATAACTTCATCTGCCGTGATTATACATCTAATCTTCTCGAGGCTAACAACAATTGCTCTCTCACGCCCTAAGATACTCGAAGGGTAAATAAACAAAGGATCAAGAAGCCTCAAGTCCCTTGAAGGTAAAGAACAACGTTTCATTATTGTAGCTTTGTCTAGCTCTAGAACTGTCGAGTTCCCGTGCTCATCGATTTTGACCCATGAACGGCTTGATTGTCCTCTCTTCTTAAGGCCGGAGAATGGGTGGCCTCGGTTATTAGTACTTTGTCCTTCAAGGTTTACGGGTTTTACGGGTTTTTGTGAAAACACTAAATCAGGTTGTTCTCCCATGTTTATATATATAAATATATATCCTTCTATTGAGCACAAGTTTACTGCCAAAAACTTTCACACTCGGGCGATACGGAAGCAATTGAAGAGTAGAATCTTTGGCTACCGTCTCTTACCTGAAAAACAAACCATTTTCGACATGGAATTATTCAAAATTCAATTTTTTTGCAACCATGTTTAGTTTTTGTGAAGACTATGCATAACTATATCAAAGAAACCAACAAAACCCACGAATCAAAAAGCCGTACTTTTTTGTATTAGATCATGCATAAATCTCTCAAAGAAAACCACAAATATAAAGACAATCTTTTCCTAATGGTAACTTCTACTTTTGAGAACAAAAAAGCCTTTAGTTTCTATAAGGATTATGCACAAAATATATCAAAGAAACTTAGAAAACCGACAAATCAAAAGCCATACTCTCTAGTTTATGCATAAGTATCTCAAAGAAACTGAGAAAACCCACAAATAAAAAGACAAACTGTTCTCAAATGGTAGAAACTTTGTAACCATATAACCTCTACTATTTGAACAAAAAGCCCTTAGTTTCTGTATAGATTATGCATACCTATTTCAAATAAAGCTAGAAAACCCACAAATCAAAAGCCATACTTTCTGCATAGGTTATGCATAATAGTCTCAAAGAAACTTAGAAAACCCACAAATCAAAAGCCATACTTTCTGTATAGATTATGCATAAGTATCTCAAAGAAACTTAGAAACCCACAAATAAATAGCCTTACTTAATATATATAAGGATTATTCAATAAGTATTCTAAAAGAAAATGAGAAAACCCACAAGTAAAAAGACAAACTTTCTTAGATGGTAAGTGAAAAAAACATTGAATATAAGATAATCTATAGCTGCTTAATCACATAACATCGATCTAATTTAGAGATTACAAAAATTGAGATTCCAATACAGAAGATAAAAAAAACAATTCAAAATTGATTATTAGATAGAAATACAATAATCCAAAAAAAAAAAAAAATACAAAGAAAAAAAACATCACCTTTTTGGTTCAAAAGCTATTTCAATTTTTCTCCACGAGAAGATGAAGAAGAAGACGAGAAAAGCCAAAGGGAGCTTTGTTTTGATTTTACAGTTTTTACACAGTAAACAAACGTAAGCCAATGCCACGTGTTCGGTTTAGGGTCAAGGCGCTTTATCTCTATTGGATGGAACACAGTTTCTACGATAGACCATCACACAGGTACTCAGTAACTTGAAAAAAATATTAAAAAAATACACAAAAGAGCCCCCGGCGAGGATCGAACTCACGACCTTTCGCTTACGAAGCGAACGCAATACCACTATGCTACGGAGGCAACTTTGTTCATTTTAAAAATTCTAATTTATAAATACTCTAATTTAATTCACAGTTTAAAGTAGTTTCGTGCAATTTTTGACGGCAAGAGAAACGAGACATCACCTCATTTATCCCTATTTAACAATACTATAATCTCTTATACCTCCGTTAATCTCTTATACCCCTCTTTATTTGAAAAGACAATATTGCCCTTTTGAAATGAAAAAAAAAGAAAAAGAAAATTAAAATACATTGGTTTGATTTGGTTTGGTTTTTGGTTTTGGGTTAATGATTTGGTTGGGTTAATTAATTTTGGTTTTATTTTAAAAATTAAACAAAAAATTAAAAAAAAAAAAAATTCGTCGTCGGCTCTTCTTCCTCGTTTCTCGTCGCGCCTCTGCCTCGTCTTTCTCCGAGCCTCTGCGTTTCCTCTTCCTCGTCTTCTTCGTCGAGTCCTTCTCCGTCGACGTCAACATCGCCGTTTCTGCGTTCTTCTCCCAATCCTCCATCTTCCGGATTAGATAAACTAAGAATTTAGGGTTTTGAATATCTTTCATTAGATCTAGTGTATCACTCATAATGTGGTTGATTATATCTTATATAATACGACTAAAGGTTTTTTTAAACATTGTCTCAGCTTGCGACAAATGGCTTCTTCTGCTAATGACATGTGTCTTAAGTTTAACCTAATTTATTTTGTGATGCCTCTCCTTGATCCTTCTTCTCCTTCCCCTTCTCTCGCTTCCTCCTTCCTTGCTTCCTCGCTTCCTCGCTTCCTCTTCCTCTTCCTCTTCCTCTTCCTCTTCCTCTTCCTCTTCCTCTTCCTCTTCCTCTTCCTTGCTTCGCCCCTTTCTCTCTTTCTCCCTCTCTACAAAAAATTAAAATAAACTTAAAAGATCTAAAATTTGAAGGCTCTTCTTCGATCTCTTCATCACTCCGTAAGTAGCAAATCTTTGTCTCTCATATACCCATGATTAATCACTCAAACCCTTTTTCGATCCAAACAGTAAGTTTTCTAGATCTTGGATCTGCAGATTTAGAAATAGCTTAGCTTAGTATCAAATTGTTATAATCTGGATGTATAAGAGCTTAATCTCTTGAGATACTGTTGTTGTTTGATTCAAAAATTGATGCAGAAACAGAAGGATTCATACAAATGACGCCGCATGAAGCTGAATCGTTAGGCAGTGGATCGATTTCTGAAACGGCGATGAAGAAAAATGATACTAATCTCTGCAGAAAATCGGTATGTGCTTCTTCTGGATTTGTTAAATGATTGCATTTTAAGTTGTTTCATGTGATGTTCTCATTGTTTTGTCGGATGTTTAGTTTGATTAGTGTTATGTGTACTGACTCTTACAGGTTTTTCTTCACCCATGTTCTGGAGCTAAGATTTTCAAGAACCATGGATCCTTTAGCTACAAGAGATCGCTTCCCTACTTGTTGCAAGCTGCAAATGGTAGTTCTCTTTTCTTCAATTACTTTTTTAAGAAACATTAATGTGATTGTGTTGCGTTTGATATGGCCAATTATCTCTTATAGATCGAACATTAGCAGCAAGCTCAAAACCCCAAAAATATGTTGGACAGAATCCTCCAGATATAGTATTGTTTTGTGACAAAGAAACAGTTGAAGATCCAAATAAGGAAGTAGTAGTAAGTGAATTGATGACAGCCAAGTGTCAACACCCTGAAACCACCAAACCTGTCTCGAAGTCTGTGGATAGAGTCTTCGATAAATATTCAGCCGGAAACTCATATGGAAACACCAGCCCTTTGAAAAAGGTTATCGCATCCAGCCCGAACAAGAAACCCGTAAGATTCTAATCTATAAACATGCCTTCTTCTTGTAGCATACATTAATTATCTTTCCATGGAAACTTTGACCTCCTCTCTTAAGTACATATGTCCAACATGAGATTCTTTTTTACATGAAACATGTGTGCTTTAGGCGGAAGTTGTTTAGAACACCAAGTTCCCTGAATTACCGAAGAATGCTTCCATATATCAGAAGAGATATTCAAGGGGGTAATTATGATAAGCTTACTACACGCCCAGAGTTTGTTAGAAACTCCGAACAACGCATTGTCGTAATTAGTTACTAATGTATTATCAGTTATATGTATGTTGGCTTATATATAATCTCTGCCTAAACTTTTTGGTGAGAGATTCAGATACTAATGGGTCTGTCTTTACTGATATTTCTAGGCACACCTGTAACAGCTAATCATCTAAATCATCAAGAAAAGATAGAGGAGAAGAATCCATCATTGGTCTTAGTCTTTGAAAATGAAGGGACACATGAAATGGTTACATCAAGTGTTGCTAAAGAATCAGATACATGTTCTAACAAAAACAAAGAGATACTTCCTTGTGAGAGTGTTTCTATATCCCCAGAACATTTTGATCCCGAGAAAGAACAGAAACTCAAGTGAAGCATGTCATCCCGTATACCGAAAAAACTTAGAAACTCCTACTAATGATTTGGGATGCGAGATCCAGTTATCACCTCCCTCTCGTTGGCTCGGGAAGTTCAAGTGAGTTTGCTTTATCCGTGTTGACCGGCCAGATTTGTCGAAAATTTGACGGGTGAAGAAGTAATGAATGGTTCGAGAAAACAGAGGCTAGAAACATTCCAAAGCAACAAGAAGCAAATCATTCGGATTTAACGACCGAGCCGAGTCGCTAGATCCTTCGTTATATTGGCAACTCCTCTAAAGGCCAAAGTTGAGAAGATCGTGAAGCAGCTTAGAAAATAGTGGTTAGTTGTTTAAAACTGTTATTTGCTGCTAGCATCAATAGCATCAATATCTGATGTTAATTACTTGATACACTTGCTTGTATTGCTGTCATTCCCTAATCATTTAAAAAATATTCCATGATTATGAATTTGTAATAAATAATAAACCCGTTACATATTCATAGGAGTTTGTAAATAATAATTCCTATTTTGACTAAAATTAAAATTTAAGTTCCCGTAATTAATATTGAGGAATTTACAAAACTACACTCTTTCAACCATTCATTTGCAAAACTCTACCTAATTCATTTTTTCTAATATTTACACATTTTCAAAATTTTAAAAGCTTGATTTGTCTTTTAAAAAATTACCAAAATTAAAAAAATTGATTTGGGTTCGCTAATTAGTGTTTAAGGTATAATATTAAGGAGGTAGAATTGTGTGGGTATGATTTGTTTGAATTTAATTTTGAGTGTTTAGGTGTAGTTTTGTAAAATAATGTTGAAATGTTGTAGTTTTGTGAAATGTAATTTAAATGTTGTAGTTTTGTAATTCTCCCTTTAATATTAATAAAATTCAATAAAAAATATTAAATGTAATTTCTAACATTAATAAAATAATATGTAAATCAATTTAAATAATTATTAAAAATGGTTAAGAATTTTTTTTATCAATAAATAAAAAGTTCATCAATTCTAACTTGGGATGCAAATATTCTATATTTATACATAGAAAAAATACATAAAGTATTTACAACAATCTTTTTAAAAAAATACATAAAGTTTTCACAACAATCTTTTAAAACATAAAATTAATACCAATTTTACGTGAGAAGATTAAAAATATCCACCGCGAAAAAGAACTCTTATACAAAATAAACAATAACATATATAAATATTTTAATAATGTTACATAGAAAAACAATACAAAAATATGGTACAATTTAAAAAATGGGTTAAAATCTCTAAATAAAACTGTAATAAACATATTACAGAAAGATAAAATCAATTAAAAGTCAAGAAATTGAAAGGGATGCACGACAATCTTCAATATTTTTTAAGAAAACGTTTGAAAAATTAGATTTCTTAGCATATTAATATCTCCACAATTTGATAATAAACTATACGATGTAGACAAAATGTATACGCAAACATACTAATTTTCATTGATTTGGTTAAATATAAATTGCGTATATTCGAATAACAATAATAATACATATTACAATGAAAAATTCACTTTAAATATTTTTTGAAATTACTATAAATAGAATATCCCGCGCAACGCGCGGTTCCATCCTAGTTGAATTGTATTACACAGAGAATATAATTTATGTTTTGATTTGGTTTCTTCGTAGCCAAAACTGAAAATTGTAATATATTATGTAAAACTTAGTATAACAAATAGAACTGATACTTCGATTTATAATATGTAAAACTTAGTATAACAAGTACAACTCATATTTATAATATAATATGTAAAACTTTGTATAAATAGTAGAACTGATAATTGTACGGTATGTAAAACTTAGTATAATTTTAGATAACTAGATAGAACTGAGAAGAAGTGATTTAACCAAAACTTTATATTGTTGTATTTGCAGGATACAATGGTGGAACACGTGAGCGTATATTTCAAATATAAAAATTGCATGTATAGTGTAATCTTGAAGACATCAGTTGAGGATATAACTTTGAGAATGATTATAAAAAACTTGCGTTGGATGAAAGTAAAGTAAAACTGTTATTGAGATACATACCGATGGTGGTGGGATGTGAGGAACATCTAACTATTTGTGATGATGAGGAACGTATCGTTATACAAGTGAATGAATTTCTGTAATATTATGATTGTGTTGTTGCACTTCTGTAAAACTATGATTTTGGTTTTGGCTTTTGTAAAACTATGGAATACAACAGCTTAATAGTATGTGTGGATTTTCATGTTAGTTCATTGATTGAGTATTTGTATTCAATATTCAACTTCCAATATAACACATACTCTTGCGCCTAAACGACATCGACGTAAAAATTTCATACTCAAAATAATATGTATTAAAAACATTGCACTCATCGTTTCATAATTTTTCTTTTACATTTCATGTCTTTCCAAGAACACTTTCTTAATTATAACAACTTTTAAAAGACTATTATACAAAACGATGATTTCAAACATATTATTGCAATAATCATTTATGCTTACATGATAATGCTGAAATTTTAATAGTAAAACAACATAAACAAATTAATATTATAGGTAAAACTAAAAACATTTGAAATCACGAAAAATAAAACTATGAAGAACATTGGTAAAACCATAAACTTCTGTAAAACTAAGTGTAATTTTTCGGAGGGAAAATAAAATTTCGTTTTGGCGCCTAAACGAAAATAAATAAAAAATCGCTTTTTTAGTCAAAAAAGCAGTTTCTGACAGCTTATTTCCCTCAAATTCCGTGTTTTGTCCTATCTTCACTCTAGAATGTCCTTTATATTAATTCTCACCATTTATTCCACTTTTTCATTTTTTTATTCACAAACTCTCTTTCTCCTTCAACTTTCTCTTTACTTATTTTTTTCAAAATTTATTTTTTTCTTTTGGATTCGTGGATTCGTTGGTGGAGAAACAGGAGATACGAAAGATGAAAAAGTCAAAACAAGGAGTATGTATTTCACCTGCAAAATCTACAAGATAATTGTTGTTTTACACGTCCGTGTAAAACTGTGTCGAACTACGTAAAATTGTGGAAAACTAAATGCGTAGAGCTGCGTGGAATAATGTTATATTGAGTAAAATTATGTTGAACTTTTAGGACGATGAATTGCACTACCGTGAGCCATGGGCTTTCGGTGTTGAGGAGGAAGTTCGTAAGTTAAAGAAAGAGATAATTGATATGGCTGATAAGAATGCAAAGCTCAAGGGGCTTATTGTTGGATCATTTCCATGAGAGATTTTTCATTTCACTTAGTTTTAGTGTTTGTTAAGTGTTACATTTCAGTTGAAACTTATTTTATGATATTTAATGAGTTCTTATGTTGTCTTATGATCTCTGTCTTTCTTATTTTCTCTAAGTTTCTACCTAGTTTTCAATACAATTATTCTGAAACGATCACAATACATGTTTTGTCACACAATCTTTTATAATTAAGTCATACCCAAGTAAAATACCATCAAAAATAACATAATTTTGTTCTTCACAAAACATCAAAAAAACAAAGACATTGTCATATACAATAATTTTAGTTTTCCTAGTATTACACAATATATTACTCGATGTATTAACCAATAATCTTAACTTTTGTTAATATTATACAAAATGTTATTCAATATTCTTTGAGATCATCTTCTTTTTTTTCTTCATCAAAGGTTGCTCATGTCATAAAATTAGAGATCATCTTCATAAAATTTACGAATTTTTGACTTTTTATGTGGAATTCTCCTCCTTCCTATCCCGCCTTGTTTCCACCATTTTAAGCAGATTTTGATTTTGAGATTCGTGATATTAATTTTGAGAGAACTAGAATGTCGATATAAAAATATATTTGGAGAAAATTAGATTTCGATTTTTTAGTTATACAAAGTTTTACGGAGTATTACTTATACCAATTTGGTTTAAACTCAAATTAGACAAATAACTCGATTTCAAATTGGTTTAAAATTTGGTTTATATAAATTTCGGATCTTCGGTTGGGTCAGTTGGATCGGGTAGGTTTTACCCAGGTAAAACACGTAAATAACACAATTTAGAATATTTTTTTCGTCTTTTCATTATTATTTCGATTTTAGTTATTTTATTAAAAATAGAGTGTCCTTTTTAGATTTTAGTTTAAAAGATAGGGGCATTAGAGGAGATGCCTCCAAGAGAAGAGACAACACCTCAAAAGCCCCTATTTGATAGGGGACAAATCTCCTATATCCACTTTAATCTCCTATGCCCTTTCACTCATAAATTACGAATTTACCCTTATTAAAAATAAATAAAATAAATAAATATAAATTATGGATTTTGGTTTGGGTTAGTTTTTGATTTTGGGTATAATAATTTTGGTTTTGATTTTGGTTTTGGTTTGGATTAAAAATAAAAACAAAATAAAAAAATTTCACCTCCCTCCTCTTCGTCGGACCTCCCTCTCTTCGTCGTCGTCGCTACCAGCCGAGTCGCCTCCGTCGTCGATAGCGGACCTGCTCCTCCTTCTTCCATCTTCTCCGGCGACGATTGTGCGGGGCAAGCCGGCGATCTTCTGTCTTCTTCCTTGCCGTAATTCGTCATCAAGGTAAGCATATTAGGGTTTTTATAAAAAGATTTTGATGAATATATTTTAATAGATCTAATGCAAATTGATATAATTAGATAATGTGGTTGATTGCAGAATATTGAATTGATATGTATTACCCAAAGAATCGAATTTAATACAATCATCTCTGTTTCTCAACGAATTGTTCGTACCCAAAACTGAAAATAATTTTGAATATATTATGTAAAACTTAACATAACAAGTAGAACTGATACTTCGATTTATAATATGTAAAACTTAGTATAACAAGTACAACTGATAATTGTAATATAATATGTAAAACTTTGTATAACTAGTAGAACTGATAATTAATACAAAATGTAACACTTAATATAACTTTAGATAACTAGGTAAAACTGCGACGACGTGGTTTAACTAGAACTTTATGTTGTTGTTTTTGCAGGATACAATGGCGAAACACGTGAACATATACTTCAAATATAAAGATTGCATGTATTGTGTAATATTGAAGACAGCGGTTGAGGATATAAGTTTGGCAATGATTGAAGAAAGGTTGTATAAAAAGCTTGCGTTGGATGAAAGCAAAGTAAAATTGTCACTGAAATACATACCGATGGTGGTGGGATGTGAGGAGCAGCTAAATATTTGTGATGATGAGGATTTGTTCGCTTATCTAACGACCATTGATAGAGATAACCGTAGATCTCTTTTGTTTGTGGAAGAGGCGAGTGGATTATACGAGTTAGAGAAGCTTTCAAGAGTGGGGAAAAGTTCCGTTGGTATGAATTACGAACTGATGGATGTAAATGATGATGAAATAGGACTTAATGCCATAACTCCTTACGTAGAAGATGTGGAAGCCAATGTAGAAGAGAATGATGATGATATGAACACCGGAGGTGATCCTTACACGGCTGATGAGACATACACTGCAGGTGAGGCGGACAATGCGGGTAAGAAGGACAACGCGAATGAGACGAATATGGATGGTGATAAGTATGACGGGGAACCATTCGTAGAACAATGTAGTCAGATTATAGAGGAATGGGAAGATGGATTGGGTTTGGTGACCTTCAAGAGTTTCCAAACAAGAAGGCAATTCAAGAATTGGTGGATAGAGCCGCATTTGTTAAATGCTTTCGTTATGTAACGAAAAAGTCGGATCCTATACGTTTGGTGATAAAATGTTGTATAGAAAGTTGCAAATGGGGTTTGAGAGCTGCAAAGATTACAAACACTGAACTGTTTTCTATTAGGAGGTACGTGGGGATGCATTCTTGCTCTCGGACTAGTCAAAGTCAAATTAGCCAAAGCAAGAGGAGAGGGTCGGCGAATTAGTTGCATCTTTTTTGAATGAGGAATATCCGGGTAAAGTGAAAACCCCTCCTCCCCGAGATATCATCGATCTCATACACCTTAAACTTGGTGTAAAAGTATCTTATTCTACGGCGTTGAGAGGGAAAAATCGGCTATTAGTCATTTGCGTGGTAGTTACGAAGAAAGCTACAAGATGCTTCCTAGCTACTTGTACATGTTAGAGGAGGCTAATCCAGGAACAAAAACAAGTGTGGAGTTGGATGAGGCAGGTAAGTTCAAGTACCTTTTCATAGCGTTGGGAGCTTGTATTGATGGGTTTGCGGTGATGAGAAAAGTGATAGTTGTGGATGCTACGTTTCTGAAGAACGGGTATGGTGGTGTACTAGTATTCGCAAAAGCTCAAGATCCTAACCGTCACCACTATCCTCTTGCTATTGCTGTACTCGACGGTGAGAATAAATCTAGTTGGACTTGGTTTTTCGAGATGCTCAGAAGTGTTATAGCGGACTCTTCCGAATTAGTTTTTATGAGCGACAGAAACCAAAGCCTAATTGCGGCCGTAGCTACTTGTGTTTCCACAAGCTCATCATGGACATTGTATATGGCATATGTCTCAGAACGTAAGAGGTCATGCTAGTAACACCAACAAAGCCGTTGTCGGGTGGAGATTTATGGAGTTAGCTAGGTGCTTCACGATGGCCGAGTTCGAGTCTATGTACGCATTATTCAAGACGCGATATCCTTCGGCATATAAGTATGTGGAAGAGCGGAGAGAAAGACACTTGGGCTAGGGTATTTTTCCCGCGTGATAGATACAATTTAGACACAAGCAACAGTGTGGAGTCAATGAACAGCTTGTTTAAGGACGCGAGGAGGTATTCTTTGATACCGATGTTAGATACAATAATTGGTACAATCTCTCAGTGGTTTAACCAACGTCGGAAGGAAGTTATCGCTGCGTCGATTAACACCAAACTTGTTCCTCTTGTCGAAAACCACCTACACAATATGTGGTCCAAAGCTGATAAAACACCGGTGCGGGAGCTAAATAGTTTTCAGCTTGAGTTCGAGGTAACGGACACCGACGATAGTAAGCATTATTTGGTTAACTTGAGGAAGAAGTCTTGTTCCTGCAAGGTGTATGATTACGACAAGTATCCTTGTTTGCACGGCCTCGCCGCTTATTTATTTAAGATTAATAACGACATTCATGGTGAAGGCCTAATACCATATCGTGAGTTGTGTTCAGAGTATTACTGGGTAGAACTGTGGGGACAAGCTTATTTCTCGACCATTTATCCGGTGTCTGACAAGGCTGATTGGAACGTACCGGATTACATCCGAGAACGCCAGGTGATACCAAAAGATCGCATCAAGAAGAAGGGGAGAAAACAGGATAAGAGGAAGCCATCCGTTGGAGAACGACGTAAAAGGACGCAAAACAAAAGGCGACCTAGGCAAAATTTTGGATTCAATTGGTTGTTGTTTGGAACAGGTCGTTATCCGAGTGAATAAACTTATGTATTATTATGATTGTTTGGAACATGTCGTTTTGGATTCAATTGGTTGAACTTATGTAATATTATGATTGTTTTGTTGAACTTATGTAGTACTGTGGAACACTATGAATTAGTACTACTCTTCGATTTCATTGATTTTGTATTTGAATGCAATTAAGTATAAAACTTGTAATATAACACTTTTGTTATTATATTTGAGTGAAAACATAGTTTACAAAATCAAAATTCAGAAAAACATGTGAAAACACACATTTTTAAAAAAATCTATTGTACATTCTACGTTCTTTATAGGAACACTTTCTTAGTGAGAACAACTTTTAAAATGACTTTTCCACAAAACGTTGATTTCTAATATATTATTGCATGAACCACATATTACTAAATTTTAATGAAGATTTGTAAAACGTAAAACTAATTTGACAATATAATTTTATGGGTGAAACTAAAAAACCATGAAATCATGAAAAGTAGAACTATGAAGAACTTTTGTAAAACAATAAACTCCGGTAAAACAAGGGTAGAACTATGTGTATTTTTTTGGAGGGAAACCAAAATTCGTTTTGGCGCCCAAATTTTGTTTTGATCCAAGAATGGTCAAAAAGCTGATTTTGTCATAATTTTCTGCCTAGATTCTAGGGTCATGTCTGCCACTTTATTTAACACACATTTCACTCCATTTCTCTCCTCATTTCTCTCTCTTTCTCTCTTGTTCAACGTTTTTCTTCTCCTTTCTTCTCTTTTTATCTCTTTTCTTTCTCAAATCTCTCTCAAATCTCTCAATTCATGGATCCATACGAGGAGAGACGTGAGATGAAAAAGAATAAGCAACTTTACGAGAGGCGATTTTATGTTGCCGATGCACAATACGGGATTCCAACTAGGTGTCCATGTGGGGGAGATATCATTCACGATTATTCTCCAACTCCAAAGTATCGAGAAGATTTTGATACCTTACCAGGGAGAAGGTACTTCACCTGCAAGAAATACGAGGTTAATTTCACATTTGTGTAAAATTTCACATCTGTGTAAAATTTCACATCTGTTTTTTTTTAATTTCACATCTGTGTATAACTGAGTAACACAGTAATTTACTAAGTGAAACTATGTTCATCGTTCAGGACGATGGGTTGCACTTTCGTCAACCATGGGTTTTCGGTGTTCAGGAGGAAGTTGAAAAGTTAAGGAGTGAGGTGAAAAAATTGGTTGAAGAGATTGAAAAGCTCAAGAAGCTTATTGCTGGACCACATACTTGAAGTGTTGAACTTTTTTTTCGGTTTGGGTTTTATGTTAAGTGTTATGTTAAGTCTTTTGTGTTGAACTTTTGTTTGGTTTGATTAAGTGTTGAAGTACGTAAAACTGAGTTGAACTGCGTAAAACTGTGTAAAACTTTTCAAAAGTACCACAAAACATAAAATACCACAAAACAAAAACATAAAGTACTAGAAAACAAAGTAACACAAATCCAAAAGTAACATAAATCAAACAAAGTTCAACAAAAACAAGGTACCACAATTCCGAAAGTACCACAATTCCGAAAGTACCACAAATCATAAATAACTTAAAAGTACACAAATCCAAAAGTATTGCATAACCACATAAACCGAAAGTTCTTCACTTCTTTCTTTTTTTCAATTTCCTCGAACCACTTGCTTCATTGACAAACACCTCTAATGGTGTCAATCTCTCACCCAATGCATCAATTTTGTTTCCCAATTCATGAGTCGTCTTCTCAACTCTCTTTATTACTTTCATCATTTTTTTCATTGTTTTCAATACATCAACATTTTTCTCACCTCCCTCAACTTCCACGCAGCACTGCTGTCCGTTCTTGCTCTTTTCTCGCGCCGCAACATCTTCATCGTACATGTCTTTGAAAAAGATTGTTAAACCTTTTTTATTGCGTTTTTCCCAACTATCAATGGCTATATCAAACTCATCAACATCATCATCAACTTCCAAAATATCATCCAACAATTGATCTTCTTCTGCATTAATGACGTGGATGATGCTGTCAATATCCTGTCAAAACATAAGTAAACTTACATTAGTATTACATTAGTTCTACCTAAGTACTACCTTAGTATTACCTTAGTTCTACTTATCTAAGTACTATCTTAGTATTACCTAAGTTCACAAGATAAAGAGGATAAGTAAACTTACAGTCTCGGCCCCAAGTTCTTTGTTTATATCCAAAAGTGACATCCCTTTCATTCCATTAGTTTTGAATGCGGACTTGCACATCCCGGGACAATTCGCATCGGCTCCTTCAACGAGGTTCTCTAAACACATTTGCCAGTTTAGGAATCGCCTCGAATGCTAGAATCTACAAAACAACAATAATTTTTTCATAACATCATTGTTCAACAATACTAATCTACAAAACACCAATAATTTTACATGATCTAACTTACCTCTAATGGGACACAAAAACCTGGTTGAGGCCATAACGCATGCTCTTTCACCACACCTCCAAAATGGTCCATGGTGTGAGAGATCTCTTTCAACATGTACTCATATGAGTATCTCCCCCATGGAAAGATTTTGCAGAAATGAAGATCATCTACTGCTCTCTGAAAGAATTCCAATACATTCCTCGCACCTTTCCCTACTTTTGTTTGCGCGCAAACAACACTTGATAAGAAAAATAGAACCGCCATCTTCAATCTGTCTTTATGGGGTCCCATATTAACCAGTTTCTCTTTCACATCCTCCAACCTTATGGATTCTCCGTTCTTGAAATGCCGATCCACAAACTTTGTCCCACCGGCCTTTTTGTAGTCAAGAGGATAGTTGCAACAGTTAAGTCCTGATAGCAATGCGTGTTCTCGCAATCCATAACGGATTGGAACACCATTGACGATGAACCACACTTCTCTCCTCTTATTGGTTTTAACCGTCCTCATTAACAAGCATCCACATTCCCCGAACTTTGTGGTTCTTCTCCGCTTCATGTGAAAAATGTGCCTGAATTGGGGATGCTCCTCAAACCACTTCCTCTCTATGTTAGACAGACTCGGCTCCAGCGTTTTCAACGTCTTGATTGCGTCTACGATGAAACACCTTGTCCCTAACTTAATTTGTTTCGGTACTCGGATGGGGGAAAGAACATTTGTGATGGTTTGATTGCCTCAATTTCTGCAAGACAATAAAAAACACTTTCAACCACTTCATAAATCGAATACAATAAAACGTAGTTTTCCTATTACTACACCAAATTTTAGTCAATCTATTATCTAGTAATCCGTAGTTTTCTAGTATTATACACAATGTTAATAATTTTATTATCCATAATTCCTTAGTTTTTCTAGTATTACACGAAATGTAATTATATTTATTAAACAATAATCATAAGTTTTACTAGTATAAGACCAATGTTTCAAAATAAATTACCCAATAATCCTAAGTTTTCCTAGTTGTACACAATACCAAAAAACAATGAATCAAACTTACTTCGCATCGTCTCGAATCAAAATCGATGAGTTTTCTTCTACTTCTTCTATCTCTTCTTCTTCTTCCTCTTGTTCTTCTTCTTCCTCTTGTTCTTCTCCTTTTTCAATGTTTTCTTCTTCTTCGCCAACTTCTTCTTCTTCTTCGCCAACTTCTTCTTCTTCTACTTCTTCACTTTCTTCTTTAGTCGATTCGAAATTGTTTTTCCGAGTCGTTTTCAACATCGCATGCATTCGGGGAGGGGTTGCAAAATCGTCCGTATCGGCGGGACTTGCGGAAGCGGGAGATGCGTCGGGAACGGCGGGAGCGACGTCACCGGGGAAGCGACGGAAGCGGCGGAGCGGCGAAGCGACGGTCTTCTCGGTCGCTTTTTCTCCTTTTTCCTCGCTTCTTCGCCTTTTCTACACTCTTCGTGTAGTGAACCTTTAATACATCGTCATCATCTGGGTCTGAAGGATTTTCTTTCCTTTTACCCCGCCTCGTTTGCACCATTGCTCAAAATTTTCGATTTTGAAATTAGGGTTCTTGAGATGGGAAAAGAGAAAAACTTGGTAATAATGATTTGTTGATTTTTCCTTTCCTAACATATATATTCAAATTGGTTTAAATGGATTGAGGTGGGTTTCGATTTTGGTTTATCTATAATAACCAAAATTTTCGGTTTAAAAATTGGTATAAATTTCGGTTGGGTTTAATTTTCGGATAGTTGGTTGGGTATGTGGGTCGGGTGGGTAATACCCAGGTAAAACTCGTAAATATCTTAACTTCAACATAAATTTTGGTAATTACATATTTATTTTTATTTTTATTTATGTAAAAGAAATACATTGTTTTTGAGATTACACTTTATAAGAAAGGGACATTTGAGGAGTTGCCTCCCAAGAGAAACACAGAGAGAGAGAGAAGACGCCGTCGTCGCGGTGGTGGATATGTGCGGAATCGCCGTTATAGTCTGCGGCGTTCCTATCGAACTCTCGTCGTCGATTTCGTCTCTCTCTAAGCCTCCTTACGAACAAGTATTTCTCTCTCTCTCTCTTCTCCTTCATCGCCATTGTCAATATATTTTATATCTGCTTCTGGGTTTTATAGTTTAGGGTTTTCTCTTACATTGTTGTCTGTTAGATTAGATTCATTGATTGCTAAGTTATTATGTATTTGATTTATAAGTGAAATTTGATTGTTTTTATGATTATGAGCTTTTGATTTTAGTGTTTTTTTGTTTTGTTTTTTGGGTTTGGATTCAGTTACAATTTTCTGTTGAAGATATCAAATCTGTCTTAAGACAAAGAGGTCCTGATGTTATAGGAGAAAAGAAGATCATTCTTAGACCAAACACACCACTTTGTGCTCAAGAATCTCTGTCTCTCTCTGTTCATGAGGCTTGTGATAAGCTTGAGGAGGATACTAGTACTACTTGTTCCTATGGTGAATTGCGTTTTATTGGCTCGACGTTACAGCTTAGAGGAACAAGTAGTGTAAAACAGCCATTGGTGGATTCTTCAGGGAACATTCTAGCTTACAATGGTTTTTGTGTTCTCTTCTTCTTCTTCTTAAGATCTCTAGCTATTACCCGTTTTCTCTTTCTCTTACGCTATACGTTTTTATTGGTATGTGACGTCTTTGCAGGTGAAGTGTTTGGAGGAATTGAACTCGGTAGCTACGATAATGATACTCAAGTTATTTTGAAGTCTTTAGGAGAAGCGAAAGCTTTGGTTCCTGATGTTCTTTCTACGATCAAAGGCCCATGGGCTGTTATCTATTGGCAGGTAACTTTGTTTGTAGCTTTCCGCTATGTTATCGATACGTGTTAAAGGATCAAAACAGAATAGAGCAAAGAAAGGTGAAAAGGAGAACTTTGATATTGATAGAAATAGGATAGTAACAAGTTTGAAATAAGTACCCTACAGATATTTATAGAAATAGGATAGTAACAAGCTATGATATAGATACTCGATGCCCTTTTGTCTCTCTTAATCTCTTACTTACTTCCTTTCCTTATTATACTTATATACTAATAACTTTAAACCTCACACACCTCATGAGTCATTAGACTCCATGTGCACTCTTACGCACTCCTATGGTTATTCATACTTGACTATATTCATACTTGACTATAGTTATTCTGAGCAGTCAGCCTTGTAAAGCCTTTTTGGGCTTGTAGGAGTTATATGTTTCCAACTTATCAGTTTTGTAGCGTTTTCTTTCATCAGGAAAGCTCGAGAACATTATGGTTTGGTAAAGACGCGTTCGGTCGGAGGAGCCTCCTTGTTCACTGGCCAACCGTGGAAGACCCTCGGTTTCTTCTCTCCTCTGTTTCTCCAGCTTCTTCTGTTGCTAAAGGTTCAGGTTTGTATTGCTTAGTAGAGTAGTTTTTTGTGTTGTTACGTACGCTCCAAGGCTGAGTAAAGTCTGTATTTTTGTTGCAGAATCGGATCCTGATAATGGTAATAGCGTTCATAGGTTTTGGGAAGAGCTTCCGTGTGGAGTGTACAGCATTTCGTTTGGGGTTTCTGAATCTGGTTTATTTGTTTGCGGGGAAGTCTCGAAGCACGAGTGGAGAAATACCGTGTGGAGAGAGTTGATTGAATGGGAAAGGAGCTTTGTTGTACCAAAACCTAAAGATGTATTAATGATGCCGCTTACAGGAACTCAAGAAGATACTTCTTCAGGTAGTGCTTAAAAATTTGTGTATTGTCTGAATTGTCATATGCCTGACAAGGTTTCGCTCTAGAAATCGCGCAGACAGTTTTGGCTGTCCTAAAGGAATCGGTGAGGAGGCGGACGTCACTACATAGTATTTTTCAGGTATGAGAGTTAAAATTAGGGCAATTGCCTCAAACTCCATTTTTTAGTGTTTAGACGCACTAAAAAGTTTTATGGCCTCTAAAGACTGAAATTAGCTTAAAACCCCTCCAATTAAACACTAACTAAATTCTAATCCCTTGAAACCTAAACCTTAAAGGCTTAAACATTGCATACTAGAATAGAAATTTTAAAGGCTTTAAATTTTTTTTTCTTTATTTGTGGTATTTTAAAAAACTTGTGATGGTAAATTTGGGCGTTATAGTAAGGAATATCTCATAAACATATTCACTACTAAATGTGGTGTGCGGTTTGTGAATATTTTTACCTTCTTATTATGGGCATAAACAGGGAGAAAAAGAAGTTGTTCCAGTGGCTGTCCTGTTCTCTGGTGGTTTAGATTCGATGATTCTCGCCGCGCTGTTGGATCAATGCCTTGATCCTAAATGTAACCATTCCTCTCGCACTGTTTCTTCTGTTTCCAGCATAGATTTTGAAACTAATAATAAATTCTTTTGTTTTACAGATAAAGTTGATCTTCTTAATGTAAGCTTTGATGGACCTAATGCTCCTGATAGGATCTCTGCCAAAGCCGGGATAATAGAACTTAAAAAGATTGCACCTTTGAGAAGGTTTAACTTCCAAAAACTTTTTATAAGTGCATATAAATGTTACTATCTTGAGAAATTTCTTAAAAGACCACTAAAAATGGTTTTGTACCGAATATACTATCACAAGTTTTTTCGGGAAAAAATACCATAAATACAAAAATTATTTGGGTTTAGTATTTAGTGTTCAAGGTTTATTTTTGAAGACTCATTTAGTTTTAGGGGTCGAGGGTTTAATTATGATGGTTTTAACCTAATGTTAGTTTTGTGGTTTTTTGGGGAAAATATTTTTTAAGTGGTGTTTTTGGTGAAAAAGGTTGATGGCATTTTTACTACAAAAAGGTGTACTTTTAGTTGTTGTTAATGTTACTGGAAATTTCAGGTGGAGACTTGTTGAGATTGATGCTACTCTATCAAAACTAACATTCGAGACAAACCGTGTTACTTCACTCATAAATCCTGCAGACACTTACATGGTAAACTTTCGAAGTTTTGAGAATTGTTAATACAATCGTTTGAACTTGATGAGAATTGTATTTATTCACTATTTTTGTTGTGTTAGGACCTTAATATAGGAACAGCGCTATGGCTTGCTGCTCGCGGTGATGGTTGGATTCACGAAGAAAACAAAAACCAAGCAATAGAAGAAGATAACAAGCGAATTAAATATAAGTCTGAGGCGAGAATCCTTCTTGTTGGTGCGGGTGCAGATGAACAATGTGCTGGTTATGGTAGACACAGAACAAAATATCGAAATGGGAGGTATGCACAATTGTTTATAACATAGAGTAATTCCTCATTATTCCATTAAAGCAAAGTTTTTAGGCAAAAAAAATATCAAAGTTTAAATTTTTGGATCTAGTATTTAGTGTTTTAGGCTCTAGTTTTTAAGTGGTTAGGTTTTAGTATTGAGGATTTAGGGTTTACTTTTGAGGGTTTTATGCTAATTGAAATTTTGTGATGGTTTTTTGGCTTTAAAACTGAAGAGGAGTAATTGTATTTTTGCGTTAAAACTCACAAGAGTGGTATTTTTTGCCTCAAAGCTTATAATGGTATTTTTTCCTTTAAACTAAAAAAGTAGTGTTTTTACTTAGTTTCCGCTATAAATATAAACTAATAAATAACTCATATCACTGAGTTTTTCGATATTATTTTTTTTCAGCTGGGTTGCATTAGATCAAGAAATGAAATTGGATATGCAGAGAATTTGGAAAAGAAATCTCGGCAGGGACGATCGTTGCATTGCAGATAATGGCAAAGAGGTACCAGAAACTCAAAGCAGTTCTCTCATTGTGGTATATATGTTCTTAATTTAGTAATGTTTTTTCGGTGTTACATTGTTCAGGCGCGGTTCCCATTCTTAGATGAAGATGTGATAAAGACTCTCCTTGACATTCCTTTGTGGGAGATTGCAGATCTTAACCAACCAAGTGGTATTGGAGACAAGAAAATTTTAAGACAAGTGAGTCAATTATTAAGCCACCATTTTTGTTTTTTTTGTGTTAAAAATACGATCACAAGTTTTATTGGCCAAAATTTACTATTAAAAATTGTTTTTTTCCACAAAACTTAAACTAACTTAAAACTTTAAGGTTATACTTTTAAACCCTGAAAGCTAAATCATATTTTTTCAAAACTAAACCTTAGACATTACATACTAGTTCCAAATAGAAAAAATAAATTTCTGAAGTGTCGGAAATTGTTTTCATTATTTTGTGTGGTATTTTTGAAAAACAAATCATTGATTAATTTGGTCAAGAATATTATGATGGTATTTTTAGCACAACAAACATATTACCGCGGAAAACTTGTTCTTTTAACCTTGAAGGTTGCAAAGTTGCTTGGCTTACATGAAGTTGCAGTGATGCCTAAGAGAGCTATTCAGGTAAAATTTGAAACCTTTGGTTTTGTGTTTTTTTTTTTTTATGCTCTCTACTCTCAATTTTGATTATTGGTCTTAATTTTGTTTTGTGTGATCTTAGTTTGGTTCGAGAATCGCTCGTGAGTCAAACCGAAAGAATTTTGGAAGTAACCGTGCGGCTAACCAAGCCTCTGCCGGGAGCGTGAGGTTCCACGCGCCGCCGTCAGATTGAAAATTCAAAAGGTTACATATTTATCAATAGACAAGAATGTGATCTTACACATTGTTTTATTGTTTACAAAAGGACTAATAGTGATAAGTATTATGGTAAGATTTGTTTCCCATTGTGTTTTTATATAGAAATTCTTTAAAATACTATCAAAAAAGTTTTTGTTTTGAAAATACAGTTACAAAGATTTTCATAACAAAACTACCGTTAAAATGTTTTTAATATAAAAAATACCATTAAAATTTTTTAGTTTACTAAAATACCATACATACAAAAAACGAGTTAAACAATTTGTGTTTTTTTATTTGAGATCTCTATATGGTGTTTAGGGTATAGTTTTGAAGAGGTAGAGTCTAAATTGAAGGTTTAGTGTTTAGTTTTGAAAATTTTAAACTAATTTAAGATTTGTGGCATTTTTGAGATAAAAAGACTTTTTAATGGTATTTGTTCTAACTCTCAAGAATGTACGCTACTTTTATAAGAAAAAACTTTATCTAGTGTTACTAATGAAAATTGTCTTTTTTACCATTTAGTAAGTTGTGGTAAGATCTTTATCACCACTCATTCAAGTACAAACTTGCGTTATATTATCATTTTGTTAAAAACCCATCAATAATCTAATGAACAATATGATTCTTTCGGTTGTCATTTGTTGAATTTTACATAAGATATTGTAGATAAATCTTTGTTACAATTACGAGGTTTAAAACATAAATTCATAGTCTCTAAGATCTAGAACCAAAACTTATTATATGGTCTTTAACTTGTGATATTTAGATTTTGTTACCAATTTTTTCTTCTCAAACCAAAAACACTTTGTTAGTAAAATCCAATTCGCAATCTATATATATAAAGAAGAATATGCTTTGTTTTCGTGAAGCCACATCATCAACATATTTTGTTAGTTTTAAAAACTTTTTGTAAATTAATTTTATAATTTAATTATTTCAGTAAGTAACATTTAATTAATGGTTTCACTTAGAATTCGAATATACATTTTTAATGTGTAGAATATAGGTTTATAAATTATAATTCGTTTAACAATTTTGTTTTAACGTATTTAATTTATTAGGAAAATCTATATTTCGTAAAGCATAAAAAGTTTGTTTCATTTCACTAATATATAAATTTAGTTTCATAATATAAATACTAATATAATATGCATAATTTTTATATATGTAGTTATAAAGACTTATGATTAGATGATATATCGTTTTTTGATATTTAATTAAGAAAACTAGATTTTGGAAAATATCGGAAAATTTTAAGTTCGTTGGATTTTGGAGAATCATTATAAGTACGTTTTAGCGTTTGGAGGCAAAATTAACGACATATATTGATTTTTTCAGTAATACTCGAAATCGTTGGATTTTGGAGAAATCATTATAAGTACTTTTACCGTTTACTTTTGTCTTAAATCGTTTCGGGTTTCTAGGAACGTTTGAAGTTAAAACTCATTTTCTTTAGTGGTAAATAAATGGCATTCTTTTATTATGATCAAAATGTGTTTGTTTTTTTTGTAAATTTTAGTATACTTCTACATACTTGACGTCCTAGTCAAAATAATTATAAATTACTATTATAAAACAAATTGTAAGGGAAGAAGCCATTAAGGACGTTTAATTTTCTCATTAAATTAAGTAGAGTTGGAAATACTAATTAAATTACTAAAGAATTTCAAGATAAATTTGCTAGGAAATGTACATAAGAATAACATAAGGATATTTTTTTATCATAAGTTGATAAATTAAGATCTTTTAAGTTTTAACTAAAAAAATTATTTGTATCGTACATTTGCTCAAGTAAATTAATTAAAATACAAATTTGCGTAAACTTCATAGAACAAAATGTTATATTTCAAAAAATAACAAATGTTAATGATAAGTCAAATACAAATAAGAAACACACTACTAAACCATATAATGGGAGTAAACTCGTACTTCCTCGGTTCGTTTTTATTCGATGTTTTAGAAGAAGAAAAATTGTTTCAAAATGTTTGATTTTCATCAATATCAATGTGGTTTTATTTATTAATAGAGTAAAATCTCTATAAATTAATAATGTTGAGACTACAAAAATTTATAAATTTATAGTGATATTTTTTAAAATCAAATTTATAGTGATATTAATTTATAGAAAATGTAATATCTTATCAAAGTTGAGATGTTATAAAAGTGTGTGTCTTATGAGTTTCTTAAGTATATTTTTAAAGTTTCCAAAACACAATTTAAACCTTACAAAAAACATAGTTTGAAATTTCATAACTCCATAAAATTTGTATAAAGTTCATTTGATACTTATAAACACTTATTTTATGTAAAATAAAGTTTTGAGGTATTACCTATAGTTCAAAAGTTATTAAAATTTGTGTTCTTTATGTATTCGTAAAAATTAGTGTATACGTATTATTACGTAATCTTAAGAAAACAAACATTTCTAATAATAATATTTTACTAAGTTATCATAGCTATTTATTATATGCATAAACTATCATTATTAATTTATGATATTATTGAGACCATATTTTCATAGGAGTTTCTAAAAAAATATTATCTTATTAATTTATCGAAATTTTTACACTGCCCCGATTTGGGATCGACATATTTTATTAATTTATAGTGATTATTAATTTATAGAGATTCTACTGTATTAGTAAATTATTATGTTGAAAGATGTATTAATTGAAATTTTTGATTGAATGTTCATACTATTTTCAAGCCGATAAAAGTGATAAATTTTAAAATTGTTTTTAGCCATTTCATATTCAAACCCTATATTATTCCAAATCGATTATTATTAATTAAAAAAAGAGGAACATAAAATTATTATCATAACATGTCACATACGACATATATATATCATATGCAATCAAAGTTATTATTTTATTTTCACAAACTCAATGACACAAATATTCATTTTTTACGTAAATCCCGAAAATACCCTTTTGGATCATTTTCAAAATTCTCCCTGAAAATTCGACCATCTTTTCCGGGAGCCTTCATGGTTCTCTTCTCCGGTCCAGAACTCATGCCGGAGAATAATCCAGCAATAGCTCCGGCGAAACGTATGACGGCCATTGCGATTCCAAGATAAGAAGTATCTTCTTCTTTACCATTACCTTTGTTGTTGCTCATTTTTGATATAACAATTATATGTTTATTTTTTTCTTATGGAGAAGAAGAGATTTGGTGTAGTTTTTATAGTCGAAGATGTGATGCTAAACAATTTATTACATGCAATATTAAATGTTAATTCAATTTACTAGGACGAGATATTAATAACGATTTTGAATTGGAATTTAATGGTATCGTGTAAAGTCGATTTGGGTTTCTAGGGAATATGAATAGTTTATTTAAGATAAATAGTTTTTTTTTTGTTTTTGGTCACAAAAATAGTTTTTTTTTTGTTTTTGGTCACAAAAATAGTTCGTACTAATAGGTGTGGGTGTGGGAAAAAATATAAACCTATTTGGCCTAAGCTACAAATTATTTCTAAAATATAAACTTATATTTGCATGTGATAACATAAAAAGGGAAATAATTTATGCTAGGAAAATACTAAAATAGTGTAGTCTTATGGAATAAAATAGTTTAGGCAAAACATGTTTTTTTTTGGTAATAATGTTTTTTTTGGTAATAATGTTTTTTTTTATTTGGGCCAAGTGGTACCACCTTTGGGCAAAGAAGCTAAGACTATATAGGTGTTTCCAAAGTTCTAGAATTTGTTAGACGTTAAGTCGTGCGGGCAGCAGGGCCTAACGCCTAGCGAAAAAATTGAAAAGTAATTTTTGGATATATTTATATTTTTATATATTTTTCAATTTATATTAATATTTTATCATCATCTATATTGTTTTTAAGTTCTAAAACTAATAATTTTTCAATTTTTTATAAAATTTAAATGTAATTAATCAAATTAGTCAGAAAATAATAAAAAAATAATTGGATTATGCGAAAATTTATAGAACTAGACGACCTTATTCAAGCCTTTGAATTTACGCGAACAAAAACTTAATCGGCGCGGTCGAACACTTAGTAGCGCAAATACCGGAGGAATAATCGGTTAGGTAGACGAGTTTTAGAACATAGAGTGTTTCTTGACTCTTTTGCAAGTTTTAGATATGTTTCTAGTATTATAAACAAGATATTAGTATTAGTTTGTGCACGTCTCAATTATTGGTCTATCTTATTCATTTATTTTTTTGTTAAATTTTTTTCTATTTAAATGCATGAGAAATAAAAGTTTACAAGCCCAAAGGCCTTTAGTAGCAAGTGGCTTTAAAAGAGCACATAATTAAAGAACCCCAAAAAATTTCAACCTTAGCATTGCCCAAATGCTAGTTAGAGAAAGAGCCCAAAAGAAAAAGCCCAGTAAAAAAGGTAGTTGGTATTAGGGGTGGGCAAATTACCCGATACCCGATACCCAAACCGGAACCGACCCGAAATTTTTGGTTCGGATCGGGTACGGGTATTAGACTTTTACCCGAAAGTTACTTCAATGTTGGTATCCGTGGGTATCAGGTAATACCCGAACCGACCCGATACCCGAACGGGTACCCGAATACCCGAAATTTTATTATATTTCATATGTTTATAGATACCCATATACCCGAGTATACCCGAAAATATCTAAAATATCCGAAATATTCGAAAAATAAAATATAAAATATAAAAAAATATCCGAAAAATACCCGAACCGAACGGATACCCGATTTTTCGGGTATTTTCCGGGTCCAAATATCTTATACCCGAAATACCCGGACCCGAACGGTTCCTATCCCAACCCGAACCGAAAAACTCAAAGTACCCATACGGGTCCTAAATCCCTCTACCAGAACCCGATCAGTTTCTACCCGAACCCGATCCGAGTACCCGAATGCCCACCCCATTTGGTATTATCAAGAGATAATTAATCTTGCCACAGAGAAGTAGTTGGGAAATTTGGGTGCAATCCGCATGCCGATCTAAGGGTGTGAAGAACCGAACCACACTTATGTTTAATCATCATATTAAACCTTCTTACCTTTGTAAAACAATGTGATAAGACATTGAAATCTTTGAATTCAACAATATTAATCTTTTTATAAGAAATTTCATGTCTATCTAGAAAGTTAAGAGTTTATATTTTTCTTAAACAAAATGAGTGGTTAAGCATCATATATAATAAATAGCAAGGAGTTTTGCCTACGTGTCGTCCAAAGAGAAAAATAAGGAAATTAGTTTAAATTTTATTAATTTAATATTTTCGAAAATTGTTTGTAATTATCTCTTTTATTTTTCATAATTTATATTTTTTATATTTAATTAGGTTAATATTTTCGAAAATTGTTTGTAATTATCCCTTTTATTTCTCCTAATTTATTTTATCATATATTATTTATTAATATAATATTTTCGAAATTTCAAGAAAATTATTAAAAAGTGTACAATATCTTTTTGGTATTTTAATTAAAATATTTAATTATCACTAATATATTGAAATTTACTAAAAAATGTACGATTTCTTTTTGATATTTTAATTTATATTTTAATTTAAAACATTTACTTATTACTAGAGAAAAATTAGGAAATTGTTTTATATTTAATTAATTTAATATTTTCTTATATATATGCAAGTAGGTTTGCCTACGTGTTGCCAAAAGAGAAGATTAAGAAAATTGTTTTATATATAATTAATTTAATATTTTCAAAAATTGTTTGTAATTATCCATTTTATTTCTCATAATTTATATTACCATATATTAATTATTAATATAATATTTTCGAAATTTCAATAAATTTACTAAAAAGTGTACGTTATATTTTTTGGTATTTTAATTTATATTATGTATACAAAAAATGACAAGTAATTATATTATATAGATGGTTTGACCCGCACGCCTATATAAAATTTATAAATTTTATTAGAAATATCATATATAATAAATGACAAGTAATTTGGCTTATGAGTCGTACAAAAAGAAAATTAAGGATATATTTTAATATTTATTTATGATTATCCATTTTGTTTCTCAAAGGTTTATATTATCATATATTATTTATTAATTTATACGATGTCAAGTTTTTGGATTTTAATTTATATCATAATTAAATATATTTACTTATCATTAATACTATTATTATAAATCATGTATAACAAATATGAGTAATTTAGCTTATGTGTCGCACTAAAAAAAATTAAGATAAAAAAAGTTATTTAAGATAAAAAAACAAGACAGCTAAGAGCATCTCATCAAGGGTGCTTGATGTATTTTTAAAAGTTGCTTATGTATTAAAATGAGTATTTAGGGTATCAAAATAAAAAAAGAAATTGAATAACTTAAGTGGAGTTGCTTATCTATGCAATTTTAACAACTTTTAAACAATTTTAACAACTTTTAAGCAACTGATTTTTCCATGTGTGTCATCATCTAATTGGATGAATTTTATTATTTAAGCACCTTTAATGTATATTGATTTTGTTATTTAAGCACCTTTAATGAACACTCATTTTTATTTTCTTTGTATTAGAGTTCTTATGATTAAATTTAAAACAAAAAATATGACATACAAAGTTAAGCAACACCAATTAAGTACCCTTGATAAATATGGTCTAACACTAGATCTAAAAAGGAAAAATCAAATTTTGTTTTAAAATATGATTAAACCATATTAATGTCAACTCATGGTAAAAGACTGAAACAAAAAAACTAAAAAAATAAGCAAATGATTTCGAAAACTAACGAGAGAAAAAACTTTCGAACAACAGTAAAATCGATGAAATTTAAGTATTCATAATTACAAAAAGAGTAACCAAACACAAGAATGCGTTTAATTATAAATAAGTTACTACATAGATAATCTTAAAAGCAAAACTAAATCTAAATTATGCAAAATCTATAAAAACATTAAACTCAAAATAACAATATATAACGAAGAATATAAAATAAATTAATAATAATTATGGAAGTAACACGTACATTTAAATAATTAAATCATATAAGGAACATTGCTACAAAAAAGTAATTGTCAACAAAAAATATAACAATCACATAAATAAAAACAAAATAAAAAATATATAACTTCTATAAAATCCGAGAATTGGTCTTCACGTGACAACTAAAATTTTGGGAAAATGATTTTTTAAAAATATTTAATTAGTTTTATGTATTATTATAGATAAGGGAGAAATAAATGGAAAATAAAAATACACTTATTATTAATAATATTATTATTATTATAAATTGTCTAATCCATTTTGCTTACATACACGATGATTCAAGTTTGATCAACAATTTTCTAATATTTATGCAAATATTATAAATGTAATTTCTTTTAAATGTTTGATAACTATTAATTTATTCTTATAAATATGTAAACTTATAATTTTTGACCTGCATCATAATATTTTATATTTTTTGAAATCTAAAGATATTATAATTTTTAACATCTTCATTAATGAGTTTTTATCTAATTCGCATAAAACTATTTTTGTTGAATATGTTTTGTTTTATATTATCCAAATTAATTTGTGGACATATATCTTTATCGTCTTTTTAAGTGTCAAACATATTATTTCGTAGAATAGAAACATATGTAACAAACATATGTTTTAATAGCATACATACATATGTTTTTAACAAATTTTCATTTTAATTGATGAAAGCTTTTTATTTAAAATCTCAAAACTATAAAAATATTAAAGCTATATTTTGTCTTTAACAAAATATAAGTCACCAAACTATAAACACAAAACCACAATTTTGATATGTTTGTTCTTTTTCAACTTTTTCATTTTTTTATTGTTAAAGTATATTACATTTGGTTTTATTTATCTCTTTGTGATGTTAGCATAATTTAATGTTTGTTCTTTTTCAAAATTTCATTTTTTTATTGTTATTTTTCATATATATTTAGTAACACTTATACTAAATTATAATTAAACATCTAAAACAACATTTACAGTTACAGTGTTTTCATATCCGATTAGGACCCGCGGTTAAACTAGTAAACCATGTGATCCGAGATTTTTTTGGTTCGGGTTTAGTGTTAAATCCGTTATTTTCAAACCCATAAAAACCTAGTAAATCCGATAAAACTTGCAACCCAATATTATTGGTTGGACCATTTTTATTCAAAAGTAGAAAAAAATATTCAATATTTTATAAAATTGTAAATAAGATATTTATAAAATAGGTTAATTTTAATAAAAATTTATATCGGTAAATAATCATTATGTTATTCGTAAAAACAAACATAATACTAACATATATGTGAATTATTTATAACTAGATATATATATATAATTATATATTAAAAATCCTTATATTATTGACTCGTTGTTCACCCTTGATCGATCTAATAATCGGTGACCTGGAAGGTAGCCGAATTCGGTGTCCGGGTCGGGTTTAAAAACATTGTTACAAACGAATCGGATGAGGTATATTTTCTTTTTTGTATTGAATTGTTAATTTGTATTGAATTTTGTGGTAAATGGAGATTGATAAGAGAAATTGTGAGAAAGAAGAAGTGAGGATGTGATATATATAAGAAAAATTTCCTACCGATTTCCGACCGATTTCCTACCACAATTGATTCGTTGCACAACGGTAACGAAACGTTAAAATATCGGTCGGAAATCGGTCGGAAATTATTTCCGTCGGAAATTGGTCGGAAATTGGTAGGAAATTTCCTACCAATTTCCGACGGATTACTTTTCCGACCAATTTCCGACCGATATTTTAACGTTTCGTTTCCGTTGTGTAACGGATCAATTGTGGTAGGAAATCGGTCGGAAATCGGTAGGAAATTTTCGACGGAAATCCGACCAAAATAAATTCCGACGGAAATCCGACCGATTTCCTACCAAATTCCGACCAAATTTTTGTGTCGGATTTCCGTCGGAAATTTCCGACCGATTTCCGACCAATATCCATGTAGTCGGAAATCGGTCGGAAAGTGGTCGGAAATTTCCGACCACGTTTTTACGGTCGGAAATGTGGTAGGAAATTACCCTGTTTTCTTGTAGTGATATGATAATTTAGCTTATGTACTATTTTTTTTTTTTTTTTTAACATCATTAATAGGAACAAAACATTAAAGCTTATGTACTATTTTGTTTATAGGAGTTTATAAGTAATTTTTCCAAATTGGGTTTAATAAATACCCCTTTTGGAGTTTGTAAGTTTCAATGGATTTTGGTCAAATGTGTTATCTAACTTGGGTTGGGTCAAACTCTTTTCCATGTTTCCGAGAGTTTTTGTCTCAAGTTTTGGCAATTTCAAGACCATTGTCTCTTTATGTTGTTCCCTTTGTTCTTGAAGACATTTCACACATATTTTTCCTTTTTATTATATTCTTATAAAACTAAATTGATTTTAGTATTTTTCATTACACTTAAGTTAAGTTAGATATTAAAAACAACATTTATTTTGAAATAAATATACTAACTTTTATACATGAGAATGGTTGCTAGTTGCTTGCATGCCTAATAGTAATGCATTACATACAAAGATGGCCTATTCTAAGTTTAGAAATTTTTTTTATTACAAGTTTTGAAAATTTTAGAATGGCCACAATTTATAGAAAAATGGTCGATTTTCATATTAATTTTTTCAATAATATTTTGGACCGCAAGCTCGTGCTTACTCTGATTGTGGTCAGGACGGTCTCTCCATACAAATTAAAAAAAAAAATATATATGCTTGATTTTAATAGTTTTTATCTTATATACAAAGACTAATAAAATTAGAGTATATCAGTTTTTGATATGGAAGAAATATATGATTAGAAATGTTATACCATTTAATTAAACTTTGAAAACATAATTAAGTTATATATCTACTATCTACTATCTAGTTGTTACATCCCAACATTTTTTATAATATGATGAGTTTACAAAAATTTGGCGTTTTGTGTAGGTTAAGTATCTTTAATATTTGCACGAGTTTGATGATTGTAATTAGAAATGAAATGATGGATTAGTGCAATCTGATTCTATAAGATCTTGCAGATTTATTCTACAATTATAAAACGAAATAAAAACCCAACATTGTATAGTGATTCAAGACAGCTCATTGTTAATTAATAATAAAATCGAAACAAACAAACTAATAGAAGATTTTTAAAAGGTTTTACGTGACCTGTTCTACTCCTATAATAATCAGAGCATATTTTGATATCTTGATTTGTTTATTTATTTTGATAATTATAATGCCAAAACGAATACTAAACATTTGGTCAAAACAAAAATATATTATATAGTTTGTAAATTATTGTGTTTGGAAATGAAACCAAAGTGTAATATTAGTAAAAGTGTTTTGTAACAAACTAGAAAGTGATGTTATCATCTTGACCCAATTTGGATATAGATTTTAAGTAACTTAGGCGTGTGAGTGATCAATGTTAAAAAAAGTTGAGAATATATATAAAAGTGAAAAGAGAAAATGATTTAGACAAATATGATGTGATACTCTCAACAACTTTGTTTAGACATAGTCGCAAAGAAAAACATGCATAATAAATGTGAATTAGTATATTTTGCATAGTTCATAAAGTAATTATTTTGCTTACATTTTGCGTATTCGACTAAACGGGCATGAACATAAAGTTTTTAACAACTTATATACAAAATTTAAAGATTTTTATCTAAATCAATGTGAGATTAAAACTCGTTTTTTGTATTTGTGGTATTTTGTAAATTAAAAGTGCTAAAACTCGTTTTTTTATTTGTGGTATTTTGTAAACTACTATATTTTATGGTATTTTTGATATAAAAAACATTTTAATGATATTTTTATTATAAAATTTTTTGTAATGGTATTTTCAAAACAAAAACTTATTTTGATAGTATTCTAAGGAATTTCTCATTAAACAATTCCCCAAAACATTCAACCAATAGTATATCAAAAATTCAAATAATATCAATTAATTAATAGATTTTACATAGTAGAAAAATGAAAACTATTACTCCATCTTTGTGAGGTAAAATAAAAGGGCTTAAAAATACATCTTCATCAAACGGTAATGAAGTATTCAAAAAGATGATTCTCACTATAACCTATTTATATACATATATTTTTGTATTAGATGTTAGTGTTTTCAAAAGGTAGATAGTATATATATAATTTTATATATGTAATGTGTAATATTAAAATATGAGAGAAGAGAGACAAAATAAGACAGAAAGGCAAAGACTCTCGACATATTTGGGATATGATGAAGTGTGATGCCAAAACATGTTTTTGTCCCAAGAGAAACAAACCCATATAACGAGCCTCAATGGCGTGAAGTGAAACCCCTTTTTTAAAAACCTTGACATTATAAACTTTTATATATATATTTTAATAAATATTTTACTCAATATGTTTTTGAAACTCTCACTTTTGTGTTTCGTGCACTCTCTATCTTACAAACAAAAGTTATTAAATTATAAAGGTATATATATATATATATATTTATACATGTGTGTGTGTATGTGTGATTTAATTAAGTTTCTTTTGGTTGATACTATAAAAGAAGAGAAGAAGAAGAAGAAAAAGAAAGATAGACACAAAATTAAAAGCTTCTCATAGCTCAAAAATAGACTTACAGGGAAATATGAAGCTAAGCAAAGTCACTTTCTTGCTTTGTGCAATAACTATTTTATTGTTTCTAAATCCAACCTCCTCATTACAAGTTAACACTCACTACACAACTTCAAGCCAAGGTGATTATATTAAACTTTTTCTTAATGGTCAAATATTTATTTAACTAAACTTTATAAATGATGAACAAACTTACACTTGTTGTATATTATGTGACTTAATAGTCCTATCCGATGCAAGTATTAGTTTTAGTTTCATAAATTTTTCTCATCATACAATAAATTTTGGTAAATATTTTTACTTTATTTTTAGATATAGTTTTGATTCTAAAAAACTGAATATATATTTGAAATATTATAGGCTTAAAGATGTATATTTTAATTCTGAAAACGTAGTATTTGTCATATTTTAAGCCTAAAACTTGTAGTGATATTTAAGCCTAAAACTTGAAAATAGTATATTGGAGAATTGTCTTGAGTTTCAAGTTCATATTGTATATAATAAATTTTGGTAAATATTTTTAACCTACTTTTTTAGTCTACTTCTAGATATATTCTTATTTCTAAGAATTAAAAATATATTTTTTCGAAGCAATTAAACTGACTCTAGTTTTTCTTTTTTTTTTGTTAAATACTTAAACTACGATAATACAGGTTTAAGCGAAAAGATTGTTACTAAAATTTTGTCGCGGAAGCTTTTGATCATCTCTAGTGAACATGAAAATGTAAGAGATTATTATATATATATAATTTTATTTCAATTTATTGAATTAAATAGAAAATTTATAATTAAAATCATGAATCACTTATGAAACATTGAAAATAAATAGGTGAGGGCATCAACATTTCGTGAAGGTTCAAGTGAACAAATTCAAGTCACTTCTTCTGGTAATTAAATCAATCATTAGGAAATATAAGCTATCTATGGTTTAGTAATTAATTAGAAAAAATCATAAATATATCTAAGTCAAACATGTGAATCTTTGACCATGTCAGGAGAAAAAGGCTAATATATCAATATATTAGTTTGTGTTCTTTAATGTTTTCGATGTGGGATATTATCTCTAATAAAAAAAGGTTTAAAAATATTTAAACTACGATTTCGACCAAAAATAGAATAAAATAAATTACGAATATATCTAATAGAATGATTTATATCAAGAAATGTGTTTTATGTTTTATTTTTATTTTTTTGCAGAAAAAACTAAGAATGAAGAGAAGAAAATAGGCGAAAAAGAAGAGGAGAATGCTTTATCAAAATATTTATCAATGGATTATCCAAGATTTAGAAGAAGAAGACCAGTTCATAACAAGTCTCTACCTCTACGTCCATGAAACATATCAAAAAGATTATTTTTAAGAAAAACTATTACATTTTTAGCTAGGTTAATAAAGTTACTTAAAATGGTTAATTGGTTGGTGTAACGTAGTGATTATTTTTTTTTTTTTTTTTATTACATCTAGTGATTATTTTCTTTAGGGACAATTTTTTTTTTTTTTTATAACATCAATTTAGGGACAATTTTGGATGATATTATTGTAATTACTTTAATTAACGGGATACAAAAATATGTTTGTTTCATGATAATGGATTCATTAATGATAATGGATTAATTAATGATAATGGCCGACAAGAATTAAACAAAACCCTAAAACTCTGGTTTGGGGTTTGAGCTTATTTGCATTATTTGCACTTCGTTTCACGTAATGTAACATGGTGGTTGAGTTAGTGATAATTTTTAGAGCATTTTTTAAAAAATACTACCAAAAAAAAATGTCACTATAAAAATACCACTACCAAGTTTTTTATAATAATAATAATACTGTTAAAATGTTATTATATATCAAAAATAATTTTAAAAAGTTTTATTTTACAAAATACAACAAATAGAAAAACGGGCTTAACACTGTTAGATTATTTTTAGATTCGTTACATAGTATTTATGGTATAATTTTGAAAAGGATAGGGTGTATTTTTGAAGGTTTAGCGCTTAGTTTTGAAAATTTTAAACTAATTTATGGTTTTATTGTATTTTTATATTTTGAACAAAAAAATGTATTTATGAGAAAAAAATTTTTTACTAGTATTTATAAACTTCGGAAATGTGTGCTAAATTTATAAGAAAAATTTATTAAAGGTTATTCATGAAAAATTGCCTTAATTTTTCTTTTTTTTTTTTGTCAAAGAAAAGAACAACGTTTGCCTAGAGATTTGTGATATCATTGTTTTCTTGAGAGTACAAGTTAAAAATCTTGTCTATGTCTCTTCATAAACAATTTAAAACTTTCAAATGATTTATATATCCTATAAAAATACACACAATTTTTTTTTTGAGCCACCAAAATTTTTTTCATTTGAAAATAGTTTTTTATAACAAAAATACTACAAATATATAAAAAAAAGAGTTTAACATTTTAGAACATAATATTTTTTATATTGGGATTGCTATTTGATTAGTGTTTAAAGTTAGTTTTGAAAGTTTAGGGATTAGTTTCGATAGTTTTAAACTAGTTTAAGATTTGTGATATTTTTAAGAAAAAATTATTAAATGTTATCGTAGAATTTTTGAGAATGTGTGCTATTTTTTGTAAAAAAAATAACTTGATTTAATGCTATACAAATTTTCCATTAAATTTATCATTTGGGTTCAATATTTATAATAACTAGGTGGTTTGACCCGCGCGCATGGCGCGGATATAAATAATTTTTAGAAAAAATAAATAAAACAAATTCAAATGTTATATTAATGAAAAATAATATTTCTCTTAAGTCATGCTAACATCACGATGAGATAAATAAAACCAAATCTAATATATTAACAATAAAAAAATAAAAACTTAAAAAAGAACAAACATTTAAAAATTGTGGTTTTGTGTTTTATGGTGGACTTATATTATTTAAATACAAAATTTGTAACATTTTTATAGTTTTGAGTTTTTGTTAAAGAAATATAGTCTTGGTTAGAGATTTTACATAAAAATCATCAATTAAAATGAAAATTTGTTAAAAACGTATGTATGTGTGCTATTAAAACATATGTTTGTTACGTATATTTTTATTCTACGAAATAATATGTTTGACACTTAAAAAGACGTTAAAGTTATATGTCCACAAATTAATTTGGATAATATAAAACAAAGCATATTCAACAAAAATAGTTTTATGAGAATTAGATAAAAACCCATTAATGAAAATGTTAAAAATTATAATAGCTTTAGATTTCAAAAAATATTAAATTGTATGATGTAGGTCAAAAATTATAAGTTTATATATTTATAAGAATAAATTAATAGTTATCAAACATTTAAAAGAAGTTACATTTATAATATTTGCATAAATATTAGAAACTTAGTGATCAAACTTGAATCATCGTGTATGTAAGCAAAATGAATTAGACAATTTATAATAATAATAATATTATTAATAATAAGTGTATTTTCCCCCTTTATTTCTCTCTTATCTATAATAATACATAAAACTAATTAAATATTTTTTAAAAAATCATTCCCCAAAATTTCAGTTGCCACGTAAAGACCAATTCTCGGATTTTATAGAAGGTATATATTTTTTGTTTTGTTTTTAATTATGTGATTGTTATATTTTTTGTTGACAATTACTTTTTTTGTAGCAACGTTCCTTATAAGATTTAATTTCTTAAATGTATGTGTTACTTCCATATTTATTATTAATTTTATATTCTTGGTTATATATTGTTATTTTGAGAACTTTAATGTTTTTTATAGATTTTGCATAATTTAGATTTAGTTTTCCTTTTAAAATTCTCTATGTAATCGCTTATTTATAATTAAGCACATTCTTGTGTTTTGTTACTCTTTTTGTAATTATGGATACTTAAATATCATCGATTTTATTGTTGTTCGAAATTGTTTGAAAGTTTTTTCAGTTTGTCTCATTAATTTTCGAAATCATTTGCTTATATTTTTAGTTTTCTTCTTTCAATCTTTTACCATAAATTGACATTAATACGGTTTAGTCACATTTTAAAACAAAATTTGATTTTTTCCTTTTAGATCTAGTGTTAGGTGTCTTATATATTTTTTTATCTTAAATAACTTTTTTTATCTTAACTTTTTTTGGCGCGACACATAAGCTAAATTACACATATTTTTTATGCATGATTTATAGTAATAGTATTAATGATAAGTAAATATATTTAATTATAATATAAATTAAAATCCAAAAACTTGACATCGTATATTTTTTTTTAGAAGATATTATTGAAATTTAGAAAATATTATATTAATAAAAAATACATGATAATATTTAAAAAATATTAATGAAATTTCGAAAATATTAAATTAATAAATAATATATGATAATATAAACGTTTGAGAAATAAAAGGGATAGTCATAAACAAATAGTAAAATATATCCTTAACTTTCCTCATTGTGCGACACATAAGTCAAATTACTTGTCATTTATTATATATGATATTTCTAATAAAATTTATAATAAATTAAAATTTTTGGTATATATGGTATTTTTGTTTGAAATTTATTTAGGCGCGCGGGTCAAATCTTCTATATAATATAATTAATTGTCATTTATTGTATACACAATATAAATTAAAATACCAAAAAGATAACGTACACCTTTTAGTAAATTTATTGAAATTTCAAAAAGTTTGTATTAATAAGTAACATATGGTAATATAAATTATGAGAAATAAAATGGATAATTACAAACAATTTTCGAAAATATAAAATTAATTAAATATAAAACAATTTTCTTAATTTTCTCTTTGCACAACACGTAGGCAAAACTACTTGTCATTTATTATACATGAAAATATTAATTTAAATATAAAATAATTTCCTTAATTTTCTCTAGTAATAAATAAATATTTTAAATTATAATATATATTAAAATACCAAAAAGATATTGTACACTTTTTAGTAAATTTCAATATATTAGTAATAATTAAATATTTTAAATTATAATATAAATTAATATACCAAAAAGATATTGTACACTTTTTAGTAAATTTATTGAAATTTCGAAAATATTATATTAATAAATAATATATGATAAAATAAATTATGAGAAATAAAAGGGATAATTACAAACAATTTTCGAAAATATTACATTAATTAAATATAAAAATACAAATTATGAGAAATAAAAGAGATAATTACAAACAATTTTCGAAAATATTAAATTTATTAAATATAAAATAATTTCCTTATTTTTCTCTTTGGACGACACGTAGGCAAAACTCCTTGTTATTTATTATATACTAGGGGAGGACCCGCGCTACGCGCGGGTGTAATTATCATTTTGTTTTTCAATGCAATTTTCGAGAAAATTCTACGTCCGCGTAATATATTGTACTATAACACATTATAAGGCACACTGGAAAAAAATTCAACTGTACTGGAATTTTAAAATATTAAGTTATACTCCTTATGTTCATTATTAAATTTTGTTTTAGAATATTTGTTTGTTTCTCTTTAAATGTGCTTTTAGGTTTTTACAATAGATTTTCTATATTATACATTTCATTAAAAAGAATAAAAATAATATAAATTAATGTCATTAAAGTCATTTTGACAACTTTCCTTAATTTTTCTGAAAATCTTTAAAACACAATTTAATGTGGAACAAAAGGAGTATTGTTATAATTTTATTGAGTATTTATATTAATTGTAAATCAAAATTATTTTAAATTAATTTTTTCACTTTGTTAAATTAATATTTGAAAAGTTTTGTTTGCTAAAGAAATTTGTAAATAAAATATAAGTACTTACATGGGTTTGAGAAATTTATGATGTTAATCTAATTGAACTTAGATAAAGTTTTAGCAAGTAATATAATTTATGCCATTTTAAAAATTCATTTTCTACTTCAGTTTAAAAATTTAGCAATCTTTCTTTTCTTCTTATAGCAAATATATGATATTTTAGCTTTTGAGATATTTTTAGTATTTGAAATGCGCTTTACATTAAAAATGAATCGAAAAACTCTTATTAAACTTGTTAAGCTGTTAAAGTATGTTACACATAACCTAACGATTTTCCATTCTGAATGTCTTATCTAACTGTTTTGATTCGTTTGCCAAATAAAATTTATAGTTGTGCTCGTATGTATAAAATGTTAACTTTGAACTGCAAACACTTTAAGAAAGATGTTGTTAAGTGGAGGTCCAATTATTTCGTGGCTATGTCGTGGCTATATCTGTTTTTTCTTGTAGTGAGAAGGTATGTGCGTTGCGAATGAATTTCATTTTTCCTTAATATGGAAAATATATTTCTATATAATTTTTAAACTTTCAAATGTTTTTTATGGATTTGTAAAGTGCTAAATAAACTTATTTTCTATTATTTTTTGTGAAAAATCAATTCTTCACATATTTATTTTTGTTCTACTAAACTTATTTTATATTTTGTTGTGAAAAATCAATTCTTCACATATATAATGTTCTTAATGTTTAAACGCTGATTTAGTATTTTGTTTTACTTTTTTTGCTATTCGGTTAAGATGATAAAGTGACAAAACTCGAAGGTAAAGTGAGGTTGCGGTTAACAAAGAATTTTTCGAAAATGTAGTTCATCTTCATTACTTATTCTTTGTTTATACTATTATGACTTCATTTCATTTTTACATATTTCTATATGAGTAGTCATTGATCAATAGCTCAATTCTCTTGATGGTTTATATATATTTTTTACATCCTTATTTTCTCTAATTTCTTTAAGATGTAGTTGTTTTTGTTTATTGTAATATGATAAATTGACTTCTATCATGAATGAGAATATTATTATTATTATTATTTTATTATTGTTTTTTAATTGAATATTGACTTAGCTTTCCAAGCTAGTTGAAAATACCCCAATGTTAAACATATTCATTCTCCAAACTTTGTGAGTTGATCAAACTAATCATATTTGCAGATGATTTTCTTGAATGGTATATTTATTCATAATTATTTAATTTAAAATGTTTATTGTTTGTGTATAGTATAAAAATATATTATTAATAGTTAATGATCAAGTCTACAGGTTAATTAGGGGTGCAATTGACACTCTTTAAGTAATAAGAGTGTATGTTTAAGAATAAGTACAAGAAAAATGAAATAGTATATTTGGTTAAGTTCTCTATTACCGAAGTCTCTAACCCGAGTTCGAATTATGTATGTGACAGTTTGAATTCTTAATTTTTTTATTTGAATCCACCAGTCGAAAAGTGCCACATGTCACTCACCGGGAGAAAGTTCTTCTACTTTTATAGTATAGATGATATATGATTTCGAAAATATTATATTAATAAATAATATATGATAAAATAAATTATGAGAAATAAAAGGGATAATTACAAACAATTTTCGAAAATATTACATTAATTAAATATAAAAATATAAATTATGAGAAATAAAAGAGATAATTACAAACAATTTTCGAAAATATTAAATTTATTAAATATAAAATAATTTCCTTATTTTTCTCTTTGGACGACACGTAGGCAAAACTCCTTGTTATTTATTATATATGATAGGGTTTAACTTTGAAGGGCACTACGGTGATTCAATATTTAATGTTTATGTGTATTTATAAACTAAATTTTAAGTGGGTGTATTTTGCAAAATACATTATTTCTAGAAGTGTATTTTTGAAATTCCTCCTTAATCTATTAGTTACCTCTGTTGTCTAATGTTATACTAATTAGTACAAAACAAGAATTGTTGAAATATTCAGACACACTAACTATTCGGCTCCAGATTCTATCAAGATCCAAATATGTGGTGTAAAACCAATCATTATATTTATAATTTACTTCTTAAAATAGCTTTTTATCATCTCTATCTTTTTCATTATTTAAAGACTAAGTGTGTGTTATTGTTCATGGGGTTTTAATAACCAATAACACCCCCTATAGCTTTTTAACTTTGGTTTCATTTCTACTATTTTTCCTCTGGTAAATCCTAAATATTCTTTCACAGTTTTATTTTTTAAATTACATTTAATTGTCTCTAGTGTTATTACATAATTTCCTAATGCTTTATTTTCCTCACGCAGCTCCAAATTCAAGCACAAGTGTTTTGTCTTACACTGTACTAAGGTAAATTTAGTAGGATATATATATATATATATATATATATATATATATAAGGTTAAACAATATACAATGTAACCTTTATAAATTAATATTCGCCAGGTAAATAATTTTAGTATAAATTAATAACCATTATAAATTATTTTCTTTTATATTATTTTTCTTTATAAATAATTAATCACTGTAAATTATATTTTTAGTACAACGCTAAGAAATCACTATAGATTTTTTACTATATAAAGAAATATTCGCCAGACAAATAATTCTATAAACTAATAACCATTGAAATTATTTTCTTTTATATTCTTTCTCTTTATAAATAACTAGATTCTTACCCGTGCGGCGACGCACGGGTGTTATATTTTTCAAATTTTTGTTTTATATAGTTTCTAAATTAGATTTTTACCCGTCCCGCACATGTGTTATATTGATAATATATAATCTTAGGGGTGTTGAGAATTATGTAGATTTAGTAGTACATTAAAGATGATAATAAAATGAAATTTGCATTAAACTTAAAAGAAACTAATAAACCACACTATTGATAAGACAATAATAAAACTCTAATTGTAACCTTTTTAAATCTTCAAAAGCTAAAACACATGTATCTTGTTACGGAGAATTCCGGTAAGTAGCCAAACCTGTATATATGTTTTATACAAATGGTTGAACAATGGTTGTTAAAACTTAAAAGTAAAAGATTTATTGATATTTTTTTCGTGCGTTCATTATTTATAGTTCTTAATGGCATAAAATATTTTTAGGATATTTGTTAAGTATATTCGTTTGAGAATTTTGATATCACATTTTATATGAAAAATATAAAAGATACTCTATGTAATTTTTTTTATTCTTCTACTTTTTAATCCACACGATTAAAACGGAAATATATTTTGTGGAAGAAGATTTAAGATACCATATATAAGTTTCCTATATTGTAGGGTTTCTTCTTGACGAAATTTAAGATACCATATATAATTTTTTTTTTATTCTTTTATTTTGTAACCCACACGACCTTTTTTTAAAATGTACTCAAACTTTGCTAACAACTAACCTATTTTTATGCACACTTTTATTTTATGATCGTGCAAAATCTAAGTTAAATAATTTTAATTTTATTAGTTTTTATATTTCTTTCTTTTTTCATGCGATTCCTTTAGGTTTTTTTAAAAACAATTTTATATTTTTCATATTTTTCATATTTTTCTGACGGAAATGCCCTTTTCATGTTATTTTTTTGAACTTTAGTTTTTCTTATACCAATGGCAAAAATTGTAAATAAATATAACTTTTTAGGTATCTCTATGAAAGTTCTTCTCAATTAATAGATTAGATTAATCACCGTAAATTATATTTTTAATACAATCGCTAAGAAATCACTATAGATTTTTTACTATATAAAGAAATACCAAAAAATCCAAAGCTTATATAGTTGGCAAAACTTAAAAACAATAGTTAATTCTGTTTCTTTCTCATTTATAACTGTCAACTAGGTGCGGACCCCGCGTTATACGCGGGAAAAGTTTCATTATCGTTAATAATATAATTAGACTTATATATAATAAAAAAATTATTTCATGTTTTAAATTAATCTTCGAAAATAAATAAATATTGTATAACGAATACAATTTATTTTAGATATAAATCTATACTTATTTAACTAAAATATTAAAGAATATGATAGTCGTTGGAATTTTCTGAAACTGATTAGAAGAACTTGAAACGTTAAAACATACCTTATTTCATAAAATATTTTTATTATCGTATAAAATAAAACATAATATATACCTTCTCTTTTAATAATATAGATTTTTATAATACATATGCTAGATAGACATAAAATATATTTTATATAGATTCTTTTAATAGTATAGATAGATTAGTAAAATATATTAAAATTAGATGAGAAAATTAGTTCAAAGTATAAGGACGAAAACACAAAAAAAAATAAAAAAATATCCTAAAAGTTCTCTCGTCGCGACACGTAGGTGTGTTGTCTTCTCTTTTAATAGTATATATTTCAATTAAAAAAGCTATATATAACTGTCATATTCATCTTTATAATTTTTCATCTTGGAGAGTTAAATCATTTCATATCTTTTTTTCCGAAACAGTAAAAAAAAATAGAGATGGGTTCAAAGACATACATCCTTCTTTTGCTTCTCTTATCTTTTCACAATGTTTCAACAATATACTCATTGAAGCAAGAAGAAGTGCTATTTGGTGGAAAATTTCAAGCAATGTATGTTATTGGAGATTCATTAGTTGATTCAGGAAACAATAATCATCTCCCAACAATGATTAAGGCAAATTTTGCACCTTATGGTTCTGATTTTGAAGGAGGCAAAGCTACTGGTCGGTTTAGTAATGGCAAAACCATTGCTGATTATATTGGTAATAATTTAATTATACTCTACGAATGTTTTGTGTTCTAAGTTTTTTTTTTTATAAAAAAGAGAAGGTGTGTAGTAATTTATTACACATAAAATTTATGTTTAGTTAGTGAACAAATAATTTTATTTTAGTATTCTTTTAAAAGTTTATATAAATCTTCACAATAAATAAATAAAACTAATCAAAATATAGATTCAAAAGAAAATTATGAAAATTTGTTATTGAAGTGATAATAATATTTCTAATAAACTATAAAATAACTAATTAGCTAATTTCTTTTTTTTGTTTATTTTTATTAATTGACTAATTTCTAAATTTTAATTTATTGTAATTTTGAACTTTTTTTTATGTAATCAGCAATATATTATGGGCTACCACTAGTTCCAGCATATTTGGGATTATCAGAAAATGATAAAGACAAACTCTCGACTGGTATTAACTATGCTTCTGCTAGTTGTGGCATTCTTCCTCTCACTGGAAAAATAGCTGTAAGTTTCCTTAATTTTTTTATTCTACAAATAGTATATTAATTCACAACTTATGCTTTTTTCCAAAAGAAAAACAAGTAATTTTCTTTTGTGAATTACAAAATTACAAGTTTAAAATTGCACTTTGCAAACTACATCCGTTCGAAATCTATTTTTATAAATACACCTAAACATTAAAAACTAAAGTCAAATAAACCATAAACACTAAACCATGCCCCTTAAACAATAAATAGTAAACCCAAATAATTTTTCTAATTTGGATAATTTTTTAAAGGGTAATTCAACAATTCAAATTTTTAAAAATTAATTTAACAAGAAATTTGAAACATATATAATATTGGAAACTATTTTTTAAAAAGGTGTAGTTTTATAAACTTCTCTTTTAATAATTATATGTATGTACAGGGAAAATGTCTTTCATTGTGCACTCAAGTGGATTTATTTGAGAAAACAATAGAAGAAAATCTAAAGACAAGGTTTAAGACACCATCAGAGCTAAAAGAGCATTTAGAATCATCATTGTTTATGACAACAATAGGTGTTAATGACTATGCACAATTCTTTAATAAGAAGTTAACTAATGCCGGTGATTTCGCCGACAAGCTTCTTCATAAGTTCTTGATTCAAATTGAGGTAAGTAGAAGTTTTGATTTTTTTTTTTATATTTCTTTGTTATATATACTTTATTTTGTGTAGAAAGTCCATAAGTTTTGTGGTAGTTTTTGAACTAATTAGCAAGTTTTTATAATAGCACTTTATCTCTTGTATTTAAAGAACAAAGATGTATCAAACCAGTTTTTTAAAAGATGAAAACTTGACAAAACTACACATATTTGAACATTATTTAACTAAATTAAACTTATTTAAAAGTCTTTGAAAATATACACCTAAGAGTCAAATATTTAAAATACTCCTTCAATATATATTCATATTATTTTTTGAATTTATATTCAGTATTTAGCGTTTAGGTTCTAATTTTGTTGAAGGGAATCTAGTTTAGTGTTGTGGGAATATTTTGAAGCAATTTTTAATATTTTGATTTATTGAGGAATTCACAAATCTACACCCTTTCAACTCCTTCTTCACAAAACTACTCCTAATTTAATATTTTCACAAGTTTACACCCTTTCAAAAATTTAAAAGCTTAATTTACCCTTTTAAAAATTACCAAAATTAAAATCTTTTCATTTGGATTCGCTAATTAGTGTTTAGGGTATAGTATTAAGGGGGTAAGATTGTTCGGGTAGGGTTTATTTGGATTTAATTTTGAGTGTTTAGGTGTAGTTTTGTGAAGTATTTTGGAAATGGTGTTGTATTGTGAAATGTAATTCAAAGGGTGTAGTTTTGTGATTCTCCCTGATTTATTTATGAAAATGTACTTTAAATAGGATTATTTTTTTTCAAATTATAAAATTAAGGTGTATGGTTACAATATTAATAGATTTATAATTACATCGATAGCCAAATAAACAGAAACTGCTTCTAATTTTATAAATTATAACAATCCCAAATTTAAGTTTTTATATATATATTAATCAAAATTCATACTCCTAAATATTGTTATTTTTTTATTTTAATTGCAGAGATTACATGAATTAGGAGCAAGAAGGTTCTTCGTAAACAACATAAAACCATTAGGATGTTACCCAAACATGGTAGCTAAAACAACGCCACGTGGCAGCTGCAACGAGGAAGTAAACCAAGCCATAAGTATATACAACGACAAGCTAAGCAAAAGCCTATATGCAATGAAAAAGAAACTAAACAACACATCGTTTTTATACTCTGATTATTACAACTTCATGTTGGGATTAAGGAGACCATCGTCAAGTAACCAAACTAGTTCGAAACTACTATTATTGAACACGACAGGACCATGTTGTCCTAAAGATTATGATGGTGGCTTAACTTCAAATTGCAAGAAAGGTTCCTTGTCTTGCAAGAAACCAGATTCAACACATATATTCTTTGATCCGAGACATCCTACTCAAATGGCGAATTTGATGTATTCTAATGCATGTTTTGATGACAGAACTATTTGTCATGTAGTGGATAATTGATTAAAATTTTATTATTATAATATATGTAATATTCTTTTAGAATAATAAAAAATTTCATATTTTGAATTGTTTTTTTGTTTGATAAAATTATAACAATCCATTTCGATATAGGATTTATAACAAAAAAAAACATGATAACATTTTGTTACCTTGTCTTTTTATAATATGGATCTTTTTTTGTCAACATAATATGGGATTTCTATATTGTCTTTTTATGGAGAAATTCACAAAACTAAACCTCTTTAAACTTTCTTTTACAAACCTACACTTAATTCAAATTCTTTCTAAACTTATACTTTTCCAAATTTTAAATGTTTAAATTACTCTTAAAATATTTACTTAGATTAAAAAAGTTCATATGGGTTCACTAGCTAGTGTTAAGATTTAGTGATAGAAAGGGTATAATTTTGTTTTTAGTGTTGATTTGGATTTAGTATTTAGTGTCTAGATCTAGTTTTGTGAAATGCACTTTAAAACTGTTTAACTTTGTGAAATGTATTTCGATTTTGTAATTCTCCTTTTGATATGGAGCTTTTTATAAGTAGTATTATTTTAGATTTTCAGGCTTAATTCAAAAATAGTTTGTTGCGAAAAAGAAGTAATAATTTATATACATACGAAAGATTCTAAGGTTTAATATTGCAATTTGGTTTCACTAAACCATATAATATTTAATTAAGTTTTGACTCTGTATATATGGAAAAGCCTTAGAAACAAATCAAAATTTGAAGACTACGAAGATGCATAGCATTATCTTTTAACAAACATTTATTTTCATTTGAATGTGTTTTTGCTAATCTTTTCATTTAAATTTTGGTCAATAACATTTTTTTTAACAACCGGTCAATTACATATTTTTGAACCATATATTTTCAATATTACCATGATCACCAATAAAATATTCTAAACAATTTATATCTTCTAGTAATCTCAATAGTTCATACATACATGCATCGCTTGTTAATAAAAAATATTGACAATTTTTCGTCATGCGTATCTTCTTCATTTTCTACACCAACTTTCTACATAAATATTAACTAATTCGTTTATTTTTCTTAATCTTATTTATCGTAGTTGGTAAAATAATTTAAGAGTTTTTGATTCCCATAGTCAAAAGTATCAAAATTCATTTGCCTAACGGCTTGCGTATTAATTGCAACATAATATTCAAACCATTCCATAAATAATAGTAGAAACCTTCAATTTTTCAGAATAAAATGCATTAATTTATTGAAAAGAAAATTAAATATTCACTAGATGAGGACCCGCACGTACGTGCGGGATTTATTTTGTTGTAGTAATTATATAATAAAATATGTTGAAATCGGCGAGAACGTACTTGGATTATATGTATACAATTTCGTTTTTAATGTTCATTTATTTATTTTATTTGTTTTAGAGATAATTTTTTGATATATTAATAATCATATGTTAAAATGAGTGGCATTGTATTGTAAATAAATTTTTTTTTTGTCCTCTTTACAAAAATGCTTCTCTTTTAATATATAAGATATCTCATAAACTATGTTTAATATTTTCCAATCCGTCACAAAAACTACACATATATATTATACATAAATTAAAATTGATTTTAGTCTCATAACAATTATTATTCGTGATTTCAATTTCGATTTGTGAATTTTAATGACCCGTTACAAAAATTAAAATATGTGGAGATCATAATTGTTATTCATATTTGATGTTAAAAATTTGAAATCTACGATTATCCCTAAATTGAATTATGAAATTAATTCGTAAAAATTGTCTTACTTTATTAATAAAATATTTTATAATTAATTTTTTAGATATTATTATTCGATTTATTATTTTTAACCTTTTGAAATTGAAAATGTTGATTTTTTATTTTGATATTAATAATATTTTCCTTTTTTGAATAGTTTTGTTTCTTTTTTTGTTTACTATTTTAAAGTTGAAATTAATATGTTTTCTTTTTTTCTTTTCTTTGAATTTAAACATAACTATAGGTTATATTGAGTGGCAACATTGTAAATAGATTTTTTTTTTGCCTTTTTACAAAAATGTTTATCTTTTAATAGTTAAGATACAGGTAAATCTTATGATTATATGTTTAGAGGTGTTTAATTTTCATTTTGGTTTAGTATTATAGGTTAAATAACAGTGTATGTATCATTGAATTAAATTAATGTTTTTGATACGTTAAACAATTTATGATCCGATTAAAGGGTGAAAATTCTAATGATTATTAAGATTATTAAAAAAAAATGTGTTTTGAACTTTGTCTTCGATTGGGCCTCTCCCATGGGCTTGTTTTTTAACTCTCATTCATCGAGCTTAACATGATTTAAGTTTTAACGTTGTCGTTTTTGCTAACATAGGATATAAAGTAAAAAAATGCAGTGGCATGACATAGTAATTACAATTTTTTTTTTGTCCTCTTCTATAAAATGCTTTCCAATTAATATATAAGATAAGTTTTTTAATAATTTTGAAACAGAAGATATTATGGAAACAAATCTGTATAAGTGGTATAGTAAATTCAAAGAAATTCCATGAGATGTGTTACCTAACTCAATAAGCAATGATTTCAAAATGATATATTTTAGGGAAACATATCTATATGAGAAATTCACAAAACTACACCTTTGTAACCCTCTCTTTACAAAACTACACCTAATTCAATATTTTTACATATTTACACCATTTGAAAATTTTAAAACCTTGATTTTCCCTTTCAAAATTTACCAAAATTAAAATATTTTTATTTGGGTTTGCTAATTAGTGTTTAGGGTATAGTATTAACGGGGTAGGATTGTGTGGATATGATTTATCTGAATTTAATTTTTAATGTTTGGATGTAGTTTTGTGAAGTAATTTTGAAATGATATAGTTTTGTGAAATGTAATTCAAATGGTGTAGTTTTGTAATTCTCCAAATCTATATTAATGATATGGTAATTAATTAAAGAAAATTCTATGGTGGAATTTTTTTCAAAGACCGCCATAAATGTTGCAACAATCAAACACTTACATATAATATTCTTCATAAATCTCAAAGAGAAAATTAAAAACTAAATAATTCTTCTTATCTCATCTAAATTAAAGAGAAAATGTCATCAAGAGCAACATACATTTTTCTCCTCTCTATTCTACTACCTTGTGAGTTATTTTTCTTTCTAATCTCTATTTAATTACATCTAAAAACTAAATTAAATACAAAACTATCAAAATATGGTGATGAAATTGATTTAAAAAAAAATTAAAATGTAGATGCATTCATGTTGGTTGTAACCAATATACCAAGAGCCGATGGTCGTGGCCATATTGTACCAATTTGTAGTGGCAATATGGAAAAATGTGAATTTGGCATGTGGTGTATTTATGGAGGAAAAGCAAAATGTGAGAATTGGCATTGTGATATTCAAGAAGATTGTGACAAATTTCCTAGATGTTCTTCATCAATGGGACCTTATTGCATGGAAGGAATATGCAGTTGTTAAAAAGTGAAAGAAATTAAAACATAGTATTTGTTTTTGTGAAACTTCTATTGTCAAATTTTATTTAAAGATTTCATAATTAAAAATAAAATAAAAACCTAACTATTCCCTTATTTTTTTTATTAATATGTTATTGTTGGTTCATGTTTTGAAACTTCATAGGTGATCATGGCACGAGTTTTGTTAATTTATTAATTATTACTCCTTCTGTATCTAAACGATTCATTTTCTAAGATTTTCACATATATTAATAAAATAATTAATATATACAAATAAATGAATTGATTCTATAAACTACATAATTTTCAATATCAATAAACCAATAATAATTTATAGATACAATTTTTTCAATAAATATTTTTGGACTTTACAATTTATCAATAAATTTTACATGGAAAATATAAAAAATCAATCTTTTTATACAAAGAAAAAGGCCTAAAACATCAAACATTCTGATTCAGAGGGAGTAGATTAGTCTCTGTGTCCTATTATATAAAGAGGAATTCACAAAACTACACCATTTCATTCATTCATTTACAAAACTCTACCTAATTCAATTTTTCACATATTTACACATTTTCAAAATTTTAAAAGGTTGATTTACCCTTTAAAAAATTACCAAAATTAAAATATTTTTATTTGGGTTCGTTAATTAGTGTTTAGGGTATAATATTAAGGGGGTAGAATTGTGTGGGTATGGTTTATTTGGATTTAATTTTGAGTGTTTAGGTGTAATTTTGTGAAGTAATTTTGAAATGATGTAGTTTTGTGAAATGTAATTCAAATGGTGTAGTTTTGTAATTCTCCCTATAAATTAAGGGAAAAACTAATTATGTGAGAATTGGCATTGTGATATTGTGATAATAAAGAATAAGCGCTACACTCGGCGCTTTCCGAGTACATGTTTGTGTTCAATTAGAGTATTTTGGGTTCCATACTTTTACAAACACTTGCAACCGTTGATGATGTCTTTTTGAACATCTCGGATATCGCAACGCTCTCATTATGTATTGATATCTATTTTTTTTGTCTTTTTTAAATTATATATCACTCTTATATATAGTAAATAAATAAATAAAAATATAGTAAATATCACGAGCTAATGTCGTAAAAGAATTGAGACAATATGTTTGAATTATATGTATAGTATATTCTTACACCAATTGCATCAAGAATCTATATTAGTCATTGCACCAATTTAACAACTTGAATGTTTAAGGTTTTAAAATTAATAACTTGATTTTTTTTATACATAAACCCAAAAAATTGTTGGTTAATTTGAAAAAAATGTTGACAATTTTTGAAAACAACAATCTCAACCAAGCCTCACTCTCCAAAGACATCATAAAATATAAAAAAAAGAACATATAGAGAAAAAGAAAGGCATGACAAGTTATATAATGAGACAAGAGACCAGCGAAATAACCCGAAAGACTTGACATCTAGCTAGCTAGTAGTAGTCCGAAGCATCATAATGGCCGTAAGGACCAACAAAAAAATAACTCTTCATAGCCATATATAGATGTTCATAGTCATCATCTGAATCATTAATGTCCCAAAAAGGGACACAAGTTGAGTAATCAGCGGTTGAATCGTTGGGGCGTCTGAGATATTTGATTCTTTCCAAACATCGCTTTTCAATATCCCCCGTTAGGTTTATGTTTAAACACTGACGTAGATCAAGATGTTCCAAGTGCGGACACTTGTCAAGGATTGTGTTTAATCCTGTGTTAGTTAGTCTGTTCCCAATAAGCTGGAGGTGACGTAGCTCATGCATGCTCTCTGCAATTGCTAGGGCCTCTTCATCATCACCACTTTTGCGCAAGTGGTGTGTGCAATTTAGCTTCAATGACTTTAGCTTTGGCCTAGAACGGCCTATTGCTTTTAGATCCAGTAGTGACGGTTTGCGAGATAGCTCGAGCTCCTCGAGCAGTGGTAGTTTTGCTAGTGCGTTATGAATCCCTTCATACGTTATTTGATAGAAACATCCAATTCCAAGGCTTCTTAGGTTACCTGATCTGAAAATGTATCATTCATTAAATCACAAACTAAGCCAAAAAAAAAAAAGAATTTTATATTAATGCACGGACCACTCTTAAGAATCATTACTATTGCTTAAGGTTTTTTTTTTGTTAAAGACATATTGCTTAATGTTTACTAAAAATGACTCATTTTTGTGAATTATCTATGTTTTTTTTAAACTCTTGATAACTATTTCAAGATATTGATGATTTTTAACTCATTTGTGAATTATGTATAAATTATCTATAATTGTTTTTTATTGTTACATATATAATTATCAGTGTTCGAGAAAGCGTTAGGCGCTAAGTGAACGGTTAGCTAGAGCCTAGTGCCTAAAACGTTTAGTTAAAAATCATACATTAAGCAATTTAAGCGTTTAGAAAATCATACAATATATTATATATACTTAATAGAATTACAAAATATCATAGCTTAGAGATAATAAAACCTTTAAAATATTTTTATTATTTTATAACGTTGATATCTTTATTTTATAAATATAAAACACTAAATATCATAATTTATAAATGATAAAATTATATTATGTGTTTTTTATAACATCATAATATTCTAGGCGGGGAGGTCTATAAGAGCCTAGCGTCTAATTGCCGCCTAGACGGACGCCTAGAACGTTTTTTTGAAAATTAATAAACAACAATTTGAAAAAAACCCTGTTTGACCAGTTGAACCAGTCCGACCACGTATCCAACAAACCAATGTCCGGTCCGGTTTTTAAAACATTGATAAATTGAGGCAAAAAGTGTAATGATAGAAAGAACCTGTTGACTATGTAGTTGAGGATACCATTGCTTCCAAAGTTGCCAAGGTTGATTTCGACCAAGCCACCCTCGCTGCGACTAACAGCTAGACGACACAATCTACGTACATATGTTCTACCGCGTTTCACATTCCGTATGTCGATTTTACGCCACAATGAGGGTTCTTTAGAAACAAGGCGCCACGATCTACAAACCCTTTGAGCGCTTTCAAGTATGTCAACAGGACCAAGTAGATACAAAATCAAAGCCAACAATTCCGAGGGAAGCTCTGCCCAGTTTCTCTGTTTTTCGTCTTTCATCTGCGGATGCGTAATAGAAGAGGAAGCCATTTTTTTTAGAGATATACTATATTATAAAGATATCTACATTTATATATAACAAGTGAAGAAGGAAGTAGTTGTTGGACTTTTCAGCTTCCTTCACTAATTTATAATTTGCTTCACATAAAACGGCTAACTGAGTAAAGGCACACTGCGCAAAACGCTTCGTAATTCACGCACTTTTAGTTTTTTTTATTATTATTATACATTCCTACAAAAAAAACAAAAATTCTAATTATAAAACCCATATTCGCCAATGTTTCATATTTGAAGCATGTATCTATATTATTATTTTTGAATTATTCTTTTGAACTTTTTCAAAAAAACTTAATTATTTTACACACACAAAATAAAAATTATTAAGGATAAAACCATAATTTATGTTTATCCTTAACTTTGATAACAATTTCAAAACAAGTTTTATATTAAATATCCATACAAACATATATCATTAATATTATTATATTCTTAAAATTTAGATAAAATTTGAATTAATAACAAAAAATCAATAAAAACAATTATTTTCAACAACCAACCACTAATTTATATATTATGAATATATTTAAATAAATTATTTGTATCTATAATTAAAATTATTTCTATTTTAAATAAATTTTGGGTAACTCCGGTAGTTCGGATAAATTTTAAAATTTAGGTTCGATTCGGATTCGTTTCCGGGTTTTCTGGTAGTAAAATTTTATATTCGTTTGATTTGGTTCCGGGTTTTCGGGTAATAAATTTCTCTATTTTATAGATCGGTTTCGCTTCGAATATTTCAGTTTGGTTTCGATGCGTTAATTTAGATCCAAGTATTTTGTCTACCTTATACTATAATAAATAACAAATTCAATAGTGTAAAATAGTTTGGAATAAATAACCTTATAAATTATGTTAAAATTTTACTATATAGAATATGTACTACAAAATATTATATAGTAACAAAAAAATTTACTACAATAACTTTTAATATTTAAAATAATTTTGGGTCATTCGGTTCTATTTCAAAAAATTGTTTCGTTTTAGATTTCAATTCCGGATTTTCGGTTAGTAAAATTTTTCTTGCCGTTCAAGATATTTATTTCTTGGAATAGTTTCAACTTCAATATTTTAGTTATGTTCCGGTTTAGTATTTTAAATCCGGATAATTTGGATGATATATAATAACAAAAAATTATAACAATTTTTATTATCAAAAGATTAAATTATTATTTGTTAAATTTTTTATTTTTCTTCCAACCGCTAATTAATTAATCGTTTATAATTATATACGTCAAAAATATAAATCATAATTAAAACTTTTCAAAAAATCTAAGCATTGTTAAAGTTTTCATGCATTTTTTTACTTTTAATTAGCATTTAGTAAAGTATCAATTTTCTTTTGGTAGAAATTTAGTAACGTATCAATATCCTTTACTATATGTTATTTAAATAAAATAATTCATTGTGGATAAATTTTACATAGATTCAAAATTAATTCATTACTAAGATTTAACCTGTGGTACATAACGAGTCTATATTTTTCAAATAATTTTATATATCTATATATCTAATTTAGAAGTTTGTGATATATGTTTTTTGTTTTATAGAATAAATAGAAATATTTATAAGTTTTAAATATTATTATTGTATATACAAATAAGTAGACTAATTTGATCATGTCATATCCAAATAACCCGATTTTGAAATAATCCGAATTAAAATAGAGGAATTCACAAAACTACACCCTTTCAACCCCCATTTCACAAAACTACACATAATTCAATATTTTCACATATTTACACCCTCTCAAAATTTTAAAAGCTTGATTTACCTTTTAAAAAATTACCAAAATTAAAATATTTTCATTTGGGTTCGCGAATTAATTTTAATTATAGATACAATTAATTTTAATTATAGATACAATTAATTTTAAAAGCTTGGACTTCGTAATGCTTTGATTGATCATTTGTGGAATAAATATTCTATGAGTATTTAAAAAATGTATTAAATGTATTAAATTATTTCTATTTTATGTTTTTATTTATGTCTAATAATGTATTATTTTTTCTATAATAAATTTTTAGATATGAAATAGTTAATCATTTTTATTTGTTAAAATTACATAATGGGTGAAATTTGTAAATATGAAAACTTAAAATGATAAATTTGATATTAGTAAAAAGTAGAAAGAAAATGGAGATAAAAATGGAGTTTTCGGTTGGAGGAAAAATGAAGAAAAAATGGAGTTGCTCAAAAATGAAGAAAAAAATGGAGTTTTCGGTTGGAGATGGTCTTAGTGTTTAGGGTATAATATTAAGAGGGTAGAATTATGTGGGTAGGGTTTATTTAAATTTAATTTTTAGTGTTTAAGTGTAGTTTTGTGAAATATTTTGGAAATAGTGTAGTTTGTAAAATGTAATTGAAATGATGTAGTTTTGTGATTCTCCCGTTAAAATAACCTGAACCGGTAGAGTAGTTGATAACTGGATAATCCACTGATCATATTAATGTTATTCAAATTTTGGTTTAGTAAAAATAACGTTCGGATTAAATTGAAAGAGAAAAAAGAGCCCACCAAAAGATTTGGTAAAAGCCTAATAAGGCCTAACTCAAAAAACAAACTTAACCGATAAAAAATAATGATAACATAAATAATAATATTAATAATAATTTTGTAATCCAACTATAGCCTTTGGACTTTATCTCATCTCTTTGCTTCCTTCTGGTCAACACAACATTTTACATAAACTCCGATGTGCTGTTTTGTCTGATTATTATTATTATTAAAAAAAGATCTGATTTTTTCTCGATGATGGGTTTCTTCGAATCTATAAAATCGATTAATTGGGAAGACGCATCGTTACCAAATTATCAAGATTTTGTTGTTTTGCCTCTCTTCGCACTCTTTTTCCCTTCGATTCGGTTCCTTTTAGACAGATTCGTCTTCGAGGTAATTAAAAAAATTTATTTAATTTATTATTTACAAAATATTATATAAGTTTCGCATTTAATGTTGCGAATTTAATTTTTAATGAAAAAAAGGACGTAAGGGTCTATTAGTTTTAGTAAGGATTTAATCATTAGTGGTAGTTGGTGTATTTTTGTTCTACCAAACAATTCAGATCTTCTTGTGATGGGATGTGATTGTCTTCTTCATAAATGCAATGTTGATGAGTGTGTATATTAATTTTGCTAGGGCTTGAGAATTCGGTTTATTCCGGTTAAGATCGGTTCGGTTTATTTGGGTCAAATCGGTTTTTGGATTTTGAGTTTTTTCACAGAAATTAACAGAAATTTATCGAAATTCTTGGTATTTGCTAGATTAATTTGGTTCATGATTATATAAATATTTACTTGAATTTTTATTAATTTTGGGGGTTTTCCCGGTTTATTTCGGGATTTTGAATAGCGAAAATTTGGTTTCAAAACCAGAAACCGGAAATTCTGACTGGATTCGGTTCAGAATTTTCGGTTTAAGTTATAGTTCTTAGCTATAATAGTTAATGCAAGAGAATGTTTTACATTTTTTTTTGTTTATTATGTACTTTGGTAACATTTTGATGAGTATATATAATATATACTCCTTCCGTCTCAACATAAATTATCATATCAATGCATGTAATATTAATCAACATTTTGTGAGTTATAATCACATTGTTACATTCTAACTTTATATAATAAGATATATATACATTTGGTGTTTTATAGAAAGTTGGCAAGTATCTGATCTGCGGAAAGACGAATGACAAGAAAAAAGAAACAAATTTGAAGAATAACATAAAAATCAGAAAATTCAAAGAATCGGCATGGAAGTGTATTTACTACCTATCGGCCGAGATACTTGCTTTATCCATTACGTACAACGAGCCGTGGTGTACGGACACACTCTACTTTTGGATTGGTCCTGGTGATCAAATTTGGCCTAACCTACAAATGAAGTAAAATATATCGGTTATTTTTTCGTTTATTACGTCCTAAATGTTTAGTAATACGAATCAACTTTGTATAATCTATTTTTTTTTTTTTTGGTTATGTGTGTAGGATAAAGTTGAAGTTTTTATATATGTTTGCGGCCGGGTTCTACACGTATTCGATATTCGCTTTGGTTTTTTGGGAAACAAGAAGGTCGGATTTCGGAGTTTCGATGGGACATCATATCACAACTCTTGTCCTCATAGTCCTCTCATACTTCTGCAGGTACAATACAATGGCGAATCTAGAAAATTTATTTTCACAAAGAAGTAGAAGTTAACATAGTAGAACATATTATATTGCACAAAAGGGGGGTATTATTGTAAGAGAAATTTTTTAAAATACCATCAAAACAAGTTTTTAGGCCTATAATAATATCACAAGCTTTTTTCAAAAAAAAAACCATTACAATGTTTTTTTTTGTCCAAAATACCACACATACAAAAATCAAGTTTTAACACTTTAGTATATAAACTTTTCATTTAGGTTAAGTATGTAGAATTTAGAGTTTAGTTTTGGAGAAGGTGGGGTTTATTTTAAGGTTTGGAGAGTTTTAAGTTTTGTGGTATTTTAGACCAAAAAAATTTTTAGTGATATTTCAGAATATTATTCGTGAAAGTTTTCCGGTGTAAGAACTTAAAGGATGGTATTTGGTGGTATTTCCCTTTTTACAAATTCCTGGTCAATTACACTAACTTTTAAATTTCCATGGGGCACAAATGCCCCCTCCTAGTTACTACATTCACTACTAAGTACATATATCTATAAATATTCATATCCTTTTGTTGTGGAGGAAAAGGTTTATCTTTGATCTTCTTATGTTGGTGTGTGTATAAATAGTTTATCTCGAGCGGGTTCTGTGATTCTTGCACTCCATGACGCGAGCGATGTGTTTCTTGAAGTCGGGAAAATGTCAAAATACAGCGGAGCTGAACGTATAGCGAGTGTTTCTTTCGTTCTTTTCGCTTTGTCTTGGGTCGTTCTTCGTCTCATTTACTTTCCTTTCTGGCTCATATGGAGCACAAGGTTTGTTTTATTCCATATCTACCACTTTTCTTTTCTTGAAAAATTATTTGACATTACACCGGACAAAGTTTTTAGGACAAAAAATAATATTACAAGTTCTTTTGTTATAATATACCATTAAGAAGTTTTTTGCCAAAGATACCACAAATAAGAAAACAAATTTTAACACTTTATAAGTTTAGTTTTGAAGGAGGTAGAACTTAGTTTTATGTTTTAGTTTTTAAGGTTTTAAGCTAAACTAAGTTTTATATTATTGTAAGCCAAAATTCCTTTTAGTTGTATTTTAAGTCAAAATTCGTTTTAGTGGTATTTTAAGCCAAAAAATATTTTTGATGGTATTTCTGTGTATAACAACTTTGAATTTATAAAGTGGTAGGTTTTAGTTTAAAAGCTTTAATTTTGAAGGTTTAAAACTAAATGAAATTTTATGGTATTTTCAGCCAAAAAATCCTTTTAGTGGTATTTTAGGCCAACAAAACTATTGATGGTATCTCTTGCATATAAATTTTTGACGTTTTAAAAGTGGTAGGGTTTAGTTTAAAAGCTTTAATTTTGAAGGTTTAAAACTAAATGAAGTTTTATGGTATTTTTAGCCAATAATCGTTTTAGTGGTATTTTAGGCCAACAAGTTTGTGTGATAGTATTTTTGACTTGAAAGACTTATATTAGATGGTATTTTTTGGAAATTTCCGAGTTTGGTTTTTTGATGTATTGCGGTTTGTGATATTTTTTTGGCAGCTATCAAATAATAATGACAGTGGACAAAGAGAAGCATCCTATAGAAGGACCAGTCTATTACTACATTTTCAACACTCTCTTGTTTTTCTTGCTTGTTCTTCATATTTTCTGGTGGGTTTTGATTTATCGAATGCTCGTTAAACAAGTTCAAGATCGCGGCAAGCTTAGCGAAGACGTTAGATCCGGTATGCATTGCCAGAAAAAAAATGTGTATTTATATAACAAATCAAACCCGTAATTTTCAACAATTTAATAAGAGATTTAAACTTGGTGTATGTATATTTTTGCAGATTCCGAAAGTGAAGATGAACACGAGGATTGATCAAGATTTAAACTTGGTGTATTTTTGATTTCTTGGATCGGTTTTTTCTTTATTATTTGTTATCAAGAAACTGAAATTTTTGGTTTCTTTAGTTGAAGATTTTGTTGTTGACACTGTTTTTTTACTAGTTTTTTTTTTTTTTTTGTAGTTTTTAATGTTATGGACTTTTGTTTCTTGTTTTTTGGATCATTGCAATAATACAACTCTCCCTTTTGTATCATTAGATTATAAAATGATGTTATACTAATTATTGAAATTTAGTGGAATATGAATTTGGCCAAAAAAAATTATTGAAAGTTTTAAGCCAATTTAAAATTTTACTTAATACCTTCAATTTCCATAGATACCATGAAAAATTGTGTTGAACTAAAATAAAATGATAAGTGGTTTTTAGATTGGATGTCAAAAAAAAAAGATTGAATGTTTTAAAATTTAAATTTGCTTAAAACCTTCAAAATTAAACGGTAAATTCACAAAATTAAACATTACCTCTTTCAGAACTACACGTAAACATTAAATAGTAAATCTAAATGAAAAATTATGTTTTTAGGTGTTATGTTATTTTGGTCATAAAGTTTTAAATGGTATATATGAAAAAAAACTAATAATATTTTCATCCAAATAACCTTTGTAATGGTATTTTAAGGAACTAATGAAAAAAATTGCAAAAATATATTTGATTTAGTTTTCTTTAAAAATGATATTTTCGTGAATTTTGGACATGAAAAAACAGTAAAAAAACAATACAAAATCATTTTAATATACGAAAAGCTCTCCTTTCCACTCTCGTCCGACTTCATCTCCTTCAGGTCGCAGAAAAACTAATACACACAGAGAGAAGAGAGAGAGAGAAAGAAGAGAGAGAAACTTGTAAGCAAATAATACCAAACTTGTTCTGCTTTTGCTTCCTCCGCGTCGTCTTCGTCTTCTTCTTCGTACGATTTTCCGCCATCGCCAAAAAAGCTTCGTAAGTACTCTCTTAACCTTTTGTTTTCGAATCTTAGATCCGATTCGATTTTGGTTCCTCAAGCTCTGTATATGAATCCGTTTGTTTTGAATCTGAATCTGAATCGAATCTCGAATCGTGTTTTGAATTGTTGAATCGAATCTTGTATCCTCATAGGAGAGAAAAATGGGATACATAGGAGCGCATGGAGTAACGGCGCTTCGTAGGCATAAGTATAGTGGCGTAGATCACTCTTATCTCTCTAAATACGTTCTCCAACATTTCTGGACTCGTTTCGTCACCATCTTCCCTCTTTGGATGCCGTAAGCTTATCCAATTTTGTCTATGTCTTGTGTTGATTCAATGTTGTTATAGTATATAGAGAGATCTGTACACAGCTTCTTCGTTAAGTAGGCTCTAAGTTCTAGTTGTTGTTGTTGTTGTTGTTGGCTTGAGAATCCGTTGTAGTGGTCACTCTGGTTTGGTTCTCTCATAGCTTCAAAGCCGCTTTTGGGTAGTAGGATTTGGTTTGATTTGGTCATTGAAAATGAGGTTGAACAAGTTTTTTGTTAGTTAGACCGATGCAAGACAAGCCCTGTTGAAAAATCAGTATATTATCACCCTTTCCCTCTATAGAACTTGTCTTGTCCTGTGTCAATAATGCAATTGTTATGTAGAGATCAGTACTCGTTAAGTAGACTTTTAAGTGGTTGTTGTTGTTAGCTTCATAATCCGTTATCGCGGTTCCTTTGGTTTGGTTCTCTCATAGCCAAAAAGTTTGGTGGTTGGCTTGTATGAGTTGTTTGATTGGTGTGTGTGTGTGTGGCTGGTCCCTGTTTGAACTAGTTCCCTCTAGATTTTCTGTTGTGTTGTGTTGATTCGTAAACGCTTCTTCGTTAAGTAGGCTTTAAGTGGTTGTTGTTGCTGTCGGCTTCAGAATCTGTTAGTTTGGTTCTCTCATAGCCACAAAGGTAGGAGTTTGGCTTGAATGAGTTGTTTGATTGGGGTGTGTGTTGCTGGACCCTTTTTGAACCTGTTCCCATTAGACCAATGCTAGATTATAAGCCCGGTTGAAAAATCTGTGGGATAAGCTTTCTTTGTCGGAGTGGGCTAAACCGTTTAGGCAAGTTTTAGTAATGTTTGTCACAGCCTGGTTGAGAAACCCGTGTGGTAAGCTTTCTTTGTCGGACTGGCTCATTCGTGGGATTAGTAGGATGGCTTAATCCGATTGTGGTTTAGGTAAGTTATAGTCGTGTTTGTCTCAGTTTGATGCTAACCTGGTGACTCATGGTTTTAGGAAAAAATAGTTTTTTTAGAGATTTATAGTAGGAGCTTGGCTTATATTTGTTTTTGATTGGCACCTGTAGGGATTTGTCGGAAATTGTAACTCGAGTGGACCAATCATGGTTAAATAAAATGTAGTTAGTTAGAGATCTTGTAGTCTCTTTGCTTTGATTCATCGGTATAGAGTTTCTTTACAGTTTGTATTGAAATATATGACTAACGTTTTTGCTTTTCTTTCTCATGATATCTCTTTTTACTACCTTGTGGATGCATCCATATCCAGACCTAATATGGTATAGTGTGAAATGAATCTTATTTGGTATTTAATATCTAATGAAGTGTTATTTAGGTACTTTGGCGCTAATGTGCTTACCCTTTTGGTTTTGTAGATAACACTTATAGGGTTCATGTTCCTTGTCACATCCGCTCTTTTAGGCTATGTGAGTTTGTTTAATCCCATATTCTTTTTCATCTTCAAGCTGCTTCTTGGTTTTTTTTTCGAATATATATGTTTCTGTTACGTCTCATAGGTTTACTCACCTCGGTTGGATTCTCCTCCTCCTCGGTGGGTTCACTTCGCACATGGACTACTTTTGTTTCTGTATCAGGTATCTATTTTAACATCTGTTTGAATATGTTGTTAAGCGTCATGTAGCGTCTTTTTGACATATTGTGGATTGATTTGTAGACGTTTGATGCGGTGGATGGAAAGCAAGCACGGAGAACGAATTCATCAAGCCCACTAGGAGAGCTTTTCGATCATGGTACTCTCTCTTATAGTTTTATGTTCTCTCAAAGTTCATTATATTCTCGGTTTGTTTCTAGATATCTCTGACACCAAGACCATTATCTTCTTGCAGGCTGCGATGCACTTGCTTGTGCAGTATGCATTGCAATCTCTTCTTCTTATATTTATTGATAAATTTCTTGAAACCGTCGCTCATATTTCATACTATAAAAAACACACAGTTTGAAACGATGGCGTATGCAAGCACGGCTATGTGTGGAAGAGATACTTTCTTGTTCTGGATTATTTCAGCTGTTCCTTTTCTTGGAGCTACATGGGAAACGTAAGCCTTACATGTTTTTTCGATTATTAACATTACAAAACTCTAATAATTTGCTCTTACTTACCCTTTCTGTCTTTAGATATTTCACCAATACACTTACTTTACCCGTAATTAACGGTCCAACAGAAGGTCTTGCGCTTATATATTGCGGCCACTTCTTCACAGCCATTGTTGGTAAGCTTCAACAATCTCTTCAAATAACCTCTTATCACCTTAATAAGTATCCTCTTATCATATTTGATTTCGTCTTAAGGTGCCGAGTGGTGGGCTCAGCAGTTTGGGGAATCAATCCCCTTTCTTAATTGGGTACCGTTCTTGAACGGTAGGAATCTCTAACCTTTTGAAACTTTTCTCTTTCAACAATTTTATTTATGCTCTTTATAAGTTTTATCGTCTTTTTTCTCTCCAGAGATTACAACATCAAGAGTAGTACTAATCACAATGATTGCTTTTGCTGTTATACCAACGCTTGTATTTAAGTAAAGTCTTCTTAAAACTCAATGATCTTGTGTTGTAGATACTATATAGCAAATTCTAACTATGTAATTGCTATGCTCACATATACGCTACTATGTTTGAACAGCATCTCAAGTGTATACAAAGTTGTTCAGTCAAGAAAAGGAAGCATGTTTCTAGCTTTATCTATGGTATAGTTTATACAATCACACTCTTATATTCCAATTCCACATTTATAAGTTGCAAATATAACATCAAATATTGTTTCTGCATGCAGTTATTTCCGTTTATCGTGCTAGTTGCAGGAGTTTTGATTTGGTATGTATATATGTTTCTTTCTACGTCTTTCTCTTTAAATTACTTATTTGAGACTTATCGGTATATATATGTTGTTTTGTGGTAAAACAGGGATAACTTATCTTCGATCGATCTCATAAGAAACTACCCTCACTTAGTTGTATTAGGAACCGGTCTTGCTTTTGGATTCATCGTGGTAAGCAATTTTGTTACCAAAATCATTATTATTGGCAAAAACATTAGTCAACAGCCTTCACGTGTTTGTATATGATTTTGCAGGGAAGAATGATTCTAGCTCACTTATGCGACGAACCAAAAGGATTAAAAACAAACATGTGTATGGTAAGTACTCTGATTACTTCCTTATTCTCTTTCGATATAGTTTGTTCTTCGTCGATGTAGTGTTTATTAATGTATATCTCTTGACTTGTTTAGTCATTGCTTTACCTTCCATTTGCGCTAGCCAATGCTCTAGCCGCTACACTCAACAACGGGTATGTGTGTGTTTCTTCGGTTTCTTTTGATTTGTTTGTTATTCATAGGATTTGTAATGTAAATGTTTTGAAATTTGTAGGGTTCCACTTGTGGATGAGTTTTGGGTTGTGATTGGTTATTGTATATTCACAATGTTATTATATATGCATTTTGCAACTTCAGTCATTAACGAGATCACTACTGCACTTGGTATCTACTGCTTCAGGTTTGATTTTTAATATTTTGTTATTATCGATATTAATTGTTATTTAATTACGAAAAAAATGCGACAATTTTGAAACTGTTAATTTTTTCATCAGGATTACGCGTAAAGAAGCTTGAAGAAAATTTGATTGAAAGAAAGTATTCTTATCAAGGTATGTTTTGTTTAGTTTTTATTTGGGCATTCTCAAAAATACCATGAAAAAAGTTTGTACGACAAAAGTAAGATCATAAGTTTTTTTTTCCTTGAATATCATTAAAAAGTTTTTTGGATCGAAATACCATAAACCCAAACTCGAAACCGTTAAAATTAAACTCTAAACCGTTAAAACTAAACCCTACCATTTCATTAATATACTGTAAACACTATATAGTGAACTCAAATGAAAAGTTTTAAGTTTTAAAGTGTTAAAATTGGATTTTTGTGTTTATGGTATTTTAGTCCAAAATTTTTTTAATGGTAGTTAAGGAAAAAAACTTTTCTGATGGTATTTTAGGGAGGCACTCTTTTTTTTTTCTTCTATATCACAAAGAACCTTTTAACATTTTTTTTTGTTCTTTAACAGGGAGATGCAAATCCCAACATGAATCTGATTATTTTGCTACTGAATTAAAAGATTGGTTGGTGTGTTTTTGGAATATAATATTACACTCGTTAGTGATATCTTCTTTTTGGGCTTTTTTTTGTTGTGTCACGTTGTGTTGGACTTTAGTTTCCCATGATTTTTTTAAATTGTTTTCGTAGAACAACTATTAAGTTTTAAATGGGCTAATTGTGATGTTTATAAGCTTTGTTATCACAAATTAATTAGGGTATTGAGATTGGATCATGGGAGGTTTTGGGTGTATTTATGGAAAAAGTTGAAACAAAGTTTTAGGAGTTTTCAAAAGATAGTAAGTTTTTATTTGGGAAGCTTTTGGTCAATAAAGAGGGTTTAAAATTCTACGTCCATGTGACCAAGTTGTGTTAATGACAACTTTGACTTAAAAAGATTTGTAAGTCGTTATAAATAAAATAATAATCAAAGAAAATTTCTACTTTTTGGATTATTTTATTCACACCTTCAAAGAAATTATTTTTGAAATTCATCGGAAAAAATATACACAAGCTTTTCTTTATACAACCACTAGGTTATATTTTTACAGGTCACCCATTTTTCTACTCCTCGAGAGAATAGTTACTAATACTGAATTCCAATGAACTCTCAACTTATATATATAAATCTTCGAACTTACAAAATTTTCTGATTATCCATCTGAATTCATTAAAATCTAACTAATTCCATATTTAGGAAAAATTGCAATTAATATATTAATTAATTATGTTTAAATAAATCTGATTGTGATTTGAATCTTATCCGATTACGATCCAAAAACGCGGGACTAAACCACAAAAATATATAGGTCTTAGATCCTATTAAAAAAAAGATAATGTAGTTGTGTGATGTGCTTCCTACCAAAGTTCCTATTTAATGATTTCACCGTCAATTTGTCTCCACATAAATATATTATCTTATTGTTGACAAAAAAAATATATATATATATATATTATCTTATCCAATAGTTGTAAAAAATAACAATAATTGAAACAAAAAAACAACCAATTCAAAAATTTAAAGATAAATCATAATTTACTACGCGTGAATACAATTCAACTCCATATAATAAATAAACAAACAATTAATAATTATTATTTGTATTTTAATTTTCACCTTCTTCTCCATAAACGCGCTTCTTCTTCTTCTTCTAAGAACTATTCATCCCCCAAAATCAAAAAAAAAAACCCCAATTTTCAAAATTACCCCAAAAAACCCAAAAATTGAAAATTCTCTCCTCTCCTCTTCCTCCATTATCAATGGCGTCTTCTACTACGAAACCCAGCGACCAAATCAAACAGCTAAAAGACATATTCGCGCGTTTCGACATGGACGGAGACGGAAGCTTAACGCAGCTCGAGCTCGCCGCTCTTCTCCGATCTCTGGGAATCAAACCACGCGGCGATCAGATCTCTCTCCTCCTTAACCAAATAGATCGTAACGGTAACGGCTCCGTGGAATTCGACGAGCTCGTCGTCGCGATATTGCCGGATCTAAACGAAGAGGTTTTGATAAACCAAGAGCAGCTCATGGAAGTTTTCAGATCATTCGATCGCGACGGTAACGGACAGATAACGGCGGCGGAATTGGCTGGTTCGATGGCGAAAATGGGACATCCGTTAACGTACCGTGAATTAACGGAGATGATGACGGAGGCTGATTCTAACGGTGACGGTGTTATTAGTTTTAATGAGTTCGCGCATATTATGGCTAAATCTGCTGCTGATTTTCTTGGATTAACCGCCGCTTAATTTTTTTTTTTTTTTTTTTAATTAATCATTATTTTGATTTGTTGCAATCTTGTGTAATTAACAATCTGCTAATTATTTCCTACTTTGTCTAATTAACTTTTATGATTTAAGTTGATTTAGTATTGAATAAATCAATTTCCAAAAATATCATGAAAAAAAGTTTTTTGGATAAAAATACCATCATAAGTTTTTTTTTCTTAAATAGCATTAAAAAAAAATTTGAACAAAAATACCATAAAATTAAAATTAACTTAAAACCTTCAAAATTAACTTGAAACTCTCAAAACAAAATTTTATGTCTTTAATATTATACCTTAAACCGTATGTAGCAAACCAAATGAAAAAAATTTAAATTTAAAAATGATAAAATTAGATTTTTGTGTTGGGAGAATTACAAAACTATACATTTTAAATTATATTTCCCTTAGAATACCATCAAAATAAGTTTTTGTTTTGAAAATACCATTACAAAGTTTTTTATAACAAAAATACCATTAAAATGTTTTTTATAACAAAAATACCATTAAAATGTTTTTTATAACAAAAATACCATCAAAAAGTAGTAGTTTACAAAAATACCACAAACTCAAAAAACGAGTTTTAACACTTTAGATTTTAATTTTTTTCATTTGGGTTCGTTATATAGTGTTTAGGGTATAGTTTAGAAGGGGTAGGGTATAGTTTTTTGGAGATTTTGGGTGTAATTTTGAAAATTTAAGATTTGTGGTATTTATGAGAAAAAAACTTTTTAATGGTATTTGTAAAACTTTTCAAAATCTGTGCTAATTGTGTTATAAAAACTTTTTTGGTGGTATTCATAAGAATTGCCCTTTCACAAAACTACACCTTTTTAAAATAATTTCACAAAACTACACTTAATTACTAAAAATTAAATCGAAATTAGCTTTACCCACAAAACCCTACACCTTCAATATTATACTCTAAACACTAATTAGCGAACTCTAATGAAAATGTTTTAATTTTGGTAATTTTTTAGAGCATAATTGAACCTTTTAAAATTTGAAAAGGGTGTAAAAGTAGAAAAAATTGAATTATGTGTAATTTGTGAAGGAATGATTTAAATGGTGTAATTTTGTGAATTTCTCTTTTGTGTTTATGGTTTTTTAATCCAAAAAACATTTTAATAATATTTGAGAAAAAAAATTTGTAAAGTTTTTTTTGTAAAAAAAAATATTTTTTCATGTTATTTTAATGAATTTCTCTATCAAATACTATGTCATATCAAAATTGACTTTTAGAATATGCAATAACCATGTAAATTTTTTACATTTAATTAAACAACCATTTTATATTTTAAATAAGTTGATTTACTCTTCCATTACACATTTATGTGCTGTTAAAACTGGAAGATGATCTATAACTAAAATGGTTGAATAGTTCTTTTTATTGTTCAAAATAATGGTGGAATAGTTAAATAATTAAAACCGTTGACAAAAGAAATTTAAAATAGATAGTTTACAAATTTGATTGAATTTGAGATTTAAATTTGATTTAAATTTGAGATTCTTCTACTTCAGACAAAAGACTTCAAGATAAGATCCTTTGATTGAATTATTTCTTATATTTGTAAACTATCTTTTTTTTTTTTTTTTTTTTTTTTTTTTGACAAAAAAAAAAAAAAATAGATAGTTTACAAATATAAGAAATAATTCAATCAAAGGATCTTATCTTGAAGTCTTTTGTCTGAAGTAGAAGAATCTCAAATTTGCTGTGTGGTCTAAATACATTATCTGTACGACACAATGTATTTAATTTTAAAAATGTAGAAAATAGTTAATTTTAAATTGAATATTGTAGTAAATAAACTAAAACAGCATTTCTTAGAAAAAAAAAACAAAACCAGCATTTAGGTTTGTATTTTATCCAATTAGTTTACTAAAAAAGAATTTGGATGATAAGTTTATGGAAGAAAACACACACAAAAACTATATATACACTGAAAATTGCGTTAAAAGTTTTTTCTTTCCATAATATAAATCTTATATTTGCTTTGTAATTATATACTAATAAAAGTTTCACTTTAAATGTTATTTGTACGAATAATATTACTCAAATAACACCATAGAAATGGTTCCTAAATTTTATTAATCTCCTAGACTAGCAATAAATATTGAGTAATGAAGAAATGTTACAACAATATATTTTTCAACAATTAATTTTACAAAAATTAATAACTTACAAAATGTAAAACAAAATAAACTTTAATGATTTGCCTTTAATGTGAGATTTAGGCAACATTTGGTAACAATGGAGGAACAAAGCTTATACCTTTTAAAGTCTGCTCAAATATATGACCAACTCTTAACAGTTTCTCCTACAAAAAGAGTTTAAAAACCAAAATCAAAACCTCAAATTTAAGATCAATACAGTTACAAACAATGAGAAATTTGCAAAAATACACTCTTTTAAACATTATTTTACAAAACAATACCTAACTCAAATTAAATTTTTTAGTGTACACTTTTATCAAATTTTAAATGGTTAAATCACATTTTTTCATTCGGGTGTAGAGATAAAAATGGATTTTGAGTGGGTGCAATTTTGTAAAATCCGATTCTAAAGATGTAGTTTTGTAATTTACCCCTACAAACATACCTCGTCAAAGGCGGAACCGATCATTTGAAGACCAACGGGTAAACCCGAAGGACCACCTTCGACTAATCCACACGGTAAAACAATCGCAGGAAGCCCCGCAAGATTCACATTCACAGTCATAATGTCTCCGGCATACATAGCCAATGGATCGTTCTTCTTTTCGCCGATTTTGTATGCAGCGGATGGAGCCGCTGGAGAAATAAGTATATCGTTCTTATCTAATGCGGCTTTGAAGTCTTTTCTAATTAATGTTCTCACCTACATTTATCAAAATTACCACTTTTTAAGTAAAAAATACTATTACAAGTTTAGTTTTTGGCCTATATACCAAAAATACCACATATACAAAAAACAAATTCTAACATTTTAGAATTTAAGTTTTGTAAAAGGTAAGGTTTAAGGTTTGTTTGGATTCAATACTTGGTGTTTTAGGTGTATTTATGATAATGAACCTTAACTCAATAGTATTTTTTGCAAAGTATAATCCTAAAGATGTATTTTTGCAATTTCACAAAGTTTTGAAAGGGGTAGAATTTAGTTTTGAGGATTTAAAGTATATTTTAAAGGTGTAAAGCCAATTTAACTGTAGTGGTATTTTCGGCCAAAAAAGCTCGGAATGGTATTTTTGACCAAAAACATATAATTTTCTGATTAAAACCATGTTAATTTCTTTTGACGATGCGGGTTTTTACCTGTTGAGCTCGCTTGTAGTATGCATCGTAGTAACCCGCAGAGAGTGCATAAGTTCCCATTAAAATCCTCATTTTCACCTACTAACCAAAGAATCGTATAATTGATTATAACAAAACAAAAACGATGAAGTAAAATTGAAAATATATTCGGTTTAGTGACGCTGCACCTCTCCACCAAATCCTTGTCCACGAGAACATTCGTACAGTTTATTAAGCTCCTCGGCCATAACTTGATTCCCATATCTACATTTTCAAAAAACAAGAATTAAAAAGAAACCTTTTTAGGCCAAAAATATCACTAACATAAATACCACTATTATGAAATAATTTTTAAAATTTTTTAAGTTTTTGGTGTGAGTTTAGAATTTGGTGCTATAAAAGGGTCACGGTTTGGTTTTGAAGGCTAAGGGTTTAATGTTAAGTGGCTGAAACTAATTATTCGAGTTGTGGTATTTTCGCAAAAAAAAAAAACATTTTTCTGACATTTTGAGCTTATAAAAAACCCTGTGATGGTATTTTAACCTAAACTCTCAAAAGTTTGGTACCTTACACCGTCATAACGAGATAAATTCGAAGATGACTCAGACGAAGCTATCACGTAGTATGCAGGTAATCCAAGAGAGAACGAAGGAAGAGAGACCTGTAAAAAAAACCGATATTACACAAAAGAACATACAAAACCGGAGAAAAATAGGAGACAAAAAGAGGAACTTTTAAGAGAAACCTCTGTCAAAATACAACCCAATGATTCTAAGTGAGACACGGCTTCATTGGTCGCGGATCTCACTCCAGAATCAATACCGTCTTCTAGAGTCTCGCGAATGAGACCGACTTTAACTCCTTTTAACGGTTTAGATTCAAAAGCATCAATAGAAGGAAACTGTGATTGGAACTCAGGCACATCCTGAAACAAAGCAACATACGGCTTTTCGTTGAAGGAAACTCCCCTAAAATACCACCAAAAAATGTTTCTCGGTCCTAAACCTTCATAAGTTTTCTGTCCAAAAACATCACTAAAAAGTTTTTTTCCACTTTGGTTCAATATTTAGGGTTTAATTAGTTTGGAGGTTAGAGTTTAATTTGAAGATTTTAAGCTAATTTAAGTTTTGTGGTATTTTGGCCAAAACATTAGTCATATTTTACGCAGAAAAACTTGTAGGTGGTATTTTTGGACCTAAAACTAAAAATTGGTATTTTCAGAAATTTCTTTTCCTTCAAGAAAAGGAATCTTACTTGTTTGCTACTGGTGGAATCGAACTTATCATACCCAGAAACAGCATGAAGAAGCATCCCAGCATCAGCCACCGAAGAGCCAAAGCATCCGATCACATCCAAAGAAGAGGCATATGACATAAGACCAAACCTAGAGACACGACCGTAAGTCGGTTTAAGACCAACAACACCGCAAAACGAAGCTGGTTGTCTTACGCTTCCGCCTGTATCACTACCGAGTGAAACCATACATTGTCTTGCGGAAACAGCTGCCGCTGATCCTCCTGATGAACCTCCTGGTACACGGGACAAGTCCCATGGATTCGCAGTTACCTATTAAACAAAAAAAAAACAAAACCTTACTATCACAAACAAGCTTCTAATTATAAACTCTAAAGACTACAATCTGCGCACATTGCAGAACCGTTAAGTGAAAGAAAAACACTTCCTTCTAGTTATATCAAAATGTCACTTTTGTCCGCTTTTTCTAGTCAACTACGATAAACCAAGTGTCCCTATAGGTATATAGTACGCACTCTTAGCCGATAAGTTCAATGTGGAATGGACCTAACAAGTAATAACCATTCAAAGCCTTAAGAGTTTCAACACGAATCCTTCTCCATAATAAGCTTTAACCTAGTTCACCTATGTTTCACCAAGCCTGCACAAGCCTACTTGATATTCATAACAAGTAGTTTCACATCAACAAGACTAAGACTTTGAATGGTAGTGTAATTCCAAACTAACCAAACCAACTTCGTAACAAATACACTTATTAAACACAAAACATGTAATGTAAATGTATACCCAAAATATTACTTTTCTCCTATTTTTTAGTTCACTACAAATACAAAGCCCACCCCAATAGTATGCATTTTATTGTACTAAATACTGATCCGATTGAACTGTACTTTACAAAATTACACTCAATTAAAGTCCATTTTCATAAATACACCTAAATACTAAACACTGAACATAAACAAACCCTAAACAGTAAACCCTACCCACTTCAAAACTAAACACTAAAATAGCAAACGTAAATTATAAGTTTAAAATTTGGAAAATGTGTATATTTTCATAAGAATTTCAAAACAGGTGTACTTTTGTAAGTTAGTATTTTAAAAGGGTGTGGTTTTGTAAAAATTGTCAAATTTTTGTTAGCTCCCAACAACAACAAAAACAACGAAATTCTCCACATACAATATGCATTGCATATTGCCAAATATTGATCCCATTCAAAGCTTAAAGAGAGATTCAAAAGAAGAACCTGAATAAGTGTAGTTTTGTAAGCTAGTATTTTTGAAAATGTGTAGTTTTGTAAAAGAGAAATTCCTTAGAATACCACCAAAATAAGTTTTTGTAATGGTATTTTCAAAACAAAAACACCATTAAAATGTTTTTATATCAAAAATACCATCAAAAAGTAGTAGTTTACAAAAATACCACAAATACAAAAAACGAGTTTTAACACAGATTTTAAATTTTTTCATTTGGGTTCGCTATATAGCGTTTAGGGTATAGTTTTGAAGGTTTGGGTGTAATTTTGAAAATTTAAGATTTGTGATATTTATGAGAAAAAAAACTTTCTAACGGTATTTGTAAAACTTTCGAAAACGTGGTAATTGTTTTTAAAAAACCTTTATTTAGTGTTATTAACGAGAATTTCCCTTTGTAAAATTTATCAATTTTGTTAGACTCCCAACAACAACAACAACAATGAAATTCACCAAATACAAAACAACGATTCAAAGCCTTAAGACTATATAGAGATTCAAAGCCTTAAGAGTATATAGAGATTCAAAGAGACGAACCTGAAACGCAGAAGATTCCGTAGAGCTTCCCATACCAAACTCATCCAAATTAGTTTTCCCCAAAACAATCCCTCCCATTTCTTTTACCTTCTTCACCGCCGTCGCGTCGTACGGCGGCTTATACCTCTCCAAAATCCTCGAACCTGCTGTGGAAGGCATACCTTCCGTACATATATTATCTTTAACTCCGATCATTACTCCGGCTAGCGGACCTATCTCTTCTCCTCTCGCGATCCTCTCGTCGATCTCTTCCGCTTCTTTGATAGCTTTCTCGGATATGTGGAGGAACGATCTCAGATGTGGCTCTGTGTTACGGATTCTCGAGAGGTAAGATCTCGCGATCTCCGCCGCTGTTGTTTCTCCTGAGAGGAGAGAGAGGCGTGTTTTTAGGATCTGTGATTGCGGAGGAGATACGGAGGTGGAGGAGGAGGAGGAGTGGAGGATCGTTGTTGCGGCGGCGGGGGAAGAGGAAGAAGCTGCGGCGGAGATGTGGAATCGACGACGGAGTGGGAGGAGTGAGAGTGAACGTGGCGGTTGCAATGTCGATAACATCGCTTTAGAGATTGAATCGGATTTGAATTCGATAAGGAGAGTGAAGTAGCGTTTTGCGGCGGCGGAGAAGATTTAACGGCGGCGAGAATTAGCGGCGGCTGATTTTGAGGATAAGATATAAATTTGTGTTAGAAATAGAGCAAAGGGTTATTTAAATGGGCCTTAATAAAACAGTTTGTATTGATTAAAAGCCTATTAATAGAATACATTCTTTAAAATACCCATAATAATGAGATTTTTCGAAAAAATACAATAACATAATGTTTTTTATTCGAAAACAAATTTTGTAAGTTTTATCATTCTTAAATACCATTAAAAAGATTTCTCGGAACCAAATTTCGTAAACACAAGAGACCAATTTTCACATTATAGAATATTATTTTTTATTTTATTTGGGTTTTCATTGAGAAATTTACAAAAGTATAACCGGTTAAACTAATCCTTAATATTAATGGAATTCACTGATTAGTGTATAAACTAATAAATTGAATTGGGGTAGTGTTTAAAATAATAAATTGAGGTAGTGTATATCTTATCTATTAATTGGTAATTGTAAATAGAATTTTTAATGGTTTTTTGCAAAAACCCTATACCCTTAAACTTTCCAATTATCGTAGTATATAAGCTGTCAATCCGAATTGGCAGCAATCAACTCATTAGAACTTATGAGAAATCGTCTTAGTCTAAGCGATAAATAAAAAGTTTGGTTTTGTAACAATTAACTAAGAAAGCAAAAACAAAATTAAAGTTGGATTTAAGATTCAAATTTTTAAACGAATGATCAAATTCAAATTTTTGATGTTTTTTAAACGAATAATCAAATTCAAATTTTTGATGTTTTTAACAAAGATAACTTTAAGGTTTTGAAAACGTTTGCTTAGATCAACCGTGACAATGATATTTTTTCTAATAGGTAAACTAAAACATTAAGTTCAAATTAATTCAACCACTAAGCTTATTAACACAGATTATTCAGTTAAGTTAGGCTTAGTTATAGGGTAATTGTTCGGGAGTCTTTACACTTCTTCCGAAGGTACAGCTTCCTGGGTTCTATCAATTGAATGGCCAATTCAACTAAAACATTAAGAACATTACACTAAACTAAAATTTTATAAAGTTTAAGATCTATACAATCATTAATCCTAATATTGATTCACCCTTTTCCCTCAACCTAATTGTCTAAGGAAAACTATTCACTAAACATAATTAAACCTAAAACAATTACGAATGAAGAAAGCATAAATAAAATAAAGAGAATATGAATAGAAGAAACTATGTTTATCAATGAAAAAAACTCAAAACATCCAAGATACAAATCTCTGAAAAGCTTGTAAAAAGTTTGATGATAAAATAATGGTGGCTAAAAAGATAACATACCAAAGCTCTAAATATCAAAATCAAGTCTAAAGAACGTCATCCCGGTTTAGGACTTCTTTTTTTCTTTTTTAACTTGAAAACCGGTTTTCTTTTTTATTTCTCGCAGCCTGTATCAATCAAGTGTGACCGATACAACCAAAACGGTATCGACCATATGACTGGTACAACGTACTCGATACGCTTCTTCTTCGTATCGACCAAAGGTGACCGGTACAACAAACCGGTACACTCTTCTTGTCTTGTATCAACCAAACATAACTGGTATAACAAACTGGTACGGATCCTTAGCTTCTTTTCTTCTGTATCGACCATAATTGACCGGTATAACAAACATGTATGGTCGTTTTTGCCTCTTTAACCTTGAATTTTTCGTCTTTTGTCGCTTTGTCGTCCTGAAACCTGAAACACACTTAACAAACGCAAATACAACCTAAATAATACTAAATACAACCTAAATAAATTATTTCTAATGAATAAAAAAAGTAAAATATGCAAAATATACAAGATATGAGTAAACTCTACAAATTAGATGGAGAGTCTTTTTAAAATACCATAGTTTCATGATTCATGAGTGTAGCTAGTTGTGTTCAATCTTCTTCTCATTCAAACAATATAATTATAAATAAAATAATTGTTTAGGAAACAAGAGCCATAATCGTCTCAATTACGTCATTATAATTCTCAAAATAATAATTATTTTAAAGTTTTGCATTTGGATTAAAGAATTTCTATTTTCTATAAAAACAACATCTAATACGACTAAATCAATTAATAAAAAAAATACATCAAAATACTATTCGTCACAACTTACTTTTGTAACAATAAATTTTGACTAAAACTTCATTTAATTTGAAATGGACGGAATACATGAGGAATTCACAAAACTACACATTTTCAACCTCTCCTTCACAAAACTACATCTAATTTAATTTTTTCACAAAACTACACCCTTTCAAAATTTTAAAAGCTTAATTTACCCTTTTAAATATTACCAAAATTAAAAAATTTAATTTGGGTTCGCTAATTAGTATTTAGGGTATAGTATTAAGGGGATAGGATTGTGTGGGTAGAATTTATTTGGATTTAATTTTGAATGTTTAGAAGTAGTTTTGTGAAGTATTTTGGAAATGGCGTAGTTTTATGAAATGTAATTCAAATAGTGTAGTTTTGTGATTCTCCCTATAATCATCTTGTGATGTCATTACACAAACTCTTTATTCATAAATTAAAAACATATCACTAAGTAGCCTACGTAGAAACGAACTATAACAACAAAAAATTGCACAAAACTACAAAACGCATATGGATTAAACGAATCATTCTTTCGTTGAAGAAACATAATTAAATTTTTGTTGACTAAATAAATTAATCAGAAAATTCAAAAGAAGTTTGGACCAACATTAGAATCTTCCGTTACATTTATGATTTATGTGCTTTCAATCACAGCCATGACCTTTTTATTCGTGGTCCATTTTGATTTCTTTTATTTATTTATTTATTTATTTTTGATTTTTTTCTCATAAAAGAACCATATTATTTTATTTTTTTGTCAAACAAAGAACCATATTAATTAAAAAATGATATATTGACTACATTACTATGATGGGACCAACATTTTTTTGGAAAACGAATGTTGCACCAATCAGAGTTTTAAAAATAAAAAGAAAAGAAAAGTTTATAAGGGTGGGTCCAATAAATATATTAAATGTGTTGACATCAAATAATATATTAAATGTGTTAACATTCAAGGGTTGAACGTAAAATTATGAAAAGTTTATGATAAAGAAAATCAATTATGATAAAGAAAATCGATTATGATGACAAGAGTAAAAGAGAATCAAGTATTATGTAGAACTAGGGGAGGACGCGCGGCATTTGTTTTTCTATGCAATTTTCGAGAAAAATTTACGTTTGCGTAATATATTGTAAGATAACGCATTTTAAGATACACTGAAAAAAATTCAATTGTACTGAAATTTTAAAATATTAAGTTATACTACATATGTTACTTATTAAATGTTGTTTTAGAATATTTTTTGTTTCTCTTTAATTGTAGTTTTAGTTTTTCAACAGGTTTTATATATATTATACCCCTTAATTTCATTAAAAAAGGATAAAAATAATATAAATAGTATAAATTAATGTCATTAATGTCATTTCACAACCTTTCTTAATTTTTCAAAAAATATTTTAAACTCAATTTAATGTGGAACAAAAGAAGTATTTCTTATAATTTTATTGAGTATTTGTATTAAGTGTAAATTACAATTATTTTAAATTTTTTTTTTATATTTTCGCTTTGTTAAATTAATATTTAAAAAGTTTTGTTTGCTAACGCAATTGATAAATAAAAATATAAGTATTTACTTGGGTTTTAGAAATTTAAGATGCTAATCTAATTTAATTTAGATAAAGTTTTAGCAAGTTGTATAATTTATGCCCTTGTAAAAATTCATTTTCTACTTCAGTTTAAGAATTTAGCAATCTTTCTTTTCTTATTATAACATATATATGATATTTAAGCTTTTGAAGTATTTTTAATATTTAAAATGCGTGCTACATTTAAAATGGATCTCTACGAAAAAAGCGTGGTTTAATACTCGTTGTTCACATATTGCACCTCTATGTTTTTCCTCGGATTGACATTTACAACATTCAACCACGCTTTTTTCGGCTTCTTTACGTACGGGTACGGAATATAACAAACCTGATGCGCTTGAGAGGCTTTTTGCAAGATTAAAAAGTTTAAGTTACATATAAGATATATATGATAATAATATTATTTAACGTGTATATATATATATGTATATATGTATACGTACCTAAAATAAATGGTTCATACTTATTGTATTTTCTCGATGAAAGAACGTCTACAACACCACCATTGCTCCTACGAGTGCCTCTACCAATAACAGGATCATACCACTGACACTTAAATAGTGTGATTCTTAAATTGACACTCAAGTTCCATTATATCAGTTAGAGTTCCATAGAAATCCGCTACATCAGATGCATCTGTGTAATTTTCACCTTTAACACTGACCCCGTAGTTACATGTCCTTCGTCCAGCGCGCCGTGATTTTCCGTATGAAACAAATAGCCTCTTGTAAAATACATTGGCCATGTTTTGACGTTGTTCAAAGGTCCATGGACTAGGTCTTGAACCCATGCAGGAAATGGATTTGTGGCATTCCAATAAGTAACCTGCATATATATATGTATGGAAACTAATCAAGAAAAACTTGTGTAAAATAGACGTAAATAACATTAACATACATATGACTATATTATTTACTTACATAATATTTCACCCATAAATGATATTCGTCAGCTCTTTTTATAGAGAGTTCTTTTTCGGTAAGTCCTGTATATTTGTTTGTGATAAAATTCTCGAACATGCTATATATTCAACAATTATATAAATATGTGTTGAGAAATTGTGTATTTATTTACATGAAAAGGTGAAGAAGTTTATGTACCGCTCAATAGGCTGAAAATAATCACAATTTCTCAGCACATATGAGTGTGCGCATTGATAGTCTCTCTCGAAAGCCAAAGCTCATGCATTTCCCCACTTGGGCGACCTGGTTGAGTAAATATCAAAGGAACTCCGGGGACATTATATACGGGGACATCACCTTCATCAAATCTAGTTAACTCGCATAATAAATCACTTTTAAGTAATTCACATTAATTAATATATTCCGCAAAGTATATATTGTTCATTTACCTTGACTTTGTTTGTATATTCGCGGCAAAGTATTGTTCAGAAAAATATGCAATCTCGTCATTGATATATGATTGAACAATTGATCCCGATGCATACCTTTTGTTCTTCGCTTTGGCTTTCAACTTTTTGAAAAACCTTTCGAAAGGATACATCCACCTATACTGGACAGGACCTCCCAATTCAGCTTCGTATGGGAGATGTATAGATAGGTGTTCCATCACATCGAAAAACGATGGCGGGAAGATCTTCTCCAAATTGCATAGGATTATAATTATGTTATGTTTTAGAATTTGAACGCGAGTTGTGTGCAAAGTTCTCGAACATAAATCTCGAAAAATGCTCCAACCCCCGCATTATATATATAGGTAATTGCATCGAACCGTTAATTATTCAAAAATCAATATATTAGAACGTAAATGAATTCGTACTCGCTATCGCTTGGTGGACATTGCGGTGTAAGAGTTCTGCAAAGATAAATGGAAGTAGTCGCTCCATAAACACATGACAATCATGGCTCTTCATGCCCGAAAGCTTTCCATTCTCTATATCAACACAATTAGCCAAGTCGAAGCATAACCATCCGGAAATTTAACCGAATGTTTCAAACATTCGAGTAAACTTGTTCTCGCAACTTCGTCAATGTATAGGGTGGAAAAGGAGCCATGCCTTCACTATCAATGTGTAAGTGTGGCCGAGCACAAAATCGTTCAATATCCCATCTTGACATGATGTTGTCTTTTGTTTTGCCCTTCACACTCATAAGAGTATTCATGATGTTATCAAAAAAATTCTTTTCCGTATGCATCACATCAATATTATGTCGAAGATTAAGGTCCCTCCAATACGACGGCTCCCAAAATATACTTTCCTTGTGCCAATTATGTTCCTTCCCATAGCCACGTATCTTTTTGTCGTGACCATTTCCACCCACGATCTTAGTTCTCGGAGGATTTACACCTTCTATCCGCTCACAGAAACTCTGCTCACCGGTCAAAGACCGAGGTGGGTACTCTCTTCATGCGTCTTTTCCTTTCAAAAAGTCTTTTTATTCCTTCTTAGTGGATGTCCATAAGGAAGAAATCTTCGATGACAATCAAACCAACATGTCTTCTTTCCATTTGGTAGATAAAAAGACTTTGTATCTTCCATGCAAACCGGACAAGACAATTTACCATGGGTTGTCCATCCTGATAACATGCCATATGCTGGAAAGTCGCTTATCGTCCACATAAGCCTCGCTTTTAAATTAAAATTTTGATTTAACGACACATCGTATGCATCGACTCCGGTAGACCACAACTCTTTTAACTCAAAGAATAAGAGGTTGGAGAAAGACATCAAGACTAGCTCGCGGATGATTAGGCCCATAATTCAGAATAGTAAGAAACAAGTACTCTTCATTCATGCACATACCAGCACTACAAGAATCTGCACATTTAGCAACGACCAAAATCGTTGCTAAATCGTTGCTAAACGCGTTTAGCAACGATTTAGCGACGATTACATTTTCGTCGCTAATCTCTCGTCGCTATTTCGAAATCGTCGCTAATTCGTTGCTAAATTAGCGACGACTCAAAATCGTTGCTAATTCGTTGCCAAATATTCGTTGCTAATTCGTTGCTATTTTAGCGACGAATTAGCAACGAATTTGCAAGGTTATTTTAGCTTCGAAATAGCAACGACTTAGCGTCGAATTTAAAAAAATTATTTTCGATTTTCAGAATTTAAAAACTTATGAAATTGCTGCAAACGTCGCTAATTCGTTGCTAATTTAGCAACGAATTGGCAACGATTCTTTATACAAATCGTTGCTAATTCGTCGCTAATTTAGCAACGAATTGGCAACGATTCTTTATACACATCGTTGCTAATTCGTTGCTAATTTTAGCAACGAATTAGCGACGATTTGATTAAATCGTTGCCAAATCGTTGCTAAATTTAGCAACGATTTGGCAACGAAGAACATAACAATCGTCGCTAATTCGTTGCTAAATTAGCAACGAATTAGCAACGATTTTTTAAAAAAAAAATTAAAAAAAAAATTTAAAAACGAATTTAAAAATAAAATAAAATAAAATTATTATAATTAAAATTTAAAATTCAAATTACATTTTACAAAAACTAAACTAGGGATCAAAATCATTAATCCCGACATTCCGTCCCGTTCTTGCGCTGCGGCTTCAGCCTCGTCCGGAGCAACCTCCGGTTCCGGATCGACCCCTAATCCGCGTTCCCGCATCGCATTAGCCAGGTTTGGACTATCCATCGCAATTATGGAGAATAGATCCGTCATTGTCTTGAAGCGGGCGTTTGTATCTTGGAGTTCCCGTCGCAAACGAGCATTCTCCGCGACCGATCCCGCCGAGAAACATGAGGTTGCGTTGAAGAAGCTGCGGGAACGGTCTCGATAGAACCGACTCCGAAAGTGCGGTTCTTCTTTTTCGGAGCGACCTACGTAGAATTAATATTATATATCCGTTAGTAAATATAATATAATTTAAAAAATATAAATTAAATTATTTACCTCGTAGTAGATTTGGTCGCATTCCGCGACCGAAAGTCGTCCCGAGGAGTTCACTGAGCTCCCTTCTGCAGTGGACGACTGACTTACCCGCTCGGAGAGTCTAGCCTCATAGTCATTCACGATCTTTTCGGATCGTGAACCGACATATGACCCATCTTTGCGCTTCGGGTTTTCTTCAATATCTCCACAATAGGGGCGGTTCACCCTCTTCCTCGGCCTATATTTAATATTTATATTAAATATTTATTTATTTAAAAAATAATTAAAGAAAGTGTTAAAAAATTAAATTTACCATTTTAATACGACGACCGGCGTATGAACTCGGTCCCGAAGTGTGGACGTAGGGACCGATCCCGTCGATAGGAGTGAGGCGGGACTTGGAACAGTTTTGCGCGACGGCGAGAGAATGCGGTTCCGTCCGGTAGTCGATCGACCCTTTCCACACCGCCGGGTCCATCGACTCGGCTTTCCACCATCTCCTTTTAGTTTCCGGTCTTTCTTCCAACGGAAACAATGCGGTAAGGCGGTGCATCGCCTTCTCGTTGAACCCCTTACGGACTTTCACCGTATCGACCTCGGCCCAATGCCATTTTTGCTATTAATTAAAACTAAGTTTTAGTTTAACTTTTTAAATTAGAAATTTTAAATTAAAATTTTCAAATTAAAAATTTTAATTTATATTTAAATATAAATTATTTTAATTAAAATTTAAAATTTAATTTAGTTTACCGCGAAAGATTCGAACCGGATATCCCGTATGTATCCCGGCGTTTGGGACCGGTTCACGTGCGGCTCGACGAAGTAAGACTTCATTGTGTCCGCGACACTCCGACTCACTTTGTTATCGCAAAACCTAACAAAGTAAATTTTTTTATTAATATTTAATATTTAATAATTTTTTTTATTATTTTTTAATATTTTTAATATAATATTAAAAAATTACCAAAACGTGTGTCGCGGCGGTGCGGATCTATCAAAGGCAAACGGTCGTGGCCTTCTTGTCGTAGGAGATCCAAGATCCGCATCATGTGGGGTCCTTGATGCGGAGGCGGTGGTAAATCCGCCGGTGGAATGTTGGAAGCAGCATCTAACCCCACCTCGGGGACCTCATGGATGTCGGGTTGGGTTGGTTCTGAAGGTTCTCGGGGAGGATTAGAATCAGATCCGCTACCAGAACGATTACGGATGAAATTAAAATAATGGTTTGGACGAGGAGGCATTTTTGTAAAAAGGTTTAGTGTTTTGAGAAAAAATTGTGGTGTTTTTATAGAGAGATTGTAGAGAGATAAAATGTAGAGAGAAGGTTGTGTGAAAAAAATGAAAGAATTTGACCTTATTTATAGATTTTGTGATCGTTGCTAAATCGTTGCTAATTAGCAACGATTTAGCAACGAATAGTTTTTGTAATCTTTTCGTTTTCCCACCGGAGGGAAAACGAAAATTTAGCGACGATTTAGCAACGAATCGTTGCTAAATCGTCGCTAAACTACATATAGCGACGATTTAGCAACGATTCGTTGCTAAATCGTCGCTATTTTTTAAAATATTTTCGGGTTTCCCTTGTTCACACGTTTGGGTTTAGCAACGAATTAGCAACGATTTAGCAACGAATCGTGGCTAATTCGTTGCTAAACCCTAACATGTATTACGCCAAGTACAAGGCCTATGACGGATACAGTGTACGTGTCCGATCAAGTATTTAGAAACTAGTAAACTAATCTAATATTAAAAAAAACATAAATTAAAAAATCAAAAAGTAAAACAAAACAGAGAAAAGCTGGATAATGATGCCATGTGAAGAAGAAGAAGAAGAAGAAAATCTAGAAATCGCAGGAATCGCCATTGAAGTTACTTCGGCTTCGCCGATAAGTTTACGAGAGGAGATAATTTATACCAAAAAGTCAACATTATACTTGCTCCTTAAGAGTAGATTTTGCTAGTTTATAGTCATAGGTCTTGTACTTGGCGTAATACATGTTAGGGTTTAGCAACGAATTAGCCACGATTCGTTGCTAAATCGTTGCTAATTCGTTGCTAAACCCTAACATGTATTACGCCAAGTACAAGACCTATGACGGATACAGTGTACGTGTCCGATCAAGTATTTAGCAACGATTTAGCAACGATTCGTTGCTAAATCGTTGCTAAATTACTGATTAGACTAATATGTTACATTCTATGTATCAGAAGTACGAGGTTAAATGTCAGAAACATTAGCAACGATTTAGCAACGATTCGTTGTAATCGTTGCTAAATCGTTGCTATTTAATATTTAGCAACGATTTAGCAACGAATCGTTGCTAAATCGTTGCTAAACCCAAACCCTATTTTTAGGGTTTCAACCCCTAAAACGGTTTGCTATGCTATAATACATACTTCATATGTAATTATAGATTATAAGATTGAGAATAACACTTCAAAATATGATATTTACTAAAAAACTGAAAATTTTCTGTATTATAAACTTTATGTTAGTAAAACATATAAGTTAACGGTAAGTTAATACACGTTAAGTATAATATTGTAATCAATTTTTTTTTATTGATTTATACAATTGTTTTCACCTTTGTTTACACTTCTTAAGTTAACACTAATTCTTAAAAACCTTTATTTTGGGGTGGATTTAGGGTTTAAAGATTTGTATATTGCAAAAATTAGCAACGATTTAGCAACGATTCGTCGCTAAATCGTCGCTAAATAGCAACGAATTAGCGACGAATCGTCGCTAAATCGTTGCTAAATATCAAATTGCAACGATTTAGCAACGATATGTAAAACATATTAGTCCAACAAATTTAAACCCCTAAAAGTACTAATCGTTGCTAAATCGTTGCTAAATCGTTGCTAAATTACTGATTAGACTAATATGTTACATTCTATGTATCAGAAGTACGAGGTTAAATGTCAGAAACATTAGCAACGATTTAGCAACGATTCGTTGTAATCGTTGCTAAATCGTTGCTATTTAATATTTAGCAACGATTTAGCAACGAATCGTTGCTAAATCGTTGCTAAACCCAAACCCTATTTTTAGGGTTTCAACCCCTAAAACGGTTTGCTATGCTATAATACATACTTCATATGTAATTATAGATTATAAGATTGAGAATAACACTTCAAAATATGATATTTACTAAAAAGCTGAAAATTTTCGTATTATAAACTTTATGTTAGTAAAACATATAAGTTAACGGTAAGTTAATACACGTTAAGTATAATATTGTAATCAATTTTTTTTTATTGATTTATACAATTGTTTTCACCTTTGTTTACACTTCTTAAGTTAACACTAATTCTTAAAAACCTTTATTTTGGGGTGGATTTAGGGTTTAAAGATTTGTATATTGCAAAAATTAGCAACGATTTAGCAACGATTCGTCGCTAAATCGTCGCTAAATAGCAACGAATTAGCGACGAATCGTCGCTAAATCGTTGCTAAATATCAAATTGCAACGATTTAGCAACGATATGTAAAACATATTAGTCCAACAAATTTAAACCCCTAAAAGTACTAATCGTTGCTAAATCGTTGCTAAATCGTTGCTAAATTACTTGATTAGACTAATATGTTACATTCTATGTATCGAAGTACGAGGTTAAATGTCGAAACATTAGCAACGATTTAGCAACGATTCGTTGTAATCGTTGCTAAATCGTTGCTATTTAATATTTAGCAACGATTAGCAACGATCGTTGCTAAATCGCAACGAAACCCTATTTTTAGGGTTTCTAAAAAACGTTGCTATGCTATAATACATACTTCATATGTAATTATAGATTATAAGATTGAGAATAACACTTCAAAATATGATATTTACTAAAAAACTGAAAATTTTCTGTATTATAAACTTTATGTTAGTAAAACATATAAGTTAACGGTAAGTTAATACACGTTAAGTATAATATTGTAATCAAATTTTTTTTATTGATTTATACAATTGTTTTCACCTTTGTTTACACTTCTTAAGTTAACACTAATTCTTAAAAACCTTTATTTTGGGGTGGTTTTAGGGCTTAAAGATTTGTATATTGCAAAAATTAGCAACGATTTAGCAACGATTCGTCGCTAAATCGTCGCTAAATAACAACGAATTAGCGACGAATCGTTGCTAAATCGTTGCTAAATATCAAATTGCAACGATTTAGCAACGACAATTTAAACCCCTAAAATTACTAAACTTATGAATTTCGTTGCTAAATCGTGGCAAACTTTGCAAATTCGTTGCAAATTCGTTGCAAAATCGTTGCAAATTCGTTGATAATTTGCAAAAAAAATTTTAAAAAAAAATTAAAATTGCAAATACAAGTTACAAATTTATTCATTATTATCGGAATCAAATGATTCGATATCGCTAACTTCATCGAATTCTTCATTTTCTTCGGTGGATCCTTCGTTTTCATCATCCACAATATCTTCAACTACTTGATTATCGGGATCAACAAGAAATACATCTTCGGTCGATTGATTTGTTTGTATAATTGTCCCACCAACGACATCTTGTTGCATAGGAACTTCATCGTTACCCATAATTAAACCTCTCGGAACCACTCGAATTACGCACTCCACGATATACCACTAGTTTTAACGCGAGGATACGGAATGAATGTAACTTGCTCGGCACTGCGATCCGAGGATAAATGGTTCGAACTTCCGATATCGTCGTGATTGGTTGACATCGATGACACCAAATTTGTTGTAACGTACACCACGACCTAACGTTGGATCAAACCAATCACATTTAAAAAGTGTTGTTCTTAAATTGACTAATCCCGGGTATTGGACTTCGATAATATCCGTGAGAACCCCATAAAAAACCGAATCGCCCTCAACAGTGACACCATAATTTGCGGTTGCTCGATGTTGACCATGACTTATTGTGTGGAAGACGTAACCACGAGTAAAATACATAGGCGAAGTTGTGATCTTTCCAAGCGGTCCTTGTATTAACTCGCGAAACCAAACCGGATATGTGGTGTCACCATATTCAACTTGCGTTTTTAACCAACCCGCAAAATCGCGTTCTTTATAAGCGGTAAGTTCGTCTTTCGAAAGTCCAGGATAGACTTCCTCCACTTGTTCCTCAAACATTCTAATTGAAATTAATAAACCCCCTCGTTAGGAAAAATATTATAGCTTATATATTATAAAAACATATAATATATTACCTTTCGAAAGGTCGTGCGTAATCACAATTAAGGAGGATGTAAGTATGTGCACTTTGTCGATGTTGATCACTTTCCCACCAAACTTCTTTTGTTTTTCCGCTAGCTCTTCCAATTGGGGAAAATATATCGGGTACCCCATCTATTGCATATACTTGCGCCAACGCCGCCGTCATCGTATCGTCGTGTTTTTGTTCTACGTGTTCGTACATTGGAACCGAAATAGTATGATGCGAAATGAGAAGTCTCTTCCGTTAAAGATCCGGCAACGATAGATCCTTCAACCCTTGCTAGGTTTTTCGCCTTTCCTTTCAAATGTCCCATAAATCGTTCAAAGGGATACATCCACCGAAACCGCACAGGCCCTCCTAGTTCTGCCTCGTGAGGAAGATGTATTGGAAGGTGTTCCATTACATCGAAAAAAGATGGAGGAAAAATCTTTTCCAAGTTGCACAACAAGATAGGGATATTTTCACGCAATTGTTCAATGACATCTTCGAAAGTGTACGAGTACATAAATCTCGGAAAAACGCACCGATACCCGAAATTTTTTAAAATTCATGACTATATATTGTAATTAAAGTAATTAAAAAGATAATTAATTAATTATTAATTAGTACCTGCAATTGCTAAGTGTGCGGGTTCGGGTAAAAGCTCGTCGAAGGCAAAAGGTAATAGTCTCGCATAAATACATGACAATCATGACTTTTCATACCTGAAAACTTTTGTCCTTTCTCAACACATGCGGATAGCTTTGAAACATATCCGTCGGGGAATTTGACATCGACGCTACCCAATTAAATAAAGCGTTTTTCGCTTCGGTTTCAATTAAATAGAAGCGGGATCCTTACCATCGTTCGTAATATGCAACTCACTTCTAAAACATATTTCTGGCAAATCCAATCGTTCGTCTTCAAATTGTCTTTCGTTCTCCCCCGCACATTCAACAATGTGTACATGATGTTATCAAAGAAATTTTTCTCAATGTGCATAACATCAAGGTTATGTCTCAACAAATGATCTTTCCAGTAAGGGAGTTCCCAAAAGATGCTTTTCTTGTGCCAGTTATGGGTTTCCCCGTATCCGTCAGGTAAATTCGAAACATGCCAATTTCCACCCCGTCTACATGTTTCTTGCGCCCCGTAATAATCCAACTCGTTTAGTAACTCTGTCCCCGCCGGATATAGTAGGGGTGGTTGTTTAACGACTTTGTTCTTCTTGAACAACCTTCTGTTCTTCCGGTACGGATGATTAATTGGAAGAAATCGTCGGTGACAATCAAACCAACTTGTTTTCCTTCCGTGTGGGAGTTGAAACGCATCAGTCCGATGACGACAATAAGGGCAAGACAATCGTCCATGCGTTGTCCAGCCGGATAACATGCCATAAGCAGGAAAGTCACTAATAGTCCACATAAGCACTGCACGCATCATAAAATTTCTTTTGCACGATATATCGTACGTACGAACCCCAGTGCACCATAACTCTTTTAGCTCATGGATTAAAGGTTGCGAGAAAAACATCTAGAGCTCTCTTTGGATGTTTCGGACCAGGAACTAATATACTTAAGAAGAGGAATTCTCTTTGCATGCACATATATGGAGGAAGATTATAAGGGGTTACGATAGCGGCCACAAGGAGTATTGTCTACGGACATACCAAATGGACTAAATCCGTCGGTGCATAAACCAAGATATACATTACGAATCTCTCTAGAGAAGTCGAGTATACCGTGTTAAAGTGCTTCCAAGCCTTTGCATCGACGGATGAGTTACTTCCCCATCTACGACTGAGTGCTCTGAATGCCATCTCATTGAATCGGATGTCCTTTCCGATTGATACAATCTCTTGAGCCTGTCCGTAATGGGTAAGTACCACATCCGTTGATACGGGACCTTACTCCCTTTTCCATGGACCTTATATCTCGACTGACGGCAAAAACGACATTCCTGCAACTTATCATCATCTTTCCAATAAATCATACAATTGTTAACACAAACATCAATCATTTCTGAAGGCAATCCAAGACTAGAAACCAACTTTTGTATTTCATAATATGAATCAGCAGCTACATTATCCTCAGGCAAATACTCTTTTAGTAATTCCGCCCAGGAGTCCATGCAAAATTCACTCAAATTATGATCCGATTTGATATTCATCATTCTAGATGCTAATGATAGTTTTGACAATCCATCTTTACATCCATCGTAAATTGGTTTATTCGCAGCGTCTAACATATCATAAAAACGTTTAGCATCTTGGTTAGGTTCTTCAAAAACATTTTCAGATAAATACTCCCTCGTATCATGAAATGCATCAGCAACCATGTCATGATATCTATTATCATCTACATGCATATTAGACCCACCATGATGATCATAGCTATTATCAAAATGATGCGGTAAATTAGCTGGTTCGTTAGTTTCGGGAACATGAAACGAACTACTTTCTCCAAATTCGGTGTTATTATAATTATACCCTTCCCCATGTTGAAACCAAACAAAATATTGTGGCATAAAACCCCTATTAAAAAGATGTTTCCATACGGTATCAACATGAATGTATTTAGTGTTCACACACTTCTTACATGGACAATACATTTTACCACTTTCTTGAGTAGTCCGCATGTTTCCAGCTTGATACATGAATGTTTGAAGTCCCTCCGTGAACTCGTTGTCACTATCCCCGATCGATCTTTGTGTCTATACATCCAAGATCGTAACTCGTATACGTTATTACCGTGAGACATTTTGAGTATATATGTTATGAAAGTTTTTGTATAAGTGTTTAGAATATATATAAGAGAGAATGTTTTGATATTGTGTTGTGATTTTGATTTGGTCGAATGAGTTTATATAGGGACATTGTAAATTTTAGCAAGGAATTAGCAAGGAAATTTAGCAACGATTTAGCAACGAAATATTTTTACCAATGAATTACCAACGATTTTGAGAGGAAATTGCAACGAATAATTCGTCGCTAAATACCGGTGGAGCTCAATGAAAACGTGCTCACCTACCTAGCAATATTCCTTGCAAATTCGTCGCTATTTAACAAGGAAATATCTTCGTCGCTAAATCGTCGCTAATTAGCGACGATTTAGCGACGGTATAGGAATTCCTCCTTAAATCGTCGCTATTTCGTCACTAAATAGCAACGAAATAGCGACGAATAGTTTCGTTGCTATTTGGCGACGAATTAGCGACGAAATTTAGTGTCGTCGCTAATTCCTCGCTAATTCCTCACAAATCCGTTGCTAAATAAATTCCTCGCTAATTCCTTGCTAAAATTCGTTGCTATTTGCCCAGTTTCTTGTAGTGTATATTATACCCCTTAATTTCATTAAAAAAGGATAAAAATAATATAAATAGTATAAATTAATGTCATTAATGTCATTTCACAACCTTTCTTAATTTTTCAAAAAATATTTTAAACTCAATTTAATGTGGAACAAAAGAAGTATTTCTTATAATTTTATTGAGTATTTGTATTAAGTGTAAATTACAATTATTTTAAATTTTTTTTTTATATTTTCGCTTTGTTAAATTAATATTTAAAAAGTTTTGTTTGCTAACGCAATTGATAAATAAAAATATAAGTATTTACTTGGGTTTTAGAAATTTAAGATGCTAATCTAATTTAATTTAGATAAAGTTTTAGCAAGTTGTATAATTTATGCCCTTGTAAAAATTCATTTTCTACTTCAGTTTAAGAATTTAGCAATCTTTCTTTTCTTATTATAACATATATATGATATTTAAGCTTTTGAAGTATTTTTAATATTTAAAATGCGTGCTACATTTAAAATGAATCGAAAAACTCTTATTAAACTCGTTAAGTTGTTAAAGTATGTTATACATAATGTAACGATTTTGCATTATGAATGTCTTATCTAACGAGATTACTTATTTTTCTAATTTCCTTAAAGATATAGTTGTTTTTGTTTCTTGTAATATGACAACTTGACTCCTATGATGAATGAGAATATTATTATTATTTATGATAGTTTATTTTTAATTGAGGATTGACTTAGCTTCCCAAGCTATTTTAAATGCATGTGAGGTTAAAAATACCCCAATATTAAACATATTCATTCTCCAAATTTTGCCAGTTGATCAAACTTATCATATTTCCAGATGATTTTCTTGAATGATACATTTATTCATAATTATTAAATTTAAAATGTTTATTGTTTGTGTATAATATATAAATGTATTACTAATAGTTAAGGATCAGACATACATGTTAAGTATGTTGGAATAAGCTTGAAGCACAAGCAATCCTAAAGAGATTAGGATTAAGAGATATATTTAGGAGTTATCTAAATATATCGTTATGGGAGTTTTCCTTTTATTTAGGAGTTATCTAAATATATCGTTATGGGAGTTATCCTATTAGGATTAGGAGTTATATTTTCTATATAAGGAGATGCAAGGGTGTTGCATAACTTATGAGTTTATGAGATTGTGAGATTAAGGTTTTGAGAGATTTTCCTTAATAATAAGAGAGTTATTCTTATTAATCTTTGGGTTGTGATTCTATATTTTGGTATCAGAGCTTCAAAAAAAAAAAAAACTAAAACTCTCAACAAACAAGGTTGAGATAAAACGTATTCACTATGAGCAACGACAATGAAGAAATCATCGAGAGTAGTGGTGCTAAGATCGCAGATATCAACTCAAAACAAGGTGGATATTTTTCTGCACGATGTCCGATGCTAAGTAATACGAATCATACGGTGTGGGCCATAAAGATGAAGGCCGTACTTAAGGTGCATAAGGCGTGGGAGACAATTGATCCTGGTATCAAAGACGAAGAAAAAAATAACATGGCGATCGCCTTACTATTTCAAGCTATTCCGGAGAACTTGATTCTACAAGTCGGTGATCTAGATACGGCGAAAGCTATATGGGAAGCAATAAAGACGAGGCATGTCGGAGCTGAGAGAGTTAGAGAAGCTAGATTACAAACCCTAGCAGCGGATTTTGAAAGACTTAAGATGAAGGAAACCGACACAATAGATGAGTTTGTGGGAAGACTTTCAGAGATCTCATCAAACTCTGCAGCTCTCGGAGAAACCATGGATGAAACAAGACTCGTAAAAAAGTTCCTCAATAGCTTACCTCCAAAGAGATACATACACATTGTTGCTGCTCTTGAGCAAGTCCTTGACCTTAAGAAGACCGACTTTGAAGATATTGTGGGGCGATTAAAGGCCTACGAAGAAAGGATTGGTAAAGAAGAAGAAGAGCATTGTGATGATCCGAACAAGCTCATGTATGCCAATACCCACTCACCACAACAATTTTCTAGTAGCTACGGTGGTAACAGAGGAAGAGGACGATGGGGTCGTTCTAGCTGGAGAGGAAGAGGTCGAGGAAGAAGCGGAAATTATCAAGGTGGAGATTTCAAGCAATTAAGCGATAAAGAGTACCTTGCTCAAATTACATGCTACCGATGTGATAAACAAGGACACTTTGCTTCCGATTGTCCTGATAGGTTGCTTAAATTACAAGAAATAGAGGAGAAGAAAGATGATGATACTCAAAAGGCCGATACTTTGATGATGCATGAGGTAGTGTTTCTTAATGAGAAGAATGTGAAGCCAAAAATTTTCGAAGCAGAGCTAGATCAGAGTAATGTGTGGTACCTAGATAATGGAGCCAGCAACCATATGAGTGGAAATCATTCTTTCTTTATGGATCTAGACAAGACAATTACGGGAAAAGTTAGGTTTGGCGACGACTCTTGTATAGATATCAAAGGAAAAGGCTCAATACGTTTTAAGGTCAAAAATCGTGAGAAGAAAGCGTTGAATGACGTTTACTACATTCCAGGTCTAAAGAGCAATATTATTAGTTTGGGTCAGGCCACGAAGCGAGGCTGTGAAGTTCGAATGAAAGGGGATATCTTGAATCTCTTTGATCGGAACAATCAACTTCTAGTACAAACCGTTAGATCAAAGAATCGATTATACAAAGTATCCTTAGACGTCGACGATACTATCAAGTGTTTGCACCTAAAGGGGATAAGTGAATCAAGCAAGTGGCACGCACGGCTGGGACATGTTAATCTTGAGACCATGAAGATGATGATCAATAAAGAGCTCGTGATAGGAGTCCCAAAGATGTCAATTGAAAAGGAAACGTGTGTGTCATGTCTTCTTGGGAAACAAACACGTCGAGTGTTTCCCCAAGCAACCACATATCGAGCGACTCAAGCACTTGAGTTAATCCATGGAGACCTCTGCGGACCTATCACACCAGCCACACCGGCACAAAATCGCTACGTGTTTGTAATCATCGATGACTACTCACGCTACATGTGGACAATTCTTATGAAGAAGAAAAGTGAGGCATTTGAAAAGTTTAAAACTTTCAAGATAGTTGTGGAAAAGGAATCCAGAAGCAGCATCAAAACCTTCCGCACGGACAGAGGTGGAGAGTTCATCTCACTCGAGTTTCAAAAGATTTGTGAGAATAGTGGAATCAAGAGACAACTCACAGCGCCATATTCACCCCAACAGAACGGAGTAGTTGAGAGAAGAAATAGAACCTTGCTTGAGATGACTAGGAGTATCTTGAAACACATGAAGTGTCCAAATTATCTATGGGGAGAAGCTGTGAGACACGCTACGTATTTGATCAATAGGGTAGCAACTAGTTCGCTTGAGGCACAAACTCCATATGAGCTCTTCAAAGGCATGAAACCGAACATCGCGCATCTTCGTGTCTTTGGCTGCATAAGTTACGCAAGGACAGAGACCATCGGAAGGAAGAAGTTAGATGATCGATCAAGAATTCTGATACACCTAGGAACAGAACCCGGGTCAAAAGCTTATCGGCTTATGGATCCAATTAACAGGAAAATTGTTGTTAGTAGGGATGTAGTTTTCGATGAAGATAAAACCTGGAAGTGGGATGATGAAGAAGAACACATAGCTAAACCCGTGGCGGCATAAGTTATTGAAGAAGAAGAAGAAAGTGAGGAGGAGGAGGAAGATGATCCAAGGAGCTGTGATGTCGATGATGAGGAGAAGTCGAACGGTATGAGTAATGGGCATAGTGAAAGGCTTGAAGAGGTTGTTGTTGAGGAAGAGAAAGAGACGGGAAGAGAAGAATCGGATATGGTGGTGGTGAGTGACGATGTTAATGGTTTGCGAGATGAACAAGTTGATATGGGTGAAGAAGAAATCGATGAGAGTGGTGATGATGATGAGGAAGAGGAAGGCGATGAGTATCAAGATGTTGGATTGATTGTTGGTCACACTCAGGCTAATGATGATGAGGAAGACGTGGGCGAGAGCGAGGAAGATGTGGATAATGATGAGGTGTATCTTAGGGCATCGCCGAGTAATAGGCTGCAAGGAGACAGAAATGGAGATGGCAGTGATCAAGTGGCGAGAGGAAGAAAGAGAGTCGGATCGTACGAGTGATTTGGCCAACGGGTTTCAAAATGAGCTTGTCAACTCAGACGATGAAGATGAAAGCGGAGGAGATGAATATGAAGATGATGGTCTTGTTATTGTTGATAATGATGATATGGATGTGGAAGATGATGAAGAAGAAGAAGACGAGGTAGATCTTGGTTTGCCGAAAGGAATGAGACGTCAAGGAACATCGGAATCGCAGAGATTGATGGGCATGACGAGGATGGTGGCGATAGCAGTAATGAAGATATCGAAGACGAAGAAGAAGTGAACAATGACGAGGTAGATCTTGTTTTGCCGCATAGAGATGAGTTGCAGAGGGATAACGAAATCGCAGAGATTGATGGGCATGACGACGAGGATGATGAGAACACTTATTGAAGTTAATGATGTGAAGAAAGATGAGTTCAAGCTTAAGGGGGAGAATGTTGGAATAAGCTTGAAGCACAAGCAATCCTAAAGAGATTAGGATTAAGAGATATATTTAGGAGTTATCTAAATATATCGTTATGGGAGTTTTCCTTTTATTTAGGAGTTATCTAAATATATCGTTATGGGAGTTATCCTATTAGGATTAGGAGTTATATTTTCTATATAAGGAGATGCAAGGGTGTTGCATAACTTATGAGTTTATGAGATTGTGAGATTAAGGTTTTGAGAGATTTTCCTTAATAATAAGAGAGTTATTCTTATTAATCTTTGGGTTTTGATTCTAAGTAGGGGTGCAATTGACACTCCTTAAATAATAAGAATATATGTTTAAGAATAAGTACAAGAAAAATAAAATAGCACATTTGGTTAACTTCTCTATTACCTTAAGTTTGTAACCCGAGTTCGAAATTTGTCTGTGACAATTTGAATTCTTTATTTTTTTCCTGAGTCCATCAGTTCAAAAGTGGACACGTGTCGAAACCTAGAGAAAAGTTTATTAAAAAGAAGAGAGCCTAAACTTCTTAACTATTACAATGAAAAAATTTCAATATATGTAAAAAAAACATTAGGGTTGTATCTAATACAAAAACGATTAGGTTTTAGGGTTTCATCCAAAACGGGGCCATTTACTGTTTTTGTATTTTGATGGGCTTCAAACCTTTTGATAACTAGAGGGTTTTGGGAAAGAAAATTTAGGGGGTGTTATTGAATCAATGATTTGAAATCATTAGTATTTGAAATTTAATAGAGTTGATTTTAATAGATTTTAAAACTTTTGCAATGTATTCTTAAAATCTTTACAATAGATTTTTAAAATCTCTGCAGTATCCATTGGATTTGAAATCCAACTATTTACTAAAAAATTACTAATAGAACTCCACCACAAATCATTTCAAATGAATAAGAATTCAAAATCTATGAAAGTTGAATAACACTGGATTTCTAAAATTTATTTAAACATCTACACTGAATAACACCAAACTTTAACATCCATGGAAAATTATTTTATGAATCTTATATCCAATAACACCGGATTTTTAAAAAGAATTCAAAATCATGTTTTGAATAACGGTGGATTATAAAACCTCTAGAGTTGATTTAAAATCATTAATTGAATAACACCCCCTTAGTTTCTGAAATCTATATTATTATTTTGAAGTACTCTTTTAAATTTTTCTCTAAAAACTCACTTGATTACACAATATGTCATTTGGTTTAAACATGGAAAAAATCATTAATGATAAAACCATAATTTATAGTTATCAAACCAAAACTATAAAGATAATCTTATTCAATTTTGATAACAATTTCAAAACAAGTTTTAAATTAAACATACATACAAACATATATCATTAATGTTATTATATATTTATATCTTTATTATTTAGTTAAAATTTGAATTAATAACAAGAAATCAATAAAAATAATTACTTTCAACACAAAAAATCAACCACTAATAGTATATATATATATATTATGAATATATTTAAATAATTTATTTCTATCTATAATTAAAATTATTTCTATATTAAATAAATTTTGGATAAATCCGGTATTTTGGTTAAGTTTTAAAAATTTAGGTTTGAATCGGATTCGGTTCCGGGTTTTTGGGTGGTAAAATTCTCTTTTCGTTCGAGTTACTTATTTTTTTATCAGTTTTGGCTCGAATATTTCATTTTTGTTTTGATAAATATTTTGTCCACCCTTATATTATAATAAATAACAATTTTCATAGTGTAAAATTCGGGTAACCCCGATAGTTCGGTTCAATTTTACAAATTTAGGTTCGATTCAGATTTGGTTTCGGATTTCCGGGTAGTAAATTTCTCTACCCGTTCATTATTTATTTTATGGATTAGTTTCGGTTCGAATATTTCAGTTTGGTTTTGATGCGTTAATTTAGATCCGAGTATTTTGTTCACCTTAATATAATAAATAACAATTTCCACAGTTGAAAATAGTTTGAAATAAATCAACTTATAAATTATGTTAAAAATTACTATTTGGAATATGTACTACGAAATATTATATATTAACAAACAATTTTACTTCCATAACTTCTAATATTTAAATAATTTTGGGTCATTCAGTTCTATTTCGAAAAATTGTTTCGTTTCAGATTTTGGTTCAGGGTTTTCGGTTAGTAAATTTTTCTTCATGTTCGAGATATTTATTTTTTTGATTGGTTTCGATTTGGATATTTTAGTTATGTTCCGGTTTCGTATTTTAGATCCGGGTAATTTAAATCATATATAGTAACAAATTTTTTTATAATTTTTAGCATTAAAATATTATTTTTTTGTAAAATAATTAAAAGCAATAATAAAATAGAAACTTCTAAATATTTTTTTATATTCTTTAAAAATAAAATATGTATTACTAATTTCTAAATTCAATTTATAGACATGTAAAACGATTTTAAAATATATAGATAAATCCCAGTATTTTAGTAAAATGGACGGAAAAAAAGTTAGAGGGCTCCGTTTACTTGTAGTCAACGTTTCCTTTGACAAAAAAAAAGAGAGTCAACATAGGTTTTTCTGTGAACTTTCTTTTGCCTTGCCACATATTAATTAAATTGACGAATTATCCATATTTATAACGAAAAGTCGTGTCAAATAGAATGAATTGATATGTTATATATACTAAACGCGTAAGAGTTTCATAAGTCAATCTCGAACACAATAAACAACATTTTTTTTTATAAACAACAATTTGACTTAATATATATATACATATAGAAAAATATTATACGGTGATCATTGAATACATGCAATAACGAGAAAAGGTGATACTTGTCTTTTTGTAATAACAATAATAATGACTATCTTTTTTAACTATAGAGGAGAGCAACTACGTAACAACTTCATGAGTCATCTCATTGATGCTTTCGAGAGGAAAAATATGAGTTTCTTCTTAGACAAATATGAGCTTAGAGGCAAAGATATCAAAAACTTCTTTGTTAGGATCCAAGAGTCTACCATTGCACTTGCCATCTTCTCCACAAGGTTTACATCATATATACAATCCATGCATGCATGCTTTCAATTATACATATTAGTATAATTTATATATATATATATAATACAGTCTATTATGTGAATGTTCTAAAATACAATTTGCACGTAAATAATACGTTTTTGGCGGATTATACAACGCTTATACGGGTTATAGGGTAATTAAAATGGTCGTATATACAACTATATCGTGGTTAGTTGTGCCATTGTTATGCTATGGAATATATATATATATATATATATATATATATATATAATACATTTTTAAACTAACACAACCGATTATATGAAGTTTATATAGACTATAAAGTGATTAAACATGCGTATATTCAGACGTTTAGGATTATAATTAGCGTATAAGGTATTTTAGAACAATTTGAATTAATTAATATTTTTGCCAGTGGCTTTTACGTGACTATAGCTTCGTTAAATTGCTACTTTTTCGTGGATTTTACATTGGTTTTGTTATTTTTAGTTGTTGTTTGACATAACTAATGACTATATAACATTGATTTACGCCTTAAACGTGGTATACATGTAAAACTATATAGGTATGGAGAGTCAAGTTGGTGCATGGATGAATTGGTGGAGATAAACAAACTTGCGAAGATAAGAAAGCTTAGAGTGATTCCAATATTTTACAAAGTGGAAGCACAAGACATAAGAGAACAAAGAGGTGAGTTTGGTAATAACTTTTGGAGACTAGAAAGAAGTTCAAGTGGAGATAAGATCAAAAAATGGAAAGAAGCTTTGGAGTGTATCTCCAACAAAATGGGTTTGTCCTTGAAGGACAATAATAGGTAATTTCCATGCATGGCTCATGGATATCATTATAATGATTTTTCAATTTATATTGCTTGGAAATTAAAGGAGAAAACAAAACGTTTTGGAAATGAAAAACGTATATTTTCTGTTGAGAGCATCCTCTAGCCCTAAGAGAAGGTTTCAAAGAAGGAATCCAATTTTCGAAAAAGTAAAATGAAATAAGGGCAATTCTTATGAATACCACTAAAAAAAAATTTTTTTAACACAATTATCACAAATTTTCGAAAGTTTTACAAATACCATTGAATAGTTTTTTTCTCATAAATACCACAAATCTTAAATTTTTAAAATTACACCCAAAACCTTCAAAAAGTTATACCCTAACCCTTCAAAACTATACCCTAAACACTATATAGCGAACCCAAATGAAAAAAATAAAATCTAAAAGTGTTAAACTCGTTTCTTTGTATTTGTGGTATTTTTGTAAACTTCTACTTTTTGATGGTATTTTTGTTATAAAAAACATTTTATTAGTATTTTTGTTATAAAAAACTTTGTAATGGTATTTTCAAAACATAAACTTATTTTGATGGTATTGTAAGGAATTTCTCATAAAATGACCCTAGTAGAAAAAGAGTTATGCACATTATGTAAATATTTATTGTTTTGTCTTTATGACCAATCATTTATAAAAAGGGGAAATGACCTAAATTAAGTCATCTCAGCTTGTTAATGTTTGTGAAACTACATATTTTAGTAGAGTTAGTTTAGTACTTAAATTACTAATATAATCCTTGCTAAATAAAATCTAATCTATTAAGAATTTTTTTTTTTTATATAAAAATCTAGAGTAATTCACAAAACTACACCCTTTCAACCCATCCTTCACAAAACTACACCTAATTTAATCTTTTTACATATTTACACCTTTTCAAAATTTTAAAAGCTTGATTTATCTTTTTAAAAATTACCAAAATTAAAATCTTTTCATTTGGGTTCGCTAATTAGTGTTTAGGCTATAGTATTAAGGGGGTAGGATTGTGTGGGTAGGGTTTATTTGGATTTAATTTTGAGTGTTTAGATGTAGTTTTGTGAAGTATTTTTGAAATGGTGTAGTTTTGTGAAATGTAATTCAAATGGTGTAGTTTTGTAATTCTCCCAAAAATTTATTAAGAATTTTTTTCTCCATAAACTAAAGTCCATTTATATAAGGCAATAAGGGGTGGGACATGTGTTCCATATTTTTTGGTTTATTAATGTAAATTTAGCCTAAATTATTACTCCCACCATTTTAAATAAATGACATTCTAACCAAAAATTAAATGAAATAGATTTTTTAACCAATAGTATTTTATAGTATAGTTTTTTATTGGTTGGTATACTTATATGTAATGATGTTTTTGTAAAAATATTATTTTTTAAAAAATATGTGTAAAACTCTAAAATGTCATTTATTTTTAAATAAATGGAGTAAAATATTAGTTACAATTAACAGAAAAAACAATGTTTTTATATAGTTGTGCCCCATACAAACATAAAAACAATATTGTGTCCCATAACGAAATTGTTATATAAATGTATTTTTGCAGCTCTGAAGCAGATTTTGTGAAGGAAATTGTTAAGGAGGTTGAGAGAGTTATAGCAGATATTGCACTCGAGGAACAAGATTGGGTTAAAAAGAATAAATGAATGTAATTTCAAGAGGATCTAAATCCAAAAGTTTTTGATCGTAACTACATATTTTGTAATTTGTGTTTTATATGTATTTTTTTTTTTGACTTGGCCTCTACAGTTAAAGGAATAATGTCTTTGCACTACAAATATTCACAATAAATGCAAATAATTAAAACCAAGTGACATTTAGTTTAGTGATTTCTTTTTGATAGAGGAATATTAAATCAAAAATTTAGATTATTATTGACAAAAAACAAATTCTATAAAGTTTTATAAAAAGACATATAAACTTATGTAAATATTTTTATTCATTCCATAATAGTTTTTTTGTATCGTGTAAAGTATTATTATATATAATAATTTTTTACATTTAAATAATATAATAATTTTATAAAGATTTTGCGAAAATTAAACTTAATTGGGTTAATTTGCAACTTTTAATAAATAAAAGGTGTTAGAGCATCTCCAACATTTCTCCATTTTGGAGTAGATCTCCATTTTGGAGAAAAATCATCTCAAACACCACTCCGTTTTCTATTCTAAAATGGAGAAAACAAATTTTCTACTCCATTTATGGAGAATTTTTAATCTCTATTCCATAATGGAGATGAACTATTTTAATTGCACAATAGTCCTTCAAAAATTGTATTCATTTGTTTTGTTATTAATTTATGTTTTAAATCAAGTGTTTGTTATTAGTAAACTAAAAAATATGAAAACATTATTTTTTTTTGCAAATAAATATTTAACTAATTTTAAATTTCAAAATACAATAATAACACAAAATAAACATAAAACTTGATTTTTAAAATAAACATAAAAACTTGATTTTTAATATGGATTATTAGACCATGTGCAACGCAGCGGTTTCTTAGGTAAATTTTTAATTTTTTTTTCATTTATAAAAAAAAATTAAAAACTTGACCAATCGTGGGCCGTCACGTGCCATTGGGGCCCACGTACTGTACAAAAACCGGTCTTCAAATAAGAGACAAAAGACTTAAACTTTTAACTTTTCTGTAGGGCCCACACCATAAAAACTCTTTAAATCTTTGCAATGTTTATGCTCTTATTTGGTTGATGGTATATTTCCAAAATGGTCAACAATAGTACAAACTATTCATGATCCAAGAGGTCCAAAGAAGAATTATTTTGCTATGCAACAAGAAGCATGTAGAAAAGATGTTGAACGCGCATTTGGAGTTCTCCAATCTCGTTTTGCTATTGTGAAAGGATGGGTACAAAAGACGTGTTACATGACATTATGTCCACATGCATAATTTTACACAACATGATAGTCGAAGATGAACGTGATCTTGATGCACCAATTGAAGTTGGAGGAGAGGATCCACCCATAGAGGTCCAAGTAGCCGAGAATGAAGATATTCGATTTCAAGACTTTCTTGCTCGATTTAAGAAAATAAAAGACATAGAGACTCACTTCTCGCTCGAAATGTATTAATTAAACATTTGTGGGATAAATACAATAATAGAAATAATTGAATAATATCTATTTTTTATTTTATAATGTAACGTAGTTTTAATTACATGGTTTTATTAAAATAATATGATAATTTTTATTAATTTTGTAGAAGATAAATAAATAAGGTTAATTTTTAAATTATAGAAGTTTGAAGCAATATTTGTAATTAATAAGAAATTGAGAAAAATAATATACTTAGAATATTCTTTTATGAAGTAAAAAATAAAGAAATACATTATATCAAAATCCATCTCTATTTTAGAGTAGAAACCGGAGAAATAGATTGAATATGCTTTTAAACAATTAGATTTAGACAAGTTTTAAGAACATCACACTTCACAAAAAGTAATAACGACACCATCGAACAAAATCAATCAATTCAAGGCGATAAATTGTCAAAAAAAGTAAGTAAGCTAATAATTACATTTAACTTTATAATTGTGATATGTACGCATAAGTATATTATTAGTATATTATTACAAAATGCCAGTAAGTATGGACAAAAAAAACATTAAACTAATGACAGAAAATATGTTACAAAATTGTTAAGAAAACCAAAATGATAATAACTTTACTGTTTTGATGTCACGACTTGTAATAATCATTAATTTAATTATCATAATCGTTTCTATTTCCAAGAAAACTCATTGGAATTCTATTTATTTTATTGAAAATTACTACAATGATAAATCATGTTTGGACGATAAAGTATAAGATATGTTGATTTAAATTAACCCTTTTTAATAAATACTCCGTATAATTAATTTATAGCATGAAAACTTGATTCCTATTTAACGAAAAAAAAATCTTTATGCATATACAATCTTGGTTTTGAATTTTGTGGTTATACATAAATGACCATATCTCTTTTTCAAATATATGAAGGAAGGGTTTTTATGTTTTATTTTTGTTACAATAGCACTTCCATAATATATAGATTACCCGGTAAGACCATGTTCATCAAAGTTGCTTACTAGTATTAATCTGAAGCTCTTATGTATTTTTTATGTATTTGGGTTCAAAATTAAATCAAAAATGGATTTAATGTTAAGGGTTGTTGCTTATTTAAACAATTTTGAAACCCAACAAGAGCCCTACGTGTCAACTTGTTACTGGTCGGAATAAATTTTTTTTTTTAACTCTCTCTCTGTTTTAGGCGAACTCCTTCCACGATGGGTTGATTTCTGATTTTTCGGCTAGTTCAAGGTTAGATCTTCAATTAGATTTACGATTATGAGGGCACGATCAATAGATCCAGACAAATCAGCTAAGATGTTTGTAGATTGACCAAAGTGGGGAGCTTCTATGGTTCCTCCCAATGGATGCATCTCGGATTCACAAGTTCAAGATGAATTGGATTTCAAGAAGATATGTCTTCAAGGTCCAAAGAAATCAGAACATTCTTTGCTTCTTGTCATCGCATTTAAGCATGTTCGAGCCAAAGATCAACTTCTTTTCAAAAGTAATTAGCTTCTCACCCTTTCACTTTGTTCATATCCTTGACTTTAATGTCTTATAGTTTGACTTTTAGTGAACATAGATGGTTTTCAAACACAGAACATGTTATTCTTTGTTATGTTCTCTGCTTATTTGAGTAACTTTATTTGAATTCTTAAAGGTCTAAACTTTCAAGTCCAAGTCTTTGTTTTGTTTTGTTTTGGTTTGATTCTTAAGAATCTTTATGCGTGTGTTTTGTGTTGCAGTGTTCGTTGTTCATATGCTAGACAAAACTATATCAAGGTTGAAACCAAAACTTATAAAGCAATGTCTTTTTGATTTATCTACTAGACACAAAGCTATTAACGGTTTGATATATGTTTCAGTGGCATCAAAGGCAAAGAAGTAGGAAATGAGAAGCTTGTAGACGTTATTGATATAGCAAACATTACATACAAGAATCTTGATGCTCGCGGACTGATCACCGGCTTTCAATTCTTACAAGTAAGCATCTTTGATCTCTTTTCTTAGAAAGGCCACACACATCTTTGATAGTGTTTTATAAACCAATCTCTAAAGGCTTTTGAATATTGTTCGTTTCAAAAATAGGAAACTTGCTTTTGTTTGTGTTGCTAAGAACATTGTTGTTGTTGTGATGTTGATGAATGAGAATTGAGAATGATTCTCGTGTTCTCGTTTTTGAGATATGGTTTTTGTTAATATTTTGATTTCTTGAGTTTTGAGTTTTTTAAAAAATTTAAGCATTCCTTTTTAGTCTCCCTTGATGGAAGACAAATTGTAATGAAACCTTTAAAAATGCCTATATATTTTTTTTTGTACAAATACACTCAAATATTAAATAAATATTCTTAAGCACTCTACATTTAGTCTCCTTTATTGTACATGCTCTAAGTTATTTCTAAACTAGTTTCCAAGATTCGCGAAGTATATAATGAAATAGTATGTAGTCATGTTAAGATGACGTTATGATGTGTAAGATGTTATGAGATATTATGTTTTAAAACCAAAAAAAAAGATATTATGTTTATGAGTTATGATGATATGAGTTTTGACAAGTTGAGTTTCGTAAAAAACTAGGTAACTTTCTAGCGATATGCGCGGTTTTATGTTTTTTGAAAAGTAATTTAAAAATCCTATATATATTAATTGAGGAGACTTTTTGAAAATTTGAATAAAAATTAAAAAACTCATAAAATATGAACTAAAACCCATAAAATTGATTTAAAAAAAAACTTTTTTTGAAAAAGTCATACATTGATAGTGAAAACTACATGTTAGTTAAAACACTACATATAAATAAGTCATTTGTGTTTTGAAAAGTTAAATAGATTAGTAAAATCAGTGATTTGTTCTATCATCATAATTGAGTTTAACCCACAATAGTTTAAATCTCAATTGGCATTGTACCGATATGAGTATCATCATAATTGGGTTTAACCCACAATAGTTTAAATCTTTATTGTCATTGTACCGATATGAGGGATTAATCTATTGAAAACGGATTAAAATTGATTAATCGGTTAAAAATGAGTTAAAAACAATTTCACCTTTATTTTAAATAATTATATGCCAATATATATATATATATATATATATATATATATTATATAATATATATATATTTTTATATAATATATATACTTATAAATTTATACTCCGCGCTTAGAGCGGGTCAAAAATCTAGTGTTGAAGTAACTGATTTAGCTATTAAAAAAAAAATTAATAAAGCCAAAATTATGATTATAGACTTTCTAAAGATTATGATTGTAAATATTCATTGTTATAATCCATGTTATCAAAATATATATGAAGAAAGATTATGTGTAAAGAAAAATTATATTAAAACCAAAATAATTGGCGTTCATGAAACTATGAACAATTTAAAAGCATATCTATAATTAAGAGACCCTAAAGCTTAACTCTATTGAGCAAGTAAAAGAAGTGAATATTCAGAATTAAACATGACAAATCTTTTTTTTTTTGCTAAAAATTCTAGACTTTTTTATAAAAGTCAAGTTTTCCAAAATTCCTTAATTAAAGTTTCCTAAATTTATAAAATCAACTTTCAAATATTTTATTTAAATTAAAAGTTATCTCGCAAATTTTATATTTCAACCATATTGACTTAACTAAAAAAGACACGATGTTAAATGATTTAACGGGACGGATGAACAACTTCGTTAAACGATTTCAAGGTATGATTATTATGGCTCAATCGACAAAAGTTTGTGATTAAAATAAAAAGTCAACAAAAGTTGAAATTTATTTTGACATTTTGCGTATTTTATTATTGAAATTATTTCTTTATGAAAATAGAATATTCATTAAAATAATTTTTAACCAAAAAAATAATTGAATATTTTTCATGATATTTTTAAAATTTTCTCTAAATTAAATGTGCATTTTCAAGAAATATGTCTTTCGTTAATTTAATGAGTATTTTTGATAATTCTCCACAAAAAATTATAAAAGATGAATATTCAAGTTTAATAGTCATTATTTAATTTTATAACTAATTATTAGTCTTTTATTAGTGGGCTTTCGAAACTCTTTTACGTTTTTTAATGAAGTTGTTTAAGTGGTTATTTGATTGATTGTTATTGAGTAAGTTTTACAAGTCACATTTAATCAGTTGAAACTCGTTGTGGGTTCACCCCTAGGTGAACCTTCTCATTCACCACCTCATTTATTACTAACCAATCAAATCACCTCTTTCTAATTTTGTAGTCTTTTTAATTTTATAAGCCTTAAAAATTATTTTTTATTTAATTTAACGAATTTGATAGAAATATTTCAAAATTCGAAAAAACAATTTAAAATATTTTTGATAAAATCATCAAAATATGATCTAAAAACGACATAAATTATTTTTTGTTGAATTTTAGGGTTTAGTAGTTAAATATTTGCGTTTGGGTTCGCAAGTCCAAATTTAAGACCCTTGGATTAGTTTAGGGTTTAGATTTGATGGGTTTTGGGTTTTTTATTACAAAAGAAACATGAGAGAAGTTTGCACATAATTTAGGGTTTAAAATTTAAGGTTTGGTGTTTAGTGTTTATGATTTATTTTAATTTTTCCATAATCTAATTTTTTTTAATATTTAATTTAAATTTATTTAATTCTCTAAATTATTTGGATTTTTAAAAAAAGATACATGACATGATTCAATTGGCTAAAAAAAAGGAGTGAATGAAAAAGTTCTTTTAGGATTAGTCATAAATTATTCATGGATATTATTCATGATTCTATAATTAAATATAAATAAAAGAAAAGAAAAAGAAGAGAGAAAGTAGAAAAAATAAGAAATGACTCCAAAATTCCTAAATTTGCAATCGGTTCTAATTATTAATTACATTGTTCATGGGTTTGAATAGTTAAAAAACTTTGACGGTTTCTCTATTGGAAACGGTTAAGAACCCTCCAACTATTGGAGATGTCCTGAGAGTCATTTCACATCATAAGTCATTAGTTACTCATTAATGAGTCATCAGTTACTCATTAATCAATTAGATTTAGACATGTTTTAAGAACATCACACTTACCAAGTGGGACTTGGCATAGTGGTTGAGTCTCTTTTAGGGGAGTTCAAGGTCACTAGTTCAAACCACTTGGGAGGAGTGATTTACGCCTTTAACGTGGTATTATCAACGGCTGGCTCCGGGCACCGGAGGAGATTAAGGGCCGAAGGTCCGGAACTCCTACGGTTTATCAAAAAAAAAAAAAAAAAAAAAAAAAAGAACATCACACTTCACAAAAAGTAATAACTAAACCATCAAACAAAATCAATTAATTCAAGGCGATAAATTGTCAAAAAAAAGTACGGAAGCTAATAATTACATTTAACTTTATAATTGTGATATATACGCATAAGTATATTATTAGTATATTATTACAAAATGCCAGTAAGTATGGACAAAAACATTAAACTACTTACAGAAAATATGTTACAAAATTGTTAAGAAAACCAAAATGATAATCATTTTAATTATCATAATCGTTTCTATTTCCAAGAAAACTCATTGGAATTCTATTTATTTTATTGAAAATTACTACAATGATAAATCATGTTTGGATGATAAAGTATAAGATATGTTGATTTAAATTAACCCTTTTTAATAAATACTCCGTATAATTAATTTATAGCATGAAAACTTGATTCCTATTGAACAAAAAAAAAAATCTTTCTGCATATACAATCTTGGTTTTGAATTTTGTGGTTATCCATAAATGAAAAATATTAAATAATTTATTTATTTATGTTAAAATTTAAAATATGGAATAAAAAGTTAAAAAAAAAACTATTCGAATTAAATAGTGTGAAAAGTACATAAGCCGTCACCTATGAACAGATAATAATGACTTGTGGAGTTATTAGACAGAGAGGCTACGAAAAAGATGAAAAGTGAGATATTAATGATTCATAAAAAGTTAACTGCAAAATTAAAAAAAAAAAGTGAGTAAAAAGTAAAAGAAGTTTTTTCAGACTATACTAAAAACACCTACCTGTCTCATCATTAATTAACACTTTAATATCTCTACCTTTTCAATTCATACACAAAAATTAAATAAAATTTATTTATAAGAAATTCATTAAATTTATCTCTCTACAAAAGTCAGAAAATTCCAGGCAATATAATGCTTTGTTTGGTTAGGTTTGTATAGTCTGTTAAAAACCATTGACAGAGTTCTGAGACACAAAAGTTAGCTATATTTGGATATATTCTTAAATGCATTTTTTAAATCTTTTAGTCATTAATGGTTTACAAAACAATATTTAAACCCAAAATCTTTTTTAAAAACCTTATAACATGCTAAAAAATTGGTATCCAAAATGAATCTAATCTATTTTGTATTTAAAGTTTTATTCTTAAGTATTTTTTGTATGTATTTTATGCTTTGGTATAGAATTTTGAGTGTTTGAATATTTAAGATAAGATATTTTGAATATTATAGCATACATAGACATATATTTTTGTATGCACAAAAACAAAACAAAATGGTTGTTTCAACAAAAAAAACATCATATAACTTTAGAACTAACAGTCATGACATAAACATTGGGTTAATCTCAATTTCGCCTAGCCGATTACTCCCCCGAATTTTCGCTACTCAATGGTCGTCCGCGTCAATTAAATTTTTGGCCGCGTAAATTTAATGGCTTGCATAACGACGTATAATTCTATAAAATTTTGCATAATTCAGTTAATTTTTGACTATTTTCAGACTAATTTGATCAATTACATTTAAATTTTATAAAATTTTGATTAGTTATTAGTTTTCGGGGTTAATAACAATATAAATTTATCCAAAAATTACTTCCCGATTAATCTTCGATTTTTTCGCTAGGTCCTTGCTGCCCACACGCGTAACACCTAGCGAATTCTAGAATTTTGGTCTCAATTATTTAAATGTGTTGTATTTCATAAGAAAAATATCCACCAATTTTAAACAAAATTTTACAAAATTTATTTTTTGTAAAAAAGTGGAAACTTCATAAACAAACAAAAGACATATACTAATTTGTTAGACATATATTTGTTCTTGCTATCCTAAATTTGTTAGTTCTAAAAAAAAAAGAGAGAAACCCTACAAAACATATACAATTTTGTTTCATATATTAAGACAGAGAAGAAACCAAACAAACTTGTTACATCCAAAAAAGGATTTTGATTTTCTCCTCTTAAGCAACCGACACAAAAATGTAACAAACTAAAACAACACAACCATTAACTATTAACCCACTAATAAACAAGCTAAATTAAAATAATTATTACAATAAAAATACAATAATAAAAATCTCCAAAAGCAAATCCCACATAAAACCATTTAAGAACACATGTCTAGTTACTATCAAAGCCATTGATGAGCTTGACTCCTCCTTAAGACCACTCAATGTTTGTTGAATTACCAAACTACCCTTGGTCACATTCTTCGTAATCATCATCATAGTGCAAGACTTTAATCCAAGTGTAGATTCTGACAAGACATTATTGTCCTGACAAAGATTTGGATTCTTTGTAGCCTTAAATCTTGTTCCCATCTTCTCATAGAACTTTCTTGAGAATCTAAGCTCTCCTGATAGATTGTTACCATTGATGTACAATGCACCAAGACAAGGCATAGTCTCAAGCTCTTTTGATGGGACATTGCCTGTTAAAACGTTGTCGTTTAACCCAAGAAACCTCAACTTTTTCAACTTTGTTAAACCTAAAGGAATCTCACCTTTTAAACCCATCTTTGATAGATCCAAAATTACCAAATTGCCCATATTCTCCCACTTTATTACACCATCACCAATACCTATTGTGTTTCCTGATAGAACAAGAACCCTTAAAGATCGAATATTTTCGATGTTTCGAGAAAACCCACCCGAGATTCTGTTGTTTCTTAGGTCCAAAAGTGTAAGATTCTTCAAAAACCCTAATTCTTGAGGTAAGTTGCCTTGTAGTTGATTGTTGCTCAAGTCAAGCTTAAGCAATGAAACCATTTGACCTATAGACAAAGGCAATGTCCCTGACAAAGAGTTTCTACTCAAATCCAAGATCAATAGATCTTTAAACCCATCGAAACAATCCGGAACCGCTCCATCGAACAAATTTCCCGCCAAAACTAACCGTTTTAAACTCGTTAAATCACAGAGACTTGTCGGGATATTACCACTAAACCCATTTTCTAGAACCACCAAAGATGTAAGCTTTGTGAGAGATCCAAATGTTGAAGGAAGTTCACCTACTAAACCGGGATTGGATCGAAACTCGAGTGATTCTAAGCTATTTCCCAAGTTTATCCAATCTTCTTTAGATATTGTTGTTGGTGTTGTGAAGCAATTGAAGAAAGACAGAGATTTCAAGTGCTTGAGGTTGAATAATTGTGGTTTTATCTTCAAACTTGCGGCGCAAGAAAGAGAGTTTTCATGCACAAGACCTAGGGTTAGGTCAGTGATATACCACAAGTCATCATAGAGATCACAAGAAACACCCTGAAAAATACCAAAACAAATAAATAAAAATAGGTTTCAAATTTATTAACAGAATTTTAAGAAGGAATATTATGGTGGGCCGATTAATATTGAAAAACATTTGAAGTAAGAAAAATTGGATTTTATATGTAAATAGATATTCGCTTTAATGCTTTCAAGCTTTACAATTTCACTTATTTGTTATGAAAAATTTCGAAGTGGACATACATTTTGATAGAAAATATAAGAATTATTCAGACAACTACAGAACAAATTGTTTCAAAATTCTTCACCAATATTAATAAAATTATTTAATTGGATTTTATATGTCAGTAGATATGCACTTGAACCTCTAAAATTTATTTTTTTGGTTATGAAAAATTTAAAGGGGCCATACATTTTGACAGAAAAACAAGAATTATTCAGACAACTACAAAACAAATTCTTTCCAAAAATCTTCACCAAAAATTCAAAAAAAAAATATTTTAAAATTTATTGATATTTTATAAATAAATTATATAAAAATTAATGAGTTTAGGCATAATAAAGTCAAATACTAAAAAAGATTTAATTTTTTTTAATAAAATAAAAAAAAACCTGAATAGGAGTCCAACCACAAGGGTCAGGATAAAGATCAGAACCATTCCAAGAATCTCCAACAAACCCTTTAATTGTTAAGTAAAGATTTTCTCTTTCTGATTTCTTCATCGGAGCTCCGTCGTCACTTACCTCCGGCGATGATTCTCCGGCGACTATGCACCACCGTAGAACAAGAAACATGAGTAAAACAGAATAATGTAACCAAGGCATTGTAAGGAAAAAAAAACAGAGGAAATGATATCAAACAAGACAAAAAGAGAGTTTTGTGATTTGTTTTGTAGTAATTTTTTTTGGGTTTTATTTATATTATAAATATGAGATTATTTATTATTTATTGAAGAAAGAGAGAGAGAGAGAGAGCATAAAATGTTGTTGAGAGAGTCAATGGGTTTCTCATTAACGTTACAAGAAAGGAAAAATAAATTAAATTTAAAAAGATAAATAAATAAATAAATAAATAAAATCAAGGGACTGTATTGATAAAGACATTTGGTTATATGTTGTTGTCTCTGTCACATATCAAAGTAAATGTGGCTTTTGTTCCCATAACTCATGCATGTAAATATACACACGTATTAAATTTTATTTATTTTATTCAGTTTTTTTAAAAGAACTTTATGTAAAAAGTAGAAAGGCTATAGATCAAGGCAGCCATTGAATTTAATGTACATTGTAAAAAAGATATTGTTGTAGTTATTGAATTTCTTTTAAATCTAAAAATATAAAACTAAAAAATTATAATATCTAAAGGGGACCAATGAGAGTTAAAATTTGTTTTTTTTTTTTTTAAAGTTAAAATTTGTTTCTTTATGAAAGTTGGGTAAAAACCACTTGGAAGTACCAAAGGATTGTAACTCAACCGAAAAAATATCAAACATGAAATTCAGAAGTATTTTGTTTTATTTTTTATGTACGAAAAAAATAAATAGAAATTTTTTTGAAGTCATGTGATTAAGGGCTCCATTGGTTTAAACACAGCGGTTGAGGGAGATTGCTGAAACTGGCGATAGCTGTTAATTATGGTATTAGATGGTTTGTACGACTGATATAGAGGTTAAAAGATTTTGCGTTTGCGGGATATTTTAGACTGATTTACAAACGCTTGTAGTAGCTGTTAAAAATTATCAAAATTTGATTTTTTGAAATATAACCATAATTTGATTTTTTGAATGTGAGAAGATATATAGGTTTTGGTCAATTAATTAGTACTTAAGTATATATATATATGTGGGCTACAAGCCAACCCATTATGCAATAAATTATTTTAGTAACTTTAAATTTAGTGTTTTGTTGTATGGTTACTACTATAGAATCTAGAGATGTCAAATGGGTTAGTTCACATGTATAGTATTGTGAAGTGTAATTTAAATGGTGTAGTTTTGTAATTCTCCCTGATTAAAACTAATATTAAACTAGAACTTCGACTAAAATATCCCATGAGAGAACTCACCAAACTAGTGCAAGCTAAACTTTAAGTAATTTGGCTCAATAAACATGACTGAGTTGAAAATTGGACGATATCTAGGCAAATTTCAAATCCCTAAACAATAAATAACGAACGCAAATAAAAATATAATAATTTGGGTAAATAACTAAATATGTTAAAGTTTAATTAATTTTAAAAGTGTATTTTATTTTTAAGAAAAAACTTAACATTATGTATAATTTTATAAAATAGTGTAATGGGACCCCTACTTGATGTTATTCCCCCCAAACAATAAACATACTCTAAGAATTAAACATTTTTGTGAATAGTATTCTAGTCTTAAGCCATTATTATCGGGGTATTAACCCATTTTTAAGTCCATTAAAAAAAATAAAAAAGCTAAGTCACGACACTAAAAAATCTAATATAAGAATCGCCCCTTTTCTTCCAAATAAGCGGCGCTCTCTCTTTTTACTTCTCGTCGATTCTCCTTTGACGCAACTACTCTTCTCTTCTCGGATCGGTTTCTTCTTCAATGGCGCATCTACTTTCTCTTGTATGTACAGTTCCAAAACTCACAACCTCTTAGCTCACGATCGTCTCCGTCGCGTTTCTCGGCGAAGACTAACGGAACTTCTTCTTCTCTTTTGCAAGTTCATCAACGAAATTTACACTGCGAGTTAGTAGTCAAGCTTTAGTAAGGTCTCTCATGTGAATTTTTTTTTTGGTTTTTGACTATTTAGTGTTTTGATTTTTAGATTCTTAGTGATCCTATACAACGTATGATTTATGATGAGATTTATGGGTATGCAGTGACTTCTACTAATCCATTTATGTTGATGAGTTTGCTTGTATAGGTATGTTCTATGTTCTTTTTTATAAATTTTTATTAAGAACCTTTCACAGTCCTACCTATAATCACAATTTTTTCTTACAAATTTCTAAATTACATCTTCCCCACCTTTTATTAATAAAAATCACTAAGGATCCAATTATGATACTTATTGATAATTATGCTCTTATCCACTAGTTAATCTATTTAGAGCATCTCCATTGGTGTAATCTTATTTAAGAGCAGTTACATAAATAACTAATATTTTGAATCTTATACTATTAATAGTGTTAGTATTTCGCTTTTAATGATGTTTTTATGGAGAATTACAAAACTACACCATTTGAATTACATTTCACAAAATTACATCATTTCAAAATTATTTCACAAAACTACAACTAAATACTCAAAATTAAATCCAAATAAACCCTACCCACACAATTCTATCCCCTTAATACTATACCATAAACATTAATTAGCGAACCCAAATGAAAAGATTTTAATTTTGGTGATTTTAAAAAGGTAAATCAAGCTTTTAAAATTTTGAAAGGGTGTAATTATGTAAAAATATTGAATTATGTGTAGTTTTGTGAAGGAAGGGATAAAAGGGTGTAGTTTTGTGAATTTCTCATGTTTTTAAGTAAGAATATTTTGCCTATTTTCTTTTTAATTTCTAAGACCATGATCATTGGTAAAATTCTTAGGCACGGTTTCCTAGCCGTTTTTATTTATTTTTTTGTTTTAAAAAATAATTAAAACGCTCCAATTATAGGTCGTCACGTGCCCGTTGACCCACAAACAATGCAAGAAATGGTTCCAATTAAAAAAACAAAACATAAAATCTTTTAAAAATTGGTAGGACTCACGCCTTAATAATCCCGCTAAATCCTCCACTATTCATGCTCTAAGAACACATCCGTTTATTTTTCTTTTAATTTAATAACACTTCAATAGAGGTGGTCTTATGTTTATAAGAATAACTTCATTGCTAAGAAATTTATAGGGTATTTTATAATTATTTTAATAATATACTTATAATATTTTGATTTAAAAGACGTAATGCTTACAAAAATGGGTTCTTAAGAATATTTTAACGAAGAAATTCTCATTGGAAATTCTTAAAATTCTATAACGTAAAAATAAAATTTGAATATTTTGTATTATTTTTGTTAAGGGTTCTTGCTCTAAGAACACATTCGTTTATTTTTCTTTTAATTTAAGAACACTTTAATAGAGGTGGTCTTATGTTTATAAGAATAACTTCATTGCTAAGAAATTTATAGGGTATTTTATAATTATTTTAATAATATACTTATAATATTTTGATTAAAAAGACGTAATGCTTACAAAAATGGGTTCTTAAGAATATTTTAACGAAGAAATTTTCATTGGAAATTCTTAAAATTCTATAACATAAAAATAAAATTTGAATATTTTGTATTATTTTTGTTAAGGGTTCTTAATTAGAACCCGGCATTGGAAAGGCTCTAATGAGTAATAGTATATTTTATATTTTTTCATACTTATAGTATATATCTTCTCTATAGTTTTTTATTGGGTAAATTACTAAATTAACCCAATTTTATCGTTTTATTATTAAACAAATCTTTTCGAATATAACACAAAAATGGACATTATATTCTCATTTTACCCCCGCCGTACTTGAAAACAAAAAAAGTTTTCGACTTTGCCACTGATATTTATAACTTTGCAAAATTAATCTGCGTGTAAAATCTATCTTATGTTTGAATGTAAATTTTGTTTTGTAAACTTTTTTGTTGGTTTATTTAAACTGCAGATATACAGATGTATGGAAGATTTAATTTGTAGATTTTTCGAATAATTGCAGATTTATTTTGGTTACAATTTTTGTTATGCACATATTTTGTTGAACATCTTCTCCATACATGGACTTCTTTTATGGGCTAAAACTTGAATCATTTCTTTGGGCTTTATTATAAAGCTCATGAACGATTTACTTGATTTGCACTTACGTTTTTTTACTTTCTGAACCATGCGTTGAGTTAATTAATGAGAAAATTTGTCAACTTTCTTAAAATACTACAATTTTTTTTTCTGAACAATTCAACAATTTTATAAATAAATTCTATCACAGGGTTTTTTTCAGTTAAATACCATTAAAAAGTTTGACACTTATAAATTTTTTTTTCCAGATTCGCTATTTAGTGTTTAAAATAGAGGAATTCACAAAATTATACCCTTTTAACCTCTCTTTCACAAAACTATATCTAATTTACACCCTTTCAAAATTTTAAAAGCTTGATTTACCTTTTTAAAAATTAACAAAATTAAATCATTTGGGTTCTTTAATTAATGTTTAGGGTATAATATTAAGGAGGTAAGATTGTGTGGGTAGGGTTTATTTGGATTTAATTTTAAGTGTTTAGGTGTAGTTTTGTGAAATATTTTTGAAATTGTGTAGTTTTGTGAAATATAATTCAAATGGTGTAGTTTTGTAATTCTTTCTTTAAAGTATAATATTAAAGAGAGTTTCGTTTAAAGGATTTAAGGTCAAGTTAGGCGATTTTAAACTAATTTAAAATTTATTGTATATTGGTTCAAAAAACCTTTAATGGTATTCAAGGGAGTTTTTTTTTCTTATGTTAGTTTTGTCTTGAAAATTTTATTTCATGGTAATTTTTGGAATTTCACATATTTATAGAAGAATTCACAAAACTATATCATTTCTTTCTTTTCTTTACAAAACTCTACCTAATTCATTTTTTCACATATTTATACCTTTTCAAAATTTTAAAAAATTTGATTTACCTTTTGAAAAATTACCAAAATTAAAATATTTTCATTTGGGTTCGCTAATTAATGTTTAGGGTATAGTATTAAGAGGATATGATTGTATGGGTAGGATTTATTTGAATTTAATTTTGAATATTTATGCATAATTTTGTAAAATAATTTTGAAATGGTGTAATTTTGTGAAATGTAATTGAAATGATGTAATTTTGTAATTCTCCCTTATTTATATGCATCTTTAATATCAAACACAACATTGGGAAGAGAACGGTCCAACACGACCAAATTAGTGGGAAGTTCATAGTAACTTGTAAGCACCTACTAGTACATTATCCACTTGAAATTGATTTATAAATAATGTAGAGTGAATTTTTTAAAAATGTTGTAAATGTTAGTTTTGCAAGTGTATTTTAATTATTTATTTGTAAGTAACTAATTTAAGATAAAATTATATGCAATAAATGTTTAATCTCCCAAACTACTGAAAAAATAAAAAAATAATAATAATTGTGGTTTTGTCTTAAAAGTCACATGTTTCATGTCATGTGCAGCCATGCAAAGTCTCGCCCGAATCTTCTTCACTCTTTAATGCTTTTGCATTATTTACAAAAAAAAAAAAGTTCATTTAAATTCATGACAATATTTTGGATTAAAGATTGTTTTCATGTTTTAAAAACGTACAAAACAAATTAATAATAATAATGATTTCATTTGCTTTACAGCATATAACAACAAGGAATAGTTAACATTTTTTGTAATCATATAAAGAAAAATTATTATGTTTTTATATTTGGAAATGAATTAGTTCTCTGCCACCACCTAACAAAAAGGGTCCATTTCTTTGGTATAGTACTTTTCACGTCCGAACAAGATCTACATTTATTATTATTTTATTGTCTAATTACCAACTATTCTTATTTTTTTATTATTTTTGTTGACAATCTATTATTATTATCTTGATAATAATCATTTAATCACCCGACCCTCTATATAATAAATGAAATAAATTCACCGATCTAAGAATAAGATTGCAATGCACTAAAAAACAACCATGGATTTATAGCTTTTTTATTAATCCAAAAACAAAAAGATTATGTGGTATTTACAAAAAACAAATATTTTGAATTGTATTTTACAAAAATATAATCAGTATATAATCTATTTTCATAAATATAGATAAACACTAATTATTACTCCATTCGATCCAAAAATATGTAGTTTTAGAAATTTTCATGCATATTAAAGAATTATAAATTGTTTGCATTTTCAATGTAAAAACATCAACAAATAATAATTTATATCTAAAACCAACACATATAATAAATTTTTTCAAAATATAATTGGTTAAAAAACATTAAATATAATAAATTTTGTATGGAAAATATAAAACTACATCTATTATAGAACAAATCTATTCCCTTACATTTTTATTGGAACAGAGGGAGTAACCTTTAAATTATAAATGTTATTTCCTATAAAACTAAATTTTATGTACTGAATATCTAACCCTAACTAAAAATCTTAAAATATTTTTAAGGTGTACTCTTAATCATTAACTTTTTTAAAAAGTATATATATTTAGCTAGTTGTAATTTTGTAAGGTAATATTTAAAAATTTGTTTTGCCTTGATTTTTTTAGGCACAAATCGATTTTGGCCTAGTGGTTTAGTCTCTTTTAATAGAGTTTAAGGTTATTAGTTCAAACCATTTTTGATGATTGATTTATGCTTTAAAATTGGTATTATAGACGAGTGATTTAGAACTTCTACGGTTTATTAGAAAAGTAGTGTTTAAAAATTGTATTAAGAGGTTGTTATTGGTTCTTCTATTTTAACCGATTTACTATATGAGATTTTAAAATTTTTTTTTTTTTTTGGTTAAACCAAGAGGTTCTGGGCCGAAGCCCATAATCCCCTTAGGCCCGCGACCAGCCTTTGATAATACCAATTAATGGCGTAAATCATCGCTCCCAACGCGGTTCGAACTCATGAGCACAACATCACCAACGACTGCGCTTAACCAACTGAGCCAACCCGTCGTTGGTGAGATTTTATAATGTTGGAAATTTTATAATGGATTTTGAAATAATATGATTTATTTTTGGTTATTTGTATTTTAAACTCACAAATACTAACAAATCCACAAAAATATTAAGTGAATTTTGAATTGTGTATTTTGGATTCTTATTACTTTATTATAATTACATGCATTTGGTTATTCATAAACACAAGTGAAAACTATTTTTGTGTATGTCCCAAAATAATTAAAACAACTAAAATAAAATAAAATAACATTTTTTCGATATTTAAAGTGAGAAAATAACAAAAAAAAAAAACAAAAAACACATTTAGACAGCTAAGAGTTTTTTTTCCTACAAAAGCCAAAGCATTATTTTTGATGCCCCCAAAGCAGAAATCTTTCAGTCTTCACGTTACAATGTATTCAACTTTTCGACCACAAAATGACAAAAATCGTATAAATACACATCGTATATCAACCGTATATAGACCGTATTTTAATACGATCTTTCGTCTACATCAATTAAAAACACACAAACAAAATAAAACAAAAACCTCTCCTCTCTCTCTCACTCTCACTCTCACTCTCTCTCTCTCTCTCTAAATGTTCCCTCCCATTTTCCTCTCTCTCCTCCTCCTCCTCTCGCCGGCGAATCTCGCCGCCGTCTCCGCCGCGAACGACGAAGAGTACTTAAAACTCCCTTTAATACGCAAATCTCCGTTTCCTTCTCCGACGCAATCTCTAGCTTTAGACACACGCCGTCTCCATTTTCTCTCTCTTCGCCGTAAACCAATCCCATTCATAAAATCTCCGGTTTTCTCCGGCGCATCTACCGGGTCGGGTCAATACTTCGTGGATCTTAAAATCGGATCTCCGCCGCAATCTCTGCTTCTAATCGCCGACACAGGAAGCGATCTCGTCTGGGTTAAATGCTCAGCTTGTCGGAATTGCTCTCTTCATCATTCTCCGACCACCGTCTTCTTCCCTCGTCACTCTTCAACGTTCTCTCTTACGCATTGTTACGACCCGATTTGTAGATTCGTACCCAAACCCGAATCCGAACCGGGTCAGGTTTTAAAATGTAACCAAACCCGGTTTCATTCCACGTGTCGTTACGAGTACGCTTACGCGGACGGTTCATTAACTTCCGGTTTATTCGGTACCGAAACGACGACGTTGAAGACGAGCTCTGGTAAAGAAGCGAAGCTAAAGGGCGTTGCTTTCGGATACGGATTTCGGATCTCGGGTCAACCCGGTTCGGGTTCAAGTAGTTTTAATGGGGCCCATGGAGTAATGGGCTTGGGTCGTGGGCCCATTTCTTTTGCTTCGCAATTAGGTCGTCGTTTTGGTAACAAACTCTCTTACTGCTTAATGGATTACACTCTTTCTCCGCCGCCATTAAGTTACCTCATCATCGGCGGCGGAAACGGCGGCGGCGGCGGCGGAAACGGCGGCGGCGCCGTGAATAAGTTATCGTACACTCCGTTGCTAACGAATCCGTTATCGCCGACGTTTTACTATATTCGATTGAGATCTGTTTTCGTTAACGGCGTTAAGCTGCGAATCGATGAATCGATTTGGGAAATTGACGGTGACGGTAACGGCGGAACCGTCGTGGATTCAGGCACGACTTTAGCGTTTTTAGCGGATCCGGCGTATAGATCGGTTATCGCGGCGGTTAGACGACGGATCCGGATACCGATCGCGGCGGAGATGACACCTGGATTCGATTTATGCGTTAACGTCTCCGGCGTTTCGAAACCGGAGAAGATGATTCCGAGATTGAAACTCGTTTTAGACGGCGGAGCTGTGTTTGTTCCGCCGCCGAGAAATTACTTTATAGAGACGGAGGAGGAGATTCAGTGTCTGGCGATACAATCTGTGAATCCGAAGGTTGGTTTCTCGGTGATCGGAAATTTGATGCAGCAAGGGTTTTTGTTTGAGTTCGATAGAGAAAGATCACGGTTAGGTTTTTCTCGACGCGGTTGTGCTACGCCGTGAAGATTCGCCGGAATATTCTGTTACGGTTTTGCTTAAAGTTTTTTTTTTGTTTTGAAATCGTGTTTTAGTTTATTTTTCTGATTTAAAAAAAGAACTCTTGGAGAGTGGGTGGTTTCACTGTTATCGAAAATAGGTCTAAAATAATATTTTTGGTGTTTGTGTAATTTGAGAGTATTGATAGCATCACCGTAAATTGTCGGAAAAATACTATACTGTGAAAAATAAATAAATAAATAGTGTGAAAAATAAATAAATAGTGTGAAAAAATAAAATACTTTTCGTGTGATATATTCATAGATAAAAATCATAATAGCGAGAATTACACAACTACACTGTTTTAATTACATTTTATAAAACTACACCATTTCAAAATAACTTCACAAAATACAGTTAAACACTAAAAATTAAATCTAAATAAATTCTATCCGTACAATCTTACTCCCTTAATACTATATCTTAAACACTAATTAACGAATCCAAATAAAAAATATTTAATTTTGATAATTTTTTAAAGGGTAAATCAAGCTTTAAAATTTTTGAAAGGGTGTAAATATATTAAAATATTGAATTAGATAAAGTTTTGTAAAGAAAATGATGAAATGGTGTAGTTTCGGGAATTCCTCTATATTTTTATATAATTCATTATACGATGTATGAAATTTCGATGACAATTACCTTTTAAATGTCATAAAATTGGTAGTCTATAGTTTTTTGTACTTCTATAGTTCTATTTAAATGTATGCGTGTATGATTACTATCAACCTTGGCTATTTTTTAAACTACTTGTGACATCTTGGTTTAACTATTTTGGCCAGAGACTATTTACCCCCAAAAAATATCAAAAATATGGTGTACCCCACAATATAATTAAGAAATATCTTTATTAAATGAGGTCCAATTTATTTTCAACTTTAGGGTCCACAATATCAAAAATCTAGTGTATCAATTTTTTTGCTCTTTCGATGAGGTCGAAATTGTAATTTTAATTTTGAATTGATATAAATGTATCGACCAAATAATTAAAACTAAATCCTTAAAAAAATAATAATAATTAAAACTACATATTTTAAAGTGCATCTCAGAAAACTATACACTTCATAAAACTACACGTAAACAAAAAATATTTAATTAAAATAAACCCTAAACAAACAATTATATCTCATTTAACACTAAACTTTAAACAATAAGTAGTAAATCTAAATAATATTTTAAACAATTTGGATAAATTTGTAAAGGATTTATTAGGATATTGATAAATGGTTTAATCCGGTTTAATAGCTTGGTTATATCGGTTTAGTATCAATATAAATACAGTGGATAATATGTAAATATCTTAATCTTTTACAGAATAATAAAAGAGTTTGTTACAAATCATCTTCAAGCTTCGTCTTTTTCTTCTCCGGTGTAACGGATTTAATATGGTATCAGAGATTATTCCGCTTTCCTCGCCGCTCTCTTCTTTGCCGATTTATTTGTATCATCGTCGTCACAATCTTCCAAGTGATTCATGCTTGTTTCTTGCTTGTAAATCTCTTTGTTTCTTTCGAATGAGCTTAGAGATTGACGAATCCACCTCTAATTTCTTCGAATCTCGTTGATTTCGTCGCAAATTGCTTTGATTCTTGTTGATTTCTTGTTCGCGGATGGCTTCTTCTGTGCCTGTGTCTGTTCCAATGAATCAACATTCTTCACCAACGGATGCTTATGCGAATCCGTACTATCTGCATCACACGGATCATCCAGGTCTTACTCTTGTTTCAGATCGTCTTGCAACAGCATCTGATTTTCACTCTTGGAAAAGATCTGTGTGGATGGCTTTAAATGTGAGAAACAAATTAGGGTTTATAGATGGGACAATCTCTAAACCTGCCTTGGATCATAAGGATTTTGGATCTTGGTCTAGATGCAATGATATTGTGGCTACTTGGTTAATGAACTCTGTATCTAAGAAGATTGGACAGAGCTTACTTTTCATATCAACAGCTGAAGGAATTTGGAAGAATCTATTGACTCGATTTAAGCAAGATGATGCACCAAGAGTCTATGACATTGAGCAGCGTTTGAGTAAAATTGAGCAAGGATCTCTTGATATATCTGCATATTACACTGAGTTACTTACTCTTTGGGAAGAACATATAAATTATGTGGAACTTCCTGTTTGCACTTGTGGCAGATGTGAGTGTGATGCAACGGCTAAATGGGAGGTTTTACAACAGAGAAGCCGTGTAACCAAGTTTCTTATGGGGTTAAATGAGAGTTATGAACCAACAAGACGTCATATTCTCATGCTGAAACCCATGCCTACTATTGAAGAAGCATTTAACATGGTTACACAAGATGAAAGACAAAAGACAATCAGACCTGTTACCAAGATGGACAATGTGGCATTTCAAGCTGCAGTTACTGAAGATTCAGATAATGGGTATATAGCAGCATACAACACTATGAGAGCAAACCATAATCAGAGACCAATTTGTACTCATTGTGGTAAGCTTGGTCATACAGTTCAGAAGTGCTACAAGGTTCATGGTTTCCCACCAGGGTACAAGAATACTTACAGAGGTAACAATGTCAATGCCAATCAGAATCAACAGAGGATGCATACAGCTCCATCTCCTGGTCAAAGTCATGCTCCATCACAACCTAATTCTCACAATGCTTATCAAAAGACAAATGCTATTGCTAATGTCTATGCTGAAGCAACTGCTTATCCTAAAATGAACAATGAAGGAAATGTGAGACTCCATGATTTGACATCACAACAAATTCAACATCTAGCAAGTCAATTTCATGCTCAGTTCAAGCTTCAAGAGTCGGTAAATCCTTCATTGGTTAATCCTAGTTCCACTGCTGAAATTACTGAACATGGCTTGATGACTCATACATCAAACTTTGGTAATATTCCTTTTCCATCTACAAGCCTTATATTTGATACCCACAACCTAATATTCCAAAACCATACCCTCACATCACTACAAAAATTTTTACCTTCTGATGCTTGGATAATTGACAGTGGAGCTTCTAGTCATGTATGTTCAGATTTAGCGATGTTTAAGGAGTTAATACATGTATTGAACATCATTGTTACACTTCCAAATGGCACTAGGGTACCAATTACACATATAGGAACAATCTGTGTAACACAGAAATTGACTTTACATAATGTCTTGCATGTTCCAGATTTTCAATTCAACTTAATTAGTGTAAGCTGCCTGGTTAAAAGCATGTCATGTTCTGCTCACTTCTTTTCTGCTTGTTGCTTTATTCAGGAACATTCTCAGGGCTTGATGATTGGGAGGGGTAGCATATTCAACAATCTATACATACTGGAAACATAAACTACTTCCCTCTCATCTTCATCATCACCTGCTGCTTGTTCTTTTTCAGGTTCTATAACTGAAACTAGTTTTCTTTGGCATCAAAGGTTAGGTCATCCGTCTAAAGCTGCTTTACAAAAACTTTTTAGGTTCTTTCCAAATTTAAAAACATGTTCTTTAGATGATTCTCATTGTGCAATCTGTCCATTAGCTAAACAAAAGCGTCTTGCATATATTTCTAAAAACAATTTGTCTTTGAATAAGTTTGATCTGATTCATTTGGATGTATGGGGTCCATTTAATGTTGAGTCTGTTGAATGATATAGATATTTTCTTACAATAGTGGATGATTGTACTCGTGTTACTTGGGTTTATATGTTGAAATCAAAAGGAGAAGTTACTACAATCTTTCCAATGTTTTTAAAAATGATAGATACTCAGTATAATGCAAAAGTAAAAGCTATTAGATCAGATAATGCACCTGAATTAGCTTTCACAGAACTTGTTAAACAAGAAGGCATGTTGCATTTTTTCTCTTGTGCTTATACTCCACAACAAAATTCAGTTGTGGAACGTAAGCATCAACACTTGTTAAATGTGGCTAGATCTCTTCTTTTTCAGTCAAATATACCTTTACAATATTGGAGTGATTGTGTTATGACGACTGTGTTTTTAATAAATAGACTTCCTTCTCCTTTGCTTGAAAACAAAACTCCTTATGAGCTTTTGATGAACAAACAACCTGAATATACTATGTTGAAAACTTTTGAATGTTTGTGTTATGTTTCTACTCAGCTTAACACTAGAAATAAGTTTTCTCCTAGAGCCAAACCCTGTGTTTTCCTTGGTTATCCTTCAGGTTTTAAAGGTTACAAAGTTTTGGATTTAGAATCTCATTCTGTTATGATTTCTAGAAATGTGGTTTTTCATGAAAACAATTTTCCTTTCAAAACTAGTAATCTTCTTTCTAAAGTTGTGGATATGTTTCCAAATACTATTTTACCTTTGCCTGCACCTGAAGAAGCCAAAAAGCTCTTCACAATGGTAAAAGGGAATCAATCTACTTTATGATCAAATATCCAAATTCAAACCTTATGAGATAATATGAATAACGTAAAAATATAATTTTATTGATGATGATCTTTAAGAAAGGATTACAAAGTATTTATCTATGATTGAGAACAAGAGAGTACAAAATTTAGGTCTAGAAAACGTGAGAGAAGATGAGGAGGCCGAAATTAGGTTTTTCCTCCTTTTATATGCGATCCCCTCCTTCAAGCCAGGTTGAGGCGGTTCCTATATACTCGCCCCAACTTTCCGCGAATCCAGGGGGTGGTTGTTGTGCGTTTTGGACTCCTTCCTTCTTCGTTGGGCCTTTTCTTTTGTTGGGCTTTTATCAATCTGTCAAAAGATTGGGCCGAATCAGGCCCAGGAGAATTCAGGTACCAACAGTCAGCCCCCAGGTCTCCCGGCGAGTTTGAGACGAGCTCGGGCGACCGAGTACCGGTTGGTCCACTTTGATCGATTGCGGCGTCGATAACTCCTGACTAAATATTTGCAGAATTTTTAGGAGTCGCAAGATTTGCATATCCAATTTGTGCCTTGTTAGGATTCGGTTTCGTAATTATCTTCATTGTTTAGATTTTCCCCAAGATTTGGTTTGGGCCTCCTTATAAATAAGGTTGTGTTCTAGCCTCATTAACCGTTTCGTCTTCCCTTTAATTGAAAGGTAAAGGTAGTTTCTTTCCCTTTTTGTTTCTTGTTCCTTCTTTTGTTTTTGTCTGTGTAGCTTCGCGTCTCTTTCCCTTTCCCGTTCTCTGTTTCTTTTCGATTTGTGTCTTCTTCCTTTAGCTTCGATTAGGGCTTCGTTTCTTTCTGCCGGTTTCGATTTTGGGTTTTCGACTTGGGTTTTAGATCTGGGTTCCGCCTCTTTTCGTCAGATTCTTTCTCCGTCGCCGTTGCAGTTCGTGATGTCTCAGGGGCATGTTCCTTCCTCTTCCGATGCCACGGTGAACTCCGGCCGAGGGGAAAGAGTCGCCGAATCGTCTTCTTCGAGGAAACGGAAATCTAGGGCCAAGCCCGCGGAGGAGTTGATTACTTTCGTTCCTTCCGACGTGGATGATGCGGCCATCGCGTCCATGAAACGAAGGTTGGGCTTTCCCGATGAGATCGAGTTCCTAGCCCCCAAGGGCCACGAGAAGCCCAATACGCCTCCGGCAGGGTATTTTACGGTATGGTGGGGATGCCTCAAAGGTCAAGGTTTGCGATTCCCGATCCCGCCAGTTCTGATTCAGTACGCGATTAGGCGAGATATCGCTTTAAGCCAACTAAGCCCGAAGTCCGTCCGCTTGATCGTGACGCTGATGGTTATGTCCCACGAATGTGGGTTCGATCTCAGTTGTGGCTTGCTTGAGGAAGTTACGCAACTCCGGCGTGTGCCGAACCGAGGGGGATTGTGGTACGTCGGCGTTAAGCCGGGCTTGAGGCTCTGCGGCGAGACCAACGACAAGGAGAGAAAATCTTGGACTGATTCGTATGTGTTTGTGAAGACAAGCCCCCTCACCTATCCTTGGGGAATGCCTTTTTTTCGGGATGATTGGGTCAAGGAGATTGGTAGATTAATCGCAGCTTTAGGTTTTGTTTTTGACTATGCCGTCCATTGTTGATTTACGGGTCGGCATTTTGCTTTGGTTGTGATGTGCAGGTACTTGTCCCGAGAGGTTCCCTCTTCCGCTGACTGACGCCAACAAGCAAATCGAGAAGCTAAAGGGGGTTAGAGACGTCGCTTCAGGCTCCTTTACTGTCGAGAGAGTCAAGCGGGGTTGGTTGCTCGGCGATTCCCATATCGAGGCGCCTAGACTAGCGATCATGCGCCGTCCTATTCCGTCCTATCGCGGTTCGAGGGGTGATGGCTCTGGCTCAGTTTCTACCGGGGGTCTGACAGACGCGACTGTAGAGGAGAGACGGGAGAATTTGGCCGCCGGAGATGCGGCCGCTGGAGTTGGGGGCGTGGACCAGGATAGTTCAGGCGAGGATCCGCCTGTTGGCCCGATCGCGGATGAGACGGAGACAGTTGACTTGTCGGCGGACGCGGCGATCTCGGTTAAGGCTCCTGAGGTTCCCATCCCGGGTGAGGGCCTTCCCGAGGATTGTCCGGCGCCGATTCGGAGTCCGGAAGCCCCCCGTGACGACTCGGGTGAGCCCCGCGAGGTGGACAACGACGAGTCCCTTTCGGACGTGCGGGCTGAACTGCCGGACGTCTCCCGTGATGACGGGGGACGTTTCCGTCGTAGATTGAAGAGGGCCGCTACCAAGATTCTCCCTCCTAGGCCTGCTGCGAAAAGGGCGAACACCGGGAAGCGTTCCGAGCCTCCTCGGGCAAGAAAAGATGATGATGCTGCGTCCCCGGGGGGGGAGTACGCTTTTTCATTCGAGCATCGCGGGCCTGGGCCCATTACCGGGGATTGTTCCTCTTCTGCGGACTTTATGGCGAAGGTACGCGGGCGAAGTCATAAAAAAGTTTCGCCTTCGGCTCTGTTTCTTCCTGTGGAGTATGCTGACTGTGCGCGCACCATGGCCTTGGTACTTTTTTTGTCGTTGCCTTTTCTTTCCGCACTTTCATCGTTTGTTTGCTTTCGTTTCTCTGGTTAATTCTTGTCCCATATGCCAGGCCATGGCTTCCGTGAACCGGCTGGCCGATCGGTACGACCTGGAGGTGGCTAAGGCGAGGAATCTTCCTGTCCTGGACGAACTGCGGAAGGAGAAAGCCAAGAATCGCGCGCTCCTTCGTGACTTGGATGTCGAGGCCGCGAGGGGTAAGGCCTTAGATGCCGAGGTAAAAAGCTTGCAGGGTCGTCTGGTGGAGTCGGAGGCGAAAGCCCGGGAGTTTGAGGAGACCGTGACCGCATTACGGGCTGAGAACAAAGATCTTGCCAAGGAGGCAGAGGAGGCAGCGGCGCTGGCTGCTGAGACCGAGGCGCTAAAGGGAGTGGTCGTTGCTTCTTTGAGGAATTCGGAGAAAGAGGTGCAAGCTTTGAAGAGGGGGATGAACCAAGAGGTGAGGAAACGAGTTCGGGTCGTGCGCGCGAGGTGTCAAGCGAAATTGGACATGGCCGCGAAGGCCTCCTTGGGCGGGCGCGAGAGGTACCGCGAAACCGAGCTTCTCGCACTCAAGCCCGAGGTAACTCGGACTTCGTCCACGATTTTGAGAAAGGGGAGATCTCTTCCATTCGGTCGAGAAGGAGAAGCCGGAGAGGGATGTGAAGGCGTATCAAGAGGCTTTGGATGGCCTCGAGCTCTTCGATAACGTCGATTTTCGGGTAACTCCGTCGGGTTCGGTCGGCACGGTCGAGTCAGGTCGTTCGACTCCACGCGGAGAGGTGACGAGTCGAGTCGTTCGCGGCTGCGGCGCCGTATTGGATCGGCATGGTTCGATGATAGGCTGCGCCGAGTGGGGTCGAGGGCGCGGGTTTGGTCGCTTCGGTACGGTGGGGTCGGTAGCCCTCCAGGGGATCGTGCACCGGTTGAGGACGATGTGGCGTAGGTTTTCCTTTGTACCTTTTCCTTTTCATGCTTTGGTGCTTTCTAGACTTTGGCCTGAGGAGGCTTTTAAATCTTAGTTTTTTATTTTGCTTTTGGATGTTGAATTGCCTGAGGAGGCCTTTAAACCTTTGTTTTGAAGACTTTGTCGTTTTTATTATGGATTTATAAGGTTATTTATCGATTGTTGGGTTGCGAAGTGGTTTTCGGCTTATATTAATGAAGTCGATTTCCATTAATTGTTTGTTTGCGGAGTAGTTTCGGCTTGGATCGATAGAGTTATATTAATCATTTGATTGCGGAATTGTTTCCGCTTATTAGAAATTTGTATAGCGCGCCGCCGTTGGGTTCTAATATGGGTTGTCTCGTTTGAGACGTGTTATTGCACGGCCGGTCGACGATGTGGTTGTTGTGTTTTTGGAGTGGAGTGTGAACTCGGGGTAGTGTACGTACCCTAGCCCCCCCCCTTTTCGAGAAAAGAAGAGGAACGTTTTTTTTTTTTTTATTATAGCTGTGCTCAAAGTTGAGTTGCCTACGTACCCCTAAAAGGGGATCAAGCCTTGCCGTAGTTCGCTAAATGAATTACAAGTTTATTGAATGGTAAAGTTTTAGCAATAATATTTCTTGAGATGGATCGAGTTCCATGATCTTGGGATAGCTTTTCCTTCGTCGTCTTCGAGTTCGTACACGCCTGGTCGGACTATTTTTGTTACGCGATAAGGCCCTTCCCAATTTATTCCTAGTTTTCCGGCGTTGAGTTCTGCGGTGTTTTGAAAGACTTTCCTGAGCACTAGTTCGCCTTCGAAGAATCTTCTGTGGTTTACTTTGGCGTTATAGTATTTAGCGGCGGCTTGTTGGTAGTTTTGCATCCTTATAAGGGCTTTGTCCCTTCGTTCTTCGATGACGTCCAAAGTGTCTATCATGAGTTGATCGTTTTGAAGCGGATTTTCGGGTACGATTAGCCTTCGATGCGGGGACTTCGACCTCGGCGGGGAACGATTGCCTCCGTACCGTGTATAAGTGCGAATGGTGAATCGTTTGTTGCTCTTCTAGGTGTTGTCCGGTGTGACCATAGTACTCCGTCGAGTTCGTCGCCCATGTTCCTTTTTTGGCGTCGAGCCGTTTTTTGAGTCCATCGAGGATTCTTTTGTTTGATGCTTCGACTTGTCCGTTTCCTTGGGGGTACCTTGGGGTTGATTTGCTAAGCCTTATGTTGTATTTTTCGCGAAGTTCTCGAAAGCGTTGGAGATGAATTGTGATCCGTTGTCCGTGACTATCTCGTAGGGTATTCCATGCTGCGGATGATGTTTTTCCATATAAATTTTTGCACATGGGTTTCCTTGATTTTTGCGAAGCTTTCGGCCTCTATCCATTTGGAGAAGTAGTACGTGAGTACGAGTAGGTATTGTTTTTGCCTGGATTTGTGCATTGGTCCGACGATGTCCATCGACCACCTCATGAAAGGGTAAGGTGATGTTATGGACGACATGTGCTCGGTTGGGCGGTGGATGAAAGGTGCGTGCTTTTGACACTTGTCACACTTTCGTGCGTATGCTTCGCGATCCGCTACCATTGTTGGCGATAGTATCCTTGCCTTTTTACTTTGAATGCTAGGGATCGCCTCCCGAATGATTTCCGCATGTTCCTTCGTGTATCTCTGTCATGACCTTTTTGATCTCGTTTCCGGCTATGCATATAAGTAGAGGTCCGTCTAGACTCCATCTGAATAGGTTTCCGTCTTTGGTTATGTATCTTGAACTCTTTGCTTTTAGTTTTCTCGCGTCCCATTTGTTTGGAGGAAGCGTTCCGTCCATGATGTATGCGGCTATTTCCCGTGTCCAATCTGTTTCGTCGGCGTCTCGTCTGGTCGAGGTTCGTGCTTTCTATGTCTTCTTCCGTTAGTGGTTCCTGGTTGGGGTTTCGGTCTGTGTCAGGGTTTTCGATGACCGCGACTTGTTGAGGCAAGTCTGGTTGCGTAGTTTCTTGGGAATCCTTGTTGCCAGCTATCGTTGGTTGTGGCGTTTCGTTTGGAGTTGTTTCCTTAGTTTCCAGGTCGCTAGATATGCTTGGTGAGTCAATGCTCTCAACCGGTATTATCCTTTTTATGGTCGGGTCCGATGTCGATGCTAGAGCGGCTAGAGCATCTGCAGAGGAGTTTTCTCCCCTCGGGATTTTGATTAGTTCGAAGTGCTCGAGTTGTTTGGCCAGCGTTTTTACGACTTCCAAGTATGCTTCCATTCTTCGGTCTCGGTCTCGTACTCTCCGTTGAATTGGTTGGTTACCAGTTGTGAATCGCTGTGCGCGGTTATTCTCTTTGCCTTGATTGCTATAGCTAGCCTTAACCCTGCGATTAACGCTTCGTACTCGCTTCGTTGTTTGAGGCGCCGAAATTGAGTACGAAAGATTGCTCGATTATTTCTCCGCTTGGCGAGGTTAGTCTTATTCCGATTCCGGATCCTTGTTTTGAGCTAGAACCGTCCGCGAATAGGTACCATGTTCCCGTTTGTCCGTTGTCGAGGTTCGGGTCTTCGGGTGGTAATTCTATTAGGAAATCGGCCAAGACTGTGACTTTGAACATGTTTTGTTTTTGAACTCTATGTCGTATTCGCTTAGTTCCACCGCCCATTTGGACAATCTTCCGGATAGACTTGGGTCGTGCAAGATTTGCCGTATTGGATGGTCCGAGAATATCGTTATCGAATGCGACCGAAAGTACGGCCCGAGTTTTCTTCTTTGCGGTTATGACGGCTAGAGCAAGTTTTTCCATTAAGGGGTATCTAGTTTCGGGTCCGTCTAATGTTTTGCTGACATAGAATATCGGTTTTTGCTCGCCTCTTTCATCCTTTACTAGTACCCCGCTAACTGCGTGCGGTGATACAGCTATGTATAGGTATAGTGTTTCGCCGTTCTCGGGTTTTGATAGTATCGGCGGTGTCATGAGGTACTTTTTGAGCTGTGTAAAGGCTTCTTCGCATTGGTCATCCCAATGAAATTTCTTGTTCCCTTTCAAGAGTTGGTAGAAAGGGAGACATTTATCCGTTGATCGTGCAATGAAGCGGTTCAGAGCTGCTATCCTCCCGGTTAGTCGTTGGACTTCTTTGGTGTTTTTTGGCGAAGCCATGTTCAGTAACGCGTTTATTTGCCTTGGGTTAGCTTCTATACCGCGTTTCGTGACTAAGTACCCTAAAAATTCGCCGGATGTTACTCCGAACGTGCATTTAGAGGGGTTTAGTTTCATTCCGTGTTTGTTGAGTACTTGGAAGCATTCTCTTAAGTGGCCGACGTGGTCGTCTTCTATTGCGGATTTCACGAGCATGTCGTCAATATAGACTTCCATTGTCTCGCCTAGTTGCTTTGAGAACATGCGGTTTACGAGTCTTTGGTAAGTTGCGCTGCGTTTTTAGTCCGAATGGCATCACTTTGTAACGATAAATTCCTCGGTCCGTTATGAAAATTGTTTTTTCTCGATCGTTCGGATGCATCGGGATGCGGTTGTACCGGAGAATGCATCCATGAACGAGAGTAATTGGTATCTGCCGTGGCTTCGACCAATACGTACATGTGTGGGAGAGGAAGCTATCCTTGGGGCATGCTTTGTTCGGATCCGTGAAATCTATGCATACGCGCCATTTTCCGTTTTTCTTTTTTACCACGACGGGGTTTGCTAGCCAATCCGGGTATTTGACCTCGGTGATTTGTCCCCCGCGTTAAGTAGTCTCTCGACTTCGGCTTGCACGGCTTTGGCCCCGTCCGGACCTAGCTTTCGCCTCTTTTGTTTTATCGGTTTGAAAGTCGGATCCGCGTTTAGTTCGTGAAAAGTAATGTCCGAGGCTTATCCCGGACATGTCCGCTGTTGACCATGCGAATGTTTCCTTGTTCTCTTTCAGGAAGTCGATTAGTTCCTTTTTGATGGTTCCTTTGAGCTTTGATCTGATTCCAACGCAATGTTCCGGGTTTCTGCCGTCTATGCATGTCTGTGTTACTTGATCAAGTCGTGGCTCTTCGTATGTCTGTTGTTCGGGGTCCACGGCTTGGATCTGTAATTGCTATTGTTGTGATTGCCTTTGGCGGAATTCCGCTAAGTAGCATTCCCTTGTTGATCTTTGGCTGCCTCGGATAGTCTGAACCCCTTCGTCCGTTGGGAATTTGAGGCATTGGTGGTAGGGTGAGGGCACAGCCTTCATCATGTTGATCCATGGTGTTCCGAGTATAGCGTTGTATATGGCGGGTTTGTCAATGACATCGAATTCGACCATTTTTGTTATGCCTGCCTCGTGTACGGGCAATGTTATCGTTCCAAGTGTCATTGATGTGTTACTCGCGAATCCGGTTAAGGCTGCTGGTGGTCCTTTGATCTCTGATTCGTCTATTTGCATTTTCTTGAGGGTGCTTCTGAAGATTAGGTCCACCGAGCTCCCGTGTCGACCGGCATCTGGCGACCTCCCATCCGTTAACTAATAATTCGATAACGAGTGGGTCCGCATGCGGTGCGTCCGATCTATTGTCTCCTCTTCGCCGAAGGAAACGGGAAAGCTTGTTTCGGTTGGGTATGTTTGATGTTTTTCGCTGCTTTCTGCCCTTCGTTTGTATGCTTTGATTGAGGTTGCGGAGCTAAGGCAGTATTGCATGTTCCCCATGATCATGTTGACACGTTTCTTTGGTTCGGGCAACGGTGTTGCGTTCGGCGCTACCTCTCTTGGCCTTTTGGGTGCCTCTTGGGCGGGTTGGGTTTTGCCGTCCCTTTTTGGCTCGGTTTCCGTGTTTGTCATGTTGTCGATGGTTGGATTGTTCTTCTCGTATTCGGCCATTAGCTCCAGTTGGAGTAACCTGCACTCGCTAGTGTGGTGTCCTCTGGAGTTGTGTCTAGCGCATCTCGCGTTTTCGTCGTAAGGCTTTTTTCGCTGGTTCCATGTTCCGGGTCTTTGCTGGTTGCGTCCGACCTGAGAGTTCCTTTCTCCGGTTGGGTCCTGGTTGAATTGGTTCGGGTTTGCCACCTGTTGTGTCGGGATCGCATTTACGTATGGTTTGACTAGCTCGTTGTATTTCTTGGCGAGGGCATCTCTTTCCTCCTCCATTAGTATGTGGCATTGGGCTCGATGTAGTGCGTCGTCGATTGTGACCGGTTTTTCGATATGAATGTGCTTCTTGAAGTCGGAGTCGAACCAGAGGGCGTTTCTGAGTGCGGATAATGCTACGGTGTCGGTTACTTTCACTTTTGAAAGCACGGCTTTAAATTTTTCGATTATGCTCCTTAGCGATTCTGTGGGTCCTTGGGATAGTGTGAATAGTTCCGCTTCGGTTGTTTCTTCCTGGATGTACACTGAGTAGTGCTTGAGGAACATCGCCGTGAGTTGGTTGAAACTGGTGATTGATCCTTGTTCGATTTTTGAGAACCATGTCAGGGCCGGTCCTGAGAGGTTTTCTACGAACAGTTGACAGTATCCTGCCTCTCGTTCCTTGTCGCTGAATTGAGCTCTCCCGACCGCGATGCGGAATGCCGTCACGTGCTCCCTCGGGTCGGATAAGCCATCGTAGACCGGAAGTTTGATCTTTCCCGGGTTTTTTACTGGAGTTTCGACCAGGTGATTAGCGAAGGGGGTTTTCAAGGATTCCTCGATTAGTCTGTCGATTTCGGGTGCCGCGCTTGTGGCTTGGTGGATTTCCGATCTCATTTTCTTTAGTGAGTCGGATAGCAACTTCTTCATTTCGTCCAAGGTTGCGTTGCCGAAGATGTCGTTTGGGTCTTCCGAATTGCCCGACTGTCGATGATTGTCTCGGCTAGGGTCGTAAACGATGTTTGGAAATTCGCGAACGGTTCCCGCGGGGTTGCGGTTGAGGTTTGCCGGATTGCGGTCTGTCCCTGCCGGGGTAAGGCACGCACTTCGTGGTTCGCGGTTGATGTGCGGGTTGTCTCGACTCGTCCCGAGCACGACGCGGTAAGCATCCTGCGAATCGCGGTCGGGGTCGGTCGAGATCTGCTCGTTGCTCGGCCGGCCACGGTCTTGAACCAACGTGATGTTCGGGCCCGGACTTGAATAGTTGGGGCCAGCGCCTGAACGGTTGAGGGCAGTTCCTGGCAGGTTGAGGCTGTCGCCCTGTGGGTTGAAGCTTGCGCCTGGATGGTCGAGGATAGTTCCTTGCAGATTGGGGCTAATGCCCTGCGGGTTGAGGCTTGCGCCTGGATGGTTGAGGATAGTTCCTTGCAGATTGGGGCTAATGCCCTGCGGGTTGAGGCTTGCGCCTGGATGGTTGAGGATAGCTCCTCGCAGGTCGGGGCTTCCAGAGGAGGTGGTGTTGCTCGGTCCTCCGAATTCGATGGTTGAATTGTTGGCGCCCGTCGGGGGCGAGCTGAAGTCCAGTTGGGTTCTTCGGATCGGGCTCAGGTCGGCCCTTTGGCGTCTAGATTCGCGGACGGATTCGCCTATTGCGTTGATTGTGGCGGTGAGGTCCTCGATTTGTTGGTGAGTTTTCTTCGACTCTTGATCTATGCGCAGAGCGTTGGCTTGCCCATCGGCGTCGATCTTATTAACTTTTTCCAAGAGTGCGGTTAACGCTTGTTGGATGTTATTGGCCACGTTAGCATTGATCTCGACCGATGCAAGTTGGGATGTGAAATTATCTGACATCTTGATTCGAGGATTTGATCCGGATGGTGTGATTTGTATCGAAAATTAGTCGATCCCCTCAGACGGCGCCAAATGAAGAAGCCAAAAAGCTCTTCACAATGGTAAAAGGGAATCAATCTACTTTATGATCAAATATCCAAATTCAAACCTTATGAGATAATATGAATAACGTAAAAATATGATTTTATTGATGATGATCTTTAAGAAAGGATTACAAAATATTTATCTATGATTGAGAACAAGAGAGTACAAAATTTAGGTCTAGAAAACGTGAGAGAAGATGAGGAGGCCGAAATTAGGTTTTTCCTCCTTTTATATGCGATCCCCTCCTTCAAGCCAGGTTGAGGCGGTTCCTATATACTCGCCCCAACTGTCCGCGAATCCAGGGGGTGGTTGTTGTGCGTTTTGGACTCCTTCCTTCTTCGTTGGGCCTTTTCTTTTGTTGGGCTTTTATCAATCTGTCAAAAGATTGGGCCGAATCAGGCCCAGGAGAATTCAGGTACCAACAGCACCTCTGCATTTTGTTGATATCATGCCTGATGACATAACATTACCAACAGATCCTACATCTATATCACCTAGTGCCTCATCTAATATAGAAGTAATAGAACCAATAGATACAAGTAGAGACTCAGTTCCCATTGTTAGGTCTAAGCGTCTGACTAAAGCTCCTAGTTATTTATCTGAGTATCATTGCTCTCTTGTTCCATTCATATAACCTAATCCACCTATTACTTTACCACCTTTACCTACTACCTTTTCATCCCATGTTAAAACCACTCCTTATCCTATTCAGACTGTTCTCTCTTATGACAACCTAACACCACTTTATCAGTCCTATATTTTTGCCTATAACCTTGAAACAGAGCCTAAAACCTTTGCTCAAGCCATGAAATCAGAAAAGTGGACATATGCAACCAATGAGGAGATACATGCTCTTGAGCTTAACAGGACATGGGATATTACTTCTTTACCTCCTGGTAAGAATGTTGTCGGTTGTAAATGGATATTTACTCTCAAGTATAATCCAGATGGGACTATTGAAAGACACAAAGCACGTTTGGTAGCTCAAGGTTTTACACAACAAGAAGGGATTGATTACTTGGATACATTCTCTCCTGTGGCAAAACTGACAAGTGTGAAGCTTTTGCTTAGTCTTACAGCAATAAAAGGATGGAGTCTTACACAGATGGATGTGTCCAATGCTTTTTTACATGGTGAATTAGATAAAGAAATCTATATGCGACTTCCTCCCGGCTATGCACCTCCTCAAGGTATGATCTTGCCTCCTCAGCCTGTTTGTCGTCTCTTGAAGTCATTATATGGACTTAAACAGGCTTCAAGACAATGGTACAAAAGGTTCTCCTCTGTACTTTTAGGAGACAACTTTGTTCAATCACCAGCAGACAACACATTGTTTGTCAAGGTAGAACAAGACTCATTCATTGTTGTATTGGTATATGTTGATGATATTATGATTGCAAGCAACAATGACAAGACGGTGGAGAATTTAAAGAAGCTATTACAATCTGAATTCAAGATAAAAGATCTTGGACCAGCTAGATTCTTTCTTGGTCTGGAAATTGCTAGATCAAATGCTGGTATTTCTGTTTGTCAAAGGAAGTATGCACTTAACCTCCTGGAAGATGCTGGCCTCACATGATGCAAACCAAGTTCAGTTCCCATGGATCCTAATATGCATCTGACAAAAGATATGGGGACACCATTGGCAACACCAACATCTTACAGAGAACTTATTGGGAGGTTGCTTTATCTCACTATTACAAACCTGACATCATTTTTGTTGTTCATCAGCTGAGTCAGTTTTTGTCGGCACCAACTGATTCACACTTGCAAGCTGCTCATAAAGTTCTCCGTTACAAAAATAAACAATATTTAATTAAAATATTTAATTAAAATAAACCCTAAACAAACAATTATATCTCATTTAACACTAAACTTTAAACAATAAGTAGTAAATCTAAATAATATTTTAAACAATTTGGATAAATTTGTAAAGGATTTATTAGGATATTGATAAATGGTTTAATCCGGTTTAATAGCTTGGTTATATCGGTTTAGTATCAGTATAAATACAGTGGATAATATGTAAATATCTTAATCTTTTACAGAATAATAAAAGAGTTTGTTACAAATCATCTTCAAGCTTCGTCTTCTTCTTCTCCGGTGTAACGGATTTAATAGGATTATTTAACCACTAAAAATCGTAAAATGTATAAATTTAGAAAGAATAATTTGAGTTAGGTGTAATTTTGAAAATGAGGATTAGAAAATGCACAATTTTTTGAATTTCTCACTAGATATTCACATATCACATCATTAATATATATACATTCCTTATGTTTTTCTGATGGTGTAATACATAAGTTTATATATACATTTTGAAGAAATAAAAAGAAAGAATCTTATTAACACAACAATGGTGTAGTCATGTGATCATTATAATGAGTATATTCATGGTGCGTTCCATACGGTGGTTCTTGCTCGTCTCCTCCTTCTCCGTCGTCGTTTTCGCCGCCGCCGCCGCCGGTGAGATCTTCAATTTCGAGAATCTCGACCCTCCGTTTCATTTTCTTTTGTAATTTTATTGCAATATCCGACGGTCTAAATAGTCCACAAACAATTATCTTACGTTCCTTTTTGTCAATCATGTGTGTATCAACTTCTTCATAATTATAAAAACATGTGTTAATTAATTAGTACCAAATCGCATTTTATATATGGTTAAGTATTCGGTTAACCAAAATGTTTAATCGTTATGGTCTAAAAAAAACTTCTTGCTTAGAATTATATTCTCAAATTTGAAAAATAATTAGACTTTTTGATGAAATTTTGATTAATCTATTTAAACTACATTAAAACCTTTATAAATTAACAATATGATGACTATACTATCGTACTAAAAATATTAATTTAAAGCGATTACTAATTTATAAAAAGACAAATTAAAAAATTTGCACACAAAAAAAGAAAGACATATAACACTAGAAATTAGATTTAGGACCAAACAAGACTATTAATCTAGAGAGTTATTAGTCTATAAATATCAATTTATAGAGGTTATAATAATATAGAAAATGTTTTCTAAAACTATAATATTTTTGATTTTTTTTTTAATATATTTTGATTATATAAAACTATATACCAACCTTTCATATTGATGACAATCCTTCTAACTTTTCTACAACAAGAATTGCAATCCAAGTTAATCCTCATCACAACACAACATTGCCTCTACATAATTATCATAAATTATATATAACCTCCCCAAAAAATCAATAAATCTAAAAATATTTATAGTTAAAAAAAAACTAAAAGAAAAAAAAAAAAACCTTCTCTGACATGGGATGAAAGTGCAAAGCTGTTCTAATGTTTTGGCCAAAAAACACAAGAAACTATATAACAAAATCAAAGAATTTATAAATAGAATTATAAATTAAGCTTTTAGAATCAGATTCTCTAACTTAAGTTGAGAAGAAAAGATTATATAACTAAACTGGTTTTGGTTTTTGTTATGTTACCTATCCATCATTCAGAAGCATCTTCTAAACAACTTCCTCAATTCCCTACACGGTTTAACCAAACCCGATATATAAAGATAAATTAATCCGGTTAAACCTAACCGTATATATATATATATATATATATATAATTAAGAGAAATTCCTTAGAATACCATCAAAATAAGTTTTTTGTTTTAAAAATACCATTAAAAAGTTTTTTATAACAAAAATACCATTAAAAAGTTTTTTATAACAAAAATACCATTAAAATGTTTTTTATAACAAAAATACCATCAAAAAGTAGTAGTTTACAAAAATACCACAAACTCAAAAAACGAGTTTTAACACTTTTAGATTTTAATTTTTTTCATTTGGGTTCGCTATATATTGTTTAGGGTATAGTTTAGAAGGGGTAGGGTATAGTTTTTTGGAGATTTTGGGTGTAATTTTGAAAATTTAAGATTTGTGGTATTTATGAGAAAAAACTTTTTAATGGTATTTGTAAAAAATTTCAAAATTCGTGCTAATTGTGTTATAAAAAACTTTTTTTGGTGGTATTCATAAGAATTTCCCTATAATTAATCTAGTTTAATTATCCGGTTATTAAATTACTTCGTTTATGAAATCTAATTCAAATGGTTTAGTTTTGTAATTCTTCCTAAAGGATTTTGTTTTACAAAAAACCACAAATAAAAAAGAGGAATTCACAAATCTACACCCTTTCAACCCCTTCTTCACAAAACTACTCCTAATTTAATATTTTCACATATTTACACCCTTTCAAAATTTTAAAAGCTTGATTTAACCTTTAAAAAATTACCAAAATTAAAAAAATTTCATTTGGATTCGCTAATTAGTGTTTAGGGTATAGTATTAAGGGGGTAGGATTGTTTGAGTAGAGTTTATTTGGATTTAATTTTGAGTGTTTAGGTGTAGTTTTGTGAAGTATTTTAGAAATGGTGTAGTTTTGTGACATGTAATTCAAATGGTGTAGTTTTGTGATTCTCCCAACAAAAAAAGAGATATAACACTTGTAGAATTTAAAATTTTTCATATGGGTTTACTATATAGTATATAGGGTGTAGTTTTGAAGATGATAAATTTAGTTTTCAAAATTTAGAGTTTTCTTTTAAAATTTTTAACTAATATAAAATTTGTGTATTTTTGAAAAACATATTTTAATAGTATGTGTAAAATTTTCGAAAATGTGTCCGAATTTTGTAAGAAATTGTTTATTTAATGTTACTTAAAAGAATTTTCTTGAATTTAAATGTGCAGAGATATCTATGCCTAAACCAAACCAAAAAATATATTAATTATTAATTATCTTTTGCATTAAACAATTTTCTATAAGTTTCTAATTGTCCCGTATTGTCCGATTTGTTGCCTTGTTCATGCTTTCATTTTTCCTACACAACAAATACAATACATCGAATATATCCAATTTATTGGTTTCCTAAATTAATCAAGAGGAATTGGCAAAATTATATATTTTCAACCATTTTTCATAAAACTACACGGAATTCAATATTTTTACATATTTACATATTTTCAAAATTTTAAATAATTGATTTATCTTTTAAAAGATTATTAAAATTGATTTTTTTATTTGTATTCATTAATTAGTATTTAGAGTAAAAAGTAAAATTATGGGGATAGTTTTATTTAGATATGATTTGAGTGTTTAATTTTTTTATTTTTTTAATAATTTATTTTTGTAATTTAAAAATGGAGAATTACAAAACTACACCATTTGAATTATATTTCACAAAACTACACCATTTCAAAATTACTTCACAAAACTACATCTAAACACTCAAAATTAAATCCAAATAAACCCTACCCACACAATTCTACCCCTTTAATATTATACCCTAAACACTAATTAGCGAACCCAAATGAAATTTTTTTAATTTTGATAATTTTTTAAAAGGTAAATCAAATTTTTAAAATTTTAAAATGGTGTAAATATGTGAAAAAATTAAATTATGTGTAGTTTTGTGAAGGAAAGGTTGAAAGGGTGTATTTTTGTGAATTTATCTTCAAAAAATTTAGTTTTGTAATTGTTTCATTAACAAATATAAATATAAATATAAATAATATAATCGACCAAACAAACAAAGAAAAAAAAGAAAAGTAAAGTAGCCGCCTCATCTTCCTCGTCGTCTCTTTGTCTCTCTCTCTCTCTCTCTCTCTCTCTCTCTCTCTCTCTCTCTATGGAGGGCTCGATTTAGGTTTCTCCTCATCGCCACAAATCTCTATAGACTCTCTCTCTCTAGGTAATCTCATCTTCTTCGTCTCTGCTGTATCTCTCTCCTTCTCTCTCTTCATTTTCAATTTTTAGGGTTTTCTCGCACATTTCTGTTGATTCACATCTTCTGGGTTTTATGAACTCTTATAAAATCGAGAATCGCTTTCTGGGTTTTGTTCGTTGTTGTCTCAATTGAAGAAATCGATAAAGTTGTCAACTTTTACCCTTTGTTATGTTTGCTTGAAGATCTCTATCTTCGATTCTCCATAACGATTCATTCGCCTTCTTCTTCCTTTCTTGAAGAACTCTTATGCTTTTAAAATCAGCTTTGTTTGGTGGTTTATATATTAGCTTAAGCTTTTTATTGTTTATACAAAGCTATTGTTGCTTCCTTATATGTTGTTGATGCTATTAGCTATGTTGCTTCATTACATAGTACATGATGTTGATGTTATTAGCTATGTGGCTTCGCTACATGCTGTTTTTGTTAGCTATGTTGCTTTGCTTCACTACATGTTGTTGATGTTATTAGCTATGTTGCTTCATTACATGTTGTTGATGTTATTAGCTATGTTGCTTTGCTTCATTACATATCGCTGATGTTGTTAGCTATGTTGCTTCATTGCACGTTGTTGATGTTATTAGCTATGTTTCTTCATCACATGTTGTTAATGTTAGTTATGTTGCTTTGATTCATTACATGTTGTTTAAGTTATTAGCTATGTTGCTTCATTACTACCTCCTGTTGATGTTAGCTATATATGAATCTTTCTTGTCTTTAGCTTCTACTTCGCCTTTGTTCGGCCATTTTTATTAGCAAATATGTGTGTTGCTCATGCAAAAGTTTGATCTTGTGTAGGTGTATAAGTCAGTTGGTATTGCATTGTAACTCAAAAAGGACTATTTTTAGAACAACACCATGCCGAAAGAGAGGAAAGACCGTTCTGTATCTCACGAAAGGTACAAAAGATCTCCGCTGTTGTGCTGTGAATCCAGTGGACGCGGCCATGCTGTAAAGCCGAATGAGAAACAAGTTAAAGAATGGGAAGAAGCTCGGTGTCCTGTATGTATGGAACATCCACACAACGGTATCTTACTGGTTTGCTCTTCTTACGAAAACGGTTGCAGGCCTTACATGTGTGACACTAGTCACCGCCATTCAAACTGTTTCGATCAGTTCCGTAAAGCTTCTAAACACAAACAAGACGAAGAAGAAACCGATGTACCTATCGAGACAGAACACTTGGTAGTTTCAGACATAACTAATGTAGATGTAAGAGAAGAGGATGCATCGGTTATTATAGCTACAGAGGAGGATCAGGACAAGACCGAAAAACAGAAGCTTACTTGCCCATTATGCCGTGGAGTTGTAAAAGAATGGCTAGTTGTTGAACCAGCTCGGTGTTTCATGAACTCGAAACACAGAAGCTGTTCTTCAGAGACATGTGATTTCAGCGGAGCTTACACAGATCTAAGAAAGCACGCGAGGCTTCAACATCCGGGCGTTAGGCCATCGGAAGCAGATCCCGAGAGACAGAGAAGCTGGAGGAGATTAGAGAGACAGAGAGATTTAGGTGATTTACTTAGCACACTACGATCATCTTTTGGTGGAGAAGAGAGAATAATTAATAGTAGTAGTATCAATGAAGAAGAAGACGATGAAGAAGGGATCTTATCTTTCGATGATGGTGGTTGGCTTACGGTGTTTTACTTGATCCGTGTGTTCAGACCAGGGATGAGGCCGGCAAGGAGGACGTGGCCAGGGACACCAAGAGCTAGATCACATGTAGGTGTAAGAAGAAGATCTTCAAGGCTTTGGGGAGAGAGCTATGAAGGTAATGCTGATACAAGAGGAGCTTTGTCGTCGAGAGATGATGGTGAAGAAGAGACTAATCAGTCTTCTGATGAAGAAGAGTTTGGAGCTCGAAGGCGTCGAGTTAGGAGAAGAAGAAGAAGAGCTTTCATATATGATGATGATGAGGAAGATGAAGAAGAAGAGAGATAGAGATGGTTCTTTTAAAAGATAGTATATGTGGGGGAGAGACTTTTGTAGTAATAACCCTCAAATTCTGAAATTTTCTGTTTTGTAAAATTTGGTTGGAGATTTGAAGAAAAGTTTCTATTGAGGAAACAAAATATTTAAATAATTTCTACAAAAATTTAATTACCATCTTCATTGAGAAAGCTAAGTAAGAAGAAGAAGAACAAGATTGGAGCAAAAGCTGAAGTTTCTTTGTTGGCATATAAGCAAGAATATTTAGAATTTGAATGCTTACAAAAATACTAATTTTTATAATTTGATATATTTAAAGATTTGGATTAATATAACTATTTAAAAAAATTCCTAAACACTACTGATAAAAGTGTTTAGGCCATAAATAACATTATAGGTTTTTTATGTCCACAATTCCATTAAAAAAGCTTTTTGGAAAATATACATCAACATAAAACCACAAAAGGTTTTACATTTTAGAAGTTTTTACTTTTTAGGACTTAATTTTGAAGCGAGTAGAGTATATTTTTGAAAGTTTTGAACTAGTTCAAATTTTGTGGTATTTCTATCAGTATAACCTTTTAGTGGTATTTTATGCCTAAACATGTATTTAAAACGCACAAAGAAACACAATTTATAATTTCACCTTATCTATATAAGAAAAACCAAAATTTTCACTGACAAAAAAGATGTATTTTTAACCAAAATCTAAAGCTTGATCATCAAACACATTAATATCAGAATCAAACCATTGCATTTCCTCAGACAAATTTTGAACCATAAAATAAATCTCATGACAAAGAGGATGAGATCTGTCTTCTGCATTAAACACACAAATTTGATTCATAATCTCAATCCAACTCCAACCTGCTAATTTCTTCACACCTCTCTCTCTCATCATCTTCTTCACATTAGCTTTCTCTTCCCATCTTTTGACATCACTATACATATGAGACAACATTACATAACTAACATGATCTCCTGGTTCTGTCTCTATCAAATGTTTAGCCACTTTTGTAGCCATTTCTATCTCCCCACAAGCCCTGCAAGCTCCCAAGAATGTTTTCAACACCATAGGATCAGGATTCATTGGCATCGACTCGATCAAGTCCTTTGCTTTCTCCACAAGCCCTGCTCTGCCTAAGAGATCAACCGTAACCGCGTAATGCTCTGTTCTTGGTTTGATTTTGTAAACAGGTTCCATCGAGTTAAGCAATTCTAGTCCTTCTTGTACTAAACCGGCGTGGCTACAAGCTGTTAGTATCGCTGTGAAGGTTACATGGTCTAGTTTCACTGTTTGGTTACACATTTGAGCGAAGAGATCAAGAGAGACTTGTCCTGAACCGTGTTGAGCGTAACCTAGTATCATCGCGTTCCAAGCTATTGTACTGTCTTTGGAAGATATCTGCTCAAAGCATTTTCGCGCTGTTTCTATGACTCCACATTTCGAGTACATCGAGATCAGAGAACTTGTTACAAACTCGTTTGATTCGTAGCTTGATTTAGTGGCAAGAGCGTGAATCTGCTGACCTAATTGTAATGTTGCTAGGTCCGAGCAAGATCTGAGAGCTGCAGAGAAAGCGTAATCGTCTACTTCTTCTATGTTCGAAGATCTCAAGTAGCTAAAGAACGTAACAGCGTCTTCACTGTGACCCTTTTGCGATAAACCTGTCAGAATCGAGTTCCAAGAGACGAGATCCTTAGATTCTAAAGATTCAAATAGAAAGAGAGAATCTTCAATGGTAGGAAACTGAATATATATAGAGATCAACGCGTTCGAGACCGAAGTAACTTGTTCTAATCCATTCTTTATCACCAAACCATGCAATGACATACCAAAGATTCCATGTTCTTCCACAGAGCATGCACTTAACACGCTTGTGTAAGTATAAACGTCGGTTTCGATCATATTCCCTTGCATTTCGATAAACAGCTCAAAAGCAGAGTCCTTTAGCTCGTGTTTAGAGAAACCCGCGATCATCGAGTTCCACGAAATCAAGTCTTTGAACCCACCCAAGCCATCGAAAACACTCTTGGCATCCGATACACAACCACAATCCGAATAAGAACCGATCATCGAGTTACAAATTGTAATCTCTTGTTCAAGTCCTAGCCTCAAGACCTTACTATGAACTTGCTTCAACAACTCATAAAACATAGGATCAGCAAGCAGAGTAATAACCGGAGCAAAAGTACCATCATCCATTCTCGTTGTATCCATAGAACCAAACAACAGAAACACCGTCTCGATATCTCGAACCTGCACAAACCCATCAATCAAAGCATTCCAAGAAACAGAATTAGGCACAGAAATCTCCTGAAAAGCAACAAACCCATCTTCAACACATCCGCATTTCGCATACATATCAACCAACGCGCTTCCTACATAGACATTACACTTAAACCCTCCTTTTATAACCAAAGTATGTACTTGCTGTCCAAGATCAAACCTTTTCAAAGAACCAATCCCTTTCAATAACATACTATAACTATACCCATCAACATGACATCCACATCTTCTCATAAATGTAAACAAAACCCATGATTTGTATGATTTCTCAGAGCTTGTGTAGCCAGAGATCATTGTGTTCCAAGACACTGTGTCTCTGTGAGGCATTTCGTCGAACAACTTGTGGGCAAGACCCAAAAAGCCAGATTTTATGTAAGAAGCTATGATTCTGTTTGATACGTAAGTATCTGTGATGTAACCATGTTTGATTGCGTAACAATGTGTAAAGGAAAGATTTTTGAAAGTGTAGAAAGAGGTCTCTAGTAGAGAAGCTAAGAACGGTTTCATTCATCTGTGTGTTTTTTCTCTTCTGTTCAAAAATGAACTCTTTATTTTTCGTGGAATCTAATAGGATCAAATGCTGGTAAGACGTCGTCGTATTAGTTTCAAAATTAAACAAAAAAAACATATGCACAATATTATTATTATAAAGGACAATTTTCAGAATTACCATAGAAAAACTATTTTTTGCACTAAAATATTATAATTATTTTTTTTAATACTACTAAAAAAGAGGTAACTGGTGTAATTCACAAAACTACACTTAATTCAATATTTTTACATATTTACATCAATTTAGTTTTTTAAATGGTTACCAAAATTTAATCTTTTTATTTATGTTCGATAATTAGCGTTTATGGTATAATATTAAACGGTAAGATTATGTATGTAAGGTTTATTTAAATTTAATTTTGAGTGTTTAGATATAGTTTTGAAAAATGACTTTATAATGATGTAGTTTTGTGAAATACAATTCAAAATGTGTGATTTTGAAACGGGAGAATTACAAAACTACACCATTTGAATTACATTTCACAAAACTACATCATTTCAAAAATATTTCACAAAACTATACCTAAACACTCAAAATTAAAGAATAATTCACAAAACTACACTCATTCAACCCCTCCTTCACAAAACTACACTTAATTTAATTTTTTCACATATTTATACCCTTTCAAAATTTTAAAAGCTTGATTTACCCTTTAAAAAATTACCAAAATTAAAATCTGTTCATTTGGGTTCGCTAATTAGTGTTTAGGGTATAGTATTAAGGGGTAAGATTGTGTGGGTAGGGTTTATTTGAATTTAATTTTGAGTGTTTATATATAGTTTTGTGAAATATTTTTGAAATGGTGTAGTTTTGTAATTCTCCCAAAATTAAATCAAAATAAATCATACCCACTAAATCTTACATTTTTAATATTGAACCATAATCAATAACTAACGAATTCAAATAAAAATATTTTAATTTTTAGTAAATTTTTATATGGTAATTGAACCATTTAAAATTTGAAATAGTGTAAATATAAAAAAAAATTGAATTAAATATAATCTTTTGAAAGAAGGATTAAAATCGTTTAGTTTTGTGAATTTCTCGTAATCTAATCTATACTATTAAAATGAAATCATTTTTACAAAGAAGACAAAAAAAATTGTATTTATAATGTTGACACTTTATATAACCTATGGTTATATTTAAAAACAAAATAAAGAGAAACATTTAAGTTTCAACACCAAAATAAGAAACAAAAACAAAAATATTTGAATAAGAATATTTAAAAAAGGAAAGAAAACATTGTTTTAAGTTTTTAACATCCAATTTGAATACAAAATTATGATATCCACATATATATTTTTCTATAACGGGTCATTAAAAATTAAAAATAGAATTTGAAATTACGAATAATAATTGTTATTAGACTAAATCAAGATTAGTTTATGTATAGTATATATGTGTAATGTTTGCGATGGGTCGGAAAATATCAAACATAGTTTACGAGATATAATCATATAATCCAAGAGACTACAAACATATAATCTATGTCGATGTAGAAATTTTATGTATTCTACGAAACAATAGACCACAAACATAAAATCTAATTAAATTGATGTATATATTTTTATATATTTTTACCTAATAAATATATATATGATTTTAAAATCATATCTTATTACATTAAAATTACAACAAATATAAAACCGCACGTATGTGCGAGTTCTCATCTAGTTTAATTGTAAAGCGTAATTACTTGTTTTTGTTTCTATACATTAGTTTAAAAAAATTAAATAGTATTTTAGTAAGAATAAATGATTTTTTGGTATAATTTTTATTTTATGGTATTTTAAAAAATTTCTCGACGATCGAAAGAAAATTAATTTAAACAAATCCAAGAAGAACTTGATCGATTAAACCAAGACCGTTGGATCATCTCCATCACAAATGAAGAATTATAACTGGATCACGATAATAATATATTAAAATTGTGACAAAATATTATATATTCAACAATTTTAAATATATAAAAATAAAATAGCAAAAAAAAAACAGCAGAAAATTCATAGCTTTTGCTTTCGGAAGAACAAAAAAAACAAAAAAACAAAAAATCTCAAGTCAACAAAGAACAACGAAACAAAGGTGGAGAAATGTCTCTGTAGAAATTCGAAAATCTTCATCATCATCATCATCTTCATCATCATCATCATCGTCGTCGTTGTAATCCATTCTAAGCCCTTTCTAAATCTGTATTGGTCTCTGTGTGTTTCGATTACCATTTGGTTTCAGGATCGTAATCTCCACAAGATCGATTTTTGTTTGATAGATTTTTCTGGGTTTCGCACAAAAGGGCTTCATTGAAGAAGAAGACGAAGAAGAAGATCTCTCTCTCTCTCGCGATCTCAGGTTTTGTGATTTGATTCTGTTTCAAAATTTGGGTTTTTTTTGTATCAGATTATGAAGAAGTTGAATTTGAATTTTGATTTTGTTCCCATAGGTTATTGTGTTGATGATAATGATTAGAGAATCTGAATCATCTGCTTGTGTTTAGGCTACTTTTCATATGAAACTATGTGGAAACAGATTCTAAGTAAGCTTCCTAAAAAATCATCAAAGCACGAACATCGTGGCCGTGAACACGGTGGTGGTGGCGGTGGTGGTAGCCACTCTTCTGCTGCCTCTAGCTCGAAAAGTGGTGACAATGTCCCCGGGAAACCGCAGAGTAAGAAGGGTCCTGTGAGCACGAAACCCGCTGCTTCAGACACGGATTTAAAAGACCTAAAGAGCGGTGTGAACAACAATATCGACAACAATGGAGTCTTTACGCCTTATGAAGCATTGCCTAGTTTTAAAGATGTGCCCAACACGGAGAAACAAAGCTTGTTTGTTAAAAAGCTTAACTTGTGTCGTGTAGTGTTTGATTTCACGGATCATACGAAGAACATCAAGGAGAAAGAGATCAAGAGGCAGACGTTGCTTGAGCTCGTGGACTATGTGAACTCGGCTAATGGGAAATTTAGTGAAGCGGGTATACAAGAAGTCGTGAGGATGGTCTCTTCCAATATATTCAGAACATTGAATCCACAACCTCGTGAAAATAAGGTTATCGATGCCTTGGACTTGGAAGAGGAAGAGCCGTCTATGGATCTCGCGTGGCCTCACTTGCAGCTTGTCTATGAGCTTTTCTTAAGGTTTGTTGCTTCGCCAGAGACAGACACTAAGCTTGCGAAGAGATATGTAGACCAATCTTTTGTCCTGCGGCTACTAGATTTATTCGATTCAGAGGATCCTAGAGAGAGAGATTGTCTGAAAACAATTCTCCACAGGATCTACGGGAAATTTATGGTTCACCGTCCTTTCATAAGGAAATCGATTAACAATATCTTCTACCGGTTTGTCTTTGAGACAGAGAAACATAACGGAATCGCAGAGTTTCTTGAGATATTGGGAAGTATCATCAATGGATTCGCTCTCCCTTTGAAAGAAGAGCACAAAGTGTTTCTCGTACGGGTTTTGATACCTCTACACAAACCGAAATGCTTGCAGATGTATCATCAACAGTTGTCTTATTGTATCACACAGTTTGTTGAGAAAGATTGTAAACTTGCCGATACGGTTATAAGAGGGTTGTTGAAGTCTTGGCCCGTGACGAATAGTTCCAAAGAAGTCATGTTTCTTAACGAGTTAGAGGAAGTGCTCGAAGCAACTCAGCCGCCAGAGTTTCAACGGTGTATGGTACCACTTTTTCGTCAAATAGCACGGTGTTTGAACAGTTTGCATTTCCAGGTACCCCTTATTCTCCATTCATTTTCACTCGCGGTCTCTCTTTATTGTAACATTTCTGGAAAAAAGGATCAAATAATGTGCTATTTGGCGAAAAAAGTGGTACCATTGTGCTATTAGAAAGGCTATTTGCATCTCTCTCCTAGGATATATAGTTCGACATAACCGTATCAGTGTTTCATTTGTGTTATGTACGTTATAGCCTAACTATCTGTTATATCACTTATCGAAAGATCGAGAAAAATATATTGGTTTACGGTAATGAAAGTATCAGTGCATAGGACTATTGTATTAAGCTCTGGATGATACTTGAGATAGTTTTATCGATAAACAGGTACGTTAAGGTTGTTGTTGGATAGAAATAACATAGAAATGGTATTTTCGCGTTAAAAGGTTTACGTTTTAGCTAAACTGTATATTATCTTATTGTTCATATGGTATGAGTCAAATAGGTTCCTCCGGGTCTATTGAGTTGTGACCAAAGCTTTAATCTTTGTTTCGGTCTATTACATGGGTATGTCTTGTCGTTTTACAGGTTGCAGAAAGAGCTTTATTCTTATGGAACAACAATCACATAGAGAATCTGATAATGCAGAGCCGTAAAGTCATACTCCCGATTATATTCCCGGCATTGGAGAGAAACACACAGAACCATTGGAACCAAGCGGTTCATAGCTTGACGTTAAACGTGCGAAAGATATTTCAAGATCTCGACCCCGAGCTGTTCAAAGAATGTCTTGCTAAGTTCAAAGAAGACGAGTCAAAGCGAGCTGAAACCGAAGCTAAACGTGAAGCCACGTGGAAACGTATGGAAGAAATCGGAGGGAGAAAAGCTTCATAAGAGCTCTGAAGAAGAAGAAAGAGAGAGAGAAAGAGCTAGAGAGAGAAAGCTTTCGTGTTTTCGATTGGGATGTTCTACAGACACTTCTTGATATCATTTAAGGAGAAGCATTGGAGAGATAAAGAATCTTTATATTTGGTCGTAAAGATGTAAGATTGTTAATGTTTGATTTATAAAAGCTTTTGTTTGAAAGCTTGCTAATGGGTTTTCTTGTTTTTGTTATTGTTTTGTTACATTGTTATATGTCTTGTTCTTATTTCTTGAGACTTTTCTGATTCATTCATCTTTTGCCTTTTGATATATATCTGCAAATAATTGCAGTTTTAGGGGGTGGGAGTTGCCATGTTTGTTGGTTTTGTTAAATATATATTTTCGGGTTTTAAGTTGTATATTTTTCTTCAAAATCAGAAAAAATTGTGACTTTACAAAAAGTTAATCTTTTCGTTAAGAGTATGAATAGGGGTTGGCATTTGACCGAGACCCGAATCCGACCCGAAAAACTCAAACCGAAACCGAACCATATTTTCAGATAACCTGAACGGGTTTTGGAATTTTTTAATTTGGGTATCCGATCCGAGCCCGAACGGTACCCGAATATATATATATATATATTTTAAATAGGGAAATTAGGTATTTGTGTAGGATATTTTGGATTTTAGTAGGATAGTTTGGATTTTAGTAGGATATTTCGGTTTTTATGTGAGTAATCGAAATCCGAATAACCCGGATATCTCACCAAAAATCCGGAAAACCCCAAAAAGTTCAAACCAAAACTCGAAAAAACCGAAAACCGAAAATTCCAAACCGGATAATATTCCGGTTTTATGTCGGGTTTTGCTATAAATGGGATACATGATCCGAACCCGAATTAATCTGAACCGTGCCGAGCCAAATTTGTAAATAACCCGACCGGTTTCAATATAGTTGTACCCAAAAAACCCGAAATTGAATGATCCCGACCCGAATCTGATCCAAAAACCGAATGTCCACCCCTAGGTATGAACTTAGGTTTTCCACAGAACCCGCACCGAAATCCGAATATCTCACCAAAAATCCCGAAAACCCCAAAAAGTTCAAACCAAAACTCGAAAAACCCGAAACCCGAAAATTCTAAACCGGATAATATTCCGGTTTTATGTCGAGTTTTGTTAAAAATATGTAACCCGATCTTAACCCGAATTAATTTGAACCGAGCTGAGCCGAATATGTAAATAACCCGAACGGTTTCTATATAGACGTATCTGAAATCGAATGAACCCGACCCGAATCTGAATCAAAAACCGGTATGAACTTTGGTTTTCAACTGAAACTATAGAGAGAATCTGAGACCAAAAACTTGTGTTTTCGGATTTGGCTTCTATGAATAAATGTTCTCTAATTATAAATCCGGTATAGTGTTCAAACCGGTTCTAGCCGTTGGACAATAATAATTAGGCCTCGGCATACGGGTATTCGGTTCGGGTCCAGGTTCGGGTCCTAACGGGTACAGGTTCCAACGGGTATACATAAATTGGACCCATTTAATTATCTGTAATGTTTCGGGTCGGGTACAGGTTCGGGTCCTATCGGTACAGGTTCGGGTCCAGGTTTTATCCAAAATACCCGAATTTTTACAAGTTTTTTTCGGGTACAGGTTCGGGTACAGGTTTCGGGTACATGTTTCAGGTATTTTTACCCAAAATTGTAAAAAACCTGAACTTAAAAAGATTGTCTAATTGTGTTTATCCAAAAATAAAAACCAAAATTCAAAGTTCAAACTTCAAAGTGAAAAACAAAGTAAACATCAAATTCAAAATGCAAAGTTCAAACTCAAAGTTACAAAATATGAAATGTCTTGTACTCTTGAATCTTGTCTTTTATTAAGTAACAGGTTCCTCTTCGGGTCCTCTTCGGGTACAGGTTCTTACCCGGACCCGAACCTGTACCCACGGGTATTGTCAAAACATACCCAACAGGTTCCACCTCTAATTTCGGTTCAGGTTCGGGTCCAGGTTCGAGTCTACATGTTCAGGTTAATATGCCTAGTAATAATCTATGAAATATTTGGTGACTAACATTTAACCGGTAAGTATTTCTTAATATTAATATTATTATTGTATTTCATTATAATTAATTTGGCATTGTGGGATAATATATATATATATATATATATATATATTTTGTCATGTTGATTATATTGAAAAAAACCAAAGGGGGGATGCGTTTTTGAAATACGAAGACGGCTATCAAAACTCGAAAGACTAAACCGAGAAGATGCCAAAGCCAAAGGCCCAAACAAAGGAGCCAAAAGAGAGAACAATACTACGAATTCAAACCCAAAGAAACCAAAAAACTACTAAAGAGCATCGATGCGATGGGATCTTGAAGCATTAACACGAAGTCGATAAACAAACCGAGAGCTCTCGACAAACACAGGGACAGCCAAGGCTGAGCCAAAGAACAAGAGAAACGAGGTGGTTCCGAGTTTCATCCCTACTAGAGGCATCGAAAACATAATCTAACCTCCTCAACTAGCAACAACAATGACAACGAGACCGTAGGATTGCATAAAAACAGAGCAAAGGAACCCTGCACAAACTCGACACTAGAATACTCAAAGAGGTCTAGAAAGTGACTAAGAACCCACACCAAAGAACACACTCTTAGTAATCAAAGGCTCCAAAAATAGGAAGAGGACTTGAACGGCCAAAGACTATAGCTAACTTAAAACAGAGATTCAAACATCATAAACCCACAAGCAAACCCGGACAGAGCCGAAGACACCATACCATCGAAGAGATGTGTCTTATGCCTACAAGTCATCTCTTAAACTCAGATTTAAACCCGAGAAATCCACCGCTCCACTAACCAAACAACAAGCAAACATATGAAGATCTTGGGCTGGGCCGATTAACCCCAGTTGCTCTTCTCCTCTTTTCAAAAGCGAAAATCGATCGATCCAAACTAGAGAAGTACGCACCTTTGTAATCGCCGCAGCGGACGAAAAGACAGAGGATAAGAGAATTTACATGTGGGATAATATATTTATCTGCATATTTATAATAATATTACAAGTTATTCTAATAATTAGATAAAGTTAGATAATTTTGTTAAAAATGGAAGTAAAATTATCAATATTGACAAAACATACATGCTTTTTTGAATTCATTTCGTTAATTAAATTATGTTTTCTACTATGTTATTATTTGAAATTTTACATACAAAACTAGATCTAAATCATTATTTTTTAGAAAACTAAATATTTTTTGAAATTTTAAAAGTTAAGTTATATTCAACTAATGTATTTTAGATAATTTCAACCATTTTAGTAAGCAAATTTCTATTTTAAAAAACAAGCAATTATTCATAATAATTGCACTTATATGCAAATAGTAAAAGAGGATTTAACCCTAACAGAGAGCCGAAACTTTAGTAAAGTCCGATGAGTGCGGCTCCTGATCATCCTTTAAACAGCAACAACGACATTAATCCTCCTCTAAACAACAACATCGACACTAATCATCCTCAATAAAACATCGGTAGAATCACTGCGTACAAGAGTCGAAGAAGCCCGAAAGGAAAAATTTAAACTTTTGTAACCATTTTCATGTTTTTCGTTTATACTACTTTAAAGTATAACAAATGTTTGCTTATTCATAAGATTTTTTTTTAATGTTGAAACTACTATCATGGTATTTCATTCGAAGCTTTAATTAGCATGACTTTTCATTCGAGATATCAATTGAAATTGTCATCATGGTTTTGAAACATTTTGACTTATGCAACTTTAGTGCGAACTTTGTGCACGGTGGACAACAATAATGTATATTCGTTTTCCAATGTATAAGTCATTCATTTTACCATATTTTAAAAAGTGTAGAAAATTTATCAGTAGTAAAATAATTTCATATTTATAATGATATTCAATTGATGCCTACTTTTTTGAAGTACTTTCAACCATTTTATTAGGCTAATTTATATTTTAATAAACAAACAATTAGGCATAAATTAATAACTGCACTTATACGTAAATAGTAAAAGAGATTAACAATACCTTACCTTTTTTGAAAAATGTAGGCAATTGAAAAAATACATGTTTTCTACATTTACAACAAAAAACACCACAAAACACAACAAACCAATTTCAAGTTAAATATCTCTAAAACTGATAAAATACTAAATTAGAATTCAATTTCTATTTAATGAAGTAAAATATTTTATTCATAAGGTAAAACACTACTAAAGACTTAAAGTATTTTCATTTTATTTAATTTTTTAATATCCTTATCTAATTTTAACTATAAATATAGCTAACCCATATCAATATCATCTCAACTCAACCACAAAACAAAACTAAACTCTAAAGAAAATAAATAAGAACTTTCGCACCGTTTTCAAATTGATTGGCTTGATCATCATAAATCATATGATCATAAGAATGATCCGTATTACATTTTAGCCTACCCCATATATTTGCAATTTTTAAAATTCACTGTGTTTTATATTATAATGACATGCACTTTGTGTCAAAATAAATTATACCACTAAAAGTAAGAGGAATTCACAAAACTACACCCTTTCAACCATTCCTTCACAAAATTACACCTAATTTATTTTTTTCACATATTTACACCCTTTCAAAAATTTAAAAGCTTGATTTACTATTTAAATAATTATCAAAATTAAAATCTTTTCTTTTGAGTTCGCTAATTAATGTTTATGGTATAGAATTAAGGGGGTATGATTGTGTGGGTAGGGTTTATTTAGATTTAATTTTGAATGTTTAGATGTAGTTTTGTGAAGTAATTTTGAAATGATGTAGTTTTGTGAAATGTAATTCAAATGGTGTAGTTTTGTAATTCTCCCTAAAAGTAAAGAAATTGTATTTTTCGTGATTATAAGAAATTAACAAAAGTTACAATATATTAATGTACTCTATGAAACAAGAAACCACAAACATGTAATTCAAATTCAGTTAGAATTTTTTTAATATATCTTATAAATAAATAACTTTTAATATATAATTTTTAAATCTTGTTTTACTATATTTAAATTAACACAAATTATAAATTAAAAAAATCAATCATCCATACACTATATTAATTTAAGATAAATATCTCTATTTAAATTAAATAAAAAACCAAAATCGAACTAAATACTACTAAACTAAACACCTCTATTCATATAATCATAAGTTTGATCCGTATACTATCTAAATCTACCACATATATATATGGAATTTGTATAATTAATGTGCTTTACATCGTGCGGTTATACATCTATTTTGTGCGAAGTAAATTATACGACTAAAAATTAAAAATAAATTCACAAAATTATACCCTTTCATCCTTTCCTTTACAAAATTCTACATAATTCAATTTTTCACATATTTACACATTTTCAAAATTTTAAAAGCTTGATTTACCCTTTAAAAATTTACCAAAATTAAAATCTTTTCAAAATTCACTAATTAGTATTTAGTATATAGTATTAAAGGGGTAGGATTGTGTGGGTATAATTTATTTGAATTTAATTTTGAGTGTTTAGGTGTATTTTTGTAAAGTAATTTTGAAATTGTATAGTTTTGTGAAATGTAATTCAAATGACGTAGTTTTGTAATTTTTCCAAAATAAAAAAAATATGTTAATTTTCGCCGATGTAAGAAAATAATAAAAGACCACAAACATCTAGATGTAAAAATTATTTTATTATATTTTTTTTAATAAGTAATTTTAAATATAAAAATTTACAAACATATTGTATTTTATATAAACTAGGTGGTTTGATCCGCGCGCATGGCGCGGGGATAAATAATTTTTAGAAAAAATAAATAAAACAAATTCAAATGTTATATTAATGAAAAATAATATTTTTCTTAAATTATGCTAACATCACAATGAGATAAATAAAACCAAATGTAATATATTAACAATAAAAAAATGAAAACTTGAAAAAGAACAAACATATAAAAATTGTGGTTTTGTGTTTTATGGTGGACTTATATTATTTAAATACAAAATTTGTAATATTTTTATAGTTTTGAGTTTTTGTTAAAGAAATATAGCATTGGTTAGAGATTTTACATAAAAATCATCAATTAAAATGAAATTTTGTTAAAAACATATGTATGTGTGCTATTAAAACATATGTTTGTTACGTATGTTTTTATTCTACGAAATAATATGTTTGACAAGTAAAAAGACGTTAAAGATATATGTCCACAAATTAATTTGGATAATATAAAACAAAGAATATTCAACAAAATTAGTTTTATGAGAATTAGATAAAAACCCATTAACGAAGATGTTAAAAATTATAATAGCTTTAGATTTCAAAAAATATAAAATTGTATGATGTAGGTCAAAAATTATAAGTTTACATATTTATAAAAATAAATTAATAGTCATCAAACATTTAAAAGAAGTTACATTTATAATATTTGCATAAATATTAGAAAATTATTGATCAAACTTGAATCATCGTGTATGTAAGCAAAATAGATTAGACAATTTATAATACTAATAATATTATTAATAATAAGAGTATTTTTTTATTTTCTCTTTATTTCTCCCTTATCTATAATAATACATAAAACTAAATAAATATTTAAAAAAAATCATTTCCCCAAAATTTCAGTTGTCACGTGAAGACCAATTCTCGGATTTTATGGAAGTTATATATTTTTTGTTTTGTTTTAATTATGTGATTGTTATATTTTTTTTTTGACAATTACTTTTTGTAGCAATGTTTTTTATATGATTTAATTTCTTAAATGTACGTGTTACTTCCATATTTATTATTAATTTATTTTATATTTTTGGTTATATATTGTTATTTTGAGAACTTTAATGTTAGAGGAATTCACAAAACTACACCCTTTCAACATCGACTTCACAAAACTACACCTAATTTAATTTTTTCACAAAACTACACCCTTTCAAAATTTTAAAAGCTTGATTTACCCTTTTAAAAATTACCAAAATTAATTTTTTTTCATTTAGGTTCGCTAATTAGTGTTTAAGGTATAGTATTAGAGAGTAGGATTGTGTGGGTAGGGTTTATTTGGATTTAATTTTGAGTGTTTAGATGTAGTTTTGTGAAGTATTTTTAAAATGGTGTAGTTTTGTGAAATTTAATTCAAATGTTGTAGTTTTGTAATTCTCCCTTAATGTTTTTATAGATTTTGCATAAGTTTGATTTAGTTTTCCTTTTAAGATTCTTTATGTAGTCGCTTATTTATAATTAAGCACATTCTTGCGTTTGGTTACTCTTTTTATAATTATGGATACTTAAATTTCATCGATTTTATTGTTGTTCAAATTTTTTTTCAGTTTGTCTCATTAGTTTTCGAAATCATTTGCTTATTTATTTATTTTTATTGTTTCAATCTTTTACCATGAATTGATATTAATATGGTTTAGTCACACTTTAATATATGATAATATAAACCTTTGAGAAATAAAATGGATAATCATAAACAAATATTAAAATATATCCTTAATTTTTTTTTGTGCGACACATAAGCCAAATTACTTGTCATTTATTATATATGATGTTTCTTAATTTTCTCTTTGGACAACACGTAGGCAAAATTACTTGTCATTTATTATATATGAAAATGAAAATATTAAATTAATTATATATAAAACAATTTCCTTCATTTTCTCTAGTAATAAGTAAATATTTTAAATTATAATATAAATTAAAATACCAAAAATACATCGTACACTTTTTAGTAAATTTCAATATATTAGTAATAATTAAATATTTTAAATTATAATATAAATTAAAATACCAAAAAGATATTGTACACTTTTTAGTAAATTTATTGAAATTTCGAAAATATTATATTAATAAATAATATATGATAAAAATAATTATGAGAAATAAAAGGGATAATTACAAACAATTTTCGAAAATATTAAATTAATTAAATATAAAAATATAAATTATGAGAAATAAAATAGATAATTACAAACAATTTTCAAAAATATTAAATTTATTAAATATAAAATAATTTCCTTATTTTTCTCTTTGGAAGACACGTGGTCAAAACTCCTTGCTATTTATTATATATGATTACATCCAAAAATATATTTCTATGTATGACGTAACAATATTACAGAAAGTAGCCGTTGGGAGAAAATAAAAAAAATCAAATCAAAATCGCTTTTAAAGTTAAAAACCTAATAGTAGTGATTGAATAAGCCGTTTAGGTACAAAAGAGAAAAGTTTCTTCTTCTTCTTCTTCTTCTTCTTCTTCTTTCTCTGACGAAGAAACTATTAGAGATTTTTGAATTTAATGGGAGAATCTGTTTGTCTCGTGAGATCTTTCGAAAAAATCGACGAGGTAAGTCCTTTCTTCTTCGATTTCGTCTTGTTTTCTTGAGATTCATATTCTCTTTTCCCGGAAAGTGTGAGAAAATTGTTGTTTTTTGGGGGATTTTTGGAGACATGTATTTAGGGTTTCGAACGATCTGAGAATGTTTATTGACTTATAAATTGAGATTTGATTTTGGGGTTTTTAACAATCGGAGAATGTTATTGAAAGAGAAATTGAGATTTGGTTTAGGGTTTGTAACAATCCGAGATTGTTGTTGAAGATAAATTTGAGATTTTGATTTTAGGGTTTATAACGATTTGAGATTTGGTTTTAGGGTTTTGTTGATGAATCTGTGTGAAGAGAAATTGAGATTTGGTTTTTTTGAATTTATTAGTTAATTTTATTTTTTTCGGTTTTCGTAGGCGATGATAATGCCTCGTCGTGTGCTTACGGAATCAGTATCGTTTGGTAGATTTGCTTCAGAGACTCTGCAATGGGAGAAATGGTCAGCTTTCACGCAAAACCGTTATTTAGAAGAAGTCGAAAGATTCACAAAGCCTGGTTCTGTTGCAGAGAAGAGAGCCTTTTTCGAAGCTCATTTCAAAACCCGAGCTGCTTCGGGTAGAGCAACAAAGACGAAAAGCAAACAAGTTAGTGTTAAAACCAGTCAAGATACTCTCATTGTTTCAGAAATACCACTTTTGGTTGTGAATGATGGTGAAGAGGTGTCTAAGACCAAGATCAAAGAAGTTGTTGTTAAAACATGTGAAGAAAGTGTGTGTGAAGCCAAAGAAGATAATCTCATTGTTTCAGAAATACCACTTTTGGTGAATGATGGTAAAGAGGTCTCTAATGCCGAGGTGGATGAAACTAATGGCGGCGAAGAGGAGGTAATGTTCTTATGCAACAACCATAAGTTTGTTTTTTTTTTGCAATAAGAAAGTTCTGTTATGTTTATCTTTCTCAATGTTTATGGTATTTTACAGGACAATTCGACTTCTTTGACCGAACAAAGACGGTCTAGTTCTTCAGGGTCTAAGTCATGCAGTACAAGTTCAAATCTAGAACCCTCTTTGTCGGTTAAGAAAGCTATAAAAGAGCCATCTTCGAGTAGTAAGAGTTTGGTTAAACCGAAAAGCCAAAAGAAACCGCCTCCCAAACCCATTCCGATGCCAATCATTTCTGCTCCTTGTGGTAAAACCGACACACGAAATACTACGAATGCTAATGGTGTAGTGAAAGTAGTCAAGAAGAAGAGACCGGTTCCAAGCTCCGCTCACACGTCACTCAACTTTGCTTCTTCTGTTCGTCAAACGATCAAACCGGATGCAAGAAACACGTCGAGAAACTCCACAACACAAGCAACAACTTCATCAAATTCTAGAGACGAAACAACGGGAGCTACAAAAAGCCGTAAGAGACCATTGCCTCGAACATCAAGAGAAGGTTCTAAAGCTGCAAAATGTTCAACCAATGTAATTTATCTTCCCAACATTCTCCATTTCATTGTATATTTGAGGCATATATATGCTTGAGACTAACTCTTAAACATATTGTGTAGGCTTCTATTGTCAGGTTACCCGAAAACAAAAGGTTATTGATCATTCCATCATCAACAAACATTCATCACGCTTAATACTATTACTAACCTTATGATTAACTTTGTTTCTTATATACAGAATAAACATAACTATAGGGAGTTCGGTTTCTTGCAGAATAACCAACAATGTGAAAAGACAGCCTTCTTTTGCGTAAGCGGCGGTTTAAGCATCTTATAGAAATGTTTATACCATCTTATGTTACTTAGTGCAATGGCTTGAGTTGGTTTATCAAATGTGTTTGTGTTTAGTTCCCTGGCTTTATCTAAACTCTACTGAATGATTTTGTTGGCTTGATGCATTTTAAAGCAGCGAAAGTCTTTCGACTCATAGCACAACAAGAGCAAAATGTTTCACTGTATCTTCTCCTTTCAACTTCAGAAGCGACGAAAGAGCGGAAAAGAGGAAAGAGGTAAATACTAGAGACCCTTCCTTATGTTAATTATATATCAGACATAGAATCTGTGTGTCTAATGAAGGTCTATGTTGTTGGATAATGTGTGTTAGTTCTTCAAGAAGATAGAAGAAAAGAACAAGAAAGACAATAATACCGTAAAAGAGCAATTGTCTTGCAGCTTCAAGACAAATCGAAACACACGATTAGTATCTGAAGAACACAAGAACGCGCAAGCTGGTGGTTTTCAGGTATAGTGAAAATGTGCATTGAATCTTTGATGCATGACATTATAAAAATGTGCATGACATTATAACAATGTGCAGGTACAAGCACCACTAACAAGCTTGACTTCACCAAGATTCTGCAGAAACCGAACTCTAAGAGCAAAGAACATGAAAGAATCTCAACAAACTCCTAATAAAGTTGCCTCGGTGAAGACCACAAACGCATCGATGGAGAAGCGCAAACGCTGCAAGATTCATCAGGAGGAAACTCAAGAGAATGTGTCTCCTAATATCAAATAAAAAACCTGACCAATCCATTATTCGACACAACTTCTTCAACAGCTGATATAAAACGATGATTCTTCTTCGGCTTTTTCGCATTGAAGATTTTGTCTTATCACTTCATTGCCTTGTCATCAAGCCTTTTGAATTCAGATTGTATTAACAACATAAGCTGTGTAAGGTTGGTGCTCTGTAGTAGAATATAGATTAGAGAACTCAAATTTTATTTCATAATAATTACTATGTACTTCATAGTTTTGTGGTATGTGTAGTCTCAATCTTGTAACATTTGCATTACAAGGATAGAAAGTAATTGGTGGTTCTACTTTTAAATTTTGATAATTTTGGGGTCTAATATATTAACTTTTGGATAATTTGGGGTCTAATATGTTAAATTTTAGCAATTGAATTGGTTATTTCTTGATTTTAGTATATAGACAGTAATTAATGTAAGAAAATTGCAAAAACTCTGCTTTCTATATTAGTCTTAAAACTGGGGGGGGGGGGTCTATTATGTTAATTGGGGGTCTAATATGTTAAATTTCGATAATTGGGGCCTATTTTGTTAAATTATGATGATTGGGGGCCTAATTTGTTAAATTTTTATAATTTTGAGGGCTAATTTGTTAAATATTGATAATTTAGAGGTCTAATTTGTTAAATTTTGCTAATTTAAAGGTATAATTTGTTAAATTTTGCTAACCTAGAGGTCTAATTTGTTAAACTTTGATAATTATGGGCCTAATTTGTTAATTATTAGTAACTGAAATGGTTCTTTATTGATTTTAGTGTTAGACAGGAACTACATTACTTTTAAAAACGACGTCGTAAACAAACAAGAGCCTCTCGTTTCATAGAAGAAATCTTATCTTTTTTTTTTGTCATGTTGTAATGTTGCCTACCATTGCAATTACACAACAACGATCTCTGTAATAAACCTTCTTCTTCTTCGTCTTCCTTCTTCTTCTTCTTCTTCTTCTTCGATTTTGGTTTTTTTCAATGGCTTTGCCTTCGTGTATAAAGACAAGAGCTCCTCCTATGTATCCGACAACACTTTTGAAAAAACCAGACAGTAGTGTCTTCTTCTTCTCCGTACAGATCAAACAAAGAAGAAGAAGTGATCGAGAGAGATCTCTGAAGATGAGAGTAGAAGCTGTATTCGGTTTTCTTACGAGAAACGGTCGCGAAGAGAAGCAGAGAAAGATGAAACAGAATCTTCTAGAAGCTATTGCTCCATTAGAACGTGGAGCTATTGCTTCTCCTGATGATCAGTTTCTTATTGATCAGGTTTTTCTCTTAAAACTTTATTTGTATTTGAACCCATTTTTCCAAGAATTTGGTTTTAGGTTTTATGATGATGATGGGATTAGTTTTAAGGAATGTGATTAGTGAGTTAAATTAGTTACTTAGTGTAACCAATGTGAGGGTTTAGGGTTTAGTGATTGACGCCTAAAGGGGTAATAACGCTAATGGGACACGAGTTCGATTCTCGTCAGGCCGCTAAGGACAGCCTAAAGTTACGTCGAGGCACATGAGTTAGTGTGTGACCAACATGAGGGGTTAGGCTTATTAGTGTTTTACGACACGGGACGCCTAAAAAGGTTGTAATGCTAATGGGACACGAGTTCGATTCTCGTTAGGAGGTATTGGTTGACGCCAATGGCGTCCCAGAAGGTGGCACAAAAGTTTGATTCTTGTTGGGAGGTGGTGGTTGACGCCAAGGGCAGCCTAATAGGTTGTAATGTTAATGGGACACGAGTTTGACTTTTTTCGTTGGGAGTTAGTGGTTGACGCCAGAGGCCGCGCCCAAAAGGTAGTAGTAATGCACATGAAACACGAGTTCAGTTTCCGTTGGGAGTTAGTGGTTGACGCTAGAGGGCCGCTCTAAGGATAGTAACACCCATGACATACGAGTTCGATTTTCCGTTGGGAGTTAGTGGTTGACGCCAAGGGTTGTAACTGACTAGGCTCATGAGTTCATTCATTAACCCGTTTAGGTTTTCCGGTCCATAGGGATTAGGGACTCGGCCGAACTTTTGTGGTAAAAAATGCGAGTGAGTGAGTGAGTGATTGATGTATTTATGTCTTTGGGTTTTGTGTGGAGACAGTTAGCGCGTAAAGTGGAAGCGGTTAATCCGACAAAGGAGCCATTGAAATCTGATTTAATCAATGGGAAATGGGAGCTTATTTATACAACATCTGCTTCTATTTTGCAAGCAAAGGTTAGCAATGAAAACTTTCTTGTTGTTTGTGTCTTTTATGTTGTTGTGTGATTTCATTTAACTATTTATCTTTAAAATTAATGTAAACAGAAACCAAGGTTTTTGAGATCAATAACAAACTACCAATCTATAAATGTGGATACATTAAAGGTTCAAAACATGGAGACTTGGCCTTTCTTCAACTCGGTAAAACCCTTTAAACCGATTCTTTTCTTACTTGCACAAACCGGTTTTCGTTTTCTTTGTGATGTGGTGACCTTTATCGGATGTTTTCTTTGTCGGTATTTTAGTAATTTGTTTGGTATTTTGCGAAAATTAAGTTTGTAAACCTTGCAAATTTACAAGCCAAGGCAGTAACTCACATATAGCTCTTACACATTCATTGTGAATTTGCCGTCGCCTAGGCGAATAACAAGGGCTTTTAAGACCAAACCTTTATTGATAAATATAGTTTGTGTACTAATAGGTGATAATGTGGTTTTTGTTAGCTGCCTAGTGTTTTCGTGTGTTTACGGTCTACGATTATTTGTAGGTAACCGGAGACATAAGACCCTTAAACTCGAGGAAAGTCGCCGTGCAACTCAAAGTTTTCAAAATTCTCGGCCTAGTAAGTACACACACACTAAAACTCTTTCTCTGCTATGTCATAAAAACCATACAATATGTAAAATCACTATATGTTTCTCTGTAGATTCCTATAAACGCGCCTGATACCGCGCGTGGTGAGCTCGAGATTACTTATGTTGACGAAGAGCTACGGTTAGTTAAAAACGAAACAAAACATATAAAAATGTTATGAATCTTGAAACAAATGTTGTTGTTGTTGTTGTTTGTTGTGGAAGGTTATCGAGAGGAGACAAAGGGAACTTGTTTATATTGAAGATGTTCGATCCAACTTATCGAATCCCTCTCTGATATGTGTCGAAAAACATGGCGGCTTTGAAGTCTTCATTTACTTACCTTAAGTGATGTCTCTCTTTCATCATTGTATAGATGAATGTTTATATTATAAACATATAAAATCTAAATAACAGAGAGAGAGAGAGAGAGAGAAACTTGGTTATGATAGAAAATTTCCATCATATATAAATATAAGATTATAAGATGTGAAAACTCAAAACTTGAAATGCCATAAGCCAGAAATTGAAGAAACTTGATCGTTTATTTTTGCGAGAGAAATTCTTTAAAATATCATCGGAAAAAATTGTGTATTCCAAAAATACCACTACAAAAAAAGGAAGAATCACAAAACTACATCATTTGAATTATATTTCACAAAACTACATCATTTCAAAAATACTTCACAAAACTACACTTAAACACTCAAAATTAAATCCAATTAAACTTTACCCACACAATTTTAACCTCTTAATACTATACCCTAAACACTAATTAGCGAACCCAAATGAAAATATTTTAATTTTGGTAATTTTTTAAAGGGTAATCAAGCTTTCAAAATTTTGAAAGGGTATAGTTTTGTGAAATAATTAAATTATGTGTAGTTTTGTGAAGAAGGGGTTGAAAGGGTGTAGTTTTGTGAATTTCTCCTAAAAAAATATTCCCAAAAATGCCACTAATTCAAAAACAAGACAACGTTTTAGATTTTTTTCCATTTGGATTCATAAATCATCAGACTAGAAGAAGAAAAGGTCAACGATGAAAGTCCAAAGGTCAAACTTTTTCACAATGAACATGAAATCAAATCTTCGTCACTCTCTCTCCTCACAGGTTCTCTCCACTTCTCTCTCTCTCTCTCTACTTTCTTCAAAAACCAAAACAAAAAAGTTCGATTTTTTTTTGAAAAAATCTAATCTTTTACAATTTTCAGGCAAAACCCATTTCTGAGGTAGACTTTGTGTCTAAATTACTTGATAGAAAATGGGGATTACATTGTCCTCCAACAAAAATCCAACAAATCACTGTCTCTTCTTCACCTAAAGAATCTGAAGGAACCAACAGATTCTCCTTTTGTAACAATACTAACCCTAATCTAAGAGACGATGATGATGTTGAAGAAGAAGAAGAAGAAGTGTTTAATAGAAAGCAAAGATCTTCTTTTTACATTCTAAGAGATGATCTGTTACATCCTCTTGTTAATGGTAACAAAGCTAGAAAGCTTGATGCTTTCTTACCACTTGTTCAACATCACAATGTTACTGATTTGGTGAGTCTATAGAGACTTATATCCAAAGTATATATATCTTTCTCTTACAACATTTTCTCAATTGGGTCCTTTTAGAAAATTGTTTAAAGCTTAGAATTTTCTCTTACAACAACATTTCTCTGTTGGGTCGTTTCGAAAAGGCTTAAAGCTTAGAGCTTTACTTTGTGTGTATAGGTTTATATCTTTCTCTCACAACATTTCTCAATTGGGTTTGTTTCGAAAAGGCGTAAAGCTTAGATCTTTACTTTGTGTGTATAGGTTTAAATCTTTCTCTCACAATGTATCTCAATTGAGTTCTTTCGAAAAAGGCGTAAAGCTTAGAGCTTTACTTTGTGTTTAGGTTTAAATCTTTCTCTCACAATGTATCTCAATTGGGTTCTTTCGAAAAAGGCGTAAAGCTTAGAGCTTTGGCTTTGTTTATATGTTATATCATTTCTCTTACAACATTTCTCAGTTGGGTATTTTCGAAAAAGGCTTAAAGCTTAGAACTTTTTTTTTGTTTATAGGTTACTTGTGGTGGTTGTCAAAGTGCACACACAGCTTCTGTTGGTAAGATAGTTTGATTCTTTTATTAAAGAACTAAACCGAAATTTCGGGTTTTAGATTGAAAGTAAAGTCATTTGATTGTTTTATCTTTGTAGCGGTTTCTTGTGCCGAGAGAGGTATAAGATCACATTTGCTATTACGTGGAGAACAGCCCGAGGTTTTGACCGGTTATAACCTTGTTTCGACTATGTATGGTAATGTTAAGTACATTCCAAGATCAAAGTACGCGAATAGAGAAGAAATGTTGAGAACTTACGCTGATTTGGTCGCTGGAGAAGACGGTTCTGTCTTATGGGCTAAAGACATTGTTGATGGCCTTGAAGCTACGGATGGTCTTTCGAGTTCTAAAACTTGTCCTAGAAAAAAGGTTTTGATTGTTAATGAAGGTGCCGGAGATGCTCTTGCCTTACTCGGTAAACATAGATTTTTGGATATAGTTTAAGTAGTAGACGAAAGACTATAGTTGTTAACAAGGGCTTTTTCACGGCTTAGGTATGTTTCGGTTAGTGAAGTATTTGTCGCAAGACCATTTACTCGGAAATAAGAGACCTGTGAAACTTGTAGTTGATTCTGGTACTGGAACGACCGCTATTGGTTTAGGTCTTGCAGCTATGTCTTTAAGGTTAGGCTTCATGTTCATACAAAGATTTATCGATATACTCTTCGTGTTATTGTTTCCTTATAAAAGTTTGTTTCTTGTTAGGCTCCCATGGGAAATCAATGCAGTGATGTTAGCTGATACACTCGAAAACTACAAAAGACACGAAGATCGCTTGATAGAAGAGTTTTCTACGCAGTTTCTTGCTCCCATCGTGTGCAACGGATTAGATATAATCAAATGGGTTGATCGTAAACGCCCAAGAAAGTATGAAACTTCTTCTTTTGAATCATTGTTTGGCTCCAAAGTTTGAAACTTTATGATGGTTTATTCATGTTAATGCAGATTTGGGAAGGTTCTTGAAGGAGAAGTGGAGATGTGTAGGCGAATTGCGCGTGAGACGGGAGTTTTAGTGGATCCAATATATACTTTAGCTGCTTGGGAGACAGCGATAGAGCTTGCGAAAGACGAGGAATCCTCGAGTGTTGTGGTGATGCTTCATACAGGAGGCACTCTTGGGATGTTTGGTCTTGCTCAAAGATACAAATCTTGCTTCACTAACTTGATAGATTAGGAAAGATAATATAAAGCTATAGTGAAGATGATTTAAATAAGAAACTAGATTTTTTTACTTGTGCAATTGCGGTATTGAAAATTGTTTAACACAAAATATATGTATATATGATTAGTCATTTATGTATTTTCTTAATTTGTGTAAAAAATTAAGAAAATCAAACAATTTAAACGGAGGGAGTATTATTTTGTTTTCTAAATTTATGCGCAAGAAACCACCTAATTATTAAAATATAAGTTTTAAACTAGGATAATGAAAAACCACAAATTAGAAGAAATTTTATTAAAAAATTTCCAACGGAATTATGATGGGTATGTGGTTTAGTGTTTAACTAAATTAAACTTCTATAATTGATTAACACAAACATGTGTAAAATACCAATGTATGAAAATATTTAAAACAACATATTGTTAATTAACATAATAAAATTCACAACAAGACAACATCATAGTGTTTTAACAAGTGTAGTTTTTTTTGTCAGCATTGGACCACAAATAACCGACCCAATAGTCATTCCTACACAAACGTAGGCGCTGGGAATCGATCCCGAGTGGGTGGTGTTACATGCCTCATGTGAACTTATGACTGTCACTAGACCAAAATCACTACCCCAAATGTAGTTTAGTCAATTCATTTTCTTTCTTAATTAATTACCCTAATCCATTTTTCCATACACAATCTCTTCTTCGTCTTTGCTAGAAACCAAAATTATTATGGCCCCAAATATTCAGGGCTTGATTGGAAGGGTTGTAGAAACTTTCTAAAACCAAAACTTAGTCTAGAGTCAATTTATAAAATCAATCAAACTTTATCTTATTTTCAAATCCTACGGCCCAAAAAATAAATAAAAAATAGAACATGGCTTTGTAAAGCCATTTTCTAAATCCTAAAATATTGTGCTTTACAAATCTTTCAAAACAAAATATCACAATATTAACATATATACTATTATAACATATATACTATTTTGTTATATATACTTTAACATACGTATATGTTATTTTTCAACTAATATATAATTTATTGGAAATTTATAAAGTATTCCATATATATGTATATAAAATACTTTTATATACATATATTTGTGTATATATATATGATTATAATTTATTTTTTCATTTTTTAAATTTTAGATTGTATTTTTATTTTGTTCTTTATTACAAATGTGTATATACAGTAGAACCTCTATAAATTAATACTCTATAAATTAATAACCAATATAAATTAATAAAATTTTCTAGTCCCAATTCGGGACAATGTAAAAATCAACCAATTTCGATAAATTAATAAGATAATACTTTTAAAATATTTATATGTAAAAATATGGTCCCAATAGTATCATAAATTAATAATTTTAATTTAATGTATACATTATATAACAATGTTGTAATTCTTTGCGTATTTGATCAGTCATGGTTGCTTTCGCAACGTCTTTTCGATGAACGGTCATTTTTATGGTTCATATAAAGTGTCAAAATTAAATATATATACTAACATTAACATAATGTGTAATATGTAAACGTTAAAATTTAAAGAATAGTTCTAATTTTAAACAAAAGAAAGTAAGAAACTAAAAATCGAAAATAGATTCAACAAAATAATTTTCTCTGCTAGATCCTGCTCATGTTATAAAATATAGAATTCACATTGAACTTTCAGTGTTAGAATATAAATTTGTGAGATTTTGAATTAAGTAAAAATGAAGAATATTAATCTTTTTGTGATTTTTAATGGATGGAAATATAAATAATGAAAACAAACATCGAGTTTTTATGTAATATAATACAACATTGTAAAATTTACAATAATGAATATATTTTCATAATGTGCTTTCGGTTTTGGAAAAAATAAATTTTAAATGACTCCATAGTTTTTTAAATAGTTAATTCAAATATCATGTCACATTTTTAACAAACTCATAAATTTTTGACATATTCAATTTTTTTTTGCAATTTTGAATACGAGAACGATACATAAGATTTTGAATTTACATATGTATAGTGTTTTAAAAAGTGTAGTTTTGTCAATTCATTTTCTTTTCCATACACAATCTCTTATTGGTCTTTGCTAGATACCAAAATTATTATGGCCCAAAATATTAAATATTGTCACATGCATGATTTTATAACTCGTAGGGCCTTATCAACATTGTTTCCCAGCAATTCCAGCCTAATAAATCTCAAACTTTTTCATCAAAAAAATAAAAAAAAATCTCAACCTTATATATATATATATATATATATATTTTTTTTTTTTTTTGTTAAAATCTCAACCTTATATTTCTCATCTTTTTTAAGACTAAACGAACGATCAAGATTGCTTCTTACTAAACTTGACTAAATTATGTTTTGGTCAAGTGGATATTTGGTGTGAATGTATGGGTCTCTAAATTTCCGATGTACGCCGCTATTTATAATACATATAATAATATTTTACATAAAAAAAAACTAATTTTCGTGGTTTGAAAGTAAGAACAAATTTTCTCTGTCACGTATTGCTCATACTAAAAAAATATCCAATTCACATTGGACTTTAAGTGTTACAATATAAATTTATGAGATTTGAATTAAGTAAAAATGTAGAATATTATGCTTATTTTTGTGATTTTTAATGGACGGAAATATAAGTAAAATGGAAACACACATCGAGTTTTTTTGTAATATATTACAACATTTCTAAAATCTAATTAACAAAAAAAACATTATAAAATTTACAATAATGAATATATTTTCAGATGAATCCATAGTTTCTTAAATAGTTAAATTAAATGTCATGTTACATTTTTAACAAATTTATATATGTCACGTTAAATTTTTGACACATTCAATTTTTTGCAATTTTGAATATGAGAACAATTTTGAAAACTTACTTCATAAATAATGTTAAGAAGATTAGGTTATGTTAACATATAATTAATTAGCTAGTGATGCGCAATTTGTAACATTTATTCTTTGATCCTTTGAAGTTTGACCAGTTGACTTATACTTCTAACCAAAAGTCTTCTTGGTCTCTGAATTAGTTTTGATTCTTTTTCACTTATAAATACTCTTTAGTTTATCACTTTTATCATATCATATTTGATTATATTTAAATTCTGGTTCACTTGTAATATTCTTTCAACTTTTTTTTTCTTATTATATTTCTTTGTTGTTATCATTCCTTTTATGAAAAAACCTCTCAGCATTTTATGCAATAACTGACTCATAATCTTGAAACACATATATAAAATCTGTCTCTTTTTTCTTATATTTCTCCCGAAACTATTTTTTTCACTTGCGAAATTCATGATTTTTCGGTGGCGCGAAAACTCATGTATTTTTAAATATATAGATGATGAATAAATAATATGTTTTAGACTATTTTTTAATTTTTTTATGTTTAACTTAGACGTTGTGAGCCGAAATTCATATATTATTTCATCACAACTTAAATTATTAATATTTGTTAGTTTCATTAACTTGCAAACATTTTAATTTTTGTTTTTCATGGTTTAACTAATCATTTTGGTAGTTATAGGTAGAAGAAGAAGAGAAAAATGGGTCGAGGATTTTCAAGTTTGAGGAATTGTGAAGATAGTTTCCATATTCGTGGCCCTCCCCACCTTGACTGGTAATATTGTAGTTTTAGGAATTTACAAAATTACTCTTTTAAATATTACTTTACAAAACTACACTTATTTAAAAAAAAATTAAGTTACAATTTTTCAAATTAAGTTAATTTTAATAGCTATTTAGTGTTTACGGTTTAATTTTGAAGGGAATATATATGCTTTAGTATTTATAGTTTATTTGGGCTCAATATTTTGTTGTTCGCATTACAAAAATGAAATTTAGAAGGTTGTAATTTTATAAAATGCAATTCTAAAGATGTAGTTTTATAATGGGAAAATTCTATATTAATACACCAACTAAATTATTATTAGTTTTTTAATACACCAACTTTTCAATTGCATAGAATAATACACCAACAATTTTATTTGTTCATTTTAAACTATTTTACTTACTTATTTTAACTCACAAACTAAAATCATCTAGGAAGAATCACAAAACTACACCATTTGAATTACATTTCACAAAATTACACCATTTCAAAATTACTTCACAAAACTACACCTAAACACTCAAAATTAAATCCAAATAAACCCTACCCAGACAATTCCACCCCCTTAATACTATACCCTAAACACTAATTAGCGAACCCAAATGAAAATATTTTAATTTTGGTAATTTTTAAAAGGATAAATCAAACTTTTAAAATTTGGAAAGGGTGTAAATTTGTGAAAATATTGAATTAGGTGTAGTTTTGTGAAGGAATGGTTGAAAGGGTGTAGTTTTGTGAATTTCTCAATCATCTATCCATTTAACCAAATCATCGTTAATTGACCATCAGATGACCGTTAGTTTAATTTAAAAAAAAAATCTAAATTTTGTTATTTTAATAAAGAAATACTTTAAAATTAGGTAAAAAAACTAGAAAATTGAAGAATATATAAAAAGATTGTAACAAAATAAAAGTTTCAAAAAATAATATTTTCACAATTTAAAATCATAAACAATTAAAAGATAGGAAAATAACAATTTTTAAATTTAATTTGTGAAGACATTTTCCTTTTTATTTTAAATTTTTTTATTGTGACCCTCTTGTATATTTCCGAATTTTGTAATTTTTGTTGGATTTTTTACATAATTTTAAAGTATCTTTTTATTAAAATAGAAAAAAATATTTTTGTTTCAAAAAATATGTAACGGTCAACTAACAGTCAACTAACGGTGATTTGGTTAAATGGATAAATGATTTGAGTTTGTGAGTTAAAGTAAAAAACTAAAATAGTTCGTGATTTAAAATGAACAAATAAAATAATTGGTGTATTATTCTGGGCAATCAAAAAGTTGGTGTATTAAAAAGCTAATAATAATTTAGTTGGTGTATTAATATGAAATTTTCCCTTTTATAATTCATGATAAATATAGGTATCAACATTTATTCTTAATGTTTATTTAACCCGTACTTTTTAAATATATTCATACTAGGTAACTTCTCGCGCCAGGCGCGATAAATAATTTTTTTAAAACAATAGAGTTTTTCATAAAAGTGATAATTATATTTAAGATTTAATATAAGAATATTTATAATTTGATTTACATTTTTGTTTAGGTTATAAAAGTTTTCAATTTTTTAGTTCAACTCTATTCAGTTTTTGTAAAAATATATTTTCAAAAAAATCAACGGGTATTCGCTGACCGAATATTCGGGTAATGGATCTGAATTGGGAACATTTTTTACGTTTCACCCCTAATATACGGTATATATTTATAGGGTTGTGGTGAAATTTATCGTTCATTCCTATTTAATAATAAAGTTCATTATTCCATCAATTTCATAATTAACGTTATTTTAAAGATTTTTTTATTCCATCCATTTTATGTTTTTAATTTTTGATTGAAAAAGTTAATGCGTTTTGACTTTTTTAACCAATAAAATTTTATTATATTTTTCTATATTCGTTATATTCAATATTATTTTATAAAAAAATAGAATATATATTCTAAAATATTTACTATTTCATTTATTCTTCCATAAATGATTCTTTTAGTTTTTAATTGATATGTAATTATTTGGCATTAAAAATCTTTTTTCGTTATGTTTTTGTTATGAATATAATTTTAGAAGATGAATTCACAAGACTACACCATTTCATTCGATCCTTCACAAAACTCTACCTAATTCACTATTTTTTTATTTACACCGTTTTAAAATTTTAAATGATTGGTTTACCCTTTAAAAATTACCAAAATTAAAATCTTTTCATTTGGGTTCGTAATTAGTGTATATAGTATTAAAAAAATAGGATTGTGTGTGTAGAGTTTAATTGGATTTAATTTTGAGTGTTTAGGTATACTTTTGTGAAATGTTTTAAAATGATGTAGTTTTGCGAAATACGATTCAAATAGTATAGTTTTGTAATTTCCCCATTTTAGAAGAAAAAGAAAATGAAAAATATATGAATGGGCCGATTTGTTTAGTTGTTTTGTCGCGTTGAATTTGGCTTTGTTTAATGAACGTATCAAAGAAATGATTTAATATACCCATTTTGTGTCACAATTAGTTTAATGACTTAATTTCATTGGTTCATATTAACTTCGATTACCATGTCACAATTTTTTGGCTGAAATTCATTCTCATGCTCAGTTTTTTTCACAAAATCACTTGCTAAATAATGTCTTAAGGATAAGGATAGGTTTGTAAGAATCTACATTAAAAACGTATAACATTTTTAAAATATATAGTTGTTTGTATCATAGTTAGATTCTAAATATAATTGGTATGTTTTTGATAGGAACAATATGCACCATAAAACTTTGGTGGCATCATGTTTGGTAAAAGGAGTGTACCTATTGGAACAAAACAAACCGGTAGTAAACCCGTGGTGGGATTTCTTCAATTTCTCTCTACTAAAAACTCTTATCGACGAATCTGATAATTCCATATACGGCGCCGTTTTGGAGCACCAAGGAAACCATAATACCTCTCATTCCGGAACACCTCCACGTTGCGTAATTGTATTTTGCGGAATCTTGAAGCTAAAAGAATGGTTCGATAAAGGCGAACTTCGCAGGGTCCGTATACACCTTAAAGAATTTCAAACTGGCAGCACCAGTTTCCTTACAACCATTTCGGAAACTCAAATGGTTGTAGACAAACAAGGCAAAGAAGTGGTATGGCTCGCTGGAAACTCTCTAGGAGCTGGATTAGCATTACTTGTGGGTAAGCACATGGGAAGATCTGGATGCCCACTCCAGACTTACGCATTTAACCCGCCAATAGAGGAGCGTCCTGATACCAACTTGTTCAAAGAAATTTGTCTATGTGGGTACTATGCCACGAGAGGCATCGTACACTTGATGTCCGAGGAGCTCAAGAAGGTAATATATATATATATATATATATATTAGGACAATTCTTATGAATACCACTAAAAAAGTTTTTTTGTAACACAATTAACAACATATTTTTGAAAGTTTTACAAATACCATTAAAAGTTTTTTTCCTCGTAAATAACACAAATCTTAAATTTTCAAAATTACACCTTAATCTCCAAAAAAACTTTACCCTACCCTTCAAAACTATACCTTAAACACTATAAAGCGAACCCAAATGAAAACATTTAAAATCTAAACGTATTAAAACTCGTTTTTTGTATTTGTGGTATTTTTGTAAACTACTACTTTTTGATGTTATTTTTTTGTAATAAAAAACATTTTAATGGTATTTTTGTTATAAAAAACCATTTTAATGTTATTTTCAAAACAAAATCTTATTTTGATGGTATTCTAAGTAATTTCTCTATATATTATTAGGAATAATTATCCCATAACAGAATCTCGTAAGGAAACAAAACTAATATATAAAAGATATGAGTCAATCCACTAAATACGTTTAAAATTCAATTAATTACAGGAAGAAGAAGACGAAGCATTGTGGATACCTAATGTATATCTAAACCAAGAAGATACAATCATGAGGGATTGTCCCACACTAGGAAAGTCATCACTTATGCACCTTCTTGTATCAGCTAATTTGATAATAAACATGAACAAAATGCCCGATTCTACGACAGTCCATAGACTTGAGCAATGGTGGCAGCAGGCAGAGTCTGAGAATTGGAAAAGCCATTGCATTAGATCCACAATGAAGAAAAAAGAAATTTTCTTCATTTCTGGCCCCTACCATCTTACTTCTATTGACTGGTAACAATTTAAAATATGTTTATATTTTATACGATAATAACTCCAAAATCACATTACAGGATAAAAATATTTCGTAGATTTTTAATGAAAAAAACTCAAAAATCACTGTATAAGTTAAGTTTCTTTTTAACCTTCAAATTAAAACTATAAACCAACAAAACTAAACTTACGTCTTTAAGACTAAATCACATACTATCGTTTTGAGTGTTTTTTTTTGTCTCACAAAGAGTGTTGTATTCGTTTTTCTATGCAAAAATTAAATGAGTTTTGACTTTTCAAACCAATATTTATGCAATATTTTTCTATTGTTCGATTTAGTCAATACTCCCTGTCTCTCAGTTCTTTAATATAAGATTTTTGTTGAAAATATTTGGTTTAAAAAGATGGATTTTCTCACTTTTCTATATACAATTATTAATGATAAATTATAGAATTCAAGAAAAATAACTAAACAATATTGGTTTAGAATTGTTGGAAATTATAAACCACAAAAAATAATATATTTTAATATGTTAGTTTATTATATCTGAAAAACTAGAAAATCCTATAATAAAAAACAGAGGAATATTAAATAATGTTTTTATGGAAAACTTATATTTTTTCGGTCAATGTGCAAAACTCTAAAATAACACTTTTTGTCAAACAGAACAACTAAAATATACATAGTTATAGATTCTGATTAACTCTAATTAGCTTTTTTTTTTTTTTAATAGGACCAACTCATACCATAGAAACGCAGTGGTATCAAGTTTGGTTAGAGGAGTGTACATATTGGAACTGGACAGGCAAAAGAAACGATTAGGTCCAAAAGCGTTAGCAAACCCTTGGTGGGAGTTCTTCAATTTCTCTCTACTCGAAACCTTGCAAGACAACAACGAATCTGATCCCCCCATATACTGCGCGGTTTTCGAGTACAAAGAGTACCGAAAACACTCTCATTTGGTGAAACATCCTCCGCGTTACGTGGTTGCCTTTCGCGGGACGGTCCTAAGAGGGGAAACCTGGTTTGAAGATCTGAAGAGCGACACAAGTATCTTCTTTAACGGCCTACATAATTGCCCTAGATTCAAAAAGAGCATTGAAAGAATCTGCAACATTGTAGAAAGAGACGGTGCGGATGTTGTATGGCTCGCTGGACACTCTCTAGGAGCTGCATTAGCATTACTTTCCGGGAAGGCTATGGTCGATCAAGGTTACACACTTGAGGCCTATTTGTTCAACCCGCCTATCGCTTCTTGCCCTCTAACTCTATTTAAGAGCGAGAATGTTAAACTTGCTCTTCGATTTGTAAGCAATTACATCAAAGCCACCATAGTCAAAGCCATCGGCAAAGATAAGGTATGTTTATTAATTAAGTTTTTATTTGGTAAAAACATATACTAATGTTTCCCCCAATATACCAAGCTATTTATTCCTTCCAAAATAGTATGAATATTTGAACATTATTAAATTTAATTCTCCCCCCAAATCACTTTTAGCTATTTTCATCTATTTTAGAAAATAAATAAAAAATTTTACGAGGAATTCACAAAACGAACACCATATCATCTTTTATTTCACAAAACTCTACATAGTTCAATATTCTTCTATAATTACACCCTTTCGAAATTTTAAAAGGTTGATTTACCCTTTAAAAAGTTACAAAAAATAAAAAAAATTCATTTCTCTTCGCTAATTATATAGTGTTTTAAGTATTATATTAACTGATTAAAAGGGTAAGATTGTGTGGGTAGTGTTTAGGTGTTGTAAGTAACTTTGAAATTGAAATGACTTAGTTTTGTAAAATACAATTCAAATGATGCACTTGTAATTCCTCTTTTTTGAACAAAGTTAAAACATTTTTTTTGGGAGTTGTGACTCTTGGTATTCTCCATAATAATTTATTTTAATTGATTTACTTTAAAATATGTAATAAACAATGTTTGTGTTATAGATAGAAAACATGTAATAACAAAATGAGAAATTCAAAAAACTACACCATTTCAATCCTTTCTTCACAAAACTACACATAATTCAATATTTTCACATATTTACACTCTTTCAAAATTTTAAAAGTTTGATTTACCATTTTAAAAATTACCAAAATTAAAATATTTTCATTTGGGTTCGCTAATTAGTGTTTAAGGTATAATATTAAGAGGATAAGATTGTGTGGGTAGGATTTATTTAGATTTAATTCTGAGTTTTTAGGTGTAGTTTTGTGAAGTAATTTTGAAATTGTGTAGTTTTGTGAAATGTAATTCAAAAGGTGTAGTTTTGTAATTCTCCCTAACAAAATCATTATATAAAATGAAACCAGTGTAATATTTAGATTAGGTGTTAATTGTCTTGTTGATATATTTATCTATATTATTATTTTTGGAGTACTAATTTGAACATGTCCAAAAAATTACTCAATATTACGCATTATGTCATTGAGTTTATAAAGAAATAATTTTGAACATTTAATTACGAAAAACCAAATAAGTAAATATTACAATCTTCTCCAAAAATAAACTCAAAAATATTAAGGAAATTATGTAAAAATCATTTGGAAAACAAAATAAGATATATGTTATTCACATAAATACACTATTACATAGTTTTTTATAAAAAAATACTATTAAAATTTTACTTAAATCAAAATACCATTAGAAAGAGTTTTTTTTAAAAAACCATAACATTATTTTTAACAAAAATAACACACAAAATAAAAAAGAGTTTAATTAATTTTATTAAGAATTTTAAAACGAGTTGAAACATATTTTTGTTAAAAATATCAAATAGTAAAAAAAATAGTTTGTAAACGGGTTCGGTTTCCGGTTCGATTCTAAAAAAAACAGAAGAAATTGCAATTATATTAAAATTTAAATCTTATATTACATATTCAAAATATGTTTACAAGAATTATATATATATATATAATCAAAATAATTATAATTTTAAATAAATTTGGGTAAATCGCATAGTTCGATGTGTATTTTGAATCCGGGTTTTTTTCCAAATAAATAATAAATTATAATAATTTGGTCTAATCAACTTACAAATTATATTAAAATTTGGGAGAATCACAAAACTACACCATTTGAATTACATTTCACAAAACTACACCATTTCCAAAATACTTCACAAAACTACACATAAACACTAAAAATTAAATTCAAATAAACCCTACCCACACAATCCTATCCCCTTAATACTATACCCTAAACACTAATTAGCAAACTCAAATGAAAATATTTTAATTTTGGTAATTTTGTAAAGGGTAAATCAAACTTTAAAATTTTTGAAAGGGTGTAAATATGTGAAAATATTGAATTAGGTGTAGTTTTGTGAAGGGAGGGTTGAAAGGGTGTAGTTTTGTGAATTTCTCTTAAAATTTTGCTATACAGAATATATAATAAAAATATTAAATAGTAATTAAAAAAAATCTCATTTCAACAATATTAATTGATCCTATTTTGTTTAAACAATGAAGATAAAATAATATTCAAAATTTCTAAATTACATATATAAAATCATATAGAAAACATAAACCTACGGTGAATCACGGGTTAATTCCTAGTCTATCTATGTTTTCTCACAGAGTAAAGAAAAGGAAGCATTTAGGAGGTTAGCTACATGGAAACCTCATTTGTTTGTGAACAAATTAGATCCAATAAGCTCAGAATATATTCATCATTTCAAGAACAGAGTCACAATGTCTGAGAATTTTCCCAATGAACCAAACAGAGTCACAAATAAGGAAACGCCAACGTCGGCGTCATTAGAGCCTCTCCATCTTCTCCCTTCAGCCATTTTGATTAGAAACGTCAACGAATCGCGAGAGCGGATCGGAGCTCATTCACTAAAACAATGGTGGGATCCTAAGACTGTGTTTGAGTCTGATACGTACCAACTTTAATCCTAATAAGACCTTCTTCGTATTTCTTATTGTTAATTCAAAACAATTATTTGTTTCGTTGCCAATGTTTAATTAGTACATTTATTGAAATTTGCATTGATAGTTTTTTTGAGGAATTCACAAAACTACGACCTTTCAAATTTTCAATCTCTCCTTCACAAAACTACATCTAATTTAAATTTTTTACATATTTTTATATTTTCAAAATTTTGAAAGCTTGATTTACTCTTTTAAAAATTTCCAAAATTAAAATCTTTTTATTTGGATTCGCTAATTAGTGTTTAAGATATAGTATTAAGGGGGTAGGATTGTGTGGATAGGTTTATTTAGATTTAATTTTGAATGTTTAGGTGTAGTTTTGTGAAGTATTTTTTAAATGGCGTAGTTTTGTAAAATGTAATTCAAATAGTGTAGTTTTGTGATTCTCCCTAGTTTTTTTATGTATTGATTTCTTGTTGGGAATAATAATCAAATTTAGCCTAACTCATTATTATACCATTATCATAAGAAACCTAACTCAAATTTAGTGTGTTTTTTTTGTTCAATTCTTCTACAATTTATGCATTGAAGGTCAGAAACTCCTACCTTTATTTCTCTAAATGGAAAATTCTCATGAATAAAACTAAATAATTTTTTTTTACAAAATTAGCACACCTTTTTGAAAGTTTTTCAAATACTTAAATAATAAATAATTATTATTTTTATCAAAAATACATCAAATCTTAAATTAGTTTAAAACTTCAAAACTAAACCCTAAAACTTCAAAATTAAACCCTAAATAATAACTAAACATGTTTTTAATTTGTGTGTTTTTTTGTTAAAAATAATTTAACGGTTTTAAAAAAACTCTTTCTAATGGTATTTTTATTTAAATAAAATTTTAATATAAAAACTATGTAATAGTGTATTTATGTGAATTACATATTTTTATTTAATAGTGTATTTATGTGAATTACATATTTTTATTTAATAGTGTATTTATGTGAATTACATATTTTTATTTGAATTACGTATTTATGTGAATTACATATTTTTATTTAATAGTGTATTTATGTGAATTACATATTTTTATTTTTAATATAAAAATCATTTGTTAAAAATATAAAAACTATGTAATAGTGTATTTATGTGAATTGCATATTTTTATTTTGTTTTTCAAATGATTTTTACATAATTTTCTTAATATTTTTTATTTATTTTTGGAGAAGATTGTAATATTTCCTTATTTGGTTTTTCGTAATTAAATGTTCAAAAATATTTCATTTTATGCTCAAAGACATAATATGTAAATAAATGTGATTTTTTGGACATGTTCAAATTAGTATTTCAAAAATAATAATATAGATTGATGAAAATGTAAATATCAGAAAATACTCTCAATACAATATCTATTGTATATGTAATTTAACAATAATCATTATTTTTAAAGGAAAATATAATTCAGGGATTCGTGCATCACTCAATGATTCAAAAGTGTGGAGATCAACTAATGGAAGGAAACATCATTAAATATGTGATTTCAACGCCCAATAAATATGTGATTTCAACGTACAATCTGCTAATACTAAGAAATACAAATTCTAAGACCATCAATCTTTTATCATGTTTACAGAAAGGACAAAAATTACAAGTGTTGGTCAATAAATCTACAAAATTCAATTACAGAAATTTATAATTTGAACATATCAAAATCTGATCAAAAGGTTGGACATGACTGATGACTTATATGGTAAGATAAATAATGTATTTATCTTATTATATAAAAGTGAGCGCGTTTAACGTGAGCTCGACACGTAGGCAAATTATAACTCACTAGATCGTGACACATGTCAAAATTAATTTAGATCGCGACATTTGTTATTATTAAAATAAAGAATTTTCTTTAAAAAAATAGGAAAAATGAAAACAACTTAAATAATGGAAATCTTATAAATTAAACACTCAATGTTTAATTTATAAATTAAACACTTATAAATTAAAAAAATTAACATTAATTATCAAATAATCTTATTATATAAATCAGAACGCGTTTAAGATGAGCTTGACAAGCATAATTATAACTCACGAGATCGTGACATTTGTAATAGTTATTTCAGATCGTGACATGTGTATTAAAATTGATACGTAGACATCTTATAAAACAGAAATAAAGAAAATAATCAAAAATAAAAAATTAACATTAATTATCAAATAATTAGAAATAAAATAAATTAATCTAAAATATAGAAAAATAAAATAATTAGAAATAAGGAAAATAACATATTTTAAGAATATTTTAAGAAATAATTAATAAAAAATTAGAAAAAAAAAATAAAAACGTAAGATTACTTGAAAAAATAAAGAAAATCTTTATGATAACTTATTTGTTATCTTCCACTATCTAATTATTAATTTAAAATAAATGTTTTTCATGTAAATAACAAAAGCAATGTAATAAAACAAAAAATGTGTTATTTATATTTCTTAATAGATGAAAAAGTAAAAATCACTTATTTACTATTACCATATATTATTGTGTGTCTTTTATATTTATTTGTTAATTATATAACGGGTATAATATTAGTTCCCGTTTAAATCTAACTATAACTATACAAATTTACTAACAATATTAATATATAATTATAAAATGTTTTTATGTAATTTTCCGCGTATTACACGAGATTTCATCTAGTTTAGAATAAAGAAATTACAAATTATATTAAAATTTTGCTATATAAAATCTATTCTCATTATATATTTATTTGCATAAACAATAAAAGAACAAAATACTCTTAGAAATTATGAATATTTTTATTTATTTTACAACAACAGAAAAAATATTACAAACTTCTAAATTAACTGTATATAAAACTATTTGTAAAAATATAAACCCGTGGTGTATCACATGTTAAAGGAAAAATTACAAAAAAACCTAAAGTTTTGACAAATCGACAGAAAAAACCTGAAGAAAAACGCGTTATATAAAAAACCTAAAGTTTCATTTTCATCATTTTAAAACATTAAGTTTCATTTTAAGCAAATTAACCCATTATCGTTAACGGTGTTAAAATATTAACAGATTTCGACACTCTCCGTTTCATTTATCAGTAAAAATAATTTTTTGTTTGTTTTTATATGAAAATACAAATTAAATTAGAAAGATAAACATTTTTTGTACTAAAATAATGTTATTATTAATATAAAAAATATTTTCTCTTAATCATGTCGGCGACTTTATCCCTAACCGTCGTTAAAAAATATTACAAACTTCTAAATTAATTGTACATATATAAAATTATTTGTAAAAAACATAAACCCGTGGTGTATCACATGTTAAATCCTAGTTGTAGTTGCAAATACAATGCAATTAAACTCATTAGTTATTTTTTTTGTCAAGCAAACTCATTAGTTTTTAACACAATCCAATAAAAACTGTTTTTATCTTTTCCCAAATACATATTACGGAACCATCTCTACCAATAAAGGCCCAAATCTTATTTATAGGCCCAATAATGGCTTTACCCTAAAAATCTCAGCTCCTATATAAATACCAAAGACTCCTAAATTAATCACATTCGATTTCTCAATAGCCGCCTTCACTAAAACCTTCTTCTCTCTTAAAAATTAGGGTTTATAATATCTTTTAGTTTATAATGTATTTTAAATAATTATTTTAATCGCTTTCGAAAGGCGTTGCGATCTTCGTTAATAAGGATTAATTTGTTTTTTTTCTTGAAGGTCGTGTCAACGAAAGCGTATATTTGAAATTATTTCAATACGATTTCGATTAATGTTTTATTGTTTATTCGGATTTTATTTCGTATGAACAATTAAAAACAAATCGAATTGTGGTTTCTAAAATTTAATAATTTAGAGATTTAATCAATCGTAGTGAGAAATTTTGTTTGGAATCTTAATTATTATTATTATTATTTTGGAATTTTCATGTGTGAGATAATATTGCTTCATAATGGTGAACTCTCTTTAGATAATATTAAGAGATGTTCAAGTTTCCGTAGCAAATATTAAACTGGCCAGAATTTTAACAGCACTGTGATTTTTTTGTACTTTTAACTGTTTTCACAGTGTTACCTGTCTTCTGGTATATTTAATTTATATAAAATGATAAAATCTTTATCTACATTAGTTAATAGTATATGATTTTTATTGTAGGTGTTGGATGTTTTAATTTTGTATAATTTATAAATAAAATAATATTAGATTGTTTTACAAATACCATTAAACTGTTTTTCAAAAAATACCACAAATTTTAAATTAATTTAAAACTTTCAAAACTACACCAAAAACCTTCTCTATATTCTATCTCGTTAAAACTATACTCCAAATACTAAATAGATAATCCAAATGAATTTTGTTAATTCTATTAATATTTTAACACTCATTTTTATATTTGTGATATTTTTTGAAACTACAAATTTTTAATTGTTTATTTGAGAAAAAAATACATTTTAATGTAATTTCCTTAGATATCACTTGATTAACTAATGAATTGTCCCAAACTCATTTCCTTAGATATCACCTAAATAAGTAAGGGAGAATCACAAAACTACACCATTTGAATTACATTTCACAAAACTACACCATTTCTAAAATACTTCACAAAACTACACCTAAACACTCAAAATTAAATCCAAATAAACTCTACCCAAAAAATCTTACCCCCTTAATACTATACCCTAAACACAAATTAGCGAACCCAAATGAAAAAAATTTAATTTTGGTGATTTTTTAAAGGTTAAATCAAGCTTTTAAAATTTTGAAAGGGTGTAAATATGTGAAAATATTAAATTAGGAGTATTTTTGTGAAGAAGGGGTTGAAAGGGTGTAGATTTGTGAATTCCTCAATAAGTAATGGTATCTTTAAAATGATAATTTATTTTGGTGATATCTACGGAAATTATATTAATTGACTAATATTTTCTTAAAATAAAAAACATATTACTTAATTTTAATTTCTCTTTTATTAATGTGATAAAATAAAAAATGTAAATAAAATGATAAAATTTCGTATACACGTAGAAAAATACTAATTAATTAACTTGAGAAAAGTTTAACAGTTTAAAAAGTCGTAATTAGTTTGTTATGGTCAACATAGTGAATTAGTGTTATCGGTTTTATTGATTTAGGAGGCGTTAAGAAAAAAGTAAACAGTATGAGTTAATTACTGATGTGTTTGGTTGACATATTTATTGTCGGGAATCTCACCGGAAAAAATATTTAGCTCGGATAGGTTTGCAAATCCCGCGGGAATATTACCGTTGAATATGTTACCAAACAGATCAAGAACGGTGATGTTTGTCCACGTGGCATAATCGGACGGTAATGAGGCAGATAATTTGTTGTTTCTTAGACTTAAGTTTCTCGAGCCGCAAGAAATCATTACGGAACGGACCTTGTAAGCCGTCCGATAAACGGCTAATAGTTCCCGGTGACACGTGTGTCGTCTCTATCGCACGTTACGCCGTGTTTAACACAAATTTATTAGTAATCATTTATGTGAGTTATTAATCCGTGAAAAACCTATAAAATCATAAAATTGTTAGTTTCGAGTAAGAACAATGTACAAATTAAAAAATTTCATTAGATAAGCTAAGACTTTATTTCATTAGAAAATCAATTAATAATAGTAATAATTAAATTAGTGTATTACTAGGAAATTGTCTCTTTGTTTTAATACTATAAAACTTTTTAAAAAATAAGAGTTGAAATAATATAATTCATTGGAGTTTTATTTCGAGTAATAAACTATAAGAAATAACAAGAGCAAGTAAAGAACACCAACACCTACAAAAATCTTTGATTTCTGTTTCATTAAAGATAAAATTAGAAAAGTTATGAAGACAACTTTCAAAATTACATATTTTTAGTGACATTTTAAAAATATTTATGTGAACTTTATTAGCATGCTAAAAAGTTAAAACTCTAGTTATATTGGATTTCAGGACTTGTATAAATGAGTTTGGGACAATTCATTAGTTAATCAAGTGAATGAGTAATTAACAATTAGTTAAAATTCGTTTAGTTTTCTAATATTATTATTTCTGGCTATGATTTAAATGGGTTTATTTGTACTAAGCACAAAATGCGATACTAAAACATAGTTTTTTACTAGAAACAACAAGGGTTATACATATATCTTCATGAGCATTCGTTTAATTTATTAATTATTATTTGTTAATCTCAATTAATTTTTACTAATTTTAACGATCTTAAACCACTGACTCATCGGATCACACGAGCTATCTTCTCCCATCACACACTTACACTTACTAACCACAATGTTTTTATCTCCATCGACAACGTCAAGACAAAACATATTATTAGTTGATTTAGCAGCTAATAACATATTAGAAGCTGAGATTATCTGCCACTGTGACATAGTCTGGCTCGAGCAACTCGTCTGGCTTAGCTTAACCGGCGCGTTTGGACCATTGTATTGTAAGCATAGAGACTTGTCTTTGAGTGTTAAGGTGTTTTCAAGAGTGTAGGTCCATTGTTGAGATTCATTACATGAACCTAATGTGACTTTGGTTTGGTCTATTAAAGATTGTACCATGCAAAGTCCGGTTAATGGGTGGAAAATTAAATTGTAAACTTTTCGGTTAGGGCCCGGTCCTGGAAAACCAAACCAAAGATTAGTGAAAATATGTATAAATTTTTAGTATACCATATACACTCTATATTAAACCCAAAACTTAAAATTTTAAATTATATATTTAAATGTGTATATTAAAAAAGAATTTTTTAAATGGTTAAGTTATTAAAAAGGTGTAGTTTTATTAATTTCTCTTAATTCACTAATTATCTATTTTTTAGTTACAACTATAAAATATTAAATTTTCATTTTAAGATATCTCCTATATAATAATGTTTTTTGTAATTGGAAAATTAAAAGATCAACTTTATGTATATATAATGTATTCAAAAACCCTAAACCTCATGACAACAATAAACCCCTACAATTCCCAACTAATTACCATTAATTTATCTAAAAAATATAGCTAAAATACCTTGAAGACGTGATTGAATCAAAGACAACCTTTGCATGAAACCGCGATTTCGGACACTAACCATGTCCGAATCCAACACACCATAATACTCAACCATACCCATCACACCTTCTCTTAAATAATAACTTCCCGGAAGAGCCCATATCGACCAATCCACGTCATTATCCGCGAGCCAACCTAACAAACATCCAATATACTTATTATCATTAACGTTTTTGCCGCGCAAATCTATCCCAAACTCGCTAAAAAACACCGGGAAGTCGCGGATATTGAAACCGCCTCCTTCTTCTATGTTTTTGAGAACTTCTCCACATGCTTCGTTAGGGTTTTTGGAGATCCATGTGTTGGTGTTTGTGAAAGAGTATCTATGGAGCTCGAAAACGAGTTTTCGAGTGAATGTTATGGTTAAGGATCTTGTTTTGAGGAAAGAGAGGTCGGTGTCGAAGCTTAGACCAGAAACTATTACAAGTAGGTTTGGGTTTGATTTATGAACTGCTTCGGCTCCCTGTTGCATGTACCTACACATAGGTTTTGTATAAATGAGACACAGTGGCGAATCTAGCACATAAATTTACTCAGTGCAAAACTGTTTTACTTTGGATTTATAAGGGGCAAACACACATATTTTACAATTTTAGCAATAATTTGTTAAGAAAAATAGTGAAAATTTTGTATTTTTCAATATTTCATGGGGTGCAGTTGCACCATGCTCCCTATGTGGAGCCGCGCCTGATGAGACATATAAAACACATAAGAGTTAATACATGTTTCTTATTGTAAGAGAGAAAAAAATATATATATATATATATTTAAACATTCCAAAAAAGTTTACAAAAAAATATGTTTTAAAAAGATTATTTTAAGGAACTTCTCTTAAAATATTATTAGAGAGTTTACACAACATATATATAATTAACATAGGCTGTCAAAAAATAATAATATAGTTTCAGTATATGGTTAGACAAACTAATTAGCAATTAGATGGTTCTTTAGCATATTAATGCAATTTAGTGTGAATTTTTCGATGGTATTTTTGTTGTTGTTAACTATCTAAAATCACATGATATTAAATTTTCAATGGTTTTTTCATTGTACTGGATTACATGAAATTTATTTAGTTGGTAGATATTGACACTAAAAGTCACAAAAAATTATAGATGTAAATAAAATAAAGTAAAAAGATTACAATTTCTTGTCCACGTGTGACATTTTCGAAAAGTTTTATTTTAATGGCATTTTCCGAAAGGTTTTAATTTTTAATGGCATAACGCCTAATTTTTTCATTTATTAACTGAGAGTGTAAATCAATATTTTTTAATTAGAAATATAATATATAAAATCTGATTTTTTGTTTAAATGTAAGTTTACTACTTATAAGTGATAAACTTACTAATATCCATTTTATCTTTTTCTAGATGTGAAACTATTTTTGTGTAAACGAAACTTTTAATGTAACGTATGCCATTAAAAGGTAGATAGGAAAATATTTTTATATACATACAAATCTAAGGTTTAAAACATGAAAAATGTAATGCTTACAATTTAATTTTGCGACATATGGCCACTAAAGTTGTAGTTTTTTTTTCTTTTTAAAATAAAGTAGCAAATCTTAAAAATAAGTCAAGTGCAAATTAATACAAATTAAATATACTTACTTGAATGTAATAAGAAAAAATATACTTACTTGAACCAGTCTTCGACGTTTTGTTTAGGTCCTCTTAGTTCGTTACGGAGGCTCAAGCCAACAACATTAGAGACACCTTTGAAGATAGTGGCTATCTTGGTTAGACCGGTGATCCACGTGGCAGGTTCAAAGAAAGTGTCGCCGAAGAAACCGTTGCCGTCATTGTAGCCGCAGCACCACCCTGGCTTGGTCACATGGTTGTCTAATATAACCATCACATTGTGGTTTCTTAACTTAGCCACCACAGTCTAAGAGAAAAAGAGAGAAATTATATTGTCAAATAAAATGAGTTTTTTCTTTTTGTTTTACGCTAAAGAATTTATCGAATAGAACAAATGTAAATATAAGAATTTCTATAACTTGCTTTTGATTGGTTAGAATTTATACTCGAGAGGTTTAATTTTGATACACAGAAAAACTGATATACATAACTAAGTATACATTATTGCATTGGCAAATTCTATTATTTATCCAAATACACATTCAATAAATTATCAAATTGAGATTGTTATTTGAAACTTTTATCAAAGAAATTTCAAAAATGACCGTAAATCCTTGCAATTTTTTTGTTAAAAATTTATATATACTAGTATTAATTTTATAATTTGAAATAGATGAAAAGTGTTTTATAGTACTAAATAATATGCATTTGTTAATTTGAAACACATAGAAAAGTGATATATAGTACTAAACATACATTTGTTACAAAAATTTAATCCAAAAACAAATTCAAGAAATTAAATATTATATAATATTACCTTGTAAGCTTCAATGAGAGGAAGATCAATCATGTAAGGGTTCTTGTTTTCAAAACCAACAATATCATTTTCAAGACCAAGACTTTGAAAAGATTGTCTAACAGTAACATTATTAGCCAATGTTTCATTTGTAGCCAAATCAAGTGGCCAAGTTAACCTAACACAATTGAAACCAAGCAACACTATCTTCTCGGCCACGTCATCAAGTGGCTGCTTGCTTAGCCCTTCGGCCACCATGGGCTGCAAATGCGATGGCCAGTTCGCGCAAGCTAGCTTCACTCTTTGTCCGTTTTCGTCGATGATCCAACGAGAGTTTGTGGAGAGAGGATAAGCCATGATTTTTGTCATGAAAAATATAAATAAGAAGGTGGTTAAGCAAAACATGTGTTTTAGCATTTTTGTTGTGTTCATTTTAGTTTTTTTTTTTTTTTGTAAATTATTGGTTTGATTCTTTGTTTTTTTTTTGGTGTTGGTGAATCATTTGAAAGAAATGTATTTATAAAGGGGGATGATATATAAGTAAGTTTTGTCATTTATAACGATATGGGTTTCATTCTATATATATGTTGACAACAAAAAAGTTGAAAAAATGAGTTCATTCTATATCTATATATATGTATATTATATAAATATATATATGCTGTCAATTTTTGTCAAAGTTTTAAGAATATATAATATGCTGTCATATTTGATAATATCTTCAGTATTTACGTATATTAATATGTACTCCCTCCGTTTTTTTATGTAGGATTTTCTATAAAAAAATTACAAATTAACAAGTTTTTTAAAATGATTTTTATAACCTTATTTATTATTATTGTTATTATGATTGATAAAATATAAACGTTATAAATCATAAAGATATAAGTAAGTACATAATAGGAAAATATGCGTCAACAAAATTTCATAAGTGGTATCTCATTTTTCTTGTCAACAATATTTCATCAGTTTTACGGGTTTGGTAATAAATTGATAATAATAAATAAAAAAAATTGGTTTATATATCTTAACTTAGATACCATGCAACTATGCAAGGGTATAGTTATCTGTTTGAAATCTTATTGAAAAAAATAATTAAAGATTTGAAAAATATAACCATGCAAGGGGATAGTTATCTGTTTGAAATTTTCATACAAATTCCTTAAGTTTATCTAGTCTAAATTCTAAAATTATATACATATAAAAAATTCTCCAACAATTTTAGTTGAATTGACAACATAAATTAAAGTTAAAAGTTATATTCACCTCAACAGAACATGTGTTCTGTCTTTACCTATTTTACCAACAAAATTTAAAGACTATAACTATATCCACACATAGACTAAATTCTTCCACATGGCAAATTTGTTCACATAAAGTAAGTGAACATTAAATTATATGGTTTACCATAACCAAATTATAAATTCTTGTCCCATACACTAATTTTTTTGTTGGATTATTAACAACTTGTATAATTTATGGGCATATGATTTTACTTCTTTGTTGGATTTATTTTGTACAGCCATTTTCCCCTCTTTATCTCTCTCTCAATTACGGTTAACATATACCAAAAATTAGTTTGTAAAGAATAGTAACTCACAAAAACTGTTTCAGTAATAGTAAAAATAATTGATAAAATATACATAGATTTATTTCATAAAAATTAAAAAAATATTGTACATCAATAAATGAGTTTTAAACCTCGTTGATATAGGAGAAATTAACAAAACTACACCTTTTAAAATACTAGATTATGGCCCGCGCCAAGCGCGGAGTTATTATTTCGAAAATGAAATAAAATGTGTAATGGAATGAGTTTTTAATTGATGTGTACCTACGTTTAAATTTACCATTTATATAGAGTATATAAAATAGGGTTTACCTTGATTTAGCGTAAATTATAGATGATATGTCACAAATATTCTGAAAAATGTTTAAGAAAACAAAAAGAACGGTTGAATATTTGGATTGCTCACAAAATCTCTAATATTAAATATTTCTTTTGCAGCAAGGTCTGAAAACTACAATGTCGTAATTTTTTGAATCGCGTCAAGCGCAGAGTTATAATTTATAAATATTTATTATATAGAAAATTTATGTATTTTTAATTTTTGGCATATCAAATTATTTAAAATAAATTTGGAATTGTGTTTGAACTCTTTTTATTATTTATTAGGGAAATTGTCAATAATATCATTAATTTTTTTCTTCTTAAAACAATAATTACATCATAAGTTTTTTTCCTTATTAAAACGATTTGATATTTCTATTACCATTATTATTCATTTTATTTATATAATTATTTCTTTTATTTTGTATAGGTTTTGCTATGTTTTAAAATGCGGCCGCATTGGCGATTAAACGGCCGCTCATTCTCTATTTAGTGACGAATCATGCGATCTTGGTCAAATCGTTGGGAAAAATCGTCGACTTGTTTTGAACCGATTTCCAATCGATTAATCAACTCAAATCGGTCCAATACCGATTTATTTTCAATAAATTTAGACTATTGTGGGTTAACGCCAATTTTGATGGAGCAATGTAATAATTTTACTAAACCCATTTAATTCTCTAATCATAAAATATTTATTTATATGTAGTTTTTAACTAACATGTAGCTTCCATTACCAATATGGAACTTTTTCGTTATATTATTTTTGAGATAAGATTTAATGGACCATAAAATTTCAATTAGCATTAGCCTTTTATATTTACATTTTATGAACTCTTTAGATTCAAATTTAATGAGTTTTTAATATTAGGTATGTAATCAATTGTTGTTAGTTTTTTAAAATTTTAATGATGACATGTATTTTATTTTCATGTTTAATTGCTCACTCAATGTTTCTCAATTAATATATATATATATTTAGTATAAGTTTAATTTCAATAGAACATCCCAATTGGATATTCCAAACTACAAACTCACATTAAATTTAAATCAAAAACAATTAAAAATAGATTTTCTTCTTATGCATGTTAAAATGTTAAACAACAAGTTTGGAACAATAAATCCTAAAAAGAAACTAATCCTACTTTTGCAACAACAAAAAAAACAAATGAGACAATAATATCAAATCAAATGATTTAAACAATTAAATAAATCTGGTAATATCAATTGAATACATAAAATCAACTTATTTCTAAAAAAGAGAGAGAAACAAAACGCAAACGCAAAACGCTAGCGTTTGGTATTACATCTTCTAGCTAGCATAGTACCCAAAGGAGGACTATTCAAAGAAAAGCTACAATGAGTATGTAACCAATAAGAGTACCTAAACAACGGTCCAAAATCAGAACGTGCATGAAACGTTCCTCTTAGGTTCAACAAAACCGGACCGGTCTCGATTTGTCTTTGAAGCTCTTTGCTTTGTGTCGGTTTTAATTGAACTTGACTACTCACAAGATGAACATTCGCGAACATCGACATTTTCTTCGCTATTTTAAACGGCTCTACGTATTGCGTTGCGATAAGTGTGTTGTAGTAGTAAAGCTCGAACGTTACGTAGCTAAAATCGACGTTGCTTCTCTTGTTCGGGTTCGAAAAGTTTGCTAAAACGGTTAGATCGCCGTTTAGTAGGAAACCCATGTCGAGGTAAGCCGCGTTAAGGTTAGCCGATGAGATATCGATGTGTGGAGAACGCGGTCGGTACACTAGGTAAACGATTAAAACGATTAGACCGCCTAGGATTAGTAGAACTGATAAAATCGCGCAGCAGAACGCAGCCGACCATGTTACCGCGTTTGTTTCTCTTTTAGGCGGCGGTAACCGTTGTTGACCGCCGCCACCGTGGTGGTGGTGACGATGCGGGGACGGGGTTGGAGCGGTTCCCCAAGGAGTTGGTTTGTATATTGGAGGTAATGTTGCGTAACCGCCGCCTCCACCACCACGTTGTAGCAACGGCGGTGGAGATCTTTCTTTGTTATGATGATCTTCGGGGATTAATAGTAACGGTTTTTTTGCCGAGTTTCGTTGTGGAGGCGGTTTTGTTTCGGGGCTTAATAGTATTGGTCTTTTAGAAGTTTTTCGCGGTGGTAGTTTCTCTTCGGGGCTAAGTGGTAAAGGTATTGCGGTATGTGGTGGCGATTCGTGGACTTGGCCTTGACGGTTACGACCATCATGAGGCTTGATTTGGATCCCGGGCTGAGTTTTCGGACGAGATTTTGGGGTTTTGCGGTGCGGAATGAGAGGAGATGATTGTGAAGTCGAAGCACCGTCTTTGACATGTTGGTTGTTATTCGATGGAAATCGCGCGAAATGAGGGTTGGTTTCATAGTGATGATGAGACATTTAGAGGCAAGAAGCAAAACAACATCAAAAAAAGAAATGATGAAAGAGGCAAAATAAGAATACAAATGTCTAAAAAGAGACAAAGATAACTTGGTTACAAGTTTAAGTAAGGATTCTTGTTGTAGACAATAAACAATATAATAAAAGAAGGAAAATAATACAATGAAGCAAGCAAGTAATCTTTTTTTTTGTTTGTAGATTCTTTGCATTAAATCAAAACCAATAAATTATTCTCTCTTTAATATTATCTCATTTAAGGAAATTAAAATTCCAATAGACAAGGTTAAAGACTTGCTTAAGATTGTTTCTAAAGAATATATTTGAGAAAATGAGATAAAAATTTAACAAAACAATGGTAGCATTTTAGAAACAAGTTAAAACCAAAACCGAAGTAAAAAAAAACCTTTGCCTATATTGGTTAGTGCATGACCAAATCGGAACAACACCGTAAACAATTGACTAAATCGGAAACTTTATCAACTTCACTTAAAAAATTAATTGGTCTAAGATGAAATTGAGGACAAATTAGACTATTTTGGTAATTAGGAAAATTAATTAACATTTTTCCCTTTTTTTGTGTACGAAAGTTAACATATTTGCCAATAACACAACTAGTATTATGGGAAGAAAATTAGAAAACAAAAGACAGTGTTTAAGCATAAACCAAAAGATTACAACATAAAGAACAACACAAAAAACCAAATAGTAGCTTACACATACTTTCCTCTATACTTAGGTTTAGGATCTTTAAAAGTTTTGGAATCAGTATGAATCTTAGAAGAAGAATCAATTGGTTTAAACACAGAGGAATGTATATTACCATCCTCTAACCATTTCAGATGATTCTCTCTAAACTCTAAATGCATCAAACGCGCCGCTTCTTCGACTTCTTCACTGTAAGGCTCTACTTTCACCATTGTCAACAAAACACGGCTATACCTCGAGCTCAAGATCTGTTCAGAGACAGCAACTAGCTTGAAACACGGGTGTTCGGGGAACTTAACCTCTCCATTGTTCTCGTCTCTCAATACCGGGAAAAAGAAAACGAGCCTGCCTTTCATTACAAGCATTCTCGCAGCTAAGTGAAGCAGATCGTGAACACATTCCACTAGACTATACGCGCCTGTGGATGGTATGTGACCTGTTCTTTTGTCTTCAGGGACTGTGTAAGGATCCACCGTGCCTCTAAGGATCTTCCTGCCACCGGATTTACGCCCACCAGCTCGAACACCGTAAGGTGGATCACATATTATTGCATCAAAGATCTGTACACAATAGATATTAACATCTTCTCTAAACTCAACATGGCAACCATATTAATGAAGGAACCAAGAGAGAGAGAGAATATTTACCTCCTTTAGACCGGAACGCCAAGGAGGAACATTGTTATCCATTCTAAGTAAAGCCACTGGTGAAGGTAGTCCATACTACATAAGGCCATAACAGATGTAAGAACCCGAGATATTGGAATGTTAGAAACAGACATAACAAGTTATGTAACTAACCTGCTTGAAATTGCTCCAAACATTACAGTCAGGACCACGACCATCACGTACTACTCGAATATCGATATCTGCACCCTAATACAATCACTTTTTCATCAGTTCAAGATCAAGAAACCGTCACAGCACAGACACAAAGAAAAGGGTAACAAACCATTGTCATTGCGCCAAAACGTGCAGCGGAAACAAGAATGCTCCCCGTACCGACGAAAGGATCATACACAAGTTTCCCTGACGTAGCTTTCGCTTGATTCGCCATCAAAAAAGCCATTTCGGCATCCATAGCAGTAGGACCAAGATAAGTCCGAGATTTCAGCTGAAAAGTCGGTAAAAGCTTCCTATCAGCAAAACCAACTTCTCTCCCAAAAAATATCCTTCTCTGCAAAATCGGTTGTAACCCATTGTTCTCTTCGGATTCATCCATCTCCATCAAGAAAAAGTTATGCTCTGGCTTCTTCAAATCAACCTTTCCCTATACAATAACCAAACCAAACATATCAAGTAACTAGTAAGTGAGTGAAAACTAAAGAGATAGTCTCTTCTTCTTCTTCCATTGAAGTAGAGTCAAACCTCGAAAGGTATATAAGTAAGCGAATGGATACGATCTTTGTGCTCATCGAAAGTAAGAGCCTTTCCAAAAGTTTCAACAGAGATCCTAAAAGTAGAGCCATGATTAAGAAAAGGAAGCTTTCTAGAATCAGGGTAGCTTTCAATGGAGTCTTTAAGCTCTTCATAGCAACTTCCTTCACCCCATAACTCATACATTCCTTTCACCAAAATGCCTACACTAACACACACACATTATTACACAGAGACCAAAAACAAACGAAGCACAAAGAGACATAGAGACAATGTGTGTCCTTACTTCTCTTGGCGATGTTACGAGCGATTTCTTCAGAAGAAAGCTTAACGAAATGGAACGGAGTGTCGTTGTGGTGATTTTGAGGAAGACGCCATTGGAGAGAATCATTCTCTTGAATCTCTTCTCCGTAGAGTTCGGCTAAAGCTTCTACTTCTGGCTTTCTGAAATCTAATAGCCTGTGATAGAATACACAGAGAAACCACATCTCTCTTTCTTCTTCTTCTTCTTCTTTTTTTTCCCCAAATCACAAAACCCTAATTTTGTGGAGAAGACGAAGACGGCGAAACTAAAACCTCTCTTCAAAACCTCTCTTAAGAGGCCCAATAAAATCCCATTTAAACAGGCCCAATAAAGCCCAATTATTCAGAGGCAATTTTAATCAATTATAACACTAAATAAATAAATAAATTTTGACAAAAAAAAAAAAAAAAAAAATAATAATAAATAAATAAATTTTTTTGACATAATTAACGCACATTTTTGAAAGTTTTATATATACCATTAAAAACTTTTTTTCATAAATACCACAAATCTTAAATTTTTAAAACTACACCCAAAACCTTTAAAACTATACTATATCCTTTTCAAAACTATATATAGAAACCAAATGAAAAAATGTTAAAATTCGTTTTTATATTTGTATACTGCTACTTTTTAACGGTATTTTGATATAAATTTTTTTTTTTTTTTGTCAACATTTGGGCCACAAATGGCCGGCCCATTAGCCAAACCTACACTATCGTAGGCGCGGGGAATCGATCCCGGGTGGGGTGGTGCTACCTGCCTCCTGTGGACTTATGACTGCCACTAGACCAAGGTCACTTCCCGATATAAATTTTTTTTTAATGGTATTTTGATATAAAAAATATTTTAATGATATTTTGTTATAAAAAACTTTGCAAATGTATTTTTTGCCAATATTTGGTCACAAATGGCCGACCCAAAAGTCAATCTACACATACGAATCTACACATACGAAGACATTGAAAATCGATCCCGGGTTGGGTGGTACTAACTGCCACATATGAAATTATAAATTTATAACTGCCACTAAACCAACGTCACTTTTTGATATTTTCAAAACAAAAATTTATTTGGATGGTTTTATAAGGAATTTTCCTAATAAAGCCAATTTAATCAGGCCCAATATTTTTATGTATCGCGAAATGGCGAAATTACCCCTCTGAGAATACGGGAGGACTTAATAGCTAAGCTCTGTCTTCTGCTTCTCCTCTTTTTAAGAAATTAGGGTTCCGTCGCGAAATCACGATCTTCTCCGATCTCTCAGGTTTGATTTGTTAGCTTGTAATGTAACTAGTGATTCGCTTGTTTGTATTTTGTTATCTTCGTCTTCAGATTCTGTTTCGAGTTCTAGCCTCTAGGGTTTACACGCGCTTCGCGCGATTACGATTTTTTTCGAATTCATGTGGTTTGCTAGTAGATTTCAGTTCAAATTAGTCTCTTTATCGTTGGTTTCAAGTTTAGTAGAAGAACAAGTTCAGTTTTTGCTTACGACTGTTATATGTAAAATTTTGTTTATCTTCTCTACTTAGTATTTTTTTTTGTCTTTAGCTTCTCTAATGTGTGCTTGTTGTATTTGAACTGAGAATTCAGTTTCTTTGTAGGTAGAGAACTTGCTTGTTTATGTAGAGAGCAAGATCAGTTTTTGGTTTAAGACTGTATAATATGTAAATTATGTGTATGTTCTGTACTTAGTTTGTTTCTTAAGCTGATGTTATAGAGCTTAAGGGTACGCTTATTGGGTTTCTTTCTTCTTGAAATCCAATTTTTTGTGGTGATTTGTTTGTAGAAAATGTCGGAAGAGGTAGAGTACCGTTGCTTCATTGGTGGGCTTGCCTGGTCAACATCTGATCGTGGCCTTAGAGATGCCTTTGACAAGTATGGTCACCTTCTTGAAGCTAAGGTATAGACTTTGTAGTGTCTTATCTTCTATCATTGCAGAGATTTTCAAGCTTTGACATGTGTTTGATTAGTATGTTTGATTTGGTTTCATCCTTACGGTCTATTTTGGTGTAGGTGGTTCTGGACAAGTTCTCTGGCCGTTCCCGTGGTTTCGGGTTCATTACTTTTGATGAGAAGAAAGCTATGGATGAAGCTATTACAGCAATGAATGGTATGGATTTAGATGGGCGGACTATAACCGTCGATAAAGCCCAGCCACACCAGGGTGGATCAGGCAGAGACCGTGATGGTGATCGTGGTCGTGGTGATCGTGGGTATGACCGTGATCGTAGCCGTCCTTCTGGTGGTGGGCGTGGTTCGGGTGGTGGAGATTGCTTCAAGTGTGGCAAGCCTGGGCATTTTGCTAGGGAGTGTCCTTCTGAAAATAGCAGAGGTGATGGAGGAAGGTATGGCTCCAAAGACGACAGGTACAGTTCAAGAGACGACAGGTACGGTTCAAGGGATGATAGGTACGGTTCAAGGGATGATAGGTACGGTTCAAGAGATGATAGGTATGGTTCAAGGGACGATAGGTACAGCGGAAAGGATGATAGGTACAGCGCAAAGGATGATAGGTACAGCGCAAAGGATGATAGGTACAGCGCAAAGGACGAGAGGGATGGTGGTCGCTATGGACCTGATCGTGGTAGTGAGCGTTCTGGAGGACGTAGCCGAGATGGTGGCAGCCGTGGAGGTTCAGGAGATGAGAGACACAGCCGTGCTCCATATGACCGTCCCAGAGCTAGTGGACTTCACTAGAATTCTACTCCTAAAAGGTATCTATTCCTCGGGTTATTTATTATTATAACCTATGTGCTTAACTGCTTGTACATTCAGCGTACTTAACTTGAAGAATTTGCACATCTTGTTTTGCAGTTATAGAAGCGGAAGGTCGTGACTGCTTCGGCCTCATGTCAAGATGGAAGTTAAAAGTTGTGTTGGATGGTCTTAATTTTCTTCAGTTGTATTTGGATACATCGAAACTCAAGTGTTGACTATGTTACCAAAGTGCTCTCCTTGTGATATGTTGGTCTCTATGGAAACCTTGTCCTATGCGTGGTTTAAGACACAATTTGAGAATGTGCTTACTACTACTTAATGCTTATCTCGTAATGAAACACCAAATTTGCGAGAAAAAGGCCTCAGGTATGTTATTAATCTCTCCACGGCGTCGTCGACAATGTGGTAAGACATCAAATGCTGTTATATTCCGGGTTATGCCATTGAATCATTACTGTACAATGGTGCAGGATCATCTTAAAACTTGTTTGTCTATGTCTTTGTGCTCAAGAATTATAATGTCATGGTTCATGTTAGATCCAATCTTCAGAGACCAAAAAGGTTTCTTATAGCAATGGCTCGTCTAGTTTATGCTCTTGTGTTGGCTCTCTTTTGTGACATATCATTGATCTTTTGATTTAGCTCATAATTTTTATTTTTTTATATAAGTCTAATAGATGCTCAAATTCAACTTTCATAACTTGCATGAATACACTATTTTAGATGCTTTTTTGTGATTTAAAAGCATAATTTAAGACTTTGATGCTTATTAAGGTCACATGAGTTTTGTAGGGATTAATCATAAACATTGACTTTATTAATTTAATAGAAATCTATTACTATGTATATATATACTAGTGTTAGGCCCGTGCGTTGCACGGGTGCTTTTATAATTAGTTTTACATTCCCGAACCATCATGTTACGTACTTAGGCTGGTTTCACCCGATGATTGTGTGACTTAGAATGCGGCATATGCGGAAGTTCTTAAACGTGCCTCTGACCTTTAAAAATAATGATTCAACTTATACGTCATGAGGTGGAAGACATATCAAGACATCATAAAAGAAGAAAAAACAATGTTGTTTATGCCCTTTTCCATGGATTAAATTTCAAAATTTACATATAATTGTATCATGGCTGATTATTCATTCTTATCAACAAATCATTGATAGATCACATCATACAAAGAGTGAGAGAGAGAGAGAAAGAGATTTATGTGAACATTCAAAATATTATTATTACAGTAGTTGCGTCATAAAATCAAACTTATAACTATAAGGAATGACATCAAACACCATATGGATAATCATGTGATGTCACTCTATATAATCATGTGATGTTTTCACGTTTCATTATTTTAATCTAAGAATTAACAATAAGATCAGTTAAGCTGTTTTTTTTGTTGGTTCATGTGTGGAATATTTGTTTATTGAATTAAAAAGTAGAAAAAAGGAAGCGAAGGAAGGTGTTTATAAATGGAAACTGTAACAGTTATAAAAGTAATAGATAGAAAGTGGTATAGCAATATTGTGAACAGAATGTGTGAGAGAAGAGAGAAGAGAGAGACTTATAACACAATAATGTAATCAAGCTGAAACAGCAGCTGCAACTTGATCTTCTTCGGGAAGGAGAGTGCAGACCAGTTTCCTGTCTCCATACACATTGTCCACACGCTGGTTGGCCAGAATTTAGAGGCGCGGAGCCACGGTGCAGGGAAAGTAGCGTATTCTCGGGAATAGGGCTTCTTCCATGTGTCTGCCATTAGCAACGATGGAGGATGAAGAGCTCCCTATGACACACAAACAAACCCAAATCCATTTTCTGAATCTCAAATTCGATGAAGAAGGCTATTCGGAAATAAAGATGAGTGTTTCGGTTTTTGCTTACCTTGAGTTCGTTGTTCTGAACATCCACATTTCCTTTTTCAATCTGTGCAATTTCTTCCCTGATCGAAATGAGAGCATCGCAGAACCTGTCTAACTCCGCCTGCAAATGATTTATTACTTTAGTTCATTGATACACATTGAGAGAGAGAATGAGAGATTTGCATATATTATACATATATATTGTGCAATATATTCAGATTCAAAAAATAGGATATAAGCTTTTACCATGTGGTATGCACGGATAACCATGAGCCCGACATACTCACCAGCAGCGCCAGCGTTAGGTTGCAATGAGAAAGAGTCAAACCCAGTGATTGTACATAAGAGATCACCCAAATCGGTGAACATTTCCTACACCAAATCCACAAGACATGAGTTTCATTGTTCTGTTTTCTAGATCAAACATTAGATGAATCAAGAAAGTGGCTCACCTGATAACCTTGTGCTTGGTCAACAGGAGCAAAAGGGTGAATGTCAGTAAAACTTGGCCATGTGGCTGGAATCATTTCAGTTGTTGCATTTAACTTCATCGTACAAGATCCCAATGGAATCATGCTGTGACACAGTGATATATAGATCCTTAGACTCTAGCTTGTGGATGAAACTGAGAAATTCATGCTCTATGTGGTACCTAATCACATTTATAGGAAACAAAGATGAGATACTGCTAAACCACAAACAATGAACGACTCATGATTCAAAGAGGAGAATAGTACATGTTGAAGATTGGGTGGGTAAGATAAGGTGTCTCTCTTGTTCGGCTAGAAGGAATGGAATTATGAACCTCAGGCGCAAGAGATTCAGCAGTGAAATCAACCTGAAAGTGGATTGAGGATAATCAAACTTCATTTAAAGAAATCAGAACTGATAAGTGAAAAACGAAAAAAGATGAACGGGCACACTTACAGGCTTGCCAGAAGCAAAAACTTTGAAAAGTTTATCGACATCATCCAAGGTGGTTGTTTCGTCAAAAGCAGCAGTAATCTGAAAGACGCCAAATCAAGATAAAACCTTATTTTCAACATGGTCACATGTAAACAATGGTGTCTCCTTTGAATATAAACTTTACATAAGAGGTAACAAAGTTTAATAATTTGGGAGCAAACTAATCCTTTAATATAAGCCTTAGCAAGTGTCATTTGCTATGATAACTGCCTATAGAAGGAAGAAACATTTGTTACCTCTTCTGTGAAGTTTATATTCAAAGGAGACACCTTTTCGATTATCGAATCCTTGTCCTGTGTCAAATACAATAAAGAATCAAAACAAGTTCTCTAAAGAAACAAATCTTATACAAACAAATCTTTACAAAAAATTAACAAAATCAAAGAGAGAAGGAGAGAGAGATGTAAACATACATGTATAAACTGAAATGGATCTCGTTGATGATGAACAATGAAGAGAACCAAACCAGCGATAGAGAAGGAACCAAAGAGAAGCCATACCCAGGTAGACAACCTCCGTCTATCTAGCCGCCGGTATTCCGCCACCGTCGGTAATCCGCCACCGCCGGCCGCCGCCTCATCTTTCGCTGCGGGAGCCTCCACGGTTTCTCTTCCTATGGCCGATTTTGAGTCGATTTTTACACCAAAAACTCAGATTTGAGAATAATCCATTAATGGATTTTCGAAGGTTTCTCTTCCTATGGCCGATTTTGAGTCGATTTTTACATAAAAAACTCAGATTTGAGAAGAACCCATTAATGGATTTTCGAAAAAACTGCCCGAGAAAAGGAGAAAAGCGTTACCAAAAAATTATGCACAGAGATTGAAGAAACTGCCGAGAGTAGGAGAAGAAGCGTTACAAAAAAATTAGGTAAACATGACACATGTCATTATCGGAGGGAAACACTTGTCAGTTGCTGAGCACAGTTAAAAAAAAAGTTCTTGTCGTATTATATAAGATAGTCTTGAGATATTCCTTAAAACTTATTTTTGTTTTAAAATACCCTTACAAATTTATGCCATTAAAATATTTTTTATATCAAAAATACCATAAAAAGTAGTAGTTTACAAAAATACCACAAATACAAAAAACAAGTTTTAACACTTTTAGATTTTAATTTTTTTCATTTGGATTTATAGTGTTTAGGGTACAGTTTTGAAGAGGTAAGATATAGTTTTGAATGTTTAGGGTGTAATTTTTAAATTTTAAGGTTTGTGGTATTTATGAGAAAATTTTTTTTTGATGGTATTTGTAAAACTTTTGAAAATGGGTGCTAATTGTGTTAAAAAAAACTTTATTTAGTGTTATCAGTGAGAAAGAATTGCCTATAGTCTTCCTCTTTCGTCTTATCCCAAACCAAAAGGAGAAAATGAAGACAAAACACTTGTTGATAAACTTTGTCTTAATATCATCTTCTCTAATACAACCTAGACTTTGCTCTCCTCCGCCTTGTAATTTCCCGGCGATCTTTAACTTCGGCGACTCTAACTCCGACACCGGTGGTCTCTCCGCCGCTTTCGGACAAGCTCCTTACCCTAACGGACAAACTTTCTTTCACTCACCGTCTGGTCGTTTCTCTGATGGTCGTCTCATCGTTGACTTTATATGTACAATAAAAGTTTGAATCTTTATTACATTTCTCAATAAAGTTTGAATCTTTAGTTAGTTTTGTTAATGACCCATTTGTGTTTTTTTGTTGTTGTTGTTGTATTAGCGGAGGAATTAGGGTTACAATATCTAAACGCTTTCTTAGACTCTATTGGTTCAAATTTTAGCCATGGTGCTAATTTTGCAACCGCTGGTTCCACCGTTAGGACACCTAATATGACCATTTCTCAGAGTGGTGTGAGTCCAATCTCTTTAGATGTACAAGTGGTTCAATTCTCTGATTTTGTCACAAGGTCACAAATCATTCGTAATAGAGGTACATTTTTTTAAAAGTTTTAACCTTTTTGATCCTTAATAGTATCATTTAAGATCATCTTTATCGATGTTCCTTAGCATATAATTCGTGATGCTTAGCAATTAAAAATAAATAAATTAAATGGTTTAATGCTAGTATCGATTCTTAACAGAGAAGCTTTGTGTTGGTTAAGCACCGGACATGTGTTGGGAGATAAAAAAGGGTGTTATTTTTTTGTATTTTGTTTTCATATTTTCAGGTAAAAAAAAACAGAGAGAAGATGGGCCAAAAAAAGGATGATAATATTTTGTCTAATGTTTTTTCATTTTGAAATAATAGGGAGAATTATAAAACTACACCATTTGAATTATATTTCACAAAACTACACCATTTCTAAAATACTTCACAAAACTACATCTAAACACTCAAAATTAAATCCAAATAAACCCTACCCAAACAATCCTACCCCCTTAATACTATACCCTAAACACTAATTAGCGAATTCAAATGCACAGATTTTAATTTTGGTAATAAGGGTAAATCAAACTTTTAAAATTTTGAAAGGGTGTAAACTTGTGAAAATATTAGTTTTGTGAAGGGAGGGTTAAAAGGGTGTAGTTTTGTGAATTTCTCATAATATTAACTAGATACGGACCCGTGCCGTTTATTTTTTGTAATTTTTAAATAATAAGATATATTGGCAAATTTATATATAAAGTTACTTGGTAAATCATATATTAAAAATGTCAATTTTAATTATATGTTTGTGGTATCTTGTGTCATAAAGTAAATGAATATATTATAAATTTCTACGATTATCCTTAGATTCAATTATGAAATTAATTTGTAAAAATTGTCTTACTTTATTAATAAATTATTTTGTAATTAACTTCTTAGATATTATTATTCGATTTATTATTTTTAAACTTTTAAAATTGTAATTGTTTATTTTTTATTTTGATATTAATAATATTTTTTTTTTTGAATAGTTTTGTTTCCTTTTTTGTTATCTATTTTAATGTTGAAATTAATATGTTTTTCATTTTTCTTTTCTTTGAATTTAAATATTGAGTGACAACATTGTAAATAGAATTTTTTATTTTTTTTACAAAAATGTTTCTCTTTTAATAGTTAAGATGTTTTCATAAATGTTTTTAATATGATTTTTTTTATATTTTATTTTATTTTTAAGAACTTTTAACTAAGCAACACCAATAATTGTCAAAAACACTTTTAAGAAACTAAAGTTTCTTAGACAAAAAAATATTTACAAAAAATTAAAATTAAATTACTAAGTACCAAACTTAAGCAACACCAATATTGATGCTCTAAGAACATGTGTATTTCCCCAAAATACCATTTTTTTAGCTTTTAGGCCTAAAATATCATCACCAACTTTTTATCCTAAAATACCACTAAACAATTTGTTTGGCTTAAAATACAACAAAACATAAATTAACTTAAAATCTTCAAAAAATAAAATATTAAACCCTCAATACTAAACTCTACGTCTTTCTATACTAAACCTTAAACACTAAATAATAATTAACCCAAATGAAAAAAAATGGTAATTATAAAGTGTTGAAACTTGTTTCTTTTATATGTGGTATTTAAGAGAGAAAAAATGTGTCCTAGAAACTTTTTTATGGTATATATGTGATTACCAGAATGTACTCATTGTGAACAAACAAACGTGTTAGTTCTCTACTTGAAGCTATTAGTACTTAAAAAGTTTGAGACTGTTTATCATTACAATGTATCATACATTGTTATATATTATGTATGTTGTTTATATTATTATATATATGATTTGTCTTATGATCTTGATTTTGTGGTTTTTATGGGTATGATATATAGGTGGAGTGTTTGAGCAGTTACTTCCAAGAAAAGACTATTTCGCTCGAGCATTGTACACATTCGACATTGGTCAGAACAATCTCACTACCGGATTAAAACTCAACATGACGAACGATCAAATCAAAGCTTACATTCCCGATGTTCTCAACCAATACTCCAACGCCATTCGTGTAAGCAAATGATAGTTTTTTTAACTTGGTGATGTACAAGTTTGTCAAGACAATGATTGTGTGATTAAACCGTCTTTAGTTTGTGTAGACGGTGTATAAGAAAGGCGGGAGGAGATTTTGGATACACAACACAGCTCCACTCGGTTGTTTACCGTATGTTCTAGATCGGTTTCCAGTAACGGTCTATGAGATGGACGGTCACGGTTGTGCGATTCCTCGTAATGAGATTGCTCGGTATTTTAACTCCGAGCTCAAAAGAAGAGTGATTGGGTTGAGAAAAGAGCTTTATGAAGCTACAGTCACTTATGTTGATGTCTACTCTATCAAGTTTACTCTCATCACTCAAGCCAAGAAACTCGGTAATTACTTACTAAACCAATTATAATAGGCATTCGGGGTTTATAAATCGGTTCGTTTCGGACTTTTTCGGATTTGGGGAATTTGAATAAGAGTCTATTATTCAGTCTTTTGGGTTTTACGATTATTCGGTTTGGTTTGTACATGTGTCTGTTTTGGTAAAAAACTAAAAAAATTGATTTAATTTTTAATATACCGTAGTTAAATTTTGCAAAAGTATATACTTCTGGGAAATATAACTATTTTTTGGATATTTAGGTTATTTAGTTATTTTTGTTATTTTGTTTTTTTAGTATATTACAACTAATATTTTTGGATATACAATTTCGTTTTCGGATTTTCGGATATAAAGTTTGGTATTCGGTTAAGATGGAATTTTGTTCCGGTAGTTGGGGTAGAAATATTTAGAATTCATTGTGACTATTCGGTTCGGTTTCATAATCAGGTGTTTCGTGTTTTCGGTTTTATGCCTAGGCCAAATTTGAAGTAAATATTGTATGTGTCTTGTGTTCGATTTAGACAGGTTCTAACACTTTATTTTGTGTGTTTGTGTTTGGTGAAATCTATAGGTTTTAGATATCCATTGATAGCATGTTGTGGACATGGTGGCAAGTACAATTTCAACAAGTTTATAAAATGTGGAGCCAAAGTTATTGTGAAAGGTAAAGAGATTGTTTTCGCCAAGTCTTGTAACGATGTCTCGTTTAGAGTTAGTTGGGACGGCGTACATTTCACCGAATCCGCAAACCGTTGGATCTTTAAACAAATAAACGGCGGGGCGTTTTCGGATCCTCCTCTTCCTCTTAAATTTGCTTGCACAACATAAGATTTGATTACACAATAATATGTGTAGATTGATAAATGGGATAAACTAAATTGTGGATTCTAGTAATAAAATTGTACTAAATGGCAATGAATCATAGATTACACCAAAAAATGGTGGTAAAATTGATAACAAATTTACATTTATGGAAGCTTCATTATCTTCTAGTGATTGTATTAGGTGTTACATCAATTATCTGCAAAAGATAATTTGTGGTTATAACATATCTAAAATAGCATAGATTTGCAAAACCTCACAACATTATAACTTCAAACACATATTGTATGTAATAATAAGCAAAAATATAGACATAGAAATCATACTCATACCTTTTCTAGCGGAGAATAGTCTCATACTAGTTTCAACTTATGAGAGATTACACAATATACACTTCAAGCATCAATTTGAGTGAGAGTCTACATGTATCAAGAAACCAAAATTCAGTCAAAAATCAAGCACAATGCACAACAGAACATAACCAAACATGTCCTGAATTTGTAATTACCTCTGGGAAGAAAAGAATAAGTGCCTTAGAGAGATTAATAATGTCTCTCTAATCTCTTCATGTCCTGCGTCAACGGCTTAATGCCCAGATCACAATCTCTTTGTTTTAGAATCATACATGGTTCACTCATGAAGCCGTTTATCAGCCCATGCTCCTAACTTCGACCAACCGTAATTTCGACAAGCATCCAATATCCTCTTCAACATTTGCATATTCGCATCAAAAGGCATCAATAGGAGAAACTCTTCGAGCTGATGCAAGCACCCATACTTGCAGTATAGTTCAACCATACAATCATAATGCTCAACTTGTGGTAGTATATGATATTTACTACTCATTGAACTAAAATACTTGAAACCGAGCTCGACATGACCTTCGCGTATACAAGCACGTAAGATCCCGAGAAAGGTAACATGGTCGGGTTTAACACCTTCGTCTTCCATAGCCATGAAAAGCTCGAACACTTCTTTGCTTCTTCCGTTACAACAACATCCACGGATCATAGAGTTCCATAGAATCAAGTCCCGTGTATCTGAGGCGGCTTCTTTGAATACTTCTATAGCGTATTCGAAACATCGGCATTTCGAATACATGTCGACCATAGCACCACGTATAACAATGTCGATCTCATAGCCGTTTCTTATCAAGAACCCGTGTGTCGCTTTGCCTATATTAAGAGCGGGAATGTTTGCACAGCCCGCTAAGAGAGTCGCAAGCGTGTATTTGCTTGGTTTCGCCTCGAGTTGCATGCCTTCGAAGAAAGATAAGGCTTGTTCGCTTCGACCAACTCGAGCAAAACCGGTCAATAAAGCATTCCACGAAACCTCGTCTCTAAGTTCACTCATTTGTCGAAACCAAGTATTGGCGCTATGTAAGGTACCGCATTTCCCGTACATATCAAGAACCGCGTTGGCTACAATAACATCCGTATTGTACCCATGTCGGTAGATAACGCCATGAGCTTGCTTACCCATTTGAATATCCGAAACTCCCGAACACACGTTTAGAATCCACACAAGCGTAACATTATCGATATCTTCGATCTCTTCACGCATAAAAGCGAGGAAATCAAGCGCATTGTCCCATTCGTTAGCACGTACGTATCCTCCCAACATTACATTCCACGAAATTACATTTCTTTCAGGCATAAGATCGAAAAGCTCTCTCGCCTCTCTAGTTATACCACTCATTGCATAACTCGACATAGCCGAAGTCCAAGATTTCAAATCTTTCGACTCGGTCTGATCAAATACTCTACGAGCACTAACCAATCTACCACATTTCACATACATGTCGAAGACGGAAGTAGATACAATCGTGTCTGTCGCGATATTAGCCTTGACAGCAAACGCGTGTATTGCCATACCTTTCTTAAGTGCCATGGATCTCGAACAAGCTAACATTACACTAGAAACCGTATGATTCAAAGGCCGAACATTCGACTCTAACATCTTGGAAAACATTAGCACAACATCATCATTGAAACCCATCTCAAGATACCGCCTCACAATAACATTCCACGAGACATCGCTCGGGTTCTCAATCTCATCAAACACACTCTTAGCATCACTCATGGCACTACACTTCCCATAAACATCGACAATCGAAGTCACCAAATCAACATTCGTCGAAAACCCATGTTTCATCAGACCACAATGAAGCTGTCTCAACAATCTAATGTCCAAAACCAAGCCACATGACTTGATCACAGGGGAGAAAGATGTCTCCTTTGCTCTGATCCCATCTCTAAACATCCTAATAAACATACGAAACACCTCTTCGTGGTCTTGGTTACGAGAACAAGCCGTGATAACAGCGTTCCAAGACCCACCATCTCGTTCAGGCATTTCGTCGAACAGGTTTCGTGCATCGTTAACACAACCACACTTGCCGTATGTTTCGATTGCTCTGTTGGATAGGAAGATATGTGGCAAAGGATTGAATGTTACAATGTGTGATTGGACTTTACGGGCTTGTACGATAAGTGATTTCGAAGAGCATGATCGGAGAAGAAGCTCGTAGAGAGAATCTGAGACTGGTAACGGTGAAGCGAAGAGGAGAGAGACGGCTTTAACTACGTTACCGAGCTCGAGATGGTTTAGGATTTGATGGGTTATTGGGTTTTCGGGTCGGGTCCAGATTATGCGCTTGTCGTGTTTGAGAAGACGGCCAACGACGGAAGAAGAAAGTCCTGTCGCCGCCATGAATAAGCTCTTTGAGCTCCAGTTTGTTTAATGGATTTTAAAAGCTTTTATTTTATTAATATTGTGTCCGAAATATTATAGAGTTAATTTGTAATTTGTGTACATTTTAAAACATTATTTGTGGTGATTTTGTTTGATTTTCGTATTTAAAATGTTAAAATGACAAATTTACTTTTATTTACATAAATCATTTATAAAAATTATTCACATGACGTCAAAAAAACATATTATTCACATGACTTCAAAAAAAAATGTATTCACATAAAAATTATTCACTTAGGGAGGTTATTCACCATTTATATGAATAATTCATAGATGTTATTCACAACTCATCATTCACATGAATCATTCGCAAATATTATTTGTCATTCACATATATTAATTATCATTCACAACGGATATCATTCACAATTTACTATTCACATGGATCATTCATTATTTACATGTATTATTTATCATTCACATAGACTATTCATCATTCACAACGATAATTCACTCAAAATCATTCATAGAATACCACGATAATTCACTCAAAATCATTCACGGAATACCATTTACAGACAATCATTCACGGTATTTAACAGTTTCAAAGTTAAGAATATAATTGTAATTTAATATATGAAAATTACCGTTTAACAAATTAAAATAAAAATTACCCAATTAACAAAGTTATGTCTCAAAATGTACTTATTTCCCCAATTTTCTTAATATTATATCAAATGTTTCTTTGGAACACAACCAAATTTTACCTAACACTATTGTGGCCTTGTTTTAGTTTTTGTGCCAAGATAACTATAAACATGGGTAGTTCATTGTAACACCTAAAATTTTATTTTACCAGTATTTCAATATGAATGTAGTTTTAGTGAAAAAACATTTGTTTCAAAATAATTCTAGTTTTTGTATATTTTGCCCAATTATATTATATTAAGACTAGGAAGGAACCCGCGATACTCGCGGGTTTTTTATATTATTTGTTTTTATTTTTAGATGATTTAAATAATTTTTATTTTCACAATTTATATTTTTAACTACCTATATAATGTTACATTAATTTTTATTTTCTGAATTCTATGTTATTGATATATTTTCACTAATCTTAAATAGTTTGTATATTCTTTAGTTTTTGTATTTTTTGTTAGTTTTGTATCACATGTTTTTTTTCTTGTGTATTATGATACTATTTACTCATATTGATGTATTTTTCATATATTTGCTTATATGAGTGTCCTAATATATGTTTCATATTATTTGTTTATTTAGTGTCTTAAATTGTGTATTTTTTTATTTTTTCTTTGTTTTGCATTCATGTTTTCTAACTAATTTTATAAATTTTGTATATTTCTATTTTTTATGTTACTTATGTGATGTTGTTTTAGATATAGGGGTTTAAAATAATTTTATTTATTCAAAGCCCTATTTTTTTTTTAAAACATATATTTAAAAACTTTTATGTACAAATAATTTTTTATGCATTTGATATTGTAATATAGTAATATTTTTAAATATTAATTTGAAATTTAATATGTTTTATGAATTAATAATTAAATTGTGACATAAGTTTTTTAAAATTAATGAATTTAATAAATAAATTAGTAATAAATTTGAAATGATGATGTGTCAAGCCATGGAAAACTCCCCTCATCTTTTATATATGGAGTATGATTTTTTCTCTGGGTTGAAAGTAAAATTATGTAGATATTAAATGGTCTTTTGTGTTGAAAGAGACGAAAATTAATAATTTTTTAAATATTCTAAGCAAAACTGAAACTACAATTAAAATGAAATAGAGGGAGTAGTAAATAAAGAGAAAATTGGCGTGGAGAGTGTTTTTTGTTTACTAATTTGCTAAATGAGTGTTATTTTTTGCATTTAGGTAGTTTTGGTCAAAGAAAATGACTATTTTAATCTTTTCTATATTTAACCTTAATTTTTATAATAATTTTTAATTTAATTTTTTTGCAACAAATAAAATATATTGTTGATAATATATTCTCTAGGAATATTTTTTTCATTATCGTTTATTGCCTTTCCTCTTCAAAACTGCGTAAGCTTATAACCTAAAAAACCATCAACCTTTTTTCATTATCGTTTATTGCCTTTCCTCTTCAAAACTGCGTAAGCTTATAACCTAAAAAACCATCAACCTTTTTTCATTATCGTTTATTGTCTTTCCTCTTCAAAATTGCGTAAGCTTATAACCTAAAAAACCATCAACCTTTTTTCATTATCGTTTATTGTCTTTCCTCTTCAAAACTGCGTAAGCTTATAACCTAAAAAACCATCAACCTTTTTCATCTTCTCAATTGGGTGTTTTTGAAAAACCATGATCTCCTATACCCAAAAAATCTCTTATACCCATTTTTTTTTATTTGTAATAAAAAAATTCGAAAATTCACAAATCTAAACCCTAAACTAATCAAGGGGTCTTGGTTTAGGGTTTGCGAACCCAAATGGTAAGATTTTAGTTTCTATACCCTAAAAATATTCAAAAAAACATTTTAAAATCGATTTTATAATCATTTTTTGGTGATTTTATGATAATATTTTAATTTCGTTTTTTGAAATATTTTTTTATGATTCGTAAAATTAAATTAAAAATATTCACGAAAACATATTTTAAATTTTTTTTTTTTTGTGACGTATAAAATTAAAAACGTAAAAAAAATCAAAGAGCACCCTTGAAAGATTAAGTTTTTTCAAAACAACTTATCGAGGAGATAACTCAATAAAATTATCGTTTATTGTCTTTCCTCTTCAAAACTGCGTAAGCTTATAACCTAAAAAACCATCAACCTTTTTTCATTATAGGTTGATTGTGTTCCATTATAGGTTGATTGTGTTCCATTATTGTTTGAGATCTTATTTCTCTTCGCCTCTTTTATTATTTCACATAAAAATTGAGTAATTTTATTTTTAACTTTTGCTTTGATTTTCAATCTAACACTATGAAAAATTGCTTTATGAATTATAAAATAAAACCATTAAAGATCACATATTTGCCCCATATTGTTTCTATATTTTCTGGATTTGACACTCTAACATATACTTCCTGTTTCAATAATAAAACTTTTGGACAATTGCCATAAATAACACTAAATAAAGTTTTTTTAACAAAATTAATACACATTTTCGAAAGTTTTAAAAATACCATTAAAAAGTTTTTTCTCATAAATATCACAAATCTTAAAATTTCAAAATTACAACTAAAACCTTTAAAACTATACCTTAATCCTTTCAAAACTATATCATAAACACTATATAGCGAACCCAAATGAAAAAATTTAAAATCTAAAAGTATTAAAACTCGTTTTTTGTATTTGTGGTATTTTTATAAACTACTATTTTTATCGTATTTTTTATATAAAAAACATTTTAATGGTATTTTTGTTATAAAATTTTTTATAATAGTATTTTTAAAACAAAAACTTATTTTAGTAGTATTCTGAGGAATTTCTCGAAACTTTTTGGTGGTGTTTTTAGATTAAAAAAAATACGATAATTTGTAGCATTCAAATTGATTAATGGTTTTTCTCAAAATTGAAGTGGATTTTTAACTTTTGGTTTTAATATTCGATTTCGACTCATAATAACAATACAATGCTTGTAAGGAAAAAGTCATTTTAATGAGAAAAGGACACAGATTTTATGACCCCATTTTCCAGAAAATGTTTAAAATGTTTTTCTAAAATATTTTTGTTGCCACCTAATTTTATGTTCTTTTAAGATATCCAAAGAACAAAGTAAAAAAAATATCATCTTTTTATTATTCTTCTCTCTTTAACAAGTTGGTGCATGCATTTGTGTGGTCGTGTAACATCTCCATCGTGCCCCTACCGTGTACCATCATGCCCCTACCGTGTACCACACAACGCCTCTCTCTGCACGTGCCACCCCTGTCCGACGGGTCGAGAATGTTATTTCGAGAGTCTAATCTTTCCTTTAAGAGAATTTTACATAAGTAGGCACTTTTTGAGTTTCAAATATCATTTTGAGAGACTTTTTTAAGTAAGCGCACTTTTAATAGGTGTTTAATTATTTTAACCCCATAATTTTTAATACCTTATTTTAATTAATTTGTACATTTTGATGTACAAGTACCAGTGGACAATGTGTGTGTTTTGATGTACAATTAACCACATACGAATTTCGTTGTACATGTACTGGTGGACGATGTTTTTGCAAAAGCTGTAGAGTTAGTGGCATCACCTACACTTCCTTTGCATGAAGATAAAAATCTTAATGTTGACAATGTATATGTTTTGATGTACGATTCTGAGTGGACAATGTATGTGTTTTGATGTACAATTAACCACATACGAGTTTCGTTGTACATGTCTTGGTGGACGATGTTTGCGCAAAAGTTGTAAAGTTAGTGACATCATCTACACTTTCTTTGCATGAAGATAATATCTTAATGTTGAGAAGGTAACCAAAATAAAATACTTTAAAATACAAAGTTTGGACGAGGACAGTGAACATGTCTTGTCTAATATTGTACGGAGTTCGAGTCGACAATGCAACAATATTGGATAGTTATGCCGCATTACCCGTTTCGAAATGTGTGTCGTCAAACATTGGTTCTAAATCAAACTCCTCATCGTCCACAAATTCCAATCTACATGGAGTAGAGCAATTTTTTGGTATCCGACCATCCACACATACCGTACATCATGACTCGTCGTACACATAACTTTGTCATTTCCTTCGCAACCTTGTTACCGGACATAAACTCACAATCGGAAAAATCACGCCTCGAAATTTAGTTTTAAATCTAAATCCCACATTAGTTAATCACGTACGGCTAGATTTTTTGTAATTTAATAAAGGGAAATTTACTCATGTACACACTTTTTCAATCTTATATTACTCTATGAGGCACTTTTTTGTTAAACATCAAGTTTTTCGTCCACAAATTCAAGTCGTTAAACATGTGTTCCAAATCGAGTTTTTCATCGTCCACAAATCCCAATCCACGATTAACACCGAAATTAGAATTATTAGACTCATTCACAACAAATTAACGTAAGGGTATATTTGTCAAAAAATACCAACTTATAAAGGAAAGTGCCTCACTTCCAAAAAGTGCCTCAAATTGATATGTAACTTCAAAAAGTGCTCCATTGTGAAATTTACTCTTCCTTTAATGTGATATTGTTCGGCTCCTGAACACAGGCGCTCACGATTTTGCTTATTGGGTATCACCCCAAAAAGCCTCACATTAAATTGTGGTTAAACTCTCTTATATATTAGATTTTCATTCTCTAAATATCCGATGGGGGACGAATGTCACATGTCGTAATCTTATATATCCCCAAACAATCACTCAAAAACATTACACAACAACCACACAAACTTTCATATCCATAACTCAATTCTTTTACTCATCAACACCAAACACTTACCCTCTCTCTCTTCTCTCTCTCTTGAAATCAAAATCCATTATGCAACAACAACATTTTCATCATAATCATCATCTTCTTCATCATCATCCATAACTCATCTCTCTAAGATTCTTACACATCTAAAAACTCCTTAAGACATGACTCTTCCTTATAGTTTCACTTGTGTTAGAAACCACTCTCTTCTTCTACTCAAGACTTGTCATCTCTCACCACAGAGATCACCTCCTCTTAGTTCTTGTTTCTTCTCTCCAAAGGAATCGCCTTTCTTCAAAACCAACAATACCCAATTCACTTCCTTACATAAACACACTTCTCTTACATCAAAACACTTGTGCCCTTTTGCTACTTTCTCTTCTTATGCTGATGGAGAAGAACCGATACAGGACGGATCAGACGAGAAAGCCAATGCAGAAGAAGATGAAGCTACTGGAATGTCACAAGCCTTTAACATCTCATCAAACACAGCGAGAGCTATCTCGATACTCATCGCCTTCTCCGCACTGTCCTTTCCGCTTTTCATGAAGTCTTTAGGACAAGGACTAGCTTTAAAGACAAAGCTTCTCTCTTACGCGACGCTTCTCTTTGGTTTCTACATGGCTTGGAACATTGGAGCTAACGACGTGGCTAATGCGATGGGCACTTCCGTTGGCTCGGGTGCCTTGACGATAAGACAAGCAGTGATGACGGCAGCGGTTTTGGAATTCTCGGGAGCGCTTTTGATGGGGACTCACGTGACGAGCACGATGCAGAAAGGTATTCTAATGGCTAATGTGTTCCAAGGCAAAGATATGTTGCTATTCGCCGGTCTATTGTCTTCTTTAGCCGCTGCTGGGACTTGGTTACAAGTAAAGTTAATACCTTTCTTGATACAAACCTAAACATAGTGTTGCAATGTGTGAAAAACGATTAGTGTGTGTAAACTTGTTTTGTTTTTAAAAACAGGTGGCTTCTTCCTATGGATGGCCTGTGTCGACGACTCATTGTATAGTCGGATCAATGGTTGGCTTCGGGCTAGTATACGGAGGAGCTGGTGCTGTTTTCTGGAGCTCTTTAGCTAAAGTAGCTTCGTCTTGGGTTATATCTCCGTTGATGGGTGCTCTTGTGTCCTTCCTTGTCTACAAATGCATAAGGAGGGTAAGTAAAACCAAAAACAAATCAATCTAAAGAATCTAACTTTTTCTTACTACCTTCAAGGTTTCGAATAGTTGCTTAGCATACCACTTTTGATTTCGATATACTAAATTGCGTTCCACTTTTTGTTTTCGAAGTGGATTGAAAAAATCGGACGAATAACACTATTTTTATATGAAGTTATTGTTCATTGCATACTAATCTGTTGTTTTTTGTCCGAAATCGATTTGGAGAGTTTTGGGGTTATAGAATGTGAATGGTATATAGAAGAGAACCTCTTTATAATACCACCAAAACAGTTTTTATTCCAAACACCATCACAAAGTTTTAAGACCAAAAGTACCACTAAAGTTTTTGTATTTCAAAAATACCAAAAAACGAGTTTTAACACTATACTTTTTATTAATTTAGATTCAATATATAGTGTTTTAGGTCTAGTTTTGATGGAAGTAAGGTTTAGTTTTGAAAGTGTTAAGCTAATTTAAGTTTCATGCTATTTTTGACCAAAAAAACTTTTGAGAGCCTATGCTATTTTTGTCAAAGAAACTAGATTTAGTGCTATATATGAGAACTGCCCTAAGAAACGGATTAGTCTAACTACGGTTTGATCCACAATGTACTATACTTAAACCATTCAAAGCCTAATGCTCAAGCTTTTATGCTACCTCTTTTGTGTGCAGTTTGTTTACAGTGCACCTAACCCGGGCCAAGCGGCAGCGGCGGCGGCTCCAGTAGCTGTTTTCGTAGGCATAGCGAGCATTTCCTCCGCGGCGTTTCCTCTAAGCAAAACCTTCCCAATAGCAATATCACAATCCTTAGCCTGTGGCTTAGCAGCAGCCATAATATTCGACAGAATCATCCGCAACAAACTCGGGCACCTCCTCGACAAAACCAAGTCGCCGGAAACATCGCCGGAGGATACGCCGCCGGAGAAAACAATCGGTTTCCTCTCCGATATCGCAGGTCCTAAAGGCACACAGCTAGAGATAGTCTACGGTATATTCGGCTATATGCAAGTCTTATCCGCTTGCTTCATGTCATTCGCTCACGGAGGTAACGACGTGTCCAACGCCATCGGACCATTAGCCGCCGCGTTGAGCATCCTCCACGGCGGAGCAGGCGGCGGAGAGATCGTGATTCCGATAGATGTGTTGGCTTGGGGTGGATTCGGAATCGTGGCTGGCTTAACGATGTGGGGATACAGAGTGATCGCTACGATAGGTAAGAAGATCACAGAGCTAACGCCAACTCGCGGATTCGCGGCGGAGTTCGCGGCGGCGACGGTGGTTTTGTTCGCATCGAAATTAGGGCTTCCGATTTCGGCGACGCACACCCTCGTTGGAGCTGTGATGGGAGTTGGGTTCGCGAGAGGGCTTAATAGCGTTAGGGCGGAGACGGTGAGAGGAATCGTCGCGTCGTGGCTAGTCACTATCCCCGTCGGTGCAACGCTCGCCGTAATTTATACTTGGATCTTTACTAAGATCTTATCCTTTGTGTTGTGATTTAATTTGAATATTTCTTCTTCTTGTGATGTGTTTGGCTTTGGGTTTAAATTGATTCCGGATTTGAGAAAACTTTTATATGTGGAGATTGTTTCACTGTGATTCAATATGATTTTTCTTCAATGACCGGTGAATTAGACTGTGTGCCGTTTTTTATGATAAAAACGTCGTGGTGTTTGTTTCTGGATTGAAGAAACATCAGAGCGTGCAAATTTGTTTGGCAAAGCAAAGAACATTGGTTTTGGTTGCATCATATGAGTATTGTAGAATTAGAGATATAAATGTCATATACAAATATGAAATACCAATATGTAAAACAATACAATAGCTCGTTAACTGATGTAATAAAATAAAAAAAACAATACAATAGCTTAAAAGTGTGGCTTTGGGTTTTAAAAGTGGAGTATATAAAAGTGGATATATTCGAAATAAAGACACAAACTAAAGCTTTTTTTGTTAACAATTTTTAGATGGGGATTTTTCAAAACTACATATAAATATGGGAGAATTACAAAACAACACCATTTAAATTACATTTCACAAATCTACATCATTTCAAAAATATTTCACAAAACTACACTTAAACACTCAAAATTAAATCCAAATAAACTTTACCCACACAATCTTACCCCCTTAATACTATACCCTAACACTAATTAGCGAACTAAAATGAAAATATTTTAATTTTGGTAATTTTTAAAAGGGTAATTCAAGCATTTAAAATTTTGAAAAATGTGTAAATATGTGAAAAAATTAAATTAGGTGTAGTTTTGTGAAGGAAGGGTTGAAAAATTCAAAATTAAATTCATATAAATTTTACCCAAACAATTTTACCTCTTTAATATTATATCATAAACACTAGTTAGCGAACTCAAATGAAATTTTTTTAATTTTTTAAATGGTAAATCAATCATTTAAAATTTTGAAAGAATGTAATATGTAAAAATATTGAATTAAGTGTAGTTTTGTGAAATGAGAGTTGAAAGAGTGTAGTTGTGTGAATTATTCTTTTCATTTGAGTTCGCTAATTAGTGTTTAGGGTATAGTATTAAGGGGGTAGGATTGTGTGGGTAGGGTTTAATTTAATTTAATTTTGAATGTTTAGGTGTAGTTTTGTGAAGTAATTTTGAAATTGTGTACTTTTGTGAAATGTAATTCAAATGGTGTAGTTTTATAATTCTCCCTTTTTTGTTTCAGATTTTTTCATGAATTACTTAATTAGACTATAAATGTTCACAATGTTGTTATGTATATTAATTTATGTTTATGAATATTCACATATGTTCATGAATATTCACACATGCTCAGATTGTCAGTGTCACAATTATTTTAGAAGAAAAAACATGAATGTTCATACGCATACATGAATCTTCATGCATATATATGAATGTTCACACGGCCTGACCAGAAAGTTCAGGGTTATTTTTGAGTTTTCAACATAAAAAATCATTTAACTGCAAATACAAAAAATAATCACCCTATTGACAAATTAAAAAATAAAATGTATCTAGTTTACTAAATAACTCATAATATAATTACGGAAATACAAAAACTATTATCCCTTTTGCTTAAATTCTATAAATATTTGTAAGTATATTTTACTCTACCAGCCAAGAGGTCACAAATCCCTAGATTTTCAAAGGACATAAACATTTCTACCATATCTCTTTAATATTTTAATAATATAACATTATAATTAAATTAGTGTACTTTTGTCTTAGAACTAAAGAAAAAAATCTTATATGGCTGTTAAAAAAAAAAAAAATCTTATATGTATGGTTAGTATTAAATAATAAAGGACAAATTGGTGATTTGATATTATTGGAGAGTAAAATTAGGTTGTATAACCAAACAAAAAATAAATTGGTCGAAAAAACAAAAAAAGAGGAAAAAAGAATAATTTTTTTTCATTTTTGTCCATATATCAATTTAATTCGGTAATAGTAATCTATTTGCATTAAATAGATAATTAAATGTACACTTATTTATGTAGAAGATTCATAGTTATCTATTTACCTTAAACCTTAAAACATAAACCTTATACACTAAACCTTAAACACAAAATCATAATCAATAAACTCTAAACCCTCATCATAATCAATCAACACAAAAATAGATAATTAAATTTATCTCATAGAGCCATGCACTATCTACAAGCAGTTTCGGATTCATCAATGAACAAAAACTCTAAACCCTAAACCTCTTCATAATCAATCAACACGAAAAGAGTTAATTAAATTTATGTACACTCATTTATGTAAAAGATTCATAGTCATCTATTTACTTTAAATTTTAAAACATAAACCTTAAAACATAAACTTTATACACTAAACCTTAAACACAAAATCATAATCAATAAACCCTAAACCCTCATCATAATCAATCAACAAGAAAAATAGATAACTATTCATGAAACAATAAATGACTATTCGTAAAAATATATGTATAATATAACCAACTATGAATATATAACAAATTTTAAAGAGAAAATAAATAACTACTTTTAAAACATATACGAAACATGCGTTAACTATTAATATGAAAATAGCTATTATTTATATTAAACCAAATAAGTATTAAAAAACAAAAAAATGATAATAAATATCTATTTTTAACGAGTTTGGTCCAATATCCCAATCTTCTCTATTTCGACAAATAAAGTTATTATAGATAGTTATTTTTGATACACGAGAGAGAGTGTGAGTATAATAGACAAATAAAATGATTATAGATATCTACTTAAAGACTATTTAATATGAATAAATGTATATTTAATAGGGCAATTTTTATGAATACCACTAAAAATTTTTTTTTAACTCAATTACCACAGATTTTCAAAAGTTTTACAAATACCATTAAAAAGTTTTTTTCATAAATACCACAAATCTTAAATTTTCAAAATTACACCCAAAACCTTCAAAAAACTATACCCTACCCCTTAAAAACTATACCTTAAACATTATATAGCGAACCCAAATGAAAAAATTTAAAATCTAAAAGTGTTAAAACTCGTTTTTTGTATTTGTGGTATTTTTGTAAACTACTACTTTTTGATGGTATTTTTGTTATAAAAAACATTTTAATAGTATTTTTGTTATAAAAAACTTTTTAATGGTATTTTCAAAACAAAAACTTATTTTGATGATATTCTAAGGAATTTCTCTATTTAATATGTGACGAATTTATTTGACTATTTAGTAAAAATAGATATATATCTATACATATGATATAATAGACATTAAACATAAAAATAATGTTAACCCACCCAATTTTTCAAATAATAAATACTAATATTGGACAAAAGTCACTAAACACCCACGGGCGTTGATAAATTTCTACAAACGCCTTTTGCTCTCCTTTTTTTATTTCCACGCTGGCGTGGTATTCACGCGCCGGAAAAAATCAAAACCGTAGAAGAAAAAAAAGCAAAAGAAAAAAGAAGAAAACGGACTTGACTTGTTGTTTTCCACAAAACCTTTGCACGAGAGACTATAGAGAGAGAAATAAGAGAGAGAAATAAGAGAGAGACTATAGAGAGAGAAATAAGAGAGAGACTATGACTTGTCGATGAAGAGCAACAATACAATCTAACAAACCCTAGAAATTCGAAATAATTCATCAGATATGGAGGAAGAGAGCAAAATCGGAGAACTTATCTCCGATTCGATTCTCACGGCGGAGCGTCTCCGTGTTGCGGCGGACGAAGCCGAATCGTTTAAATCCGAGTGCGGCGAAGTCGGTAAACAAGTGGATCGTCTCTCTCAGATGCTTAGAGCGCTCGTTAGACTCGTCGCCGGATCTCAACAAGTATACGACCGTCCGATTCGTCGCGTCGTCGTCGACGTCAAGAAGAATCTCGAGAGAGGTTTCTCTCTGGTTCGAAAGTGTAGAAGACACAGTATTATACGGCGAGTTTGCACTATCATAAACGCGGCGGATTTTCGAAAAGTGGTTAACCTTCTGGAATCTTCCAACGGCGACGTTAAATGGATTCTGAGCGTTTTCGATTCCGACGGCGACGGAAGTTTCGGCGGCGGAATCGTGATTTCTCTTCCGCCTATCGCGACGAACGATCCGATTCTCCCTTGGGTTTGGTCTTTGATCGCTTCGATTCAGATGGGAAAATCGCTGGACAAAATCGACGCCGCGAATCAGCTTGGTTCTCTCGCCGGAGATAATGATCGGAACAAGAAGATCATCGTCGACGAAGGCGGTGTCGCTCCGTTGCTTAAGCTTCTTAAAGAAAGCTCGTCGTCTCCTGAAGCGCAAATCTCGGCTGCTATAGCTTTAGGTTACTTAGCTTGTGATGAAGATAAAGTTAGGTCTATTGTTAATGAACTTGGTGTAGTTGTTATAGTCCAAGTGCTTAGTGATTCACCTGTTAAAGTTCAGATCAAAGTGGCTGCTTTGGTGGCTAGAATGGCTAAACACTATCCCATCGCGCAAGAAGAGTTTGCGAGGCAAAGCGTGATTAAGCCGCTTGTTACTTTGCTTTCGCTTGACGTCTTTGTAGACGATCTTGAATCGAGTAGTAGTAGTAAGCGTAAGAGCATACACTCTCTTGTTAAAGACATTGAGAAGAAAGACCCGTCATTGAAAACTTATAACCCGTCTAAATCGAACATTGGTGGTGGGAGCAAGACCGGGAATTTCAAGAAGGAGAGGGATAACGAGAACCCGGAAGTGAAACACGAGCTAAAGGTCGTTTGCGCGGAAGCTCTATGGATGCTTGCGAGAGGCAACGTAGCAAACAGTAGGAGGATAACGGAGACGAAAGGGTTGCTTTCTTTGGCGAAGATCGTCGAGAAAGAAACCGGCGAGTTGCAATACAATTGTTTGATGACTCTCATGGAGATAACAGCCGCTGCTGAGTCCAACGCCGACCTTAGACGAGCGGCTTTCAAGACCAATTCGCCCGCTGCTAAAGCCGTTATCGACCAGATGCTATTGATAATCAAAGAAGTCGATACCCCCCCGGCTCTGAAAATCCCAGCGATTCAGTCCATCGGGTCATTGGCTCGAACATTCCCCGCGAGAGAGACAAGAACGATCTTGCCGTTGGTCGAGAAACTCGGTAGTAACAACCAAGACGTTGCGATAACAGCCGTAATCTCACTTCAAAAATTCGTCTGCCCGGAGAATTACCTCTGCGTAGAGCACTCGAAGAACATAATCGTATACGGCGCAATCCCGTTACTTATGAAACTCATAAGAAAATCCGAGCAGCAAGTGCAGTTACAATGTCTTGTTCTGTTATGCTACCTTTCGATGAACGCTAGTGACCACGAGCAGTTGGAGCAAGCCAAGGTTTTGACCGTGCTCGAAGGCGCGGAACGGTTAGCGAGTCTGCAGAATCTGGAGCTGAGAGAGCTCGTGTCGAAAGCGATATATCAGCTAAGTCTATATAATGCAGGGAGTCATAGTCAGATGCTATCATATGTTGGTCCTTAGGAAAGCAAAACGGTATAGTTTGTGTTGGATTCATCATTGTTCAGACAAGAATCTTCATTGTTAGGTTTACTTACAAGGATAGAACAAAAATGCAGAATCTCTAGTTTTTTTTTGATGGATTAATAAATTTGATCAATACTTACACTTTCTACAATTTAGGCCATTAAACAAATTTTTCTTGAAACATAGAAAAGAGTATTCTTGACAAGAGTACATATTCTTGTAAAGTTGTAATAATAAGCAACAAATATAGACTTGAAATCATTAACATTTTCCGAGTCTGTAAGACATTTCAAAGCAAATATACGAAGAGGATTAGTGGTGTTGTTGTTTCCCTGAGAAGAAAAATGATTAAGAGGAGGATCATGATTCATGAGCAAGACTAGAAGCAGAAAACAGAATATTAACACAATATAAGCATAAGAAATGCAAACACTGAATATTCTAACAATAAAATAGAATAGCTTTTTAAGTGTGGGTGTAGTTTCACTACTAACATTAAATTTATCAATATGTTTGATATGGTAAATTACAAATGTATGATAAACAATGTTATATATATATATATATATTTTTTTTTTTAAATGTAAGAAGTCACGAATACCTTATAATTTTTTTGTCGTGTTTGTTAATTTAACAAAATTATTGTGGTTTGGAATGAAACCATATTTGATTCAATTGTTGACCCAAAGGACTAATTATTATTTCTTCTTATAGTCTTATCCGAAACTTAAGATCATAGATTTTATAGTGTAATTGCAACTCGATTGTTGTTGTGAAACTTGTGAGCAATCTTGATTGTTTATATATTAATAATTATGTAATTTTCTTTTTAAGATTGGAAATATTTTATATATTTTTGATAATTGTAAACTTATTATAGTATTTTTAGGATAAATCCTATAATATCCTTTAGTTTATTAATAAACTTACATATTTATCTTAATATATTATGTTTAAACATGATTGGTTGAAATTTTTTACACGTGTCAAAAACTTAACGGTAAACTTAACACATGTCGTAATCTCGAGAGTTACTAAGTTTTGAAACCAAGTTTTATATAATCTATACTATTAAAAGAGAAGACAAAACGCCTACGTGTCGCGACGAGAGAGCTTTTAGGATATTTTTTATTTTTTGCGTTTTAGTCCTTATAGTTTGAACTAATTTTCTCACTCAATTTTAATATTTTTACTAATCTATCTATACTATAAAAAAATTCATATAAAATATATTTTAGGTCTATCTAGCATCTACATATTGTAAAAATCGACAATACACAATTTTAAATATATTTTAGTCCCATTATTGGAATATATATTTTACATAGACCACCCAATCATCGACATACACAATTTTTTGCGTATATATCCTTTTATTTTATTTATTTTGCGTTTATACTCTTATATTTTTGAATAACTTTTTGTCTTCGATTTTATTTTATTTGTCATAGATAATTTCGGATATATTATTTAGTTTTTGTTTATAGAAATATTGTTGGGCTTTTTGTTTTCTTATCGATCAAATATTGTAGTCAAGGATATTAATATTAGCGTGTTTTACGAAATTTCTTTTAACAATTTATGTCGTTTGTGTCGATATAAATTTACGAAATATTTTTATCCCGTGTCTATTTTTTCGCGATATTTGCATGTCTAACTTAATTATCTTAATATAAAAAATATCATACTTTTCAAAATAGATTATTTATTTTATACGAGAATAAAAATATTTTATGAAATAAGATATATTATAACGTTTCAAATTCTTCTAAGATAACGTAGCAAATAGCTTTTAGTAACATTAAGCACATAGCTTTATTAATCATAGAAAACCTAGCAAAAAAAAATATACAAGTTTAGATATTTAACCAGACATAACCACACAATCTTTCCAAAATTAAACTACTGAAAACATTTGAAAATAGTAATAATTAATTACTAATTAACAGTGATCACTGTGTCTCAGGTCTTTATTTTTTTTCTTTGAAATGTCAACAGAAATATTTAACAGAATTGATCTTCTCTTATTAAATTATTCTTAAAATAATCTTACCATAAAGTTTTTAAATTAAATTAAATTATCAAACGAAAAAAAAAAAAACATCCTTCACGCGCGTCTCTCTTCACAAAAAAAAACACTTGTCTATATACACATTAATTGATCTTCACGCTCCTCCTCTCTCTACACTTCCTCGAGCTCTCGCGTCTATGGCGATCTTCTCTCTCCGCCTCTTCTTAACGGCGATTATAATAATCTGCGGCGGATGCGGCGGCGTAGTCTCCGAGTACATAGAATACGACACAGCACCGATAATCGTCGCCGAGAAAATCAATGTCCACTTGGTTCCTCACTCACACGACGACGTTGGATGGCTCAAGACCGTTGATCAGTATTACGTTGGATCCAATAACTCCATTAGAGTACTCTCTCTTCACAATCTCTCCTTTTTTTTTCTCCATCTCTCTCTCTATTTGAGATCTGCGAATTTTTAGGGATTTGATTTTGATTTTGTTTTAAGGGTTTTCAATTTTTTGAAGAGAAATTCCTTAAAATGCCACCAAAAAATGTTTTTGTTTTGAAAATACCATTACAAAAAGTCTTTCATAACAAAAATACCATTAAATGTTTTTAATATCAAAATTAAAGAATTTTAGATTACAAAAATACCATAAACGAGTTTTAACACCTTTATATATATTTTTTTAATTAGATTCGCTGTTTATGTTATAGTATTGGAAATGGTAGAGTTTAATTTTAGAGGTTTATGGTTTAGTTTAGGAAGTTTTAAACTAATTTAGATTTGTGGTTTTTTTGAGAAATTTTTTTCTTAATGGTATTTGTACACCTTTCAAGAAAGTGTGGTAATTTTGTAAGAAAAACTTTATTTAGTGCTATTGATGAGTATTGTTCTTGATGAATAGGGAGCTTGTGTACAGAATGTATTGGATTCAGTCATTGCTTCGTTGTTGGAAGATGAAAATAGAAAGTTTATTTATGTTGAAATGGTAAGATTTCTTATATAATATTATAGACTTAGTCGTTTCCTTTTATCAGAATGTGTTTGGTTTAGTTCATTAAGTGTTGTTGTTTTTAGGCTTTCTTTCAAAGATGGTGGAGACAACAAAGCAAAGCTAAGAAATTAAAGGTCAAGAAGCTTGTTGACTCTGGTCAACTTGAGTTCATGTGGGTTTTGATTCATCTCACACATATATAGACTATCTATCTTTGTGTGTATTGTATGAATCTGTTGTGTGTTTTTCGTTGTCTTGATGTGTTCGTTTTGTAGAAATGGTGGAATGTGTATGCATGATGAGGCGACTCCTCATTATATAGACATGATTGATCAGACAACACTAGGACATCAGTTTATCAAAAGTGAGTTTGGTAAGGTTCCTAGAGTAGGATGGCAGATTGATCCCTTTGGACATTCTGCAGTACAAGCTTACTTGCTTGGCGCAGAGGTATAGTTTGTTAATAGTTTGGTTACTTTCGCTTTGGCGTAGAATTTATATTGATTTGTGGACCCTTTTGGTTTCTTCTACAGTTAGGTTTCGACTCGCTGTTTTTCGCTAGAATTGACTACCAAGACCGTGCGAAGAGGTTAAGAGAGAAGAAACTTGAGATTATTTGGCAAGGTTCCAAGTCCCTTGGCTCATCTTCACAGGTTAAAAACATGTAAAGCTCACATTATTGTTCTGTTATTTCCATGTTAAAGATGGCTTTCTCTCACTGCTATTTGATGTTACTTGTAGATATTCACCGGTGTGTTCCCAAAACATTATGACCCTCCTGATGGTTTCACATTTGAAATAAATGATGTATCAGCTCCTATTCAGGTAAAAGCAATCGAGCTTTCTGTGCTGTGTTTAAACTTTGCTCGAACGTGCACTGATGAAGTATAGTGAATACAGGATGATCCTCTTCTTTTTGACTACAATGTTCAAGAGCGAGTCGACGACTTTGTAGCTGCAGCCCTCGCACAGGTAAGTACGATAATGTTTTTTTTGCTGGAAAGTTTTGCTATGATATCTCTTATATGTTCTTACATGAATTTCTTTTATCAAGGTCAATGTGACCAGGACAAACCATATCATGTGGTTGATGGGAACTGACTTCCGTTATCAGTATGCATATTCATGGTTTAGACAGATGGACAAGTTTATTCATTATGTTAACAAGGTAACTTCATACCATTTTGATGTCACTGATTTCAAGGTAAGAGGGACACCTATCTTTATTCGCTTGTCGTGTTCACAATATAGGATGGACGTGTCAATGTTCTCTATTCGACACCATCTATCTACACTGATTCAAAATATGCTGCAAACGAGTCCTGGCCCCTTAAGACTGATGATTTCTTCCCGTGAGTTATAACTCCGGCTTCACTATGTACAAATGCTAATGTGTATCAACTAAACAAATAATACATGTACTTGTGGCAGGTATGCCGACAAACCTAATGCATATTGGACAGGGTACTTTACCAGCAGGCCAGCCTTTAAGAAATACGTGAGGGATTTAAGTGGTTACTATCTGGTATGGCCTTATTTTTGTTCTAAAAAATTCGTAGTTTTGTGGTTTCTTCTTTTGCTCCACGCTTACATGATCTTGCTTATATGAATACAGGCAGCTCGACAATTGGAATTCTTGAGAGGTAGGAATAGTTTAGGACCAAAAACCGATGCGCTAGCCGATGCTTTGGCAATTGCTCAACACCACGATGCAGTTAGTGGTACACAAAGACAGCATGTGGCTGCAGATTATGCTCTTAGACTTTCAATAGGTTATTTGCAGGTGATTTTGTTCAGGCCTATGTTTTCATGCAACCATTTTGTCTTGTTAGTGCAAAAAAAATAATTCTCTCTGATCATTACTAGGCCGAGAAGTTGGTTGCCTCTTCCCTCTCCTTTTTATCAGCAGCAAAATCAAGTACGGAAGAGAAGAATACCGACACAAAATTTCAGCAGGTAGTGTGCTTGTTTTAGGATTTTTCTAGGATTTAAATATCACTATGACCATGTAAGTAGAGTTCAGAAGGCGTTCAGATCAAATGTGACTGGTTACTATTATTGCTTATACAGGATATGCTGGTGCTTTAGGAAACATACGTTTCTCTATAGGCTTGTTTCAGCATTTTAATGACTCAAGTTCAAAAATACTTATTTTATTTTAATGGGTTAAGCTGATTCTGGTCTTATGCAACATATATTGGCAGTGTTCCCTGCTTAATATCAGTTACTGTCCTGCATCTGAAGCTCGTTTGCTCAGCGGGAAAAGCCTGGTAAGACTGTCAGACATGCTTACTCTCATTCTATGAAGTCTTGGACCTCTTGGTTAGTTGTTCTTTCTCATGTTCATACTAATCTCCCCTTGTAGGTTGTTGTTGTTTACAATTCTCTCGGATGGGAACGAGAGGAAGTTGTACGAGTTCCTGTATGTCTTATAATCACTTCTGTTCTCACTTTATCATTTGTCTTATAATATTATCACCCACTTATTTTATAGTGTTTACCAATTGTATGTGATATCTTGTTTCAGGTGTCTTCTGAAAATGTTATCGTGAAAGATTCATATGGGAAAGAAGTCATGTCTCAGCTTCTTCCTCTTTCAGACACCACATTGAGAATAAGAAATGAGTATGTGAAAGCGTATCTGGGAAGTTCGCCAAAGGATACTGCGAAACACGTGCTTGCATTTACCGCTTCAGTACCACCTCTTGGGTTCAGCTCGTATGTCATCTCAGACACTGGACGAACAGGTAGCTATGTTCCAAAACATGGGCTTGCATTTATCTATTTGTAAATGTTAGGATCTTTAATACATCTTGATATGTTCTGGGTCTTCTAGCCATGATAACTTGTTCCTCATTGACACCAGCAGATGTTTTGTCATACTTACATCTTTGTTTTCAAATTTAAGCGAGTGGACTATCTGCTTCATATGTTACTTCTGGAAGTATGAACCAAAATGTCGAAGTTGGCCAAGGAAATCTAAAGCTACTTTATTCGGAAGAGGGAATGAAAATGACTCGTTATTTAAGTACCAGAAATCAGGTGCGCCTCGTCTTTTTTTCTTATCCAAACTTCCATTCATTTCAATATGTGAACGATTTCTGATGCTGATTTTGGTAAATTTTAAGGTTACTGTAGAACAGTCATATGCTTATTACATTGGAAGCAATGGAACTGACAAAGATACACAGGTATCTCGTCTCTTTAATAGATATAACCGTTTCAGCTTACCTATCTTTTGGCTGTGTTTTTAACTGTCTTCAAACATTTACAAGGCTTCTGGAGCTTACGTTTTTCGACCAGATGGTGCACGTCCAATCAAATCCGAAGGAGAGGTAATACATATAAACTGCTTCTATAACCTTATTTCGTCGTCGTCTGAGAAAATACAAAAGAAAGCTAATTGTCTTGCGTACGACTCAGACTCGAGTAACTGTTGTGCGGGGACCTTTGTTTGATGAAGTGCACCAGGAGCTTAATCCCTGGATATCACAGGTCACTTTAGTTTGCAAGTATTAATTTCATTCGGAAGCCATAATCGCTTGATTCATCTCGATATTGTGATCGGGCCTGTTATTTTACAGATTACTCGAGTGTACAAGGGGAAAGATCATGCTGAAATTGAGTTCACTGTGAGCAGTTTTCTTTGTCTTCACATTTCTTCCTGTTATAACTGATGACTACAACTTCGGTCTTATTAGTTTCTGCTTTCTAGGTTGGGCCTATACCAGCTGATGATGGTGTTAGCAAGGAAGTTATCACTAAACTTTCAACCACCATGGAGACAAACGGAACATTTTACACGGACTCTAATGGCCGTGACTTCATCAAACGGGTATAGATGGGAGCTTTACTTGTTGTTGATGTTTATTTTTGGTAACAACTAACAACAGTCTTGTTTTCGTTGTAACAACTAACAACGGGAAATTTATGTGTGTGTGTTGTTCATTTTTATGTTTTTAACAACTAAACAATAGTCTTATTGTAACTTACATTGTTATATTTTCTTTCAGGTTCACGACTTCAGAACAGATTGGGACTTGCAAGTGTACCAACCAGTTGCTGGGAACTATTATCCTGTAAGGCATCAAATCGATTTGAGATTCCTTCTAGTGATATGTTTGTCTTTTGTGTAACATATTCTTGACTTACAGATAAATCTCGGGATATACATGCAAGATAAAACCTCAGAGCTATCGGTGTTGGTGGATCGCGCTGTAGGCGGCTCAAGCTTAGAGAACGGCCAGATCGAGTTGATGCTTCACCGGTCTGTCTGCTACTTACTTAACTAGCTTTCTCTATATAGAAAAGACAAGCATATGAAGTTTTGCTTTGTGTTTTACCTATAATCATTTGTGTAGGAGAATGCTTCATGATGATATTCGAGGTGTTGGCGAGGTTCTTAATGAAACAGTCTGTCTCCCTGATGGATGCAAAGGATTAACGGTTAGTTTAAGTTATTCATCTCAGTTTTTGTTGTTGTCCAAATTGTGAAGTATCAGCTCTCAATGTAGAAGCAAATCGCCTCTTTTTAGCCTGAAACAGTTTGCTTAACTTTTGAGAGTTGTTTTGTAGATACAAGGGAAGTTTTATGTACAGATAGACAAACCTGGAGATGGGGCAAAATGGCGTCGGACATTTGGTCAAGAAATTTACTCTCCACTTCTTCTTGCATTCACAGAACAGGTTGCTCTAAAGGCGATATATACATATCCTTACATCATGGTTAAGTAAGATAAGGTATTTTCGTCGCAGGAAGGAGATAATTGGATTAATTCACATAAGACGACATTCTCAGCGTTTGAACCGTCATACTCATTACCTAAGAATGTTGCATTACTCACACTCCAGGTTAGTTTGTTTGATTGTGTTCTGTACGTTTGTAAAAATATGTCAAATACGGTTTTTATTTGTTGACTACACTGTTTATTTCTACAATTTTCAGGAGTTGGAAAATGGAGAAGTTCTTTTAAGGCTTGCTCACTTATTTGAGGTTTGTACTCTGTTCTCTATATCTGTTTTCACCACACGCTAATGTGCGTTATAGTCGTAGACGTGTAGTTTAACTACAATATTGCCTAAGATACTGATAAAGATAGCAAAATAAGTAGAGATATCGACGAATTTGCATTACTTACAAGAAGAAAACCCGAGTCTGCGAAAACAAACTTTTATATGAATGTAGAGAGTTAGTACACCTAAACTAAGCCGTCGTCACGGTGTATATTTTTCAATTATGTTTTGTTTTGAGTTTCTGTTTTGCTAACATTGTTGAAGGCCGGGGAAGATAGTGACTACTCAGTTATGACAAAAGTAGAGCTAAAGAAACTATTCCACAACAAAACGGTACGAAGAGAATCACAATCCATCTCTTATTCTTTCTCACTGTGTCCTAACAAAGACAATCTCTCTGTTCTGTTTTAAACTTTGATCGCACAGATACGCAAAGTGAAAGAGACAAGTCTTTCGGGTAACCAAGAGAAAGCGGATATGGAGAAAAGAAGGCTGATGTGGAAAGTAGAAGGAGACTCTTCCGGCGAAAAAGTAAAGAGAGGAGAAGCCGTAGACGCGGAGGAGCTAGTTGTTGAGCTTGCTCCTATGGAAATAAGAACCTTCTTGATCAATTTCGATGCTCGCATTGAAATGGTTGGTGAAGAGAAAGAAGAGAGCAAACAACTTATGTTTTGAGAAATTGTGAGTTTTTTTGTTTGTAAAAATATTATGCAATTAGTCTTTAACTTGAATCACTGTGACCATTGTGTATTTTTTGACTTTGTTCATATATTACCGTATCAGTGCAGACTCTATCTGTGTTTTGGAATTCGCCGTTCTGTCCCAAACCTCTCAAAACCAAGGTTTTGTCCATCTTATCCAACTTATCCGGCTCGTTTTTGGACATAATACGTCAAAAACCATTTTAACCTGTTCAAATATGGACCTGTCCATAACCGGTCCACTCTCATTTTCTATTTTTACTGGCATTAGTATAGTGGGATTTCAAAGACATGCGCTTCATTTTTTCAGTTTTTTATTACCCGCAGGAGACATGGTCATGACCACCATTTTGACAGCCATATCCGGGGTAGAAAAGTAATTTCACAATTAATATTTGGGTATATCCACCCACGTAGAAAAAATAATTACATTATTTGGCTCCAAAGATCCGGTTCACCTCCGTAGATTACCATCCCACATTGAATCCACTTAAACTCTCAATCTTTACACGTATATCTTTAAAGTCGTAAAATTATCTAATTATCCACGCAATCTAATTAAAATCTAATTAATTTCACATTAAGCCAAAATTGTAATTATTTTATTAATTAACCGTGACAAAATAGACCCAATATGATTGAAATCTAACCCGATTACGATCTAAAACTACAGATCTAGGGCTTATATGTTTTAGCGGGTTAATTGCAATTATTTTATTAATTAAACGATCTAAAACTATGGATTTAACCTGCTAAAACATATAAGCCCTATATCCGTAGTTTTAGATCGTAATCGGGTTAGATTTCAATCATATTGGGTTTATTTTGTCACGGTTAATTAATAAAATAATTGCAATTTTGGTTTAATGTGAAATTAATTAGATTTTAATTAGATTGTCCGGATAATTTTACAACTTTATGAATATACGTGCATTATTTGTGAGTTTATGTGGATTCGGGTGGGATGGTACGGGAGTAAAACATCGTCATCCCTGTTTTATATCAAAATAATAGAAACCAAAAACACGAAGACGAAGCTTTGGCCTTTGGGTTATATAAAATAAAAAAAATCAAAACTGTTCGCAGAGGAAGAAGAAGACGAAGAAGACGGTGGCTCTGGGCTCGGCGAAGCTATAAATTTCCGAAACCCTTAAAAGATTTTCATGTCCATATTGCCTCATACGCATAATCAAGGTCACAAATCTTCTTCTTCAATTTCGGATTCGATTATAAACCCTAGAAGCTCTGAACATGGCGATAACTCTTCTATGTCTCCTTCCGAGATCTCTCGATTTGGATCCGTTACTCTCTCCGGAGCTTCTTCCGCCGCTTCTGATTTCTCCGGTGGCTTTACGGGTAATGATATTTTTTGGTTAATTTCAAAATACTCTATTTTTCCCCCATTTTTTTAGGGTTTTTTTTTACCATTACGATCGCGAATTTTGTTGAATTGAGCAAATTTACCACTTCTATGGGGTAAGGAGATTGATGATTTTTTAGTTGCTCGATTTTGCCCCCTTTTAGAATTAGGGTTTCTTTTACATGTACGACTGTGATTTTTTCAAGAAAATGAACATTTTACCACTTTTATGGGTAAGGAGATTGATTGAGTTTTAGCTGCTCGATTTTGCCCCATTTTTTTGTTTTTAGGTTTTGTTTTTACATTTACGACTGCAAAATTGTTAAATTTAGCAGTTTTACCACTTATAAATGGGTTTTGGAGTCATTTATGGTTTCACTTCATATCTCATTTTTTGATTTTTATGAAACTGTAGAACCCATTACTGAAGCTGAGGAAGGACATAGCCATGGATCTTCCAAAGAGGTAAACTTTTAGATGAGACTTATGCCCTGTAACGATTTAGTTTTGATGTATAATGATTGGTTATTGCTTTGTATATTGAGCAGATGACACATGACCATCCTCGATACGATGGTCGAAGGAATAGGGCTAGAGGAAGACATACCGGCCCTGCTTCTTATTCTCCTCATCAAATGCAGCATAATAGTACCGGTCCATCTTTTAGCTCTCCTAGAGGCGGTTCAAACCATAATTCAACTGGTAGAAGAGCTAATACGATAAGCGGGAACCATCTACTGAATTTTCAGTATGATCCAATCTCTCCACCGCAATCTAGAGGTCCTCCACAGCCGCAAAGAAGGCAAATGCATAAGAGGAGGCCTTATAACAAGGATTTGTTTCTTCAGGCGAATTACAAGTTTGTAATGTTGGACACAGGAGATCATTCTCCTGATTCTATGGATCCTGATAAAAGGCTGCAATGGGATAATATTATCTGTGTAAGGTATTCTACTCCGTCTCCAGTCCAGTGCCCGATTTGCTTGGAGTATCCTTTATGTCCGCAGATAACCTCGTGTGGGCATATATTCTGTTTCCCTTGCGTGTTACAGTACCTGTTGATAGGTGTGGATAACCACAAGGTGGAGTGTTTCAAGAGGTGTCCTTTGTGCTTTGTGATGATCTCTCCGAGAGAGTTATACACTGTTTATATTGAAAACGTCAAGCAGTACTCTGTTGGTGAACCCGTCGAGCTGGTACTTTTGACACGCAAGAAAGACTCTTTTGCTCCAACTCGGAAAAATGAGTGTGAACCAGGTTTTTCCAATGACAGAAATGAAATGTGTGATCCGTTCTCAAAGTTCACTTTCACACAAGATGTTGATCTCTCTGTGAGACAAGCGGTTTCCGAGTTAGACAGCTGGATTGCAAGAGCAGATCCTGGACTTGTCGAAGACTTGGAGAAGCATTTGTATGTTAATGCTGCTTTGGAGCGTTTGGAGAAGAGAAAAATGTATTGGAATGAGAACAGGCTCTCTAATCACAGCAAATCAAGCACATTGGCTAGAAACAAAAGGCTGTCACCATCACGTCATGATGTTTCTCGAATTGGATATCAAGGAGCAACAAGTGATGGCTCCAACGCACAAGATAAATCGATTGAAGATTCTTCGGTGGATAAGTCAGATGAGGAATCTCAATCTAGTTTGGAAAAGAGTTGTGATGAAGGTCACTCTCTGGATAATCAAGAAGCACCACCGTCGTCTTCACGCAATGGAAGTAAAGGGCCTATGTTGCACCTGAATGACATCAAAGACGTGAAGGACAACGATGCCTACAACTTTTATCAGGTAACCAGTTTTTAATGGATACTTTTTCGTTTGCATAAACTACTAGATAACAGCGTGATGGTTATTATTGGTCTCTGCTGCTCATTGAATCTATGAAAGTGAGTTCCTTCTATATGAAAGTAGTGTTATTTTCTTGTCAATGATCTTTGTGGTTTTGTTGAAAAAGAACCGTTATCTTTTTGGTTTTATCCTAAATTTTCTCTTATCTGCTATGCTCTAATCGTATGCATATACAGTCTGTTGATGGGCAGCACATTATCCTTCACACTTTGAATGTGAAGTGCCTTCTACATCACTATGGAAGCTACGACTTGCTTCCACCAAGGTAAGAGTCAAGAGTGTTTTATGCATCATAGTTCTCTTACATCAGAGGATGGATTTCTGTGAAAAAACTCTCCATGCATAATAACTTCTGCATGAATTTGGGATGCTGATTCAGTAGTGTATATTGTATAATGGACGACACCTTTAGTTAATGAAATCAAGGACTAGTAATAAAGAGTTTGATCTATTCTTAAGTACCATATCAAGCCTCATAATGAATTCAAGTAAAAGTGGTTCTAATAGAGTTCTGATTTCAATTAATGAAATGGCAGAGTGAGTGGGAAGATATTGGAGATGGAGACCGTTACACAGTCGGAAGCAATAAGAAGACGATACCGCTTCCTTAGTCACTTTTCATTAACTACTACTTTCCAGGTATTACTTTCCCTTTACCGTCTCCATCTTATGCGCTTGTCGTTGTTTCTTTTCCATGAAGGTTTATTCTCGGTTTGATAATCTTTTCAGATATGTGAGATCGATATGAGGGAATCATTGCCTCCTGATGCTTTTGCTCCATTTATGGATGAAATCAAGAAGCGTGGTAAACAGAGGAAAGAACGTGCTAGGAAGGTATTCCTCGTAACCTTCTTTGGCTTTTGCTTGTTTCCTCTTTTGTCAGTATTTGAACTTGATCAGTGATAGCAAATGATCCTACTTGGTTTCTTACTCTCTCTTTAAAGGCTACAAAAGCAGCCATATGATGTTGATGTTGTGGTGTTTTGTTAGGATCAAAAAGATAAAGTCAGAGCTGAAGTAGCTGCAGCCGCAGAGCTTGTACCAATGATGGCTAGTTTTCGACAGTCCTCTCGTGACGACTTTCCTCCGTTTTCTTTGGATGACTTTGAAGGTAAAATAAGAAAGGAATATCTCAGTCTCTTTATCGGTTTCGATGTTTAGTGATCTAATAATCCGAAAAGCTTATGTTATGTCTCTCTCTCTCTCGCTTTCTTTAGCACTTGGGAACTCTGCTCCAACATCATCAAGCCCTCCTAACATAGGAGAGAGAAGTTCATTCTCACACGTGACTAGGCTCGGCTTTGCAGCTGGCCACGACTCACCAAATCTGAACAACGAGCCAACAAACATTCAAAGCGGCAGTAGCAGCAGTGAAGTAACAAACGCAGCCTTAGGTAACCGCTATTTCTCCCTGTAACATTCTTTAGGATTTTCTGTTAACTCTTGTGACTTAACTTGTTATTTAACAGGTGCAAGAAACACAAACATAACATCATTCGCAAGTGTAACGTCGAGAACACCAAGCGCGCCTGTAACGATCAAAGAGACCGGGAAGAGAGGGAAGAAACCGAACCGAGTGCTTCTTTCAACAGCCAGTGTACGCCGTTACTGAAAGAGTTATTTTTCTAAGTTGTGTTGTATAATAAGCTTTGTTCTTATGTTAAAGAAAGACTGAATAAAGTAAAAAATTGAAAACTCAAAACTTTGTCTTTGTTTCACTTTGGAACCATATGTGTTGTTTGGTAATGAAAGGTGTCTCTTATTATTATTACACCATTTCTAAGAACAAAATTAGAATATTCTATTATATAATCTTCGTTTAATATATAAATTTTTGTTTATATTATAAAAAGTCAATTTTAATGCAAATTATAAAGTGATTTAGTATTTTGTGACCATTTGTATTTGACGGTTGTTTTCCAATTGCTTGAACATGTTTTGTATTTTGAAAATAGATCTTTTATTTATTTTTTTGAAAACTAACTCTTTTATATGACATTTGATTTTTTTGCCCACATTTAAATTAATAATTAGTTATTATTGAATAAAATTTAAATCAGAAAAATATAATTAAATTTTATATCTTTAAATCTAAACTCAAAATGATATATTTAATAATAATATATTTATTTTTTATCTTAGATAAATTTGTAATATTTGTTGTATATTTAAAAGTTGATTATAAATAAATCTATTAATATTTTAAGTTTCCCTACCAATGTTCGATATCCTATATATAATGTTTAATACGTCGGGTTAAGAAGATGGTATGATACGTCGGGTTACGAAGATGGTATAATACGTCGGGTTACGAAAATGGTATGTCGATGCGTCGTTGGTTTCGTTAATCAATACGTCACAGGAGATGAAAGCGGTAAGTCGGTTAAATACAAAGAAGAGGGATAAGATGAAGAAAAAGCGGAAAACAATCGATGAAGAAGAAAAATTAATTGAAATCATGATTCAAATTAAAACCTAGAAAATCCCAATTCACATTAAATCTCTCAAAAGTTATCGTCTTTTTCATTTTATGATATGATGATGGTTCATACTTAATCATTATTAATTTGGTTGATTTAAATGTATATTTTGAATTGATCCGATGTTTTTAGAATTTTTTATATTCAGGAAATAGAATATCTATATTTTAAAATCAATAATTTTAAAATATTTATAATTTAAATACGAAAAATTTAAATATTTAATAAATATTTTTATTTTCTTTCAAAGATATAGTTCTTAACTAAAAATTGGACAAAAAAGTAAAATTACATATAAAAAGAGTTAGTTTCCAAAAAATTAAAAAGAAAATATATTTTTTAAATTTGTAAACTCAAAAGAGTTACTTTTCAAAATTCCCTATTAAATTATATATTTTAAAATTTTGCGGTTTTAGTTAAACATTTATGTATTTTAAAGCAAAAACAGCTATGATTTTGCTGACTTAAAAAACATATAAAGTTCCAAAAAAAGATTGGATAAAATATCTTCCAAGAGTAGAGGATAAACCAATATGTGACTCATTTTCAATCTCACATATCACAAACCTTACCTTATCCTTTCTAATAAATATCTCTTTTTTCAAAAAATTTATTTATCTTCTTTAAAATACAAAGAAGAAATAAAGTTTGGATCATTGATTTTCTTCCGTTGGATTATCAATTATTGAGTGAATAAAGTTTACTTGTATAAAAAATAAGTTCATAATTTTATATTTTCTTTCACTTATTTTTAAAATAAAATATGAAAAAAGGTAAGCAAAATTGGATATACTCCACTCTAACTATAAATATAACATGAACTTTTCCAAAACATAATCAAAGATCCAAAGTCACAAATCATATCTTTTTATCCCTAAAAAAAATCAACTAGTAAATATGCAAGGAGCTTTGTGCATCAAACCAACAATTCTTCTTCCTCTTACTTCACCACTTTCTTCACCAAATCTCAATCTTCCACTTCTTTCTCATACCATCACCACCACAAAATCTTCAAGACTCTCTTCTTTCATGAGACCAAACTCTTCATCATCTCCTTCGGCTTCTTCTGATCCTCTTACCGTCGACTACAACTCTCTTCTTTCGTAAGTCCTTTTAACTTATCATTTTTTTATTATCGGGAGGTTCTGGACAGAAACCTATAATCTGGGCATAAACTCATAATCTTTCAGAGACCAAACCATATTATATGTAGTGGGAGGAGATAGTATAGGATTAGAGAGTCAACTAACCCCTACGGATTTTTCCAAATTAAGTTATATAATGTAATATTTTTTAAGAAAATATAATTTATTGGTTTAAATCTTTAATTGACCACATCCCTAATGTTAAAGTCATTCTTTTGACCCCTTTATTCCATAACTTTGTAAGAAAATCAAAATAATGGTTTTATCATTTATGCATCATAATTATTCGAAATATTATCAAAGTATATATTTATCAAATAATGGTTTTTATCTTTTCTTCTTTCTCTTATAAGTTGAATAAATAACATCTCTCTATATATATACTTTAGTGTTTTCCCAGCTGAAGCATGTGAAACAATCAGCGGATACGCTTGTTCCGCTGATATTTATCCTGAAGTCAAGCTCGACACAAAGCCCGTCTCAAGTCCCGTGGCTTCCGAGCCAGTCGATAGAGAATATATCGAATATAACAACACCAAAACGTAATCATCATACTTTTCAAAACAAATTTTCTTCTATTACATCTAAGTATTAGCTTATGATTGTGTGTTTGTGTGTGTGTTTTGGACTTTTAAACAGCGTTTTCCCCGATGAGGCGTGTGATGATCTTGGAGGAGAATTTTGTGAACCTGACTATCAAAAAGATGTATACTAGAAGAACCAAGATTTGTTTATGTTATGTTAATATGTATTTGTTTCTTTACTAGTCTCTATAACAAAATTATTAATACTATGCAAGATTAAATTTATAAAATCATCTCAAAGCCCCCAAAAGTTAATCAATTTATAGTTATTTGAATACATGATAATAATCAAATTGATGAGAATTTCGTTAGGTCTTAATTAACTAATAAAAAAATGGATTAGTAATTTTTTTGGAGTAGATGAAAATTCTATAAGGAGTTTATTACAATCATCTCATTGAATTTTAACTTTGAAAATAAATAAAATATGTATTTGTAAAAGGTCCTTGACAGACTTCCAAAAATCGTATATGATAGGATCCAATATATATATATATATATATATATATATTTTTAGATATTAACATGTAAATTTTAGCTTTCAAAATTTTAAAAGCTTGATTTATACTTTAAAAAATTACCAAAACTAAAATCTTTTCATTTGGGTTCGCTAATTAATGATTAGGGTATAGTATTAAGGGGGTAGGATTGTGTGGGTAAGATTTATTTAGATTTAATTTTGAGTGTTTAGGTGTAGTTTTGTGAAGTATTTTTGAAATGGGGTAATTTTGTGAAATGTAATTCAAATGGTGTATTTTTGTGATTATCCCATTATATAAGAGAGAATTACAAAACAACTCCTTTTTAATTGCATTTCACAAAACTACACTTTTTAAAAATTTCTTCACAAAAATACACCTAAATATTAAATACTAAAAATTAAATCCAAATTATGCCTACCCAAACAACCCTACCCACTTAATCACTATACCCTAAACACTAATTAGCGAACCCAAATAAAAAAAATTAATTTTGGTGAAGTTTTAAAGAGTAAATCAAACTTTTAAAATTTTGAAAATGTGTAATTGTAAGAAAATTTGAGTTAAGTGGAGTTTTGTAAAGGAATAGATGAAATGGTGTAGTTTTGTGAATTATTTGTTATATAACATCCTTGTTTAACAAACTTACTCTACTTTTCAAGAAAGATATACTCAAGTTTTTTCCATGAATATAATATAATAAAAATACTAGATAGCTAACAAGTATTAACTGTCAAAAATTACAAGAATTCTCATATTTAACTAGGTAACTTTTCTGCGCCATGCGCGAGTTTATGTTTTTTGAAAAGTAATTTAAAAATGTTGAAATAATTGATTTAGCTATTAAAAAAAACAAGTAAAGCCAAAATTACGATTGTAGGTTTTCTAAAAATTATGATTGTAAATATTCATTGTTATAATCCATTATATTGAAATATATATGAAGAAAGAATACGTGTAAAGAAAAATTGTATTAAAACCAAAATAATTAGCGTTCATAAAAGTATGAACAATTTAAAAGGATATTTATAATTAAGAGACCCTAAAGCTTAACTCTATTGAGCAAGTAAAAGAAGTGAATATTCAGAATTAAATATGAAAAATCTTTTTGTTTGCTAAAAATTCTAGACTTTATATTTTATAAAGAGTCAAGTTTTCCAAAATTCCTTGATTAAAGTTTCCTAAATTCTAAAATCAACTTTTCGAATATTTTATTTAAATTAAAAGTTATTTCGCAAATTTTATATTTCAACCAAATTGACTTAGCTAAAAAAGGCACAATGTTATTATGATTTAACGGGACGGGTGAACAACTCCGTTAAACGATTTCACGGTATGACTATGATGCCTCAGTCAACAAAAGTTTGTGATTAAAATAAAAAGTCAACAAAAGTTGAAATTTATTTTGACATTTTGCGCATTTTATTATTAAATCATTTCTCGATGAAAATAGAATATTTATTAAAATAATTTTTAACCACAAAAATAATTGAATATTTTTCATGATATTTTTAAAAATTTCTCTAAATTAAATGTGCATTTTCAAAAAATATGTTTTTCGTTAATTTATTGGTTATTTTTAATAATTTTTCACCAAAATTTATAAAAGATGAATATTCAAGTTTAATAGTCATTATTTAATTTGATAACTAATGTTTTGCAAAGATCTTTTATTATTGGACTTTCGAAAGTTTTTTACGTTTTTTTAATGAAGTTGTTTATGTGGCTATTTGATTGGTTGTTATTGAGTAAGTTTGTCATGTCACATTTTTTTTGCCGAAACTCCTTCTGGTGTTGACAACTAAGTTTTTTTGTGAAAATCACTTCACAAATAATGTCTTAGGGATTTAAAAGTAATTTTAATAACATATTAATAAGATTGCTTAATAAAACTATAATTTTTTTTCTAATTTAATCACATAAGAATTTAAAAAACAAATAAAAACAGGAATAATGAATATGAAGTTTTTAAAGTTATATGCGATTGAATTTTTGATGTCAAACAAATGAATTATAGTTTTAAAAATTTTCAATTTAATTTATACTTGATACATAAAAGAAAGAAAATAAATTAAGGAAGAAGTGGAACACATGTTAAAAGGAGTAAAATAATAGGTATATAAATATAAAACACATATTAGTTCGGATCTAAAAAAGTACTTTCGGATCTCGGATATTACCGGATCCGGTATCCAAAGTATTTGAGGTGAGGATCCGTTCGGATATTTCGCAAGATCCGAAATCCATTCGGATCGGATCTTTCGGGTCGGGTTCGGTTTGGATCTTCGGATCCGGGTATTTTGCCCAGCCCTAGTAACAAAGGTTAAACATTTAATGGTGTTTAAGGGAAATAAACTTATCATGTTATTTTAGTTCCAAAAACTATTTTTCATAATATTTTTGGAAATTGCCTTATATTTTATATCACTATTTCATATGTTTATGTATAATTTTTGATAGTTAAAAAACTTATGCATGATTCAAATAACATATAAAATAGATTAGTACTTTAACTCGAGGAAATAAACACAAATATAGAGTTTTTTTACAATTATAAAAATAACTTATATTGTCTAAACATTATATATTATTTTAAATTACTTTGTGTATTACATTAACTGTTTTTTGCTAAAATATTTTATTAGTTGGTTTTTAAATTATTTTATAACCAGCATGTTACTAGTAACAAATTATGTTTAACTATGAGTTAACTGTTTGACAAAAAAACTATGAGTTAACTAACATCAACATATAATAAACCTTCTTTCAAAAATTACAGAATGCTTATTTAATTTTCAGTTTTCTCAATTGTTATACAAAGTTACAAATGATTCTAACACATAGTTTTTTAGTAAAAAAATTGACCTACTTTACTTGGATTCAATCACAAAAAAACATTATTCATGTGATCATGTTAGCGGACTAAGTAATGTGAGATTGAACATATCATCTTATTTTTTGTTTATATCAAATTTTATATTGTTATTATGACAAACTAAGTTCCTCCTTTCCCTAGTTTTCTAATAACTCACCTACTACTAATAAATCAATTCACTCTTAAATCAAATTAAACAAACACTCTACAAAAATCATTTTTGTACCTAGCTATTTTTCGTTTAAATAATTTCTTTTCTTTTCATGATTGCAAATTTATTATTTATCTAATTATTATTTATCTAATTAAAATTATACCTACCAAGCTATTATAGTTTTGCTTTAAATTAGAAATATAAATATTTAGATTTAATTTTGACATATATATCTTAATATAAAGTGTTTAAATCTTATTGGTTGAATCTTTTTTACTCGTGTCAATATCTAATCGAATCACTTGTGTCGCAATCTCGCGAGTTAAGCAACTTTTAAAACCAAACTTTATATAATAAGATAAAATGAGATTTAATTTGTATATTTTCCACTTTCTTCTTTAAGTAACACCATTTTAACTATACCAAAAACCTAATTTTTAAGTGACATGAATTCTAAAACACATTATTCTAATAAAAAGTTACATAAACTAGTTGAATTATTTCATAATTCCAACGATCAACTATAACAATATCACCAATCTATTGCATTGGGTTTATTTTGGGATAAACATTAATAATATCTTTAGATGAAAAACAATTTTGCCTACTACATTATATTTATTCGAATAAGGAAGATGACAAGTTTAACTCAGTTGCCGAAACAATATTTCTTTGGATGAAAATGTTGCAAAAACACTTAACATTTATATGTGATCTATTGGTTAGTCAATTAATCTTTATCATCACCACATAATTAATTTGTAAGTGGTGTTAGCACCATCTATAATTTTCAGATTGTTTTATGATAAATTTTTTTATCTTACGTATGATTTAAAAACAAATTATTTAAAGTTTATTTAAAGTTTATTTGATTTTTGGCATTATGTTTAAAATTCATGATTGTATATATTTTATTTACGAATGAATCAATATTTGTAGACAATTAATCATTATCTAATTTTGTATATATGTTCAGATAGAATTAATTGTACAAATATTCAAATTAGAATGGGTTAGTTTAAATTTATTCCAATGAGTTTATATATCATAGACATTTCGTAAGAACGTATCTTTGACTTATCAAAAAATAGTTTTGAATATTTTTGTGTTTGTGTTTAAATAATTTTTGTAGTTAGAACTCGATGATGGTTCATGTTCAAAAATGATTAAATACGTTTTAATAAAGAATATAAAATATCCATATATATGTTTTCACTTATTAATGTCCACATATTTCATTGACATTTATTAATAAAATTACAAGACATATTTTAATTTAGAGTGTAAATATTAAATATAAACTATTTATGTAAGTAGAAATATGATAAAACAAAACAATTATTGAAATAATATATTTTAGAACAAATTGAAAATATTTACGAAATTGTAAAAAAGCATGTCCACATTATTCACCGCTTTGTGTACACGGAAAGTAAACTGTATTCACAACTTTATGTACACAATGGGTAAAACTGTATTTTAAAAATAAAAAATAGAAAAGTGTTTTATATCTCTTATTTTGATATGTAAATGTTGAAAAGTGTCATGTAGTGTAAACAGTAATATTCAATTATTCATAACCAAAATGGTCATTAAATGATATAACTAATAGTCATTTTTAAAACATGACATCAATGACAAATTTAATTCTCAAAGAAGTAGGCAAGTCATCCTTGGCTACCAAATATGATTCTTCTATTGGCATCTCCTTCTTAACAATGCATACACTCACCACATATAATTGCAACAAATACATGTAATGTATATAAATGTGTATTAAAATTATTGAATTGGAAAAAATAGAAAGAAAAATATGTCTAACATGGATGAAAAAAGCATGTCAAGATAGCCAAGGAGACTGCCTGAAAACCTAACCCACAAGATTCAAAATTATAACTTTCAAAATACTATACATTTAACTTTTTAATGTATAATAATCCAAAAATTATATAATTAAAAAAAAATGAATCATGAAGGTGAAAAGGAGCAGGCAAGTCATCCTTGGCTACTAAACATGACTATTTTTCACCATATTAGACCTATTTTCTTCTTCTTCTTCTTTATTATATATTTCATGACTCTTTTATATGTTATCTTTCATTACATGCATGTGCTTTCTTTTTATAGGACGAGAAGGAATATATGAATATTTATTTCCAAATGTATCTTATCCTTTTTGCATGGGCTAGTTATGGTCAACTTTGTATTCTCTATCATTAGAATATGTTCCTTTCAATGGACCATTTTTGGCGGGTCATAAGATAATACATTTGTCGGTTCATTTTCAAAATTATAAATTGTATTTCTTTAGGGGTTATAAGTTTTTTTTTGATAAAAAAGTGTAAGGATTTAGTTTAAAAATGGATTAAGAGAGTGATTGGTAGGGGTTTTAGAAACTTTGTAAATCCATTATTTTTTTACAACCACATAAATAAATCAATCATGTTTTGTCTTTAAAATAATTTTCGGAAATATTTTATTTCCTTTTTAATTTATTTTGGCACTGCATAGCCATTTTTTCTAAATAAAAAAAACAAGCTTTCATTTTTAAAATTCAGAACAAAAAAATCTACAGCCTAAATCCTACAAAAAAAAAATCAAAGATACAACATAACCAATCAAGTCCTAAATTATTTAAATGATAGAAAATTTTAAGCTTTTTATTTAGTTAGCTTTTCATTTGGTAATAATATTTCCACATTTTTTAGACTTTAAATTTGAATGATCAATAATTAGTTAGTTTTATAAACAAATATGTATACATTGAGTCCAAATAGGGTTGTTTGCGTTCCATCTCAAAGTAAAGAATGTAGTATGCGCAATTATGAATAATTTTATAGAAAATCTTATGTTATTCCACAATATTTTCAAAGACATCAAACTAAAATTATACTTCTTTTTAAAATTTCAATTGTATTCATTTTTTCTAGAAGGTAACATTATATACATGTTACTACAAATATTTTTATAGTAAAATGTGTTTGAGAATAAGATTTCAGTCTCCACTTGTAGTGTAGTATATCAAATCATTACCAAGTGGAGATCAATACAAGACGTTTTGACTAAATAAGGGTCGAAAAGAGAATGTTTCTTCTTATCATCAATAATATTGTTTTGAGTAATTTATTTGAATTGGTAATAAAATTTGGAAATATATTTGGACCTAGAGTTGACCAAAAATATATATTTGGTTATAGAGTAAATATTGTTAATTAATGATATGTCAATAAAGTGATTTGTATACTACAAAGGGGAATTACAAAATACATATTTTAAATTACACTTTACAAAACTACAAGTAAAACTTAAAAATCAAATCCAAATAAACTCTACCTATAAAATCTTACCTCCTTTTATATTAAGCCATAAACACTAATTAGTGAATCCAAATTAACTTTTTTTTACATCAATCCAAATTAACTTTTAGTTTGAATATTTTGTAAAAAAAAAAATTTCAAAGAAATCATTATTTATATTTATATCACCTCTTTTGGATATAAAAAGGTTTGATCGTTAAAATGAAAGAACTAGAATACCTTTAAATTAAAGAATCAGAATACAATTCATTTTCTAAAGTACTCTAATATTCTGTTTTTATCATCCATATCTTTTTTCACTACCGATTATTTAGATTTGATTCATTTATGTAAATTTTCGTATGTATTTTTCAGAAAACGTTGTTACAAGTATATTTTTTATATAATTTGTTGCAAGCATTAAGCATAGTTACAGTCTTGTAGTAATTAGTTATGTTCCATCAAAAAATTTCCAATAGGAATTCGTTAAAAAAAGCAATATTCAAAATAGCAATAGATGATATTAAATGATATGCTCATAAAAATATATGCTCAATTTTTTTATATGCTCAATATTTTTAGTAATTTATCCCATATTATCTGGGAAGTGTTTATGTACCATTCTGACATTTAAACTTGTAAAAAGTAGGACTTGACACAATTTGTAAAGTGACATGTAAATATGTTATGATTTACGATATCCATTTTTGGAAAATTATTAGTTCGCTTTTATTATTTAAATATTTTTATAGTTTATAGAGTTTTGGTTTGGTTCATTTTATTTTGGTTCGATCTTTTCGTCTCAATATCTTTGGATTTTTTCGGAATATTTATAATATTTCGGATGTTATTGGTTCATAATTGTTTTTTAGTATATTGAATATTTTCGAAGTTTTCAGTTTGGTTATCCTTGAATTTTTGGTTATTATATATCTTGGGTTACTCAATTTGATATAATTAAATAGTGGATCTGAATCAAAAACATAATCTGAAATGTAAAACTTAGTATACCAATGAACATGATATCAAAGCTTAGATTCTAAATAATAAATCAAAATGTCATTTTTAATATCAACTCTATCGTGGAATCTTAGATAGATGCAAATATATGATTACAAATTATGAAGCATAGATAGATGATTAGAAGTGATAGAGTTGATTAGAATAATCATGTTAACGATTAATATAAAATGATAATAACGATTTCAAAAATACTACTCCCTTTGTTTTATTAATTTTTAAATAATATATGTTCTAGGTTTTTAATTTTTTTTAAAGATAGATGTTTTAGATTCTCAATCTAGTTTTAATTACAATTTTTAAAGTTGAATTTTATATTTTTTAGAATTCTACTAGTTGAATTTTGTAGGATTTTAATTAATAAAATAATATATTTATGGGAGAATCACAAAACTACACCATTTGAATTACATTTCACAAAACTCCACCATTTCAAAATTACTTCACAAAACTACACCTAAACACTCAAAATTAAATTCAAATAAATCATACCCCCTTAATACTATATCCTAAACACTAATTAGCGAACCCAAATGAAAAGATTTTAATTTTAGTATTTTTTAAAAAGGTAAATCAAGCTTTTAAAATTTTAAAAGGGTGTAAATTTGTGAAAATATTGAATTAGGTGTAGTTTTGTGAAGATAGGGTTGAAAGGGTGTAGATTTTTGAATTTCTCTATATTTATAACTAGTAATTAATGTGTTTTATTAATATGTGTGAAAAACCTAAAATATCTATCAATTAGGAACAGAGGGAGTAATATCAATAACTTTGAATGAGAGATTAAAATAAGAAAAAAGAAACCCTAATCGTAATTATAGAAGAAAATAATTAAATAAATTAGGATTTAATCCGTGGTACACCACGGATCGATGTATTTTCAAATGATTTTATATATCTATATATTTAATTTAGAAGTTTGTGATATATTTTTTTATAGAATAAATAGTAATATTAAAAAGTTTTCAATATTGTTATTGTTTATGCGAACAAATATGATAATTTGATCATTTCATATACAAATAACCCGAACTTGAAATATCAAACCAAACATAACAAAAATATCCAAATTGAAACCCATCAAAATATAAATACCTTGACTGGGTAGAGAAATTTACTAACGGAAATCTGGAACTGAATGCGAAATGAAACAAATTTTATGGAATCAAACCGAATTACCCAATAATTATTTATAATAATAATAATTTTAGTATTAAAAGTTGTTGAAATGAAATTTTATTGATTTTGATTATTAATTCGAATTTTAATTTTGTAGTACATAATTCATATAGCAAATTTTTAATATTAAAAGTTGTTGAAAATCATTTTATTGATTTTGATTATTAATTCAAATTTTAATTTTTTAGAAAGATAATAATCGTAAATGTATATGTTTGTGTGTATGTATAAAATAAATCTTATTTTACATTTTTATCCAAACTAAGAATATAATTATCATTTTAGATTTTGTTTGGATAAGAATAAATAACGGTTTAACCCTTAATGAATTTTTCTTATCATGTGTTAAAAGTTGTGACATTAGGTGTGTAAATAAGTGATAGTTTTTGAAAAAGTTCAAAAAGAATACTTCAAAATATTAATATAGATAGAAATAATAAACGATACATTTAAGGGCAATTTCCAAAAATACAAAGAAAATTTTTTTTTGAACAAAAATAACATCATAAGTTTTTTCTGAAATACCATTAAGAAATTTTTTTGGATAAAAAAACCATAAACCTAAAATTAACTTAAAACCTTCAAATTAACCCGAAACCCTCAAAACTAAATTCTACCGCTTTCGATATTATACCTTGAACAATATATAGCGAACTCAAATGAAATTTTTAATGTTTTGAAGTGTTAAAATTAGATTTTTGTGTTTATCGTATTTTAGTTCAAAAACCCATTTTAACAATACCCGAGGAAAAACATTTTTTCATGCATGCTTCTTTAGGAATTTCTTTTCATTTAACCTGCACTTGTGATTACAGTGACTTCTCTATATGCACTCTAGGGTTTATGATCACCAAAAGATTTATGAACTTCCTAGAGGGATAAAACATTGAGACGATTAATATTTTTATGTGTTAACCATAAATGATACAATATTTTGGAAAATTATAAGAAAAAATTAGGCATTATGCCATTAAAAATTAAAATCTTTCGAAAATGGCATTAAAATAAAATCTTTCGAAAAATGATACACTTGGACAAGAAATTGTCCACGTGGACGAAAAGAGACGACAAATGACAAATTTAACTTTGTTTTTGTGGACAAACTTTAGTCCACGGACAACAAGTTGACAAAACACGAGGGCAATTTCGTCATTCGTCAATTCTTTGATCCACATGAATAATTTCATGTCCACGTGTGTCATTTTTCGAAAGCTGATTTTTTAATGGCATTTTGGAAAAAATTTCTTTTTTAATGGCATTTCAAAAAATAATCTCATATGTATAATTATAGGGGGCATTTTCTTTTTCTATTGTTATAGGGGTCTAAAACATATTTTAACAATGTTTTAGGGTCTAAACTTTTTTAAGCACTAAGTATCCAATTGGGGGGTCGGACCTGAGTTTCCGATATAGATTCTTGTTTGTTCCTTCCCATTTGGTAATTACTAATTTGTTAACATAAATTTTACATTATATGGTGGTTAGTAATGTGTTATCTCAAAGTGTGGAAATCCTTAACAACCTAATATAAACACACAATTACTCGGAAATCAACAAATCTAAACGCTTATAATTTTATTAAAATTTCTTTAATTTCTAGTTTTACAAAAACTCAATTTAAACTGTTTATTACACAATTACACCAGACGATTTCTAATACCCGAAGTTGCATCGTCATGCTAATCACTAGATTTGTTTCTTATGATTTTGTTAGTATCACAATACACACGACTCATTGTAAATACAATATTCTATAATATTTAACGAGAAAATGGTCAAATAAATCCGCCAAATTAATCTTCAACTTTCACTTTGATTATTTAAACCCTCAACTTCTGTTGACCGAACCAAATTAGACCTGAAAAGTCAACCATAACAGAATACTTTACTTCGTTAACGGACAAATCTCAAAATCGAAAACCATAAATCTAACTTCAATATGGCCACTAGTAGCAACGATATGTAGAATTGAATGATGATAAGCATGGGATTGAAAAGAGTTTAACGACAAAAATTTTTATAGTTTCCGATGTACTAATCATTTTTTCCGACATCATCTAAAAAAATCATTTGTATGAGTAAAATATTAATTAAATAATATCTAACAAATAAAGGTACGTAGCACAATTGGTTAAATCATGAGTTTATAAACTTGATGTTCCGTGTTCAGTTCTCAATAATTCAAACTTTTTATTTTTCAGAAAAACAATGTCATTTTAACTGAATGAAATAACATTGTTTGTTGATCAAAGGAAACCGTTAACGGTGTTAAATATTTCGTCATGTTTGACTTTTTGGGTCTAATTTGGCTCGGTCAACATAAGTTCAGGATTGAAATAGTCCAAGTGAAAGTTTGGAATTAATTTGGCTTAAATTTGAAAGTTGAGGATTTATTTGACCATTTTCTCAATATTTAACGGATATGTTTGAACATTTTTGGGAATATATTTTCTTACCTTATATAATTCACCTTCGTTGCTTATACCATCTTTTATGACTTTTTCATATATTTAAAGTATCCTCTTTAATTATTCTGCTTATACATATATATAACATAACTTTTAATCTTGTTGTTATCCAATATAAGAATAAGATTATTATTTAGGTTTTTGTTTGGCTAAGAATTAATTACCGATTTACCCTTAATGATTTTTTGTTTTAAATCAATGACATTGGTGTAATTTAAGTGAATATTTTTGGGTTAGTTCAAATTAGTATTTTAAAAATAATAATATAGATTCTATAATATTTATTAGATATGTTTGAACATTTTTGGGAAGATCTTTTCTTACCCTATATAATTCACCTTCAAAAGATGTATACAAAAAATGTAAACATTTATTAATAAAATATAACATTACTATATATAGTAATAAATCTCAAAGTCATCAACATTGCTTTGTAGCAAGTGCTTTAGAAACAAAGCAAAACAAAAAAAAAAAATGCAAAAAGTGATATTTTTCCTCCTGACAATTGATTAGTCATCATTACCAATCACTATACCATAATGTTGATAATACATAAAGTGATAATAATTCTCTATAGAGAATACCCAAAATAGAATCTCGATTTTTTTGGAGAACACACCCTATAAGCTAATTTTTTATATGTTATTGAGACATGAGAGAGTCTTACATTGCCTCAAAATATGAAGCATATTATATGTTTTTTTTCTGGTGGTGACATGTGTTTGTCTATTCTTATGACATGTGTCTTTTTCAAAATTTAATGGTTAATTTATGATTATTAAAAAACATTTCTTTTTAATTAATTTTTAAAATCAAAATTGATTTTACTTTTTCCAATAATCAAAAATAAATACCAAAATGTTTTCTATGTATTAAATTTTTTAATTTAAGATTAATTATGCTCATAAGTTTTTGTATATTATTGATTTTAGATTTTATTATAAATTTACAATCAATATATCATATTAGTCACATAATTGAAATAATATCTAAAATTACTAATATTTAACCACTTTCAAAAATTAAAAATAAATGTCAAATAATAGTTTGGAAAAATTATTAACATTACTTTCATATAATACTATTTTTATATTTTATTTTATATAAAAGATGAGCTTAAATGATATGTGTCCTCTATACAAAAAAATAAATGTAAAATTGGAATAGTTTTAGTTACAAAATAAAATTCACAATCACTATATTCTAAAAATACAATAGTTTTGTAACCTCCATAATACTAATTATATTTATGCTATTAAATAAATTAAATAAAACAAGATAAAATATAAATTTTGGTCAAATGATATTTATTTCTTATAAAATTGACCAACAATAACTTCCATATTCAATTTGACATTAATATTTTATAAAATATTGTGTAACCTCCACCATAATGATGTGTAAGTAGTGGGGTTCAGGGTTTAGGGTTTAGAATTTACCTATTTAAAAATTTAAGAATAAATGTCAAATTGTCTTATATATTTATTTTAATTTAATACAAATGATTCATATGACTTTCATATAATACTATTTTTAGTTTTTATTGTTATTAAATACATTAATTCATGACATTCAAACATAATTATGAAAGTTGAATAGTTTTTATTACATAATTATTCCATTTTTCTATAAAAAATTTCTGAAAATAATTTGGTCAAATGATAATTATTTTTATAACATATGTGAATTACATATGTACATTCGCATATGTAATTAATATATTAATATATAAGTTTTAGATTTTATATATAAATTTTAAATCATTATATCCTACTATCCTCATATTTTTGTAACCCATTATCATAATTATTATATTTATATGATAAAAGTAAATTAGATAATACTAGCAAAAATCATAATCTATATTTAACTCACATTTGTGGAAAATTGTTGATCAAGTCAACAAAATATCTCCTAAATGTTATCATTCAACAAAATTAAATTAAAATTAATTTTGTAACATAATGGTGACAATTATGTGGAAAATAAATTCTCATCACTCCACCTTGTAACTCCCATTAAAGTGTCACTATATAATGAAAATCATTGTTTCTTTCATAAAACATGTTTTAGAGAAACACACATTCATATACTTTAACATTAAAAAAAAACTCATAAAAACAATCTCTCATATTCTCTTCTTAGTACAACACGATTTATACGTTTGGAAGGTTATGATCTCGGGTGTTTAGTGGTTGTGTCATGTGATAATGGAAACTTTTGTTCATTGTTTGGACGATTTTTTGGTATCCAAAGTGGTTATGTGTTGATTGGATTAATCTTCCACAACAAATTTGAGCCAAAAGAATAATTTTATCATATCTAATGCATGTCTTTTTCATACGATATTAGTTTACTATCATTATCAAACAATCAAACTAATACTAGCTTTTAAAAATTATACAAAAGTTGAGTTCAACAATATTTCGAACAAAAACATTTAAAATAGATATTAAACAAAATTAGAATCTCAAAAGACATATAGTAAATATATAATTTTTAGTAAAATTTTGTGTATATATGTAATATTACATGGTAAAATAATATTTTTTATTACAAATTCAACTTATTGTTAACAATTTAATATTTAATTAGCCCGTGCAAAAGCACGGGTCACAACACTAGTATATATATACTATTGAAAAAGTTTTTTTTTTGGTTAACCTGAGGGTATCCCGGACCTATGGAAGGGTTCAGACTAATCCCCAAGGGGAGGTGCAGCCCACATATATATACTATTGAAAAAGTTTTTTTTTTGGTTAACCTGATGGTATCCCGGACCTATGGAAGGGTTCAGACTAATCCCCAAGGGGAGGTGCAGCCCACATATAGACTCTCTCTCCGGATATGCAAATGAGCTCTAAGACATAGGTCTATATCATGACATAGTTCCTTCCGGCAGGGTTCGAACTCGCAACCTGGGTGCAGGAAGAAGCCCGTCCTTACCATTGGGTCACGATGTTCTAGACACTATTGAAAAAGTTCAAAGTCATAAAACATTAATCACCTTTTAATTATTTTCCATTTGGATGAAGAAAAATGTCAAAGATAATAGAGAAGAACATATAAGGATAGCCAAGGAGACTGCCTAATATCATTTGTGATCAAAATGGTCATTAAATGATATAACCTATAGTCATATTTAAAACATGACACCATAACCATTTTTAATTAACAAAGAAGTAGGCAAGTCATCCTTGGCTACCAAATATGATTATTCTTTTCATCTTTAACATCTCCTTCTTAACAATAACACTCACCACATAAAATTGAACAAAATGTATATATTAGAACCCAAAGGTGAAAAAATTTGAACAAAAGATTATATAGTAAATTTATATATACTTAAAACTATATGATTAGAAAAGCTAGAAAGAAAAGTAGGTATAACATGGATGAAAAAAGCATGTCAAGATAGCCAAAGAGACTGCCTGAAACCTAACCCCCCCCCCCCCCCAAGATTCATATATTAAGTTTCAAATTATTATACATTTAACCCTTTTTAGTGTATAATAATCCAAAACTTAATTTTTTAACTTAAAAATGAATCATGAAGGTGAAAAAGAGCAGGCAAGTCATCCTTGGCTACTAAACATGACTATTTTTCACCATGTTAGACCTCTATTCTTCATTATTATACAATTCACTTCTCATTGGTCACATACATGTGCTTTCTTTTTTTTATAGGGCTTAAGAAGGAATATATAAATATTAATTTCTAAAAATTATGTTTTCTTTTTGCATGGGCCAAATATAGTCAACTTTGTATTCTCCATATCTAGAATATGTTCCTCTCAATGGACCATTTTGAGTGGGGGCATAAGATAATCTCATTGTCCGTTCATTCACAAAATATATATATCATATTTAGAGTTATTTTTAATAAAAGAAGAATATGCACTATTTAAAAATAATTTATAAATATATTTCTCTTCATAATCCTAAATAGGAAAAAAAGTCATGATATGTATGTTACATATCTATGTCACCTCTTTGGGTATAAAAATGTTTGACCCTTAAATTAAAGAATTAGAATACCTTTAAGTTTTGAGCCAACAAGAAAATAATACCTTTAAGAATCGCATTACCCATTATTCACTTTCAAAATAAAGTCTTTGATTCTCTTTTCTTTTTCATTACAATTTTTGAGATTTGATTTGGTTCGATCATCATATATATCATCATGTGGTTTAAGTAAGTTTTCACAAATTCTTCATCCATTTTTAAAAATAATTCCTGTAAAAATTTCAAATGTACACTAGATTTAAATAATACATGAAGAACATTCGATATATTTACAAAATATGAAATAAAAAAGCAATAAAAGTTTTTATAGTTTCAATAAAATAAAAATAAACCACCTTATATATTTACAAATCATGAAATGAATAATAAATAATTTGTACAAATATTAAAAATAGACAAGAAATAAAAATAATTTGTACAAATATTCGGAAACTCTCAGAATCATGTCGGAAACACGCCTGAAACAAGATTCCTAAAAAAAAAAAAAATTATTATTTTTAGTTGATATATTTAATAATTTAAAGAGTTTAAGAAAATTATTATTAATTAAATATTTGATAATTTATAAAAACATATCATAATATATATATATATATAATCATATATACACATCTATATTACGTTTTCATATTTACCTTTTTCTAAAAACTACGTTTCTCGTTTCCGAAACGTTCGATTCCGCGTTTTCGTTTCCGTTTCCATGCAACATATAGAAGCAACACAAAAATTATGTGACTTTTATGATCTCCTTGTGTAGACAATATATCTTACGTATATATGTACATTAATTTATTTTTGTTCTTTGGTAAACTATAAGGGGAAATTACAATACTAGAAAATTCAATTCACAAAACTACACATAATCATTAAATATTAAATACAAATAAATCATAAACACAAAACTCACAAAACTCTGCCCCTTTATCACTATATCCTATACACTAAAAGTGAAACCAAATAAATTTTTTTAAATTTGGTCAATTATTAAAGGGTGATTTAATCTTTGAAAATGGTGTAGATTTAGAAGAAGAAAATTAAGTGTAGTTATGTGAAGGAGGGTTTGAGAGAATGTAAGTAAATTTCTCAAACGATAAACCTTAATAAGACTATTATGAAATCAAATATGTAACTTTCATTAACTAATTAAATCCAATTAAGCTCCCATGTTAATTAATTAATGAGAAATTTTCATGATGAATTGTGTTTCTTTTACTATAGTTCTATTTGTGCATTTTATAAAGTTTTTCTATTTGCTATATAATTATAGGTTTGCTATTAGTGGTTTAGGTACCAATTCATAACGAAAATCTATTGAATTGGTATTTGGTGCCAAAAGATTTTTTATGTGGGCTCGAACAACTCATGGGGGCAGTAGCAAAAATACATTTTTATAAGTAAATAAACTCCAAAACACTATATTTGTAGTTGTGACAAAAAAAACACTATATAGGTTGGGAAATAAAAAATTTAAACAAGTTATTATTGAACTAGTAAGATATAAACACAAATGGCATTAAAATTTATATCATTTTTCGTTTACGAAATGAATGATAAATGACAAACATGTTAGAACTAAAAACATAGTTGTACAAACCAATTTAAAATACAAACCTCAAAAATTCACATTTGAGTTTTTTATTTTTTCTTATAAACTCATTTGAGTTCTTACTTAGTTTATTTTTTTGAATTAGAATTAACCAACATTTGTATGTAATTTAAAAATAGAACTAGAAAATTCTTATAGCTTAAATAACACCAAAACAAATTCTTTCATTATGAGAAGTACACGTACATAAACTTAACAATTATATTTAAAACTCACAAGTTGAACAACAAATAATTATTACATACAATTATAATCAATGATAGTTAAATAACATATACCATTTTATCCTTTAACAAAAAAATAAAATAAAATACAACCTTATTATCAATTACAATTTGGTTTTATACTTATATATCTTTAATTAGGTTTTTAATTAAGCCTTGTCCCAAACATGTACTTTAGTGAGAGGGTGTAACTTCTCCGACCTTAAACTATAATAAATACCATCTTCTCTTGCTACCCAAATATGTACGAGTCCTTGTGGTATTTTACCAGTATGTTTATACACTTCAAATACTTTAGCAAACCTATAGTTTGCTCCATGTTTAAATGTACACCAAAATAACGTTGTGCCCCAAAAGTTAATATTGAAATCAAATCTATATTCTTGTCCTATCTTGAGATATTGTGGATCCCTTCTATTCTTTTTGGATCTACATTGAACAAAAAGTGTTTGATGTTGGTGTTTTTTATCAAGTTGGTTTTTGATCAAGACCGTAGTAGGATTATCACCATACACGTTACCGATGATTCCTAGCGCAAAAACAATGAGAAAAATTATGAGATATTTCATAATTTTTTTGGATTTTTTATTGTTGTCTTTTTTTAAAAAAAATATTGTGTTGAGTAGCTTTGTATTCTTGTGCTATTTATACATTTTTTTTTTAAAAAAAAGTTTTAAATTTTAATATAATAATTATAGGTTTGCTATTAATGTTTTGAGGTGCCAATTCACCACTAAAAGTTATTGATTTATAATGGCGCCTAAATTTGGTATTTTTATCGGTGCAAAAATAGATTTGTACCATTATACTTTGCGAAAATTATCCGCTTAAATTCTATTTTTATAAGTAGAAAATTTTAAAAATAAATAAATCGTAAACCCTAAAAAGTTACGAGAAAAGAGTAAATGTCGGAGAAGGGAAGAAAACAAATGAGCAAGTTCATATCTAATGAGAGAGAAAAAGAATTGGGCTATATTGAGATCGAAATGGAACAAACCTCCTATTTTAAAATATTTCTATATAAAACTATATTCATTTCAATTTTTGTAAAAAGTTGGATGATTAAATTACCTCATAAAATATTTTCAAATTTAAATTTCTCGTCCCGGTTCAATGTATAGTGTTTAGGGTAATATTTTAGTTTTGGAAGGAGTTAGGTTTAATGTGTTTATTAGGGGATAATATAAACGGAAAATGGCATTAAAGTTGGATGATTAAATTACCTATTTAGATGTAATAAAAAAAAATTACCTATTTAGAATATTTTCAAATTTAAAATTCTCATTCGGGTTCAATTTATAGTGTTTAGGGTTTTAATTTTAGTTTTGGAAGGGGTTAGGTTTAATGTGTTTATTAGGGGATAATATAAACGGAAAATGGCATTAAAAATTTTTTTTTGATAAACTGTAGGAGTTCCGGAACTTCAGCACATAATCTCCTTCGATGCTCGGAGCCAAACCGATGATAATACCACTTGGCAAAGACCAATTTTGGAAATGGCATTAAAGTTCTGATAATAAATGAATAATACATGACAAATATGTTTGAACTAGAAATATAGTATTTGACAAACCCTCGTGAACAGTAAAAGTGACAAACTAATCAAATTAAACTTTACATTTCTTTTTTAATTTATATTTTTGATTTTAAAATTAAGTCAAATTAACAATCGTATATATATAATATCAAAATAGAACTAGAAAACTTTTAGACCTTGAATAACACCAAAATAAAATCTCTTATTACAACAAATACATAAACTTAACAATTATATTTACAAATCACAAGATGAATAACAAAATAATTATTTACAAAAAACTTATAAATCAATGATAGAAATAACATATATACATATACCAAATTTTATTTTATTTTTACTCTTCAGAAATGATGAAAACTTCAAATCTTTTAAAATTAGGTCTTAAGCATTGTCCCAAACATGTTGGCGAACAAGAGGGAATTTCTTCACATTATCTATACTTTTATAAATACCATCTTCTCTCGCAACCCAAATATATGTAAGTCCTTCAGGTAATGAAGTGCTATGTCTATACACATCAAATTTTTTCATAAACCTATAGTTTGCTCCATGTCTCATTGTACACCAATATAACGTTGTGCCCCAAAAGTTAGTCTTGAACCTAAAATGATATTCTTGTCCTATATTCACATAAGTACGAGGCAATTTCTTGTCTTTAGATTTACATTCAACAAATAGTATTTTGTGTTGATGATTTGGACTTAGATCGTTCCTTATGCTGACCGTAGCATGACCACCATACACCTTACCGATGATAGCTAAGGCAAAAACAATTAAAAAAATTGAGAGATATTTCATTTTTTATATATATATTGATGTTTTATTTTGTTGTTGTTTTCTTGTGTTTATTAGTTTTGTGTTTCTTGTACTATATATTGATATTTGTGTATTTCTTAAAAAGTTTCTTTTTTACTATTATAATTATAGGTTTGCTTTTATAACCAAAAAAAAAAAATAGGTTTGCTTTAAATGGTTGAGCTACTAATTCATCACCAAAAATAATTATAGATTTATAGTGATGGACTAAAATTAGTATTTGGGCTTTTTTTGTTACAAAAGGTTTGAATATACATTTTTATTGGTACCAAAAAATGGATCATGTGTTTTAACAAAAAAAATAATAGTAATTATGTGGCCACCAATAGCTCATGAAGGCAATAGCAAAAATACATCCACTTAAATTCTATTTTTTTATATACATAGATAAGTATTAAGCCCTTGAGGATATTTTTACATTTTCAAAAAGTCGTACGATTAAGCCCTTGAGAATATTTTTAAATTTAAAATTTCCATCAAATTTAATGTATAGTCTTTTAGGGTTTGATTTTGGTATGAGATTAGATTTAGTGTTTATAAGGGGTATGGTTTATTTATTTATTTTGCAATATTTTTTGTGTGCACCGGTATGGTTTATTTAATTTCAATATTTAACGTTTAGATTTTTGATGTATTTTTACAAAGTACAATCCTAAACAAATATTTTGTAATTGCCTCTTCTTTTTGTAAAGAAACGTATTTATCAAAATTTACAATTTAATATTAATTAGTTTTTATTATCAATTTACCATCCAAAATCTTTTGTAATTGCCTCCTTAGAGCATCTCCAAAAAGGAACCTCAAATTTGAGGTTTCATATGTTTCTCTCCAAAAGAAAAAACCTCAAATTTAATTTTACATATTGCATTTAAGTCCTTACTATTTTTTCACAATTAAGTAAATCTCTTAACTTTTGTAGATAATATAAGACATACCTCAAATAATTATGAAACCAATAAATAATTACGAAATTAATATTTTTATTTTAATTTAAAGTCTTTCTTTTAGTTTAACATGTGAAAATTAAGTTTATATTTCCAAAATAAATTTTTTATATACTAAAATGATGAAATTAAAAAGTTAATAAAGATATTTGTGAAATATTATTAATTGTAGGGATGAAAATGAAAAAAAAATGGAACCTCAAATTTGAGGTTTTAAGGTTTCTTTTGGAAGACAAAAAACCTCAAATTTGAAGATTTGAGGTTTCTTTTGGAGATGCTCTTAATAGAGTTACATTATAATTTTGAGAAACATTTAACTTATATTTACAAATTACAAAACTAATAAAAAAAATAATAGTACAAGAATCTTACAATCAATTGATATAAACAACGGGAAAAACGTCAATTTATTCCCCAACTTACAAAAATAGGTCAATTTATTCTCAAAGTTCACATTAGGCCAATTTATTCTCCAAGTATAGTTGACCAAGCCAATTTAGGAATCGATTTCGTCAACGTTTATATGTAATTAACGCCGCTAATCGACGTTAATAACAGCGTGAACAGTTCTGTGAAATCAAAACGACGCCGTTTAAAAACCCCCAAATCAGAAAAAAATAAAACCCTAATCTTCTTCTTCTTCAATCTCCTTCTTCTTCTTCTTCTTCTCCTTCTTCTTCTTCTTCTTCTTCTTCTTCTTCTTCTTCTTCTTCTTCTTCGATTTTCCTCTGAAATCTTCTTCTTCTTCAATCTTCTTCTTCTCTCTCTCAGAGTTCTTCTTCGACATGATGAGTTCTGCTTCGCAAAAAATTGGATCGAAGAAGACTATGGTTTCTTCTCATGGATTTCCTAGCAAATGTTATTGTGGTCGAGATGTATTGATTCTAATCTCGAAAACAATAGATAATCCGGGTCGTCCTTTTTTCCGCTGCGAATCTAAACATGATGTAAGTTGTTAATAGTTTTTGTTAGATGTTGAATTGTCGCCATTTACTAATCTCAGAACATATTAGGATCACTTGTTCAAGTGGGTAGAGGATGCGATATTGGAGGAGGTTCAAGATGTGTTGCCTAAGTTAACAAGTGTGGAGAATGAAGTGTACATTGTGAAAAAGGATGTGGATGATCTAAAATGTTTGGTTCAAGACTTGAAAGATGAAGTAATGGCGAAGAGTAATGAGCTTGGAAAGACAAAACTGATTATGTATTTCTTGATTGTTTATCTTTGCTTCATTACCATTGCAATGGTGTATTTACACTAATTATGTTGTTTATTATGTTTAAGTTTTTGTAATAGACAAGATTAAAAAATGAAAGGGTTCAAACCACAAACATATAAACTATAAAGGGTTGAAACCATAAAAGGAGATATGTCCTTTAAACATTGAAACCACAAAATGAGATACGTCCACAAGTTTAAAAAACAAACTCAAAAGCATTCAAACCACAAAAGCATTGAAACCACAAAAGCATTCAAATCACAACAAACAAGTTTTAAAGCATTCAAACCACAACAAACAAGTTTTAAAGCATTTAAACCACAAAAAAACAAGTTTTTAAAGCTTTCGAAACAAATCTGAAACATGTCTTTAACGCATCCACCTATCTGTCCTAAAACCATTGTCCGAGAGTACTTCCTTGTGATGGTCCTGTTTGTGAGAGACATTCGTACCCTTGCTCTGATGAAGGTCCCTACGGAAAAAAGAAAAACCAAAGCATACAACTAAATACTATAACAAATAAACATTATACCAAAACAAAAACAAATGCATAAAAAACCAAAGCTTACAACCAAACAAATTACCTCCTTTCTTGGTCTTCCCCTAGGCCTCTTTGGTTGTGGCTCAACAGGAGCATTGATACAACCTTTCTTGTTATGGCCTTGTTGTTTACATTTTGAACAAGTCATAGTCCTCTTTTGTCCAGTTAACACCGTAGTAGAGGATGATGTAGCTTCATTCTGACCTTTACGCCTTGCGTAATTGCTCGGTCTTCCACGGTTACCCTTTCTATACGGTGGAGGAAGTACAGGTAGCCTATAGGTCTTAGGCCACAAAGGCATGCCTTGCACAGGCTTGATTCCATGGAGATAGGTTTCTCTCCACTTCTTTGTAGTATAATAAGGAGAGACAAAGTCACGGACTTTCTGTTTTTTGGCTAGGATAACACATGTAGCATGGATACACGGTATACCATTCAATTGCCATCTCCCACAACCACATGTTCTGCGGCTCATATCTACACGATAACCAACTCCTAGATGAATTACCTCATGTAAATCTCCTGTGGCCATATATCTTCTACAATCTTTAGCCTTGACCTTAGTTGCTTCAATCTCATCATGAACTCTCTTCGTGAATTTTGTCTTTCTGTTTGTAGCACAAAGAGATCTCTTAACATTTCTAACCATGGTTTGCCTCCTTATATCCTCTAGCATATCTAACAAAGGCTTCTTCCTTGCTTCACGTATTGTCTTATTGAATGATTCACAAAGGTTGTTGAGATTGTCGTTGCAACAAGAACCAACTTTGAAGAATGCACGTGACCATGTAGGAGGGTTAGAGAGTAGCAGAGAATCATATGCTCCTCTATTGTATACCTTCAATGACTCCATATGATTTTCATACTCTGCACGTGTGTAGCTGCGTGCAATCTTCCAAAACCAATGTTCTAATTCCACATCACTTTCTCTTCTCCAATTGGCTAAGATGTGTCTTGCACACATACGATGCTCGGCTTGTGGAAGGTCATTAGCAACAGCATTTACTAAACCCTACAACAAAGAATAAAAGTATATCAAATGATAATTATGAGTATAAAAATAATAGAAAAAGATCATTAGCAAACAAATTTACCTTTTGCTTATCTGAAATGATAGTTATGTTTTTCCCATCTCCAAGATTCAAATCCTCTTGTAGACATTTAACAAACCAATCCCAAGTGATGTTGTTCTCTATCTCAACCACAGCCCAAGCTATAGGAACTATCATATTGTTTCCATCTCGTCCCACGGCAGCTAGTAAATGTCCCTTAATATCCCACTTAAGGAAAGCACCATCTAGGCCTATTATTGGTCTACAAGTCTTCTTCCATGACTCACGCTGAGCCTTAAAGCAAACATAAAGCCTATCAAACCTTTGTTTAGATTGAGGGGTTGCACCAGGAATGGTATCGATCACCATTGTTGTTCCGGGATTTGATTTCCAAATCTCTGCTTGATAATCCCATAAACGTGCAAAATGGTTATCATGGCTTGCTTTTCTCTCTCGATACAACTTCGTCTTAGCTTTAGCACATTGGTCTTCACTCACAATCAAGTTGTAAGCTCTCTTGATGTCTTCGGCCATCTCTGTCTTTGTAAATTTGGGATTGATTCTTAGCCTTTCGGAATACAACAAAGCAATGCTTGATGTCTTTAAGCTTTGAATATCCTGACCTCATACACGAGTGCTCACTGTTGAAGATTTTTACTTGCAGCTTATGCTTGCTCTTTACATATGAGCAATACACTTTCCATTGACAATCATCATCCTCATCTGAACACATCGCACCAAGCTTGTCTGATGAAGACTTGTACATTTTGATGTCATATGCTGTTTTTAAAGAGTATCGAAGCAAAGCTACTTTAAAATCGAGGCGCTAGCTTGAATGTTTTACCTGTGTACGAAGCTCATCCCTACTCTGATCGTTAGCAGCCTCTTGTCTACGCTCGTATTCCTCTTCATCGTCTTCTGGATCCAAAGGATCAGGAATTACATCGTCGTTCCATATATCATCGCCTTCATCATCATTCTCTTCATTATCCATCGCGGCATCTCCAAAATGAGCCGCCATATTTCCACATTCTTCTTCGTCGAGACCAACACCATTCACTTCTTCCTCTTCGAAATCTCCATGAACTTCTTCTTCGACATCATTATCTTCTCCCTCTCTTACCTCTTCTTGTTCTTCAACAACATTACCTTCCTCCTCTCTTACCTCATCTTCTATGTTTATGTCGTTCTCACCATTATCAACATCATCATCGACAAACGCTTCACAATCATCTCCTTCCACGGGTTCCACTATGACTTCGAAGTCGTCTTCTTCATCTAAAGCTTCCACCATTACTTCGAATGTTTCTTCTCCACAATGTTCTTCTTCGACATTGATTTCAACATTAATAATATTTTCTTCGATTACAGACTGTACAATCGGTGTTGTCTCAGTCACGATTTCTTCGGGTTCGGTCACGATTTCTTCGGGTTCAGTCACGATTTCTTCCCTCGGTGTCGACTCAACCACAGGTGGAAGTGTTTGACGACGCTTACTCCATCTCGTCCTCGCCATGTCTGCAAGAAGAAAATCGAGGAGAAAAGAAGAAGATCGAAGAGAAAAAAGAAGATCGAAGAGAAGAAGAAGAGAGATTTGGGATTTTTTGAGATTTAGGGTTTTCAGTTTTAAATTGGGGGATTTTTCAGTTTAGCACAAAACGACGTCGTTTTGATTTCACGGAACTGTTCACGCTGTTATTAACGTCGATTAGCGGCGTTAATTACATATAAACGTTGACGAAATCGATTCCTAAATTGGCTTGGTCAACTATACTTGGAGAATAAATTGGCCTAATGTGAACTTTGAGAATAAATTGGCCTATTTTTGTAAGTTGGGGAATAAATTGACGTTTTTCCCTATAAACAACATACTACTTTTTTTTTGTCACTCAACAACATACTACTTATATACCTTTTTCTTCTTTAACAAAAAACAAAAAATACATTACCGTTTTATGACATATTTTAAAATTTTCTCTGACATAATCGTTGAAACTTGAATCTTAAATTAGGTTTTTAATTAAGTTTTATCCCAAGTATGCGCGCGAACGAGAGGGTTTATCTGCACGGACCTTAAACTTTTATAAATACCATCTTCTCTTGCTACCCAAATATGTAAGAGTCCTTTTGGTATTTTACTGTCATATTTATATACTTCAAATACTTTAGTAAACCTATAGTTTGCTCCATGTCTCATTGTACACCAAAATAATGTTGTGCCCCAAAAATTAACCCTAACCCTAAATTTATATTCTTGCCCTATCTTGAGATATTGTTCAGCCAATTTTTTGTCTTTAGATTTACAAGAAACATATAGTAATTGGTGTTGATGTTTTGGACTTAGATCGTTCTTGATGCTTACCTCACAATCATTATTACCATATACGTTACCGATGATGCCTAGGCCAAAAACAATTATAAAAATTAAGATATGTTTCATTTTTTTTTTATTTTTTTATTTGTGAAGATTAGAATAAGATGCTTAGATTTTAATATTTGTTTGGTGTTTATGGTTATATAGATACATATACAAATTTGCTATTTGAGGATTTGCACTTTCTTCTCTCTAGCTATTTTTTTTTTTGAAGGATTTCTATTTATTACTTGAGGTTGCAAATCATTGTTTTGGAATTTTTTTGGTGGTAATCTAAGGGTTTTAGGCAATTTTCTTTGATTTTACAAAATTAATTTGCGTACGGAAAAATGCCACTATATTCAAAAATTTCCTATTATTAAGCAAACTAGATTTTTAATTTTTTTTTAAATTAGTTTACTCTTATGAAGTTATGACACACACGAAATATTTTTGGTAAATGGACAATTACAAAATTACACTTTTTGAATTGTATTTCACAAAACTAAATATTTCAAAGTCACTTTTCAAAATTACACATAAACATTCAAAATTAAATCTAAATAAACCTTACCCATACAGTCCTAAATTTTTAATATTATACCTTAAACACTAATTAGCGAACTCAATTAAAAAGATTTGAATTTTGATAATTGTTTAAAACGTAAATCAACCATTTAACTTTTTTGAAATGGTGTAAATATGTAACGAGAAAACATAGTTAGCTTAACCATCGTCAGTTAGACGATTAGTCTATCAATATATGCTAACAATTCGGATTATCCAATCTCTCGAGACGAATCCTTGGCATAGATATTCCATGAATGACAAAGAATGCACATCAAAGTAGCTTTAGTGTGTTTTTTCTAACTTGTTTTTGAAAAGTATATAGTTGTTTCTATATTTTTTTGAAGTAGGTAAACTTAGAGATATGTATTGTACTAATATAAAAAGTAACATAGTGATAGTGTTAACTTTTTTTGCTTAAATCATAATGTTATTGCAACCATCAATATGACTCTTTATTTTATCTAATTACTAAAGCCATAAGCAAATCAAATAACTCTTTAAGTGGTTGTGTTATTCAATATTCTTTTCATCTATCTAGAGAAATTGTATTTTGTGTGTTTATGTTCATAAACTTAACTCTTTTGTTGAGTTTTTTACTTTATTTATTTTTATGTGTCAACACAACTTACTAGAAATCAAGTTTTTTAAAACTCAATTTTAGTTCCTCTTTTTGTTTTGGATAATTATAAATCGTTTTCCCATTTTTTCAAACATAAATAAAACTTTAAAACAATCGATAATCAATTCATTTTAATCTACTAATTAGACTATAAGTTTTTTTTTTTGGTTTTGCTCTGCCTTTAAATAACAAACAATTATTACATGCATTTTTAATCAATGATAGAAATAACATACAATAATTTTATTACAATTCTTATTTCTCAACGGAAATATATGATTAAACATGAGAGGAGTAGTGATTTACGTCGTCTTATTATCAACGACTGACCCGGAACACCATAATAAATTATAGGCCAAAGGTTCGGAACTTCCACGTTGACGAAAACTTCATGAATCAGAGAGCTTTAGCTTTAACTGGTTTAAATTTTTCCCACGCATGCGCGAAAGTGAGTGGTTCCGTCTTTGACGAAACTAAACTTTTATAAATACCATTTTCTTTTGCAGCCCAAATATAAGTGCTTCCTTGAGCTATTTTACTAGTATATTTATAAACATCAAATCTTTTTATAAACCTATAGTTAGCTCCATGTCTCAAGGTACACCAAAACAAGGTTGTGCCTAATAAATTAACCTCGACCGGAAATTGAAATATTTTTCCGAGCTCCACGTATTTTCGACCTAAATCTTTGTCTCCGGATTTGCAATGAACAAAGAGTGTTGTGTGTTTGTGTTTCGGATCGAGTTCGTTCTTGATTTTGACCTGACAATCATGAGCCGAATAAACTTTACCAATGATGCATAGACCAAAAACAATAAGAAAAATTGAGAGATTTTTCATTTTTTTTGTTTTTGTTTTGTTTATTATACCTTTGTGTGTTAAATTTTGCTTTGAGTTCTTGGTATTATACATAGATACACAAATTAGTTTGCTATTTTTGGGTTGAAAGTTGTATGTCTCTATTTTTAAAGTATTTCTATTTATAAATGAGGTAACAAAACATTGTTTTTGGAGTTTTGGGTATATTGGTTTTTTTTTTATAATAGTAAAAATTTGTTCATTGTAAAATCAATACATACTATCTTGAGCATGGAAGTATCTTTCTTTTTTTCGTATCATTATCTTACTGGCAATTACCCTACAAAATTATCCTTATGTTCGAGTCTCACGGTGTATTAAAGTTCAATTTTGTAAACTCAAGATGGTTTTTTATCGAGGAATTCACAAATCTACACCCTTTCAATCTCTTCTTCACAAAACTACTCATAATTTAATATTTTCACATATTTACACCCTTTCAAAATTTTAAAAGCTTGATTTAACTTTTAAAAAATTACCAAATTTAATTTTTTTTCATTTGGGTTCGCTAATTAGTGTTTAGGGTATAGTATTAAGGGGGTATGATTGTTTGGGTAGAGTTTATTTGAATTTAATTTTGAGTGTTTAGGTGTAGTTTTGTGAAATGTAATTCAAAAGGTGTAGTTTTGTGATTCTCCCTTTTTTAAACAAAAAAAATAAATATAAGAGGGTGTTTGGCCGAAATCCATAATTTTTTAGATGTATGATCAATATTTAATAATTCTTTAAATAGCATAAATCAAGTCTTCTAACAATAATCAAATTTAAAAATAATACTTCATAAGTCATATTTAAGACACCTATAGTTAGTGAAAACTAATCATTTTCCTAGGCAAAGAGCTTAGCATTTCCATTATACAAGTTTTTAGAAGATTTTGAATGAAAAAGGGGTGTCCTAATGTCTATAGGAAGACACCCATTATCTTTGATATTGTCTCTCCATAAACACTAAAATATCTCTTTTAAGACACTAAAATTAAATTAACAGTAATATTTATCATAAATCATATTTAAGACACCGATAGATATGGTCTAAAACAGTGATTTAACCCAAACACTTATTTATAAAAGCCAAAGTGCTCCACAAAAGCACTTAAGCAGATTTGGGACTTTAAAGTGAGTAGGGCTTGGCAAACATAACTGGTACTGAATAATCGAACCGAACCGGAAATTAAAAACAGGTTCGGATTGGGTATGGTTATGCCTAAACTACTTTAGATGTGGTAACTACAAAACTATATATTTGAAAGTGTACTTCATAAAATTTAACCAATTCAAAGTAAATTTCATAAAACGACTTCTAAACGTTAAATATTAACTCCAAATGAATCTTAAACACAAAACATACCCATTAAAGAAGTAAAACTTGGACTTTAAAATAGTAAATCCATCTAATTTATTTTTTTTTAATTTTAGTAGTTTAGTAAATGGTAATTTACCTTTGAAAAATTAAGAAAATATAGATTTAGAAAAAGCTTGAATTTGGTGTAGTTTTGCGAAAGAAAATTTGAAAAGATATATTTTTGTGAATTTATCTTGATTGATTTGATACAAATTCGATCAATAGATTTATTTGTGGTTAATCAACTTAACTAAAAAGAAAAGGTTACATACAGAAATGGTCCATTGTCTTCAAAAAAAACATATTTAAAGGGTCCATATTTTTCAGAATATACCACAAATATTGTCCAATTTTTTGTAAACACTTATATTGTCCAATTTTACAAATAGATTTTGAATTTTTTGTATAAATTATTTAGCAAAGAGTTTATGTACTTTGATTTGCTTATTATGTTTTCAGATATAATACAAAAGAAGAAAAATTGAAGGCTTAAAAATGAAAAATTGAAGGCTTCAGAATTTACAAAAAAAAAAAAATCGAAATTAACCAACTACATATACTATGACTTGTCTATATTCACTTGTGGAGAGAACTCTTATTCTCTACAAACACCGTTTTGTTCACATATACGTTTTGTCTACAAAACGCGCCATCTTCATCGTTCAATCAGCTTTCCTACTCCTGCATTGATTCAATAACCTATGGAGTGTTCAATAAATACACATTTTGCGTTTGCGTTTAGATTTAGTGTACAATGTTTTTTTCTCACTCATCATTCAACTTTTTTAAGTATCATTTTCAAAACGCTAAACGCAAATGAAAAGTTAAGGAGAACCTTTCATTTGAGATTAATATTTGCCCACTTTAAATGAAAATATTTGATTTTTCGCGTAAATGCAAACGCTTAATTATCGTTTGTAACAATTAAAGCCTTAAATCTTTTTAAGGTATTCTTAAAATACCATAAGAAAATGTTTTATTACCAAAAAATAACATGACAAGTTTTTCTTCGTAGAATACCATTGAAAAGCTTTATGGCCAAAAGTACCATAAACACAAAAACAAGTTATAACACAATTTTTTTTTATTTTAGTTCATTAATTAGTGTTTAGAGTTTGTAAGGGAGCAGTTTAATTTTTAGGGTTAAGGTTTAATTTTCAAAGTTTTAAACTAGTTTAATTTTGTGGTATTTTGTGATCTTTTTAATGGTATATCAAAAAAACTTATGATGTTATTTTAGTCCTAGAAAATATATTGGCAATTTTTATGAATACCACTAAAAAAAGTTTTTTTAACATAATTAGCACAAATTTTCGAGAGTTTTACAAATACCATTAAAAAAAAAAATTCTCATAAATACCACAAATCTTAATTTTTCAAAATTTCACCAAAAACCTTCAAAAAACTATACCCTACCCTTTAAAACTATACCTTAAACACTATATAGCGAACCCAAATGAAAAAATTTAAAATCTAAAAGTGTTAAAACTCGTTTTTTGTATGTATGGTATTTTTGTAAACTACTACTTTTGATGGTATTTTTGTTATAAAAAACATTTTAATGATATTTTTGTTATAAAAAACTTTGTAAAGGTATTTTCTAAACAAAAACTTATTTTGATGGTATTCTAAATAATTTCTCAAAATATATCTTATGATGGTATTTTAGGGAATATCCCGTAATCTTTTCTTGTTGTTTTTATTTTACCTCTGATTTGACTGGTCTGAGCAACTCCCGTGGCTTGAGGAAGTGGCCGAGACAGGCTCATTGGTGTAAGTGGCGGAGACGATACTCTATCATCGCTACTCTCAACAGTACGTTGAGCAAAGGCTCTATGGTTTCTCGAAGGTATTGAGTAGCTTCTAGAGACAGCATGGGTAGGAGGAACCGGTAGCGGAGACGCCACAATCGATGTAGGAGGAGCAACCGTAACAGAGTTTCTCTCCTGGTTCCATCCGCCGGTCAAAGGAGCCGAGTGACCAACAAGACCAGGTGATTTAGCTCGTCTTGGCGGTGGTGCAAAGTGGTGTCCTGGTGGTCTAGGAAGCTGGTGAAGCTCGTTGTTGAGCCTCGGGGAAGACGAAGAAAAAGCAGGAGGAGGTGAAGAGGTAGGAGAAACTCTTGGAGAAGAAGACCGCGCAGGAGGAGTCGGCAAAGGACGAAACGCTCCTGAGGAAACGTCCGGTTTTGTGGATGACGGTTTGAGCGGTCCGGAAAATGCATGTCTTGATGCTGTTTGTTGCGGCTGATAGTGATGTGTGTCTGTTGTGGAAGGACGAGGGAGGCGAACGTAGAGGCTATTGTTATTTTCTGTGTCTTTCACGCTTTTTATAGGTTCTAAAGGAGATGAATGCCATATGTTACCGGCGCTGTTGTGGTTTGCTGGCTTCGGGTTTAGAGCTGGTTTTGAGTATCTTGAATCGGTTGGTGTTGGTAACACGTAGGCGGCGTTTGAAGATGGATTCGTCTGTCTAAGCCTATCTGATATATCGGGTTTCTTCTCCGGGAACAACGGTGCTGAAAAACTCGTCATCTTGTGATCACGCTTTGAAGTCGAGTACTCTTCTGCTCCTCTTGTTGTTGCAGAAGGACGAGGAAAGGATAGTTCTGTAGAGAGAGAAGCAGGTGCTACCCTTTGCTGCTCATTTGCTCTGTAAGCAAACCTGAGTTCATCTTCTTCTTCTTCTCTGTTAATGTATTGGCTATTATCATCGTCATCATCGCTCTCGCTAGCTTCCACTTCGTTCCCATGAACAGAGAGATCACAGTCGATGTGTTGTTTCTCCGCAGCGACTCTTACATGACGCTCTGCTGCTTCGAGCGATTTTAAACCAGTGTGGAACAAATGCATCTACAAAGAATTACAAGAAAGAAAGTCAGAGACATAAAAGAAGAAGACCAAAGTACCATGAAACAGACAATTTTGAAGTGTTGTCTTGACCTGAGCAGTGTGGTGACGGACAGCTTGTGTAAGAAGACTACGAGCTTGTCCTTCTTTAAGAGATTTCAATCGAAATATACACATTGTTGCTTCGTCGTGAAACTCATTGTAAGCAGGTCGAGACTCTGGAGGAATATGTCTCTCGCCTTTACTGGTTTTAAGCCTTCCTTTATCTTTCCCAAGCGCCATCTCAAACATATTTCTGAGTTCACAAATAAAGAAGAAGCTCAAGGAAGTGTTTACTCTCAACACTCACAAAATAAAAACACATAGTGGAAAACAACAAACCTCTTCTCGTCGCATTGTTCTTTCATGTCCTGTTCATTATATTAATAGAAATCATTGAGTACAAAGCGTTAAATCGTTGCTAAAATACAAGATTTTGAAAATTATGGTTATAATACCTCAACGGTTCTTAGGTCCTTGAGAAGCGACTCAGACGGTGATGTAATCGTCTTAAATATATGACTACGCTGAAGAACGAAGAAAAAACCGTGACCCAAGTAAGTTTCTTCATAGCTAGAAAATAGAGCTTATATAGCAATAAACTACTTACATATGTGTCAAGAAGTCTTTGTAGCTCAAACTGAACTTTACCCAACATAAACAAGATTCTACCTACACCAATAAAAAAACAAAACAATGTTACAACACAACACATAGTAAACTAAAACTTCTACAAAACAACACAACACATAGTAAACTTTTTATCGCGCTTACTGCTATCTTCGTCGTTATGAGGCGCGATTTGCCCCAAACAAGAACCCATCTCTCCCAATGACTCAGAAAACTCTGAAAAAACACACCACAAAGACTTGAGCTTTCTCTTTCATGTTCATGTAAAAAGACAAAAGCTCGAACTTGGAGTCGAAATGTTTCTTTACCGTAAGCACTATTAGCCGTGGCAGCAGCCGCGGCGAGTAGTCTATCGTAACATTCTCTCATATCTTGCATATCCTGAGAATCACACACAAGAGTAGTAGTAACTAGTAAGCACCTAACATCACTATCACAACATTCAAATCAAACTTTCAAAAACTCAAAATCAAATCACTAAAACAGTGTTTTTTCTTCATGAAACTATTCAACTAATAAATCTTCAATCTCTAAGTTAAATCAGATTCGTTTACAAAACTAGGAATCATTATCTAATAGCCATAAAACCCTAACAAAATCTAACAAATACGATTCAAAATCGATGAATAAAAAACCCCAAATCCGCCGCGAGAAGACGATGTTTAGTTTACCTTCCCGGCGCGTGCGAGTTCGTCGATCTGCGCCGCCGTCGCGACGATCTCTTCTTTCTCCTTCGCGTCGACTTTATGATGATGAGATGTTAATCTCCTTAACCTACCTAACGAAGCTTTCATCGTTACTCACGAACCCTAATTTCCGAGATTTTTAAAGTCAAAATTCGAAAAATCGCCTTTTCGAGAAATCGCGAATCTCGAAAATCAAGTGAAGAAGAAAAGAGACTAAATCGGAGTGAGATTCAAGTATCGTCTTCTTCTTTATGTGTACAACGACATTGAAGAAGAAACAGAGAAGAAGAATAAGAAAATTAAAATTAAAAATTAAAATTAAAAATAAAAAATCTTGTTTTTTGTTGGTCAAAAAACAACAGATCGAAACAGAAGATGGAGACGGAACCCAGATAACAGCAAAGAAAGGATTAATCCAACGGTGAAGAATCAATTCATTTTATTTAAATGGGACACGTGGCGAGATCGTAACGGAAGTAAGAGAGAGAAAAGTAAAAAAAAGTCAAAGATTGATGGAAGTGGTTATATCATTATTTGGGTTTGACTGCCAGTTGGAGGGTCAAACATCTCAACTTTTATTTTTCGACAAGTGAATTAATTGTTTTTTTTTGAATCAACACGAAGTGTTTAATTATTAGGAGAATCACAAAACTACACCCTTTGAATTACATTTCACAAAACTACACCATTTCAAAATTATTTTACAAAACTACACCTAAACACTCAAATTTAAATCCAAATAAACCTACCCACACAATCTTACCCCTTAATACTAAACACTAATTAGCGAACCCAAATGAAAAGATTTTAATTTTGGTAATTTTTTAAAGGATAAATCAAACTTTTAAAATTTTGAAAGGGTGTAGTTTTGTGAAAATATTAAATTAGGTGTAATTTTATGAAATGAAAGTTAAAAGGGGGTAGTTTTGTGAATTTCTCAAATTATTACATGTTTTTCTTAGTCAAAGAGAGTATTTAATTTGATTAGATATTAATTATTATTATTATATTAAATATCCGGAGTTATTTAAAACTCCATTAATATGATTGCCGGAAAAGACTATTTAAGCTCCAAATATATTTCAGACGAAAAGTATGATTATTATGATTATAATTATAAATCAGATAGGTTAAAAAGAAATATACAGGATAATCAAAATATTTTGTAATAAAAAGATTAATTATTAAAATCGATCGATAATCTAACTATTTGATTTTTTTTTTAAAGTGACCAAAAATGTTTAAGGTCAAAATCATATACATAATATGTTACTAATAAAGAAAAGAAACATAAATGAAATATATATATATATATATAAATTTTCTCTAGAATTTCAAATTTTATTTTATTATATAATTCGATGAAAGAAAACCACTTAAAATTAAATTTTTAATTTTTGTCATATATTATATTAATTATATTAATTTATAATATTAACAAAAACATTAAATTTATGATCATGGGCTCGTCGTAATTTTATTTTATTATATATAACGAAAATAAAAAAAACCCTTAAATGGGAAAAATATATATAAATTCTCTCTCCATAAAATATTTTACCTTTATTTATTATATATGTCAAAAAAAAGAAAAACAATTTAAAAAATAAATCTTCTATAATTCATAAGTTCTCAAAATTGACATGTAAACTAAATTTTTAAAGGACGAATTGGTTGTATAATATTATTGGAGGAAAAAATTTGGTCAAATGACATTAGGCCATGGAAATTGGGTTCGTTGACATGGCGGGAACACAATTTTTTTTTAATTCCTCTTCTACCCTCAATATTGATTCGCCGTCTATACAAATTTTTTGATGTGACCACTGTCAGTTTAGGTAGGAGAGTATAAGTGCTCAAGTTTGTTATAACAAATACACTATTTGGTCATTTAAACAAATACACAACAATAAAATATCATCTTCTTCTATATACCGATACAAACAAGATATTAAAAGTTCAAGCTACTTCTGGAAAAAATCTGGTATAGAAACATCATAACTTTGTATAAAATAACCTCATTTTTCTCTTTATGTAGTAATATATTGACTTTGTTGAACGAATGGTGAATTATAGAAATAAGTAGGCTATTCTAGTTCATTTTTTTGACATCGCTTATTCTAGTTCATTTTTGTGTGGTAATAACCTACTATTTTTCGAAATGTGGTAATGTTTAATCTTTTTGTGGTTGTCTTTAATAAACCCAATGAACATGTGAGAACGTAGATATTATGTTCTAAATCTATGTTTGAAAGCAAACAAATCGGAGACTACTTTTTCTTAAATATACTTTTGTTGTTTCTAAACCCTAAACCCTAAACCCTAAATCCCACGCCCTAAACCCTATACCTTAAACCCTAAACCTTAAACCCTAAACCCTAAACCTTATACCATAAACCCTATACCCTAAACCTTAAACCATATATCTTAACCACTATACCCTAAATCCTAAACCCTAAACCATTTCCCTTAAGCCCTAAACCCTTATCCCTAAACTTTCTACCATAAACCCTAAACCGTACACCCTAATCTCTCCTCCTCATAAACGTAGACCCTTAATCCCTAATCTAGTAAAACGATATCCTACACCCAAATCCCTAAATCTTGAATCTAAACCCAAAACCCTGAAACTTACACCGTTTACTGTAAACCCACATAACAATTGTAATAATAATAACAACTATTATACACATGAATAGACATCTATTGAATGTTAAATAGTTGTATATTTTGTCGTACAAAAATGATATCATCCTCAAGTAGCCATCTATTAACGTCTGATGTAAACTTTAAATTTGTAAAACATTCACAATCGTATTGTGATATTAAAATATATAGACAACTATAAACACAAACTAGATGACCACTTCAAGAAATTTAAATCTGTAATATTAAACTGATAAGAACATAAACTACACTTGATATTGGTGAAAAGGCCTAGAAAATTATAAACAAATCTAAGTTTTAAAATAAATTTTTCTCAACTTTGACGAATCGCATTGAACGACAACCGGAGAAGTCCGGTGAGAGATCCGTTTCGGCGATTTGAAGAGGAGACAAAGCAGGAAACGAGAGCTGACAAGTTGCGGCGGCGGCGAAAGAAGACGGAGAAGCTGTATTGTCTCTTCCTCTATTTACGCCGCCTAAACGCCGAGGAGCCCATAGACGGTGGTATCAAAAATAATTTATCAGACATACAACTATTATTTGTCTTCTCCCTTTCTTCTTCTCCATTATCTCTCTCCATTCGATAACTACAAAACAATTACAAAATTGAGCATTTGAAGTGACTAAAGCAAAAAGGAGGAAGCGTGTTGTCAGAAAAATTAATAATTTGTTTGATTTCAAATGTTTGAAATCAATTTACAAATGTTTTGTGTAAGGCTATTTCTGTCTTTTTATCTCATGGAAATAGTAAATATTTTTTTTCCCAATTACCTACTCAATAACTATTATCTACCCTAATTTCCCATTTTTAAATCCATTTTCACGTTGAACTGAAATCTATATACCATTCACGAGAGCTAAAATCCTTTGTCTAGTGGAACCAATTCGATAGGGTTAAATAACCGGCGTAGAAATAAAGTGAATATAGATAAACAAAATAGTTCATTAAATTATGTATAAATATATGAAAATAAAGTTAAAAAGTAATCCGTTAAAAATTAAGAAAAAAATTAAAAACTTTGCAAAAGCATATGATTTCTAGCATGTCTTTGTTATTCAAAATAAGGTTTTGTAGTACGTAAAAAATGATAAGGTTTTGTAGTATGTAAAAAAGGAAAAGAATAGAGAAATACCTATTGATGAATGATCATAATGATAATGTGTATTGAAAGCTTATGAAGACGAATTAGTGTATTGGTTTTCAAATGTTGAATTATGTTTAATCGGTTCAAAAGTATGAACTTTGTCTATGATTTATATTGTATTTTTTTTTGTCACAAGTATATTATTTGTAATCAATTATCCTCCAAATTAGGCAACTAAGAGAGGAGTTGGATTTTAAACTTAAAATTAAGTTAAAACCTTCAAAATTAACATGAAACCCTCAAAACTAAATCCTACATACTTCAATACTATACCCTAAACAGAATATAGCGAACCCAAATGAAAAAAAAATTAAGTTTTAAAATGTTAAAATTAGATTTTTGTGTTTATGGTATTTTTGTCCAAAAAACATTTTAACGGTATTTGAGAAAGAAAAAAAAAACTTGTAATTTTTTTGTCTAAATGCCACACGTGGACAAGAAATTATGAAAAATGCCATTAAAAAAAGAAAGATTTTGAGAAAATTATGAAAAATGACATTAAAAAAAGAAGAGAAAATTATGAAAAATGTCATTAAAAAAAGAAACCTTTCGAAAAATGCCATTAAAATAAAACATTTCGAAAAATGTCACATGTGGACAAGACAAATGACGAATTTAACTTTGTTTTCCGTGAACAAATTGTAGTCTACGAACACCAAGTGGACAAAACACGAAGGCAAATTCGTCATTTGTTGTCCACACAAATTGTCCACGTGTGGCATTTTCCGAAATATGTTTTTTTAAAGGTATTATTCGAATTTTTTTTTTTTTAATGACATTTCAAAAAACAATCCCTTTTTCAATATTGAGGAATTTTTCTTAAGTTAATGCATAGTAAATTAAAAGATAAATTTTGAAACTCAAAAGAGACATCTATTGTTTAGACAAAACATCAAAAGTTAAACTGGTTTTGGGGTAAGAGAAAGGCCTTAGTTCTCTTCGTCACTGATAAATTTGCACACAAGCTCGCACGAACTCGAACCCTTGACCACACTTTCTAAATCCTTTACCATATCTTGATATATGCTATCGTAGCAAGGTTTTGGGATGAAAGTCGCTATCTTCAAACGATTCGTGTTCTTTAAGATGTATTTCGCGACCTCTCTCTCCTCTTCGAGTACTTGTTTGTAACTTTCCCACACAAACGTCTCGAGACGAAGCGACAAACACGTAGGAACACTCTTCGGTTCACTCCATTTCTCGTATGCCACACCGTCTTTTTCGCTACGCCAATGCTCAGAAAAGCGATACTGAGACTAACAAAAGGAGGAAACACACAAATGAACATTATATATACGTCACAAAATCGTAAAAAAAAACTGTTTGGATAATGAAACTATGCAATGCTTACAAGATCGATGAGTTTGAGTACTCGTAGTATAGGAGAACTATCAAGCATGAGTATAAGTAGATTCCACCACTCGGCTTTATGCGTAGAAAGCTCCAAATACACCAATTGGTTAAAGATACTACCGGTAGGAAACGTAATCTATACATACACGAGTTCGATATTAGTATTACATATAAGCAATGTATTAACTCAATAAAGTTGCAAGAAAGAAAAAGCATTACCTCCAAAGGTGACAAAACCAAGGAAAGACGTTTAACCGAAGTGATTGATCCAAGTATGTTCTCGTCGATTATGTTAGAGACGTTAACGATACATGCCTCTACTAACTCCGATGCATTCTCAATAGTACAAAACTCGAGAGACTTTAACCCTTCGAGCCTCAAGTATTTCAAAGACGGAGCTTTTATCGCATATCCTCCAAACCCATGAGCATCGTCGTAGCCACAAATCGTTAGTCTCTGCAAAGACGGGACTTGGATACCGAAAACCTTTAGGTCAAGCGAATCTTGTTCGATAACCAATTTTTCAAGATTAGGACAACCGGTAAAAAGGTTACAAACAGATTCTTCGTCTTCGTAGTCTACATTAAGGAGATGCAATGTTTTAAGCGAGTCAAAACACGCTCGTGAAGAAACGTATACACGGATCCAAGCGCTTAGTTTCAAAGTCTCTAGTGTCTTGCAGTTATACATAGCTCTAGGTAACGTTATAGTCCCTTTCTCTGATCCGACATTGAGTAATATCTCGCGGACATTGCGCGCGTACGCGATACCTATCCACATTCCTATATCTATTTCGCTGCAACGGTCTAAGCTGGGATATACAATCAAACTCTCCAATACAGGAGATTTGTGAGAGAGCAAGACTCTGCAAACAATCTCTGAGAAAGTCTCGTGTTCGCTTTCGTTGTCGTCGAAACCGAACTCGAGCTTAGGAAGAAGATTGTGAAGAGACCTCCATTGTTTAGACAGGACACTTGTGGATATGGCAGATTTTGTTGGAAGGAAAGAGAGTATATGGAGAAGCAGAGATTCAGGCAAATCAGTGATCATGTCTTCATTTCTTAACCTTTTTTTGCAAAAATACCACAAATAAAGATAGATAATAAAAAGGGTAATTCTCATAAATAGCACTAAATAAAGTTTTTTTACAAAATTAGAACACATTCTCGAAAGTTGTTTAGGTTTAAAACTTTCAAAACTACATTCTAAACACTCAAAACTATATCATACCCCTTTCAAAAAGTATCAGGGAAATCAGTTATCCTGTCTCCATTACTTAAACTTTTTGCAAAAATACCACAAAGAAAGAGAGATGATAAAAAGGGCGAGTTTAAGCAAAAGATGGAAAGAACATACATTCGTTTCATTGTAATTGATTGAGAAACAACCAAAGCGACGAGGAAGCAGACGATGTTTCGATCTCCGAAAGCACACCGCAGAGAAAGCGGCGGAGATAGAAGCGGCGGAGGAAGGTTCGGCGAATGTTAGGGTTTCAGAGAAGGAGTTAATTTTGTTTTGAGTGTTGCTTTTTTGGCCCAATGGTGAGGGAGATTTTTTATTTTTGTAGTGATTTATATTAATAAAAATGTAAACAAAAGGTTACAAAATCAAGTAAAGAAGACCGAACTATGCTCCGGTGGTTTCCGCGATAAAACTTCAAAAATTTATATATGAAAAACTAAAATCTTAAGCAAAAGGACTACAAGTCTAGAATAGGAACAAAAGTAACAAGAGGACGAAACTTATGCATCACGAACAAGAACACGCACAAAGACGACTATCTATACTCGATAATCTAACCTCGAGAAGATACCGTAGCCAAGAGCCCAAAAGAGGGAGACAAAAGCCCGCAGAGCTTGATTGTGGTAATCCAAAGCTTTCGGGAGACAAAGATCTTTGAACCGAAAGTATAATAGAACATAACTTAGTCAACACCATCAAGTCTTCAACATTGAGTAATCCAGAAACCGCAAACCTTTACGGGGATGAGAGCGGAACAACAAACCCAAAGAGAAAGAAAATCTCCATGTCCTCTATTGATATAACTAGACTTCTGAAATCATAAATCTTGAGCTTTTTTTAAAAGGCAAACCACATCCATCGAAATGAGCAAAATGGATTAAAGAAAAAACCAAGGCCGAAAAAATCGATAGATAATCGAAACCGGAAAAGAGGAAGCAGCAGCCAATCAGACCTCGATCAAATCTGATACAAATTTCTTGTAGAGGAAGTCCTAGAGCCGCTTACACGATTCACCGTCAACAAAGAAGGCGAATGATGCAATTTAAATAAGCCAAAAGGGAGAAAGATAATCAAAAAAGGAAGACTAAACAGTGGTCAAAGTTCATATTAATCACCAACGAGAGAAGCAAAAGATCAACCTAAATCAAACCAAAGGGCCAATACAAATCCCTTCAAAAAACTATGTAAAACGTTGATCCATCTAAAGTGCTTAAACCTTAAACAACCACCTGCAGCTTACATCTAACCAAAACTAGCACGACTAAAACCAAACAAAAAGGAAGAATAAACTGCCTATGGAGCCAGATCAAGGACTAAGAAGAAGAGAATAGTCGAGCATACATGGGTCCGGGAAGGAGAGAGCAAGAGAGGGACAAATTGGCAACTTCTGAACACGAGTACACACGATTTAACCTCATCAAAACCTCGCCAACGACACAAAGTAGCGATGAAGAGATCCACAATGAGTCAAGGAGGAAGAACTGGAAAGACGACGCAGAGATGGTGACGCCGACGCCAGATGAAACTCCCGACGTCAAAAACAGATCAACAGAAAAAACGCCTCGGAAAACACATGGGAGAAAATTAGGGTCGGCCGCTATGTACTTGATGGTGAGGGAGATTTTTTTTTTCCACTGCAATACACTTGTACTACTCTATTACAAATACGTTTTACGTATCCGTGACCCAAGTAGAAAGAGATTGACTAGTATAATGGAAACTACATTTCCGGCCACGTGCACATCGTGCTAGTAAATCTGCCTTCATATTTCTTTCCCTTGCTGCAAACCGGAGTGAGAAGCGTGGGAAGGAAGTTTGCAGAGAACGTAGCGTCTCCAATTCGTTGGAGAATTTTGGCCATTGATGGGGTTGGGACACCATCCTCACCAGGTCCATGCAGTCCGTATAGAATACCCTGCGAGTTTGACTCACTCGTCGTAGACTCTAGAGGGCATTAAGTAGCCCGTGAAGTTCCGAATGGAGGGGAGACATATGTCTCCTGATGTATCCTCTTAGACCCAATATCTCTGTTCGCCCAATGGAGTGTAAAAGGGGTAGAGTTTAGTGTTTATACTTTTTTGGATTTAATATTTTCTAGTTTAAAGTTGAATGAGTGTCATTTTTAAAAATTTAAACCTAGAATGTCTAGTTTTGTAATTCTCCAAAACATATTTAGATAGATTTTTTTTTGATGAAAATTTACATAGCATAAGTAATAAAATAATGTCTCTAATACTAATTGTTAGGATTATGGGCATCCAACTTAAAATCAATTATCAATGATTGGAGTGATCCATATCCCTTATATATTGTTTAAGATCATTTCCAACTTTCGTTGTGAGACTTTATGTCCTAATACGCCCCCTCGAGATGATGACTCTTTGGCCATTAATCTCGGTTTGTTCGGGTTTAGATCGACGATATCAATTTTGGGCTTTGTCGATGATTGGACCACTTTTGGGTCGGATCGGGGTGGACATGTGTGGATCGGGCTCTGATACCATGTTAAGTTCTATGAGCTTCCAACTTAAAATCAATCGGCGATAAGTGAAGGAGTTCATATTCTTTGTATATTAGTCTATAACCTTTTGAGTTTCCGATGTAGGACATTTGTCTCTAATACGCCCCCTGGAGATAATGAGTCTCGTTAACCATGCATTAATCTCGGATAGTTTAGATAAGAGAGCAGACCAGCCGGGTCAGACCTGTGATCAGATCGGGATCTGATACCATGATAGAATTATTGACTTCAAACTTAAAACCAATTGACAATAAGTAAAATGATTCATATCCCTTCTATATTGCTTAAGATCATTTCCAACTTCCGATGTTGGACTTTATGTCCTAATACTAAGTTTATCCGTTTTAGTTTTAGAGTTCAAAAAAAATCCAATGATAGTTTTACATTAAAACTCATACATATACATTCCTAAATTGTATACCTTAATTGGTTTGTTCATTTAATAAAATTATATCACAATCAATTTGTTGTTTAAAAGATTTTTTTTGTCGGAAACAAAATTTAAGTAACAAAAAGGAATATCGGTTCATTTTTATTTCTTCCCTACAATTATAAGGAATAAGGGAAAACTATAAAAAATTTAGCATTTCTCTTTGTTCCTCTTGTCACCATTCAAAGCCTAAGTTTTATAAACATCATTGAGTTTCATTCTTAACATCAATTTGCTTAAATTTGAAAATTGATTAATGAAAAATCAATTAAATTAACTACATTTAGAAGCTTCTAATTAAGAAGGTGTAGAGGATGGCCCATTTGGAGGAATTAGAAGCTTCTTTACATTGTTAAATCTTCTTCTTATTTTCACTCCCACAGCTTCTTGTTTCCTTCCTTTATGCTCCTTAACAATTAACATAAAAAAAAACATTATACATTGTTTATGTTTATATGCTAATATTTGGTTTATATTGAAACATAAAAAATAAATTACATGCTCATGAAATTCAAATATCCTAGTATGTACTAATATTATGGATTTCTAAATTAAATGTACTTGAGAAATTACAAACTACACCTTTAAAATTGCACTTTACAAATTTACACATTTTTAAAATTCTATTTTTATAAGTACACATAAAAACGTAATATAATATCCAAATAAACATTAAAGAGTAAACCGTGTCCCTTAAACATTAAACCTTAAACATTAAATAGAAAATCCAATAATTGAATAAATTTTAAATGGTATTTTAATCTTTTAAAAATTGAAAAAACCGTAAATTTAAAAAATATTTGAACTATATGTAGTTTTGCGAATTAACGTTTGAAAATGTATACTTTTGTGAATTTCTCTTTATACATTAGTGTTTGACCTTTTAATATTTTATATGTATGATATTATATCATTGAAAGTGGAGTATATGTTATATTAGTGTTTTGTAATTTTTTTAAATGATCTCATAAACATTGAAACCGTAGTAAAAAAAACACAACAACATTGAAATCTAAGTTTCTGGTCTCTGATAATACCAAACTCGCTTTTTAAAATATTTAAGTTGTACATAAAATGTAAAACCTTTAACAATAAAAAGTTGTACATAAAATTTTTAAATAAATTTATTTGTGTGTTGCATGTAAATGTATACCTTGTTTTGGTCCGCTATGTATTTGTTCCTTTGCGAGTCATCAACAACATCTACACATTTAACAATATATCAAATATTAATCAAATGTAATTAAGTTTCTATGCAAAACAAACATATATTTGTTAAGAACCAATACATAAAACACACAAAATGAACTTAACTATCATCATTAGGATCTCGAGGAAAAACACAATAAATACGAAAACTCGGAGATCCCGGTGAAATTTTTATCTCATCTCCTCTCTCTTGTTCATTTTTACATTCATTTTTTTCTTCTTCTTCTTTAATCGTGTTTTCGCTACCGGTTTTTGATTTTTTGCTATGTATAGACATCTCAAGAGACTCTTTATCCGATACGGAGCTATCGGCATTTTCGCTATCTTTACTCGTGGATTTTCGACGGTTTATCTTCAAATCTTCTCCTCCTCCTTCATCATCTGTCTCCGGCCTTGAAATACCACAACCCATTTTGTTGCGAAAGCCGGAGAAATTACAAAAATAAAATAGTTAATGAATTGAAAAATGAAGCTAGAGGAAGATTACATCCATTGAGACTAAAAAAAATAAAATAAGATTAAATCATTTTCTTATCTATTATCAAACAAAACCAAAGAAACACAATTTTTTTAGTGGGAGGTTCTTATCCTTCAAAATTGTATCTTAACTAAAATTAGAGAATCAAAAAACTTTTTTAAGCAAACTTATTTTCTTATATACAATTTTTATTTCAAGAATGTCACTATAATTTATAACGTAAAATCATGTTAAAATTAATCAGAGATTTATTATGTACTTCGTTAGGAAATATTTGATAACGTTTTATTTGATTTTGCATGCTTTCTTATTGTGTTTTGATCTTTAACGTTCCTTTCCCAAAGTGTATTGATCTCTTTCCTTTTTTGAGCAAAAAGAAAAAGACTTGCAAATAAAGAATAAAGCTTTCTCTTCGGATATATATACATTTTTCCTTCTTTTTAAAAAGGGTGATTCTCGTATACCACTAAATCATTTTTTATATATAAAAATACCACAAACACTTGAAATTTTTACAACTACAATTAAAAAAGAAATTCTTAAAAATATCACAATCTAGTGACAAAAAAAAATCACAAACCTTAAATTAATTTAAAACTTTCAAAACTAAACCCTAAACTCACAAAACTACAACCTACCCCTTTAAAACTAAACCCTAAACACTAATTAGTATACCTAAAACCTAAAAAAAATCTAGAAGTACCATATTTATGATATTTTTGATATTATAAAATATTTTTAATGTATATTTGTGATTAAAAAAATTGTAATGATACTTTTAAAATGAATACAACAATGAATTTCTCTTTTTTAAAAAAATATGTTTCTTTATGCAAGTTTGTTATGGTGAGTTTAGAAGATATTAATTATTAATGAGATTTTGGGAAAATATTATAACAAATATTTTCGAGATTTTGAAAAAAATATTGTTTAAATTATAAAAAATTATAATATTGTCCATGAAACGAAAGTCTCGAAATAATAGTTGTAGTTCCTCGATCAAGTCTATGTTGAAAACTAAAATGGTTACGAGTAGACTAATTCACGACAAAAATTACACTTTAAAACTGAATTTAATTTAGTAAATAAAAAAATAGTATAAGTTTTATAACCGAAACAAAAAATAAATCAAATTGTAAATATTAATTTAATAAACCTTAAACCTCATTATCATTATCCATCTCTACCTCAAACTATATTATTTTTAAAATTTATTCGTGAAGTCACCTAATGATACTTTTAAAATGAATACAACAATGAATTTCTCTTTTTAAAAAAATATGTTTCTTTATGCAAGTTTGTTATGGTGAGTTTAGAAGATATTAATTATTAATTTATTATTATGATTTTTGTTGTTGGTGTTAAGTTATGAAGAGCAGCTACAATACAAGAAGCAGAAGAAAAATACATTATAATAAAGGAATAATTGTCTATTTAGACCATTTTTCCAAATATACCTAAAATTAGGACCATATACTATTTATTATTGTCAAACAGACATGTGGGTCTACTTGCTCTAATAGAAATTTCGTGAGATGCAGTGGAGAAAATTTTTTGTGTAATAGAGTAGTTAGTGGAGTTGAGAAAAGACCAAAAGGGATATATCGATTGGTGATATATGATCCATATATATATAATAAGTGACTTACCATTTGCATAGGATATTAAATGCGAATTTAATGATATTTAATGCACAATTTTGGGGAAAAGTGACTCTTTTCTCTCTCCCATTTTTTCTTTCTTCTTCATTCATTTCTCTCTCCTCTCACCACCATTCTCTTTTCTTCTTCTTTTTTTGTTTTAAGCTTTTTTCTTCTCTTATTTCTCTCTATTCATTTTTTAAACTTGTTGGTTAAATCGAAGAATTGTATATTTAGAGATTACACAATTGAATATTATTTATATTTAAAAGTAAATTGTACATTGGACATCATAAATCATGTCCAATGTGGTCAAATTATAAATTCAAATTATTCGTCAAACCGTACATCGGATGTTATTCATATGTCCATTGGATTATATGGTAAAATTATAAACTTAAATTATTCGTTAAACCGTACAACGAATGTTATTCATATGTCCACTGGGTTATATAATCAAATTATAATCTCAGATTATCCGCTAAATCGTACAGTGGATGTCATTCATATGTGCATTTGATTATATAGTCAAATTATAAACTCAGATTATCCGCTAAAATGTACAACAAGTGGATACTGGATAATATGATTGTGCAACTGATTTGTACACCTCTGTACGGTGGATACTAACATATAGTGATACTGTGCAACTGATTTATACAATTCTGTAATGTGCATAATGATATGTACAACTTTGTACGGTGGATAATGAATATTTTATGTTTGTATCATCCAATGAATTATTTAACTATCCACACTCAAATATCTTTGCATTATCCCTTAAAAATAAAAATAAAGAAAAAGAAAAAAAAGACTAGAGAATGAAAATAAGAAACAAAAGAGAAAAGAGAAAGACCAATGACAGAAGCGTAATATACACTAAATATATACCCCAATTGTAATATCAAGTCACGGTGAATAGTGCTATGGTGTGGGTCTTACGATCTGATTTGCAATTATAAATAGTAAATGATATAGTTTTTAATTATTTCTCTAAAAATGGTCCTTTTACCCAATTCACCCTATAATAAAAGGCAGTAACTACACTCCTCATTATATAAGTTTATAAACCAAAAGAGACCAAAAAGACAAAAAGACAAAAAGTCACTAAATAATTGTTACAGTGTTTAAGTACTCTTTCTTGGCACTACAAAAAGCGTGGAACCGGTCTTCGTTGACCGTACCAAACCCGGAAAGCTCAATACCGTAAGCCGCAAGCTTACGAGAGTCCCGTGAGATAGGCGATTGCCATATACCGTCCCACCAGCCAGGAGGTGCGAGCGGCGTGAACGCGCATTGGTTTGGCTGTTTCGGACAGCTCAACGGTCCAGCGTAACGGTTCCATACATGTCCCCAACCTACCTGATTCTTTAGACCGTCCGCTAATAAACTGCTCTGGAAACTACTCAGGAAGGCAAAGCTTGAGTTGCGCGGAGTGTCCTCTGCGAATATATTAACCAGACAAGGAGTATTGTAATGATAAAAGTGAGATATGAAAAGAAAAATGGGCAATTCTCATATATACACTTTCAAAGATTACAAATACCATTAAAAACATTAATTAGTTTAACACTTTTGAAACTAAACCCAAAAACCTTCAATACTAAACCCTATCCTTTTCAAAACTAAACCCTAAACAGTAAAAGTAAACCCAAATGAGAAACAATTCAAATTCTAAAATGGTCTTTCTTATCACAAAATTCTAAAATGTCAAAACTCAGTTTATTGTATTTCGTGTGTATTGTAAGGTATTCTTTTTAGTGTTATTTTGATATTTTAAAACCTTTGATTGGTGTTTTTCTAAGAAACACTATGTAATGGTAAGAAAAACTTTGTGATGCTATTTTTGGAATGATTTTTTTGGGTGGTATAATAAGGAATTTCTCAAAGAGAAAAAAGGTACAAACCGAGACTGTAGGCAGCGGCTAATGCAGCAACCAACTGAGCGTAAGTAGTCCCGACTCGCCTGTTAGCACCGGAGATCACAGCCTTTTTCGCACGGCAAGCCAGGAAGAAATCTACAAAGGCGACCCATCTCGGTGCTGGACCCCAATCTTTGATTCTGAAATCTAACATTGGTAATCCTCGGCCACGTTGAGCTATATTCCCTCGGAAAAGCTTGTAGTCAAAATGCAGAACCTACAAAACCATTGCAGCTAATTTAAATCGACGACAATGAAGTTCAAGATTAGAGCTTTTATGAGTTTTGTTCAATCATTGATACCTCGGCAATTGCACTGATGTTTGGTTCAATAGATTTCACTACAGATGGCGTGTCAGACACTATAACCACTCTCGGTTTCGATATGCCAAGTTTGTTAATCGCTTTTCCTAAGCAGTTTAACGCTGCACGCAAGGGTCTAACAGATCTGGAAGAAACCATGAGAAGGAAGATTTTAGTCAGCAAGTGATCGAAGAAACATACATAGTTGTGTGTGTGTGTGTGTTTAACATACTTGCTTGTCAACATCCGCATGTGTAATGAAATATCAGGATCTCCGGTCTCTCGAAGAACCCAGTCCACCGCGTCTTTCACATCTTTCGTGGGAGATATGAGACTCATCATTAACTCTCCAAACACATTTGCTCGTGCAGCAGAGTTTCCTTGCTCTCCAAACAGCTCGGAGGCAGCGGCTCTCATCTCTGGATGCACATTCTTGAGGAAAAACTGAGCTGCAACAGCATCTGTTGTACTTTGAAACCTGCACACACATTTACGAAAAGGAAACCAAAACTCAGTGTTGTATTCACTAACAGATCCAATGTTTGTTTTTCTTTTCGCTGCTGACCATATTATAGGTTGTTCCCATTTCTTCCAGTTGCTGCATAAGACGTTACTCTTGGCCGGTTTATCAAAATCATCCGATCTCATTACGAGCCGCCTTCCATATTTCTTGAAGCAGCCTTTTTGTCGCCATAGATGCTTAACTTCACTCAGTGTAAGCGTAGCATTGGAGTAAGAAATGTAATCACCAAAGGGATATTTTCCCCTGAGACACAGAGAGAAAAGCTATAAACATAAAAAACGAATAGCACAAACTAATACAAACAAGCAGAAGCTACTGTTAAGGATTGAGAAAGAACCAATCTATGCCTGGTCTGGCCAATGATCAATGATCTGTTCAACATTATGCTCAATGCTGCTGATGTCAAGATCTTGTACATCTCGTTCCCGAAACCAGCTTCTGCTGTTTTCCCAAGAACATAACCATGTCGACAAAACTGCTCCGGAGCTAGCTCACGAATAGCTGAAGCTCCTGAGAAACCGAAGATTCATTTTCATCATTATTCATATCAAACAAAAGTTTCTCCAGATCATCTCATGAAACAAAGCTAACATCAAAACCCTTACCATCACTACAGATGAAACTAGACAAAAACACACTATAAATCTTACTTTTAATAAACTTATAATAGAAACCCAACTTTCATTTTCACCATCATTCACATTAAACAACAGTTTCTACAAATCTCATGACACCAAGCTAACATCAAAACCTTAGCTATCACTAAAGATGAAACTAGACAAAAACACACTATACATCTTAATTTCAATAAACTTATAATAGAAACCCAAGAATCTTTATCATCATCACTCACATCTAACAATAGTATCTCCAGATCTCATAACACTAAGCTAAAATCAAAGCCTTAGCTATCACTAAACTAGCCAAAAACACACTACACATCTACACAATGAATAATCGAAATCGAAATAGTAAACTAATCTCACCATTGTAGCGAAAATGGCGTCGGATAATTTCTCGAACCCTAAGGCTTTCATCAACGAAACCACCATCGAACTCGTTTCCCATCTCCTCTACAGTCGCGCATAGCCTACCTCCTCCGATCGAAGACGAATTTCTCCACATCGAAGCCTCCGCCTCCTCCTCGGAACCAGATTCCGAGACTCCGCCGTCGTCGCCGTCGTCTTCATCGACGAAAGGCGAGTTAGGATCAACGGAACGGAGCGTGAGAAGCAGCAAACAGAAACCGATGAAGAAAACCGTCGACGTGAAGAGAATCGTCCTCACGAACAACCGTTTCCGCCTGAATCCGCCGCGTTTCATCTCTTCCTCATCGCTTCTTCTCCGTCGAAGATAAAGAGTGTTGTTTACATCTCAGAGAGAGAGAGAGAGACTACTCTCGATGCGATCGAGACACGTCATCGTTCGTGTCGGTGGCCGTTAAGTTTCTCCAAAACGACGCCGTTTTTTGCAACTATTAATAATTGTTACGGCGTCGTTTTTCAAATTGCAGTTTTGCAACAATTGTGAAGTGTTACGGCGTCGTTTTTCAAGATGCCGCTTTGCAACAATTAATAAGTGTTACGGCGTCGTTTTGGAACTCAATTTGTCGGTGGCTGTTAATTATAAAAACGTCGTCGTTTTAAAAATGAGCCTTTTATCGCAAAAAGCCCATTATGTTGACTCACCTTCACCAAGTGTTCGTCTTCATCTTCTTCTTCTACGGTGGTTTTAGAAAGGTGCCGTTTTTGTTATCGCCGTGTGATTTCGTCTATGGCGGCGTAGCTTGACCGTCGTCGCAACAAATCTCATCGTCTTCTTCTTCTTCTTCCTACTTGTGATTGATTTCTCTCTGTAATTCCTCGTCGTTTACGTAATTTTTGCTTGCTTGCTTACTACTCAAAATTGGTCTTCGTTTATCTGTGAAACTTCATGATTCAGACATGTTCTGGTGTCTTAAGCTACTTTTTAGCTATGATTCGGCAATCTCTGTGTCCTATTGTCTTTAATCTTGCTTAAGTCTTACGAATTTGCTGCTAGTGTTATGTGTTACTTGAAAGCATGAACTTGTTTTTGATGGATACTGTTGCTTTGTTTATGCGTAAGTGATGAAATTTATGTGTAGTTTCTTACTGTTTCTTCTTTGTTTTCTATGTAGACTTTGTGAAGGCAACACTGGTTTTTTGAGCTGGTGAAAGTTTTGGGGTTAAAACAATGAGTACTTCTTTTAACACTCAGATATTAATGGAGAAGCTTGCTAAGCTCAATAGCTCTCAAGCAAGCATAGAGAGTATCCTCTTTGTGTTGTGTGTAATGATATAATTTACTTGTTGTTTATCTAAATCTTGTTTTTGGACTTGTTGTTAAATGGGTGCTTGGCAGAATCTAGACAAGATCTGTGTCTAAGTCAATAACTATAAGAAGAAAGCATCATTATGTACTTTTATGGCTCCCATTGTTGCTTTAACCGATTATTGTGTATACTTAATTCCTCCATTATTGCCTCTAAAGTACTATTTTGAGCTTCTTTAGTTTGGTGTATGATATGATATTGTGGATCAGAGTTTCTTGCTAGCTCATATGTTGTGTTTTGTTTTTTGCCTTTGCCTTGTTTACTATCTCGGTGTGTATCTCCTTGACGATATTCACTATTCAGCTTTATCACATTGGTGTATATTTCACATTAACAAGGCTAAACATGTTGTGGAAACATGGGGTAGGCAGTTTCACTGTGCCCCGCACGAGCAACGGTTGGCATACTTGTACCTCGCGAATGATATATTGCAGAATAGTAGGCGAAGGGGGTCAGAGTTTGTAGGTGAGTTCTGGAAAGTACTACCCGAGGCTCTTCGTGATGTGATTGAAAACGGTGATGACTTTGCAAGAAAATCTGCACGTCGATTGGTACGTGAAGTGTACAGTTTCATCTATCACACTCTATAGAGTTCTCCATGTTTTGGATTTTTTTTTGGAATTTGACACGAGAACACGGCTGCTAAGTATCGTAATTATCTCTTCAAGGTTAATATATGGGAAGATAGGAAGGTCTTTGGATCCAGTGGACAAATTCTCAAAGAAGAATTTCTAGGAAGGCAGCTTGAAAATGGAACCAGAAACGGAATCCAGGTGCCAATTAAGCTTGTAAGTCATAGTTTTTAATACAAGTTTATGTTTACCTTCATCTTGTTACTTGTGATCCTTTCTTCTTTGAATTGCTTTTAATTTAGCAACATGAACAACTCTGTTAATTTTGTGGTCTGTGCAGCAGCAGAGACAGGAAGCTGGAACTACACTGGAGAGAGTAGTTTCTGCTGTTGAAGCTCTTCACAGCGTTCAGATCGACGAGGATGTTATTGTAGGAAAATGTAATAATGCAGCTTGTTACCTGGAAATCACGACACTAGAGGTTGAGAGAAGAGATCTTAGTTCAGGTATCGCCATCCTCTATTGGTTGCTCCTTTAATGCTACATATGTGTTGACATGCTTTTTCTAATAAATGACAAGCTACGTAACTGTAGATCTCTACCGCATTCTCTTTCGATTAGATCTGGAATCTTGAAACCGGCTTTGTGATCTGGTACTTGGTCTATGTGTGTCCTTGATACACCATGACACTTCGGATTTTACTTGCGAAATTTACCTGTCTTTATATTAACTGCTTGTGGATTATTTTAAAGACAAACTCTCACATGAAGAAAATTTTACTAAAGAAGTTTACTATTAGGATAGAATAAGTACATTTCTTTTTCTTTTCACTATGTAACATGATGTCTTTATATTAACTGTTTGTCAATACAAAAGGAAATTTTACTAATAGTTAGTGATAGTTACTTTGTGCAAAGCATCCATCTATCATTTTTTAAAGTTATTTTCACTATCTTACTTCTTGAGTGCTGCTTTAAACAGGACACACTCCTAGCCCGGCTGTGGTAAAGGAGGTAGAGGGACAACATGCCGTATTGAGAGACTGCATCGAACAGCTAGAGGTCATGGAGACGTCCAGAACAAGTCTTGTCTCTCATTTAAGAGAAGCTTTACAAGAACAGGTTTCCCATTTACATAACTGATTACAAACATATCATCTTTGATTGCTACGGCCTGAAGCCTCACACCGTGTTTCTTCTTTTTAACTATAAAGGAACTCAAGCTGGACCAAGTCCGTAACCACCTGCAGGTTTGAATTCTTAATAACAAACTTCTATCCATTTTAATTCACACAATACATCACACGGTTTTAGCTTTCGAACTAGTTTAGTGGAAAGATATAGCCTTGTCTTTACGCTGTTTAGTTAAATCGATATCCATTGTACTATGATGGATCTCAGATTGCTCGGTTTCAATCAGACAAAACTGGTGATCTCTGCAAACAGCTTCAAGACCATGGTGATCGTTCACATCTCCCTCCTGTTACAGGACAAGAAGTGTCGAAAGAAGCTATCAAAGGCTCATTATCCGCTGCTGTTGCAGCAGCATCGCAAGACCACGAAGAGGAACAGTCTGCACCGGTTATGTTTGAGGAAGACACAAGAAAAACCGCAGCCGCAGCGGTTGTAGCTCAGCTAACAGCATCAACTTCATCAGCCGAGATGCTCTCTTACGTTATCTCTTCCTTAGCCTCCCAAGGCGTCATTAAAAACAACTCATCCGACGATAACCCGCCAGAGAAAAGACCCAAACTGCTTCAAAACCATGACCAGTTCCAGCTTCAACCTCATTTTTTGCAGCCGTTACAGCCTCCCGGTCTTGTTAACCACACACCATACAACTACACCGTAGCAACCACTTGTATAGCCACACAACAGCAAGGACAAGAACAAGAACAAGAAAAAGGTCATTGGGTTAATGGGGTGACTCCACTTACTACTACAACTTCTGAACAATCTGATAGTTCATACCAAAAGTTTCAGGGACAAGATGGTTTCTATGGCATGAACTTATATGTGCCTGTTACTCGACAATAGAGTAAATTTGTTTGTAATGGTTAAATATTAACGGGAAAAAAACTTAACTTATTTTTGTTAGTTGTAGTTTTTAAAATGTACTTTTTAGTCATAGGCCTCGTTTAATGCTTCTTGTGTTTGTATGTTTTTAGATTCGTAAGAACCTAGCACTAATTTAATTTCTGTTTTTAAAACTTAAGTAGTGACGAAGACAAAACCACGTCCAATATACCAAACTTCAAAACCTTATCATTTTAGCCAACCACGTGGAGTCTTACGTGATATGGGTTAACGTTTCAATTAACGATGTTAAAAAAAGCAGAAATTAACCACATTTTAAATGTTCATGTAGAAAATTCAAAATTAACTATAATTTAGGTATAAATTGGCATGATCGAATAGTTCATGTCGAAATCCGCACGATGGTCTTGATGTACAAATCGACCGTTTTTATCAAAAACTCTTTGATGTGGTTTGATTATTAGGCATGGTCATCCAAAACTTTCATTCAAAAAGAAAAATTGACAAAATTACACTTATAGAATTCTAATTTACAAAAATATATTATTTTAAACATTTTTTTACATTTTAAAAAAATTCTTTGAAAAATATTCAGGTTTTAGTATTTGATGTTTATTTGAATTTTAATATTTAGTATTTAGGTGTTTTATGAAAATAAACTTAAAGTTGATGTATGAAGTACAATTATAAAGATGTATTTTTTTCAACTTCCTCTTTATTTTGTTCTTTTACAATACATGCACTGGTTTTTTTATCTCTATAATTTTGTGTCGTTGAAAGATAAACAAGACTCTTGGTACCATTTTTTGTGGGAGAATTACAAAACTACACCTTTTAAATTTCATTTCACAAAACTACACTTTTTAAAAATCACTTCACAAAACTACACCTAATTACTAAAATTTAAATCGAAATTAGCCTTACCCACACAACCTTACACCTTCAATATTATACCCTAAACACTAATTAGCGAATCCAAATGAAAATATTTTAATTTTGGTAACTTTTTAGAGCATAATTGAACCATTTAAAATTTGAAAATGGTGTAAAAGTAGGAAAAAATGAATTAAGTGTAATTTTGTGAAAGAAAGATTGAAATGGTGTAGTTTTATGAATTTCTCATATTTTATTCTTCTCTTTTCATTGCACGTTAAAATATCAAAGAGAAAGAAACCTACTATCTCCATATGGTCATGTACAATAATGTAAAAACAACAAATTAAAGACTTTAAGTTTTTTTTTTTTTTGTCAACATTTGGGCCACAAATGGCCGGCCCATTAGCCAAACCTACACTATCGTAGGCGCGGAGAATCGATCCCGGGTGGGGTGGTACTACCTGCCTCCTGTGGACTTATGACTGCCACTAGACCAAGGTCACTTCCCCAGAGTTTAAGTTTTGTTTTATGTGGTTTTTGCTAGAATACTCTTAAAGTCTTTATTATCTAATATGGTCCATACATATTATAAGTGGCATTACCTTTCACTTCACTTTCCACTTACAAGTTTCCAATTCTATGGAATTTACATACAAAACTCCAAAAGAAAATAAACATCATGAGATTTCAATAAATGTCTTTCTCCACCTAACTTCTTCACTATCTCTCTCCCTCCACTTAAATTCATTCATTTATAATCTTCACTCAAAATGTGCCTCTCTTTGTTTACACATCAACTTTCTCTTTGTTGTCTTCACCATCAATGCCTATATGACACATCTTTACATACAAATCTTTCTCTATATAAAGAAAGTAACACTTGAAGCTATTTCTCAAAGAAGTTGTTATCATACTTGTGGTCAAAAGATGAAGAAGAAGATGATGATAATGTTTTTGTTTATATTTTTGCAACTTATGTTAGTAAACTCTTTTTCTCCAAAACATTCTTCACACACCAAACCAAGAGAAGAAGAGATCAATGTAATGGGTTTTGTTTATTGTGATGTTTGTTCCAACAATACTTTCTCAAGACATAGTTACTTCATGTCAGGTAATTAAACAATTAAAACATCACAATCAAGATCTATTTAAGGCTTTCATGCATGGCCTAGTTTAAAAAAATATTTTACACACTTTTAGAGAAATTCCTTAAAATACCACTTAAAAAGTTTTATTCCAAAAATATCATTACAAACTTTTCAATATAAAAAAATATAGCACTAATTATTTTTTTTTAAATAACTTAAATACAAAAAATGAGTTTTAAGTTTTAACACTTTAAAAATTAATAATTTCATTTGAAAAGGGCATGGTTTAATTTTGAAAGTTTATGGTTTAGTTTCAAAAGTTTCAAGTTATTTTAAGTTGTAGTATTTTAGAAAAAAAAACAATTTAATGGTATTGTATTACTTTTGAGTGTATGTCCTATTTTAGTTGAAAAAATTGCTTTATTTTTTAATAAAATTTTGAAGATGTTCCATAAAATAATTTAACACTATCATGCTTGTCTATGTTTCTAATATTTTCTTGACATAGGTGTGGAAGTGAGAATACTCTGCAGAATCAAATCATCGTCTTCGACAACAAAAGAGATGATGACATTCACTGCAAACAGAACCACTAACGAGTTTGGTCTCTACAAGGTAACCATAACTTCTCTAGGTTGTGCTGACGTGGACAGTCTCGCGAGTTCTTGTCAGGCAAGTTTAGTCGGAAAAAGAAGAAGAAGAAGCTTCTTGGATTCTTCTTGCGACGTTCCTGGTTACAAAACCACGACGACGGATCAAGTTGTGTTTAAGTCTAAAAGATCTAATACGTGTATCTTTGGATTCAATGCTTTGAATTTTAGACCGGTCAAGACGAATCTTGCCTTGTGTGGCAAGAAATAGGGTTTTTAAACTACAAATTGTATTTCTCTGTTATTGTTTTGTTTTCACAAAGTCAAATAATTTTTTAGAAATTCTTTAGAATACCATAAAATTAATTTTTTGTTTTGAAAATATCGTTACAAATTTTTTATAACAAAAATACCATTAAAATGTTTTTTATAACAAAAATACCATCAAAAAGTAGTAGTTTACAAAATACCTCAAATACAAAAACGAGTTTTAACACTTTTAGATTTTAAATTTTTTCATTTGGGTTCACTATATAGTGTTTAGGGTATAGTTTTGAAGGGGTAGGGTACAGTTTTTTTGAAGGTTTTGGGTGTAATTTTGAAAATTTAATATTTGTGGTATTTACGAGAAAATTTTTTTTTAATGGTATTTGTAAAACTTTCGAAAATCTGTGCTAATTTTGTTAAAAAAACTTTTTTATTGGTATTCATAAGAATTGCCCTAAACGAAATTAGGCCAAAAAACATCACAAGTTTTTCCCCCTAAATTCTACTAGACAAAAAGTTGGACCAAATACCTAAACATAAAAACATTTTATAATTATAAATTTTCATTTAGGTTCATTATTTCGTGTTTATTATTCATTTTTGAGTGTTTATTTAAGATTTAATTTTGAAAGTTTTGACTAATTTAATTTTTGTAATAAAAAAAATTGGAATATTTTGGTCCATGAAACTTTTTAATGGTATTGAAGGGAAAAACTTATAATTGTATTTTATTCCAATATATTTGATTGAAGAAAAAAAACTAGTGATTGTATGTATAAACTCTACTAATCAATATTTAGTCATTATTGATCGTTCGGCTAGAATATATGAATGTATTACATATTTATAATCTAACTAGGTGGTTTGACCGGCGCACATATATATATCATTTTTAGAAAAAATAAATAAAACAAATTCAAATGTTATATTAATGAAAAATAATATTTATTTTTCTTAAATTATGCTAACATTACAATGAGATAAATAAAACCAAATGTAATATATTAACAATAAAAAAATTAATAAGCATTAAGATTGTTTGATTATATATATAGGTAAACAACATTACTCTACATCTTATCATATCCCATCATAAAAAGTGAATCAATAAAACATAGTCAATTAAAATTGGGATACTACACATATTTTATCAACTTTACTCTTTTTTTTTGCCATCTCTTGTTTTATTCATTGGAAATTATACATAAAGACCCATAAACCCAACACATAAACTGATTATGAGCCCAAACTGGAAAAGACAATTTTAGTCCACAATTTTACTAAGCTGCCTCTAACCTTAGAAGGTGAACAATTGCTTTCAAAATCTGAAACTTTTAAATGATTAAGAGAGCCAAATGAGAAATCTAGCCTAGCCTGAGGTCCAAGAAAGCAACAGTCGCCTCCGGGGATTCGAAACCAGCCAGAATACAAAAGGAGAAGGCAATGCACATTACAAATAAACTATAAAAGTTTCTTGAGGAACATCTATTGATCATACAATCATTAAGCCGGCAGAGAGATCAAATACACAAGGAGATCACTTCCGATCATCGACTAATCTTTGGAAAGAGAAGCAATGAAGTAAACAAGAAAAAAGGTCTCTCTCTTCAAGACTTGTCATAATATTTGTTTGTTTTTTTTGTAGAACTTGTTCTTGAACTTTGAAGAAGAACACGAACCGCAAACAAAACCTTTTTCCAAGTTACCAAACAAAGTTCTCTCCTATCAAACATATCTATTTAATATATAATCACTACTTATTAATGTGTAATCAAAAGGTTATGTAGTCTACTTTAAGGCAATGAATAAAGTGTAAGTATATAGTACACAAACTTATAACTTTTGAAAAGATCCATGTAGACAAAAACATAACATAGCTACTATACTCAAAGCTTCTTAGAACGGATTCAAACGATTTTAACATAAAACCGAAACAAAACCTTCACCGAGTAGTCCATTGTTTACCGATCATGCGAGAACCAAACAAACAAAAAGAAAATCAAAACTACTAAGAAAACTATCAATTATACACATATCTTTTTCAAGGCACTAATCTACTTTATATCAACATTCTTTAACAAAAATTAAAAGCAAAAACACCACTAAAGAAAGAACATAGAAAACAACTATAAAAGAGAAAAGAAAAAAGCAAAACCAATAAAGAAATAACAAATACCTTTCCTTGTAATCTATCACTATAAGCTCCTTAGCCACCAAGAAAAGCCAAAAAGACTCATCAATTAATTCTCTACATAACTCTTCACATTTGTCTCAATCTTCATCTACATAAGACCAAACACTCTTTAGTCTCTACTCTCTCGACACAAAAAACAAACACTAAGTAGTAAAAAAGAGAGACAACAAAAACGGTTACATATGAGCGCGGATTGGGGACCAGTGATCGTAGCGGTGTCTCTATTCATCTTGCTATCACCAGGACTATTGTTTCAGGTTCCGGCAAGGACCCGAGTCGTTGAATTCGGAAACATGAGCACGAGCGGTATAGCGATTTTGGTTCACGCGGTTATATACTTTTGTATACTAACAATCTTGGTGGTTGCTATTCAAGTTCATATCCATTTCTAGATCTCTTTCTTCTTGTATCATGTCATGTAATAATAATAATAACTTAGGACATGACATTTTTATTGCAAAAAAGTCTCATGAAATGTACAAATCTATCTACTCTTTGAGCATTACTCTTCTTACTTTACATTTAAAGTTGGAGTGTTTAACTAAATTTGACAAAATTAGCAGAGCTTAAAGAGATTATAACATAAAAAAAGGTTTGGATTATTCTTAAATAAAAACAATTTTATGTAATTATACACATCACTGAACTCTCAATATTTTTCCTCTTACTCTACCTTCAAAGTTGTAATATTTTAACAAATTTTTTCAAATTAAACAGAGTTAAAACTTAATAGGGTATTTGAAAAAGATGAATTTACAAAAGTGAGAATCACGAAACTACACCATTTGAATTACATTTCACAAAACTACACCATTTCCAAAATACTTCACAAAACTAAACCTAAACACTCAAAATTAAATCCCAATAAAACCTATCCACACAATCCTATCCAAATAAACCCTATCCACACAATCCTACCCCTTTAATACTATATCCTAAACACTAATTAGCGAACCAAAATGAAAAAAATTAATTTTGGTAATTTTTAAAAAAGTAAATCAAGCTTTTAAAATTTTGAAAGGGTGTAAATATGTAAAAAAATTAAATTAGGTGTAGTTTTGTGAAGGGGGAATTATAAAACTACACCATTTGAATTACATTTCACAAAATTACACCATTTCAAAATTACTTCACAAAACTACACCTAAACACTCAAAATTGAATCCAAATAAATCTTACCCACACAATCCTACCCCTTTAATTAGCGAACCCAAATGAAAATATTTTAATTTTGGTAATTTTTAAAAGGGTAAATTAAGCTTTTAAAATTTTGAAAGGGTGTAAATTTGTGAAAATAATGAATTAGGTGTAGTTTTATGTATGAAGGGTTGAAAGGGTGTAGTTTTGTGAATTTCTCGTTTTGTGAAGGAGGGATTGAAAGGGTGTAGTTTTGTGAAATCCTCTTTACAAAACTACATCATTTCAACTGTTCCTTCACAAAACTACTTCATTTCAATCATTCTTTCACAAAATTATACTTATTTAATATTTTTACATATTTACGCTATTTCAAAATTTTAAATGATTTTTTTTTAAAAAAGTTATCCAAATTAAAATAATTTAATTTGGATTCGTTAATTAGTGTTTACGGTATAGTATTAAAGGGATATGATTGTATAAATAAATTTATTAGGATTTAATTTTGAATGTTTAACTGTAATTTTGAAAAATAACGTAGTTTTGTAAAATACAATTCAAAAAGTGTGTTTTTGTAATTGCCCCTTGAAAAAAACATGAATTTTTTTTGATGTAACAAACAAATTGATGTAATTATACAAATGTAAATTACAAATTTCACAACTCTTTCAATAATTTTTCCTCCTACTTTGCCATCAAATTTGCAATTTTTGAACTAAAGAGAGTTAAAAGAGATAATTTGATAAAAAAAAAAAGTTTAGATTTTTCTTAAATAAGAAACAAACTAAAGTAATTATACAATACAATACAGCCCTTTTAACCAAATCTGTTTCTTACAACATAAATTACAAAAAGGGTACTTTTTATTTTAAGCATTTAGCAATAAAAAAAAAACAATAGAAAAGAGAGATGACCATAGAAATGAGATCAGGAAGTGTATATGTGGAGATTAACGGCTAAGATTAAAATGGAATAAACGGCGAAGAAGATGAGAGTGTGAAAAGCTATTGCTTTCCCGTTGGTTTTTAAGTTACCGAAATCAACGGCACGGTTGTTTCCGGGCAAAGAGAAGACAAGTCCCGGCGATAAAATCACGAACAAGATTACGCCCACGACAACCGGAGCCCAATCCGCCATTGTTTCTTTGCTCTTTTTTTGAAAACGGTGTCGTTTATGTGAGAAGCAGAAAAAGTCAACAAGCGGTGGGTGAGTGAGTGGAAAGAGGAAAGTTGGAAAATATATATATATATTAATAATAATCTATAAGAAAAAGTTAATTTTTTGTGATTAATACTACCATCGATAATTAATGATTATTTTTGCTTGCTTTTTATTAAGTACTAGACTGATTTTTTTAAAAATATGACTCCCAAAAATACCATTAAAGTTTTTTAGCATTAAAATAACATTTTTTTAAGGGCAATTTCCAAAAATACCATTTTTGGATAAAAATAGTATCATAAGTTTTATTTCCTTTAAATACCATTCAAAAGTATTTTTGGACAAAAATAACATAAACTTAAAACCTTCAAAATTAATCCGAAACCTTCAAAATTAAACTCTATCATTTCAATATTATACCCTAAACAGTAGACAACAAACAAAAATGAATTTTTTTAAGTTTTAAAGTATTAAATTATATTTTTGTGTTTACGGTATTTTAGTCCAAAAAACATTTTAATTATATTTGATAAAAAAAAACTTGTAAGACCATCTTCGAGACATAAACCGACAAAGTTTCTTTACTATTTAATGGGAGCCATATACAGTAAAATTTTTAAAAAAAACAAAAAAATATTTAATAACACATCAATTATGGTTGCCGCCAAAATGTCAATTAAAAAATACTTATTTTAATAATTTATTTGACAATACAACTAATAATATTAGGTTAATTTTTTAAGTGCTTTACTGAAAATTGGGGACTGCATGGCCACCACAGCCGTTCAAAGAAACCCTAGCCGCCGCAGCCACAACAGCCGTCACCGTCGTCGAAAATCCAAAGGAGTAATAACATTAGACTCAATAAGCTCTCTACCTGATGTGATCCTCCAACACATACTCTCTTTTATCCGCACCGAAGACGCAATCAAAACATCTCTCTTATCCAAACGTTGGAGATACGTATGGCGCAAGACACCTTCTCTCCACTTCAGTACTTGTAAACTCGATCCCGATTCGATACACGAAACCCTAACTCGTTACTACAATGCTCCTAAGATGACTAGTTTTCTCCTCTTCTCGAGCGGGACTCGTTACCTTCCGCATTTCGATCGTTGGATCGAACTCGCTATGTCCCGAAAAGTCGAGAATCTTTGTCTTGAGTTCTGGCTCGATAAGTGTTTTACCCTTCCCGATTATTTTTATAGGTATTCGTATGAGAAGGATCTTAACCTTAGGATGCATAGGGATTGTTTTGTTTGTCAGCCGCTAGCGTCTGAGAAACGAACAAGACCTATATATGCAATCTAAGGTTGAATTCTTTGACAAACGAATACCTATAAAAGTAACCGGGAAGAGTAAAAGTCAAAATTGTGTTTGTTTGTCAGGCGCTAGCGGCAGCAACCAAAATTGTATTCTATTTTTTTTGCGTTTTATTTTAATTTTGGCCGCTACCACTAACGGCTGACAGACGATCACAGTTTTTGACATTTACCTTTCCCGGTTACTTTAATAGGTATTTTTCTGTCAAAGAACTCAACCTTAGGTTGCATATAGGCCCTGTTCGTTTCTCAGGCGCTAGCGGCGGTGACCAAAATTGTTTTCGTTTACCCGCGGCTACATCAACCGTTGGACGTTCGAAAATTTTAGTAGTTGTTTTTTTTTGTGTTTTATTTTAATTTTGGCTGTTACCATTAACGGCGTACAAACGAACACACAATTTTGACCTTTATTGTCTCCGATTACTTTTATAGGTATTCGTATGTGAAGGAACTTGACCTTAGGTTGCATACTTGTGATATGATGATGATCCCTAGTGGCTCTGTTAATTGGAGATCGTTAAAGACGTTGTCGTTGCACGGCGTTAGATTCTCCAATGATTCGTTATCGGAGATTCTAAATGGTTCTCCGTTACTCGAGAGCTTAATGTTGCATTTCTGCGTCGAAATCGTGGTTTTAAATCTCGGTAAACTAGCGCGTCTCGGGAAACTGGAGATACAACATCACTCTTTTATTACCGGGCCAACGCAGATTGTGGCACCGCAGATCGGTTGTCTCGTAATGAGAAACTTCCGCTTACCGTGTAGCCTAGCCGATGTATCGTCTTTAAACGGAGAAGCTCAAGTGAACATTTCTTCTTTCGACACAAACGACGACGATGCCGCGTATTGTCAAGTCATGGTGTTGGAGATGCTAGACAAGTTAAAGAAGGTAGAGAAACTTACTCTTGGAGGAAACTTTCTTCGGGTTTTGTCTCTTTGCGAGATCCGTGGTCTTCATTTTCCGATGCTGAAGATTAAAGCTTTGACACTAGAGACGACATCATCGATTTCTCCATGTCTTCTTCCTGGTGTAGAGAGGATACTACAGAACTCGAGTGGTTTAAAGAAGCTAACAATATACACAAGGCATTGCAACGCAATAGTGGTATGTATATTTATGAACCATAAAAACCTCTCTTAGTCTTCTTATGTCCTAAATCATTAACACTCTTTCTTGAATATTGTTGTTTTTTGCTATGTTGTATAGGTAGAGTATCTCGACGCGTACTTGGATTTGATAGGCTTGGATACCGAGACATGTTGGAGGATTAGTCTCGAGTCTTATTGAAACGTTTTACATTGTTTTGTTCGATTCGATTCAATAGGCTAAACCAAATTCAATTTATTCGGTATTCATTCTATTTCATTGGACCAGAGTTTTGCCGTTGTGCGGGATATTCGTCAATGCTTCATAGTAATTTCAAAGAACGTTTATACATTGAGTTTATATTGGTTTGAGGTTGATCTTGAGAACCATTTTGTTATTTTTTAAATAACTTTATTGAAATATTGATTATGACCCTGTGAATCTATAAGAGGTTTTTCAAGTTTTCTTCATTTTTGATTATGTTAGAGTAAATAGGACAAACTCGGCCACGTTTTCACGTTCCAATTGAATACTTTCTATTTTTGATTATTCTCAAAGTATAAGATGATTATTTTTATCAAACATTTGCGGATCTAATCACACGATCTTCTTTATCGACTAATCTCATTGCCCCTCATTCTTCGAAAATCAGAAATATACTTTTTCAAGTTTGAATTTGTTCATTTGGAATCTAGGTTCTTCTACTTCATTTTTATTTACTTAGTAGGAATTAACCCGTGGTTCACCACAGGTTTAAGTTTATAATTTTTAAATGATGTTATATATTTAATTTATAACGTATAAATGTTATTTTTCATCATGGTTTACAAAAATAAATAGGATCATTTGATATTAAATATTGTTGAAATGAGATTTTTTACTATTTAAAATTTGTATTCTATATTTCGTATAACAAAATTTTAATATAATTTATAAGTTGATTACACCAAACTATTATAAATTATAAAGTTTATTATTTTTTATACTTAGGAATGAAAAGAGACCCGGATTTAAAATACAACCGAAACCTAACTAATATAATTTATTGTCTTAGTTTATAATTTTAATATGAAACCCTTTTATCAAAAAAATAGACCTGAATTCAAAACATAACCGAAACCAAACCGAAACAAATCGAATTATGCGAATTAGCCAAATTTATTTTAAAGATATATATAAATATTTCTTGTGAATATATTTAAAATATGTAATATTATATTTAATTTTCAATATTATTTTAAATATATTGTGTTTTTTAGAATCAAACCGAAAATTGAACCCATTAACAAATGTTATGTTTTAATTGTTTGAAATTTATAAAAAAAATTGTTTTAACTCATTTTAAAAAAATTAATCATATTAATGAGACTCCTTTTTAATTTTTGTGTTATTTTTGTTAAGAAATTAATTGTTTTTGTTAAAAATACTTTCAAATGGTATTTTTACATAACTAAATTTTAATGGTATTTTTATAAAAAACTGTGTAATATATATTTGTATGAATTACATATTTTTCTTAAAGTTTGAGTCCCATTTTAGGAAAACTTGGAATATTTCCTTATTTGTATTTTTTGTAATTAAATGTTTGTATTTATTTCTTTTTATGCACAATGACATGATATGTAATTTTGAGTAATTTTTTGGATATGTTCAAATTAGTACTTCAAAAATAATAATATAAATTAGTTCTTTATTTTCGGTCTCTTTTCTTTATTTCATTTCTTTTTTTACAACATTTATCATTGACCAGATTTTAATAATTATTTAAAATTGGTAGACATGTTTTTAATTTTATCAATGTTAGGTATTACATTGTTTTTGTTTGAATTTTATTTAAATATATTTTTAGATGTGTTGTCTTTATTATTTTTGATGATAACGTGGATAAACGATAATGAGAGAGAATTGAGTTATTATATAAAATAATAATATTAGTATTAATATTATAAAATTATAATTATAAACTAAAAACCCGATTGAAAATACATCGTTTTCAGATTTTAGTTTGTTGGATTTTGTTAACAAAAATAAAAAAAAACTTAAAATAGCTAGTTTTTGATTTTAAAGAAGAAATAACATAAATGAATCAAAAACTAGTTTCCCTATTTATTAAGATGCCTTATAAACTATAAACGTGATTGTTTGAATTCGAACTAATATAGTTTTTTCAAACAGTTTATTAAAACTTGATCGGTGATTAAAATAGTTTTAGAGAAACAAAAGCCAAAAAGTACCATTTAAAAACTACAAAACAATCACACCAATGTCTTATAACAAACAAACCGGTAAATTATGCACAACTCAAGTAAAAAAAAGTAACTAAATAAATAAAAATCTAAAACACATTAGTACAAAAAACAAAGATTCTTAATTATATTACTAGATTAGGCAATATACATGTGAATTTGAAGAGCTAGCAAGAGAATACAAACAAGAGTGAAGTAAATAAGAGTATGAACAATAACAGAAACAGGACTTGTCTGAAATGTACCAAACTCGACCACACGGTTCTTCCCCGGTACTTGAATCAATAGTCCCGGTGTTAGCAACACGAAAAGCGTCACCGCGACAAATACAGGTCCCCAATCAGACATCTTTAACTATCAACTTCTCTTGTTACGTATTTTAGACCTAGAGAGATACTTAGTTGATTAATGCAAATGCACAATTGTGTGTGTTATTTGTATATGTGTGGAAAATTTGTAATTGGGTTGATAAATATTAAAAATTAGAAGATTAAAGTTTCTTTTTTTTTTGGGAGAGAATAGTGTGACCCATTGGTTAATGTCGGAAGAAAGAGTGCTTTGGGAGGAATAGGACAAAATTTTATGACATGGAAGGATTTAAAGTGATGTGAAGAAAATAATTTTGTTTTTTTTTTTGGAATGTGATGTCACATGGTTTTTGCTTTGGATCAAAGGAAAAAGATAAAAAAAAAGTTAAAAAGTAGTCGTAGGTCCACTTAATGTAAGATTTACTTTACCATCAATTAATTAATAATTTATTTGAGATAAAACAATATTTATTTTTGTTTTGGGAATTATGGTTAGGACTCTTGTAATGAAATGGGAAACTAATTATTCAACCAATCATGTGTGAAGATTTAGTTTCGATAATTTTTTGGAGGATAAGTGAATTACTTAACTTTTTTTTGGAAAAAGTATAAACGTATAATTTTTTTTGAATTAAATATAATTTTGTGAATGAAAATTTGAAAATGTTGTAGTTTTGAAAAATCATCTTTCTAATTTTATCGGAGAAGTCCATAAGATGATTTTTTTTCTTACATTTTGTGGACCATCTCTTTAAAATTCTAGTTTATATAAATTTTGCTGAAGTTTTGAATGATTTTTAAAAATAATTAAAAATAGATTTTAAAGGCAAAATGCACAGTTTGGCGTAAAAGCTGATTCCATCAACATAGACTTATAGAGAGAGAGAGGGAGACAGAAAGAGTACCATTGCCGCTTTGTCGAGTGATTTCACGTACATTTCATTTTCCGGTTGCTACGAAAGATCGGAAAATATTTGTTTCATATCAACCAAGAAAGCGAAAAATATGTGTAGGCTTTCCCAATACACCAAAGAGCATCATGCTTCTTTGGATCAATCAACAACCCCTCTTCGAGTTTCGTAACGACATCTAAACACACACACACAAAAAAGAGGTATCAAAAACAATAGATCACCAACGACGGGTTTACTCAGTCGGTTAAACGCAGTCGTTGGTGATGTTGTGTTCCTGAGTTCGAACTGCGTTAGAATCGATGATTTACGCCATTAATTGATATTATCAAAGGTCGGTTGAGGACCTAGGGGAATCGATGATTTACGCCATTAAAACGACATCGTTTTGAGTAAAAATCAATATTTTGCTTTAGGTAGGATTCGAACACTTGATCTCTCTCTCCAAAACACACATGAGTTAACCACTATTTCACACAAGAATTGTGATCTCTACTTACTAAATAATTAATAACAATCTTTATTACTTTTAGTAATATTTTCGAGTTCGGTCCATAAATTAAAAAAAAATCAAAATTATAAATGGAGCACTTTTTAACACTTGCATATCAAAATAAGACACTTTTGTGATATAAGACACTTTTTACATTTTTTATTTTTTTAAATACAGTTTTACCCTTCGTGTACATAAATGTTGTGTACAGAAAGTTGTGGATACACAACGTTGTGTACAGAAAGTTGTGGATACACAACGTTGTGTACAGAAAGTTGTTGGATACACAACGTTATGTACAGAAAGTTGTGGATACACAACGTTGTGTACAGAAAGTTGTGGATATGTTTTATGTTATGTGGACATACTTTTGTACAATTTCGTAAATGTATCTTAATTTATTCTAAAATATATTATTTCAATAATTTTTTTGTTTATCATATATCTATAAGTAATTTATATTTAGTATTTACACTCCCATATGTTTTTGTAATATTTTTAATAAATGTGAGTGAAACATGTTGATATTAATAAGCGAAAACATGAAAATTACATGTACATCAAAACATATAAATGTTTTAAATTCATTATTAAAACCTATTTATTCATTTTTGAACATGAACCATCATATAATTTTAACTACAATTATAATTTATTTAAACTTGAACACAAATCAGCATATGAATTGTCTATGATATATAAACTCATTGGAATAAAATTTAAACTCGTCCATTATACTTTGAACATTTGTACAATTCTATGTGGACATATATAAAAAATTAGATATTGACTAGTTGTCCACAAATGTTGATCCATTCATAAATAAAATATATAAAAGTGGATATCAAAATATAGATATTAAAATTTTATAAATCAATATACGAAAATAAATTATTTTATGTTACCCTAGAAAATTAAAATTAGAATGCAAAATAGAAAAATGAGAAAGAAAATGATTGTGAAATTTATGTAAATAAATGAATTGATGGGTAATTTAGTCTTTTATAACAATAAAGTGCCTCTATGTCAAAAAGTGCTCTAAAGTGTAATTTGTGTTTTAAAAAGTGTGTCATGATGTAATTTTCTCATAATTATATATATTAAAACTAGGATTTAACCCGTGGTACACCACGGGTTTATGTTTTTTACAAATAGTTATATATATATACAGTTAATTTAGAAGTTTGTAATATTTGTCCTGTTTTTGTAAAATAAATATAAATATTCAGAATTTCTAAAGAGTATTTTGTTTTTTTTATTGTTTATGCAAATAAATATATAATGAGAATTATATTTTATATAGCAAAATCTTAATATAACTTGTAAGTTGGTTTATTCCAAACTATTATAAACTATAAAAATTAAGGATGGACAAAACTTCCGGATCCGAAATACCGAACCCAAACCAAACCGAAATCCCCAAATCAATACCGATCTAAAAACAAATAATTCAAATGTATAGGGAAATTTACTACCATAATACCCGAAATCGAATCCGAACCGAACTCAATTTTTTAGAACTAAACTAAACTACTCTACTTACCCAAAAATTATTTAAAATAATAATAATCTATATATAAATAACCCGAACGAATTGAGAAATTTACTATATGAAAACCCGGAGCCAAAACAAATTTCTAGATTTGAATCCGAATTACCCGAAATTTGTTTATAATAAAGTTTAATCATTATTTTCAAACTTCTTGTCATTTATCTAGAATTTTTCCAGAAACCGAACCCGTTAATAAATATTTTTTTTTTATTGTTTGATAATTTTAACAAAAAATTGTTTCAACTCGTTTTTAAATTCTTAATAATATTAATTAAATCTATTTTGATTTAAATTAAATTTTAATGGTAGTTTTTTATAAAAACTATGTAATAATGTATTTATGTGAATTACATATTTTTATTTTGTTTTTCAAATATTTTTTTACATAATTTTTTAATATGTTTTATCTATTTTTGGAGATAATTGTATTATTTCCTTATTTGGTTTTTCGTAATTAAATGTTCAGAAATATTTCCTTTTATACTCAATGACATAATGTGTAAATAAGTATAATTTTTTGGACATGTTCAAATTAGTACTTCAAAAATAATATATAGATGTTTGATAATTTTAACAAAAAATTGTTTCAACTCGTTTTTAAATTCTTAATAATATTAATTAAATCTATTTTGATTTAAATTAAATTTTAATGGTAGTTTTTTATAAAAACTATGTAATAATGTATTTATGTGAATTACATATTTTTATTTTGTTTTTCAAATATTTTCTTACATAATTTTTTAATATGTTATCTATTTTTGGAGAGAATTGTATTATTTCCTTATTTGGTTTTTCGTAATTAAATGTTCAGAAATATTTCCTTTTATACTCAATGACATAATGTGTAAATAAGTATAATTTTTTGGACATGTTCAAATTAGTATTTCAAAAATAATATATAGATATTCGAAATTATATATTTATTAGGATAATCCGAATAAAATACTATTAAGAGAAATTTCTTAGAATACCATCAAAATAAGTTTTTGTTTTGAAAATACTCTCACAAAGATTTTTATAACAAAATTACCATTAAAATGTTTTTTTATAACAAAATACCATGTAAACTACTATTTTTTATGGTATTTTTTTATAAAAAATTGTGATGGTATTTTCAAAACAAAAACTTATTTTGATGGTATTCTAAGGAATTTCTCTTAATAGTATTTTATTCCGATTATTTTAATAAATATATTTTCGAATATTTTAATATATATTTTTTTATTACATCGTATATTTTAATATATGTAATATATAATTTTGAGTTTTTTTTTAATTTATGCTACTCAAACCGAACCCGAAATATTACTAAAAGTATTTAAAGAGATACTTTAAAGATTTTTATTAATTATTTAGTAAGTAGATAACATAATTGTCGTCTGGCATAATGGTTAACTAATGTGTGTTTTGGCAAGAGAGGTCAAGTGTTCGAATCCTACCTAAAGCCAAATATTTATTTTTACTCAAAACAATTCGTTTTAGCTATTTAAAACGACGTCGTTTTAAAATCTAACGGAAAAATAAACAGAGTTAAATATTGTGCGATTTTGACTTTTTCCATATTCAATTTGGATTAGTCAATCTAAATTGGGGATTTAATTGGACTTAGTAATGAACGAAGATTTAATTGGTGTAATTTTGTCGGTTGACGATTAAATCCGTAATTTTCCCATTTAATATTATACTCTAAACACTAATTAGCGAACCCAATGAAAAGATTTTAATTTTAGTAATTTTTAAAAGAGTTTAAAAGAGGAATTCCTTAAAATAATTTTTTGTTTTGAAAATACCTTTAAAAAGTTTTTATAACAAAAATACCGTTACAATGTTTTTTATAACAAAAACACCATCAAAAGGTAATAGTTTACAAAAATACCAAAATTACAAAAAACGAGTTTTAACACTTTTAGATTCTAAATTTTTTCATTTGGGTTCGCTATATAGTGTTTAGGGTATAGTTTTGAAGGGGTAGGGTATAGTTTTGAAGGAGACTTTGGGTGTAATTTTTAAAATTTAAGATTTGTGGTATTTATGAGAAAAAAACTTTTTAATGGTATTTGTAAAACTTTCGAAAATCTGTACTAATTGTGTTAAAAAAACTTTTTTTAGTGGTATTCATAAGAATTGCCCTTTTTAAAAAGGTAAATCAAGCTTTTAAAATTTTGAAAGAGTGTAAATATGTGAAAAATTAAATTAGGTGTAGTTTTGTGAAGAAGAGATTGAAAGGGTCTAGTTTTGTGAATTCCTCTTTAAGGATTTGTTACAAACTAAAATTTGAGAAAATCATAATACTTATTCAAATTGGATGTAAAAATATTGTCTTCAAAAAATCGCTAGGCGCTAATCGGGCGGTTGAGCTAAACCTAGCGCCTAGCGAAAAAATTGGAGATTAATCGGGGACTAGTTTTGTACTATTAATACAATTATTCATCATATATTTAAGATATTTTATTTAAATCTATTAAATTCATATATAAAAACTTTAAAATTTTATTAATGTAACTATAAACAATATAATAAACAAATTAACATCATATTTTAAATATTATATCATATATATATATTTTAATACAATAGTGAAAGAAATTATAACTAAAAATTATCTAAAAATAAAATTAATAAGTTTTTATTGATTTTAGGTGGATATAATATAATTATTTTAATTTATTAAACCAATAAATGAGATATTTGTTCTTGTAAATAATCGAATTAAGGCGAAAAATAATCGAATTAGGCGGAGATTAATCGGATTAGGCGGAGATTAATCGGATTAGGCGGAGATTAATCGGAACAAGGATTTTTAGGAGACCTAGGTGTTAATCTGGGCGGATGACCACCGCCTAGCGCCTAGGCGGGGAGTAACCCGACCTAGGCGGGGATTTTTAGAACAGGAAATATACGATCAAATAAGATATCTTACATTTATAAATTTAAGAAAAATTTGTTAGAATACCATCAAAATAAGTTTTTGTTTTGAAAATACCTTTACAAAGTTTTTTATAACAAAATACCATTTAAATATTTTTTTTTTAAAAAAAATATTATAAAAAGTAGTAATTTACAAAAATACCACATACACAAAAAACAAGTTTTAACATTTTTAGATTTTAAATTTTTTTATTTGGGTTCGCTATATAGTGTTTAAGGTATAATTTTGAAAGGGTAGGGCATATTTTTTTGAAAGTTTTGGGTGTAATTTTGAAATTTTAAGATTTGTGGTATTTATGAGAAAAAACTTTTTAATAGTGTTTTTAAAACTTTCGAAAATCTGTGATAATTGTGTTAAAAAAAACTTTTTAATGGTGTTTTTAAAACTTTCGAAACTTTCGAAAAACTTTCTTATGAATACCACTAAAAAAGTTTTTTTTTAACACAATTAACACAAATTTTCGAAAGTTTTACAATTACCATTAAATAGTTTTTTCTCATAAATACCACAAATCTTAAATTTTCAAAATTACACTCAAAACTTTCAAAAAACTATACCATACCCTTCAAAACTATACCCTAAGCATTATATAGCGAACCAAAATAAAAAAAATTTAAAGTATAAAAGTGTTAAAACTCGTTTTGTGTATTTGTGGTATTTTTGTAAACTATTATTTTTTTATGGTATTTTTGTTATAAACAACATTTTAATGTTATTTTTGTTATAAAAAAATTTTTTTAAGGGTATTTTCAAAATAAAATCTTATTTTGAAGGTATTCAAAGTAATTTCTCTTTAATTAATAAATCACGTTTCTTCTCTCTCTCTATGTTCTCTTGTGACTTTGTTTCCTTCTTCGTCTTCTTCTCTCATCAAAATCTTCACGAAGCAACAGGTTTGATCTCTCTCTCTGTACTCTCTCTCTTCTCTCTCAGTTTCTATGTTTACTTCTCTCACTGTATAATCCGTAAATCTAGTGATGCTTTTTTTTAATTCCTGATTTTGTTGATATTTATTAGTTTAGATTCTCTTCCGAAATTATGGGTTTCTGTATAATCCTTTGATTTTTGATTAATTTTATGAGTTTATTTTAGAGAAAAAAAATTGAAGGAAAATTAGGGTTTGGTTTTCAAATTTTAGCTGAAATCGTGTGGTTAAGACTTAAGATCTCATCGCGTTTTGGTTGTTGTGTGTATGGATTTGTTCATAATGGTAATGTGGAAGAAACTATAGTATGAATTTTAGCATTTTACTGTTTAAATGTTCTTCTTTGTCGTTTTGCTTTTTGCGCAATTGCCAAAAATACCACTTTTTGCCTATGATATCAAAAACCTTATATTAGCTTTAACATTCAAAACTGAACCTACTTCTTCAAAAATAAATCCTAAACTTTGGATACTTCACCCAAATTAAATTTTAAATTGTTAGAAATTGTTTTTTTTCCGGTGTTGGTGATATTTTTGGAAAAAACCCGTTTTAGTAGTATATTTTAACAACAAACTTGTGATGGTATTTTTGGCACAAACGTTTTTTTGTTATTCTGTTAGTACTGAAAAAGTTTTCTCCTCTTTTTTGTTCCTTCTTTGTGTATTCTGATAACGAAGAATCTCTTATGTTTGTTTTTTTGCTTCTATTAGATTTTTTTTTGAGCTATGGACAGTTTCTGGCAATTAGGCGACGAGCTTCGAGGTCATCAATCAAGAGCATCAGAGGATCACCAGTGGTCCACGGTTGCAACGAAGCTAGCCGAGCAAACTAGAACCAAAGGCGAACGTTTCAACAACCTTGACCACTCAAAAAGCGGTTACGCCGCTGAGTTCAGACAAAGCGGTTTCCAAGACAACAACAACAACCTTAACTTCAACATGTTGAATTTGGATGGAAAAACTCCGATGATGATGCAGAGCAATGTTTATAATATGAATGCCGTTTTTCAGAAGAATGACTTCAGAAACTCGAAAGTTAACAAGTATAATGGCAGTGTTGTCTCTCACAAAGACTTGAATAACAACAACAATGATATGAGTTTGGGTGTTGAGAAAAGATTTAAAACGCTGCCTGCTTCGGAGATGCTTCCGAGGAACGAAGTTCTTGGAGGGTATATCTTTGTTTGCAACAACGATACCATGGAGGAAGATTTGAAGCGTCACCTATTTGGTAATTTCCAAGTTGTGTTACTAGTACAATACGTACGATGAGTTTTTAAGCTAATATTTGTTATTTGGCTAGGTTTACCTCCAAGATACAGAGACTCTGTTCGTGCGATAACGCCTGGATTGCCTCTGTTTCTTTACAACTACACCACTCACCACCTACATGGTATCTTCGAGGTTTGTTACCGTGTTTCTTCTTTCTGGTATCTCTTATTGTACCAATGGTTTTGGTGTCACCCTTCACTGATAGTTTTAATTCCGTGGCGTCATTTCCTGGGCTAGGCAACAACTTTTGGAGGTACAAATATTGATGCAACTGCTTGGGAAGACAAGAAGTGCAAAGGAGAGTCGAGATTCCCGGCTCAGGTGAAACTTACAATCACAGAATGGTTCCCATTCTTTAGTCTTCAAAATTCAATGTCTTGTACCAAATTCGGCTTTTTTTTTCTTTTACAGGTAAGAATCAGAGTAAGGAAAATATGCAAAGCCTTGGAAGAGGATTCGTTCAGGCCTGTTCTTCACCACTATGATGGTCCTAAATTCCGCCTTGAACTCTCTATTCCCGAGGTGCGTGCATGTCCGTCCATATATATGCTTGAATGTTCATAAAGTATGTTTATGTGTTAACAATATTGTGTTCTGTTGCAGACATTGGATCTGCTAGATCTCTGCGAACAAGCTGGTTCTCCGTAAGCCAGACCAACCTTGCAATGCCGTGTTGCGAAGAAAGGGGAGGTTTCGTCTGAAATATAACTAAATATAAAAGTACCGTAAGAGCGTAAGCTTTTGGGATTAGTTTTAGTAAGAAGTGACCAGTGTGTGTTTGTGTGTGTGTGTGTCTTAAGGCAAGCAAAAGGTTGGAAGATGCTATATGCCGAATAAGCGACAACTTTCGTTCCGTGTTGTGTCTTAAGTGTGAATGCGTGTCTGTATTTGTGAGAGATTTGATGCTCTTTTGAAACAAAGATATTGTAGAATGTAGAGAGACTAAACAGAGGCATAACAAATGATATAAGCTACTGTTTGTGTAAGGGTGAAGAATGTCTTAAAATGACAAGAATTATTAACTTTTAAGTATCTGTGTCATCGCGCCTACGTTTGTGTAGGATTGGCTAATGGGTCGGCCATTTGTGGCCCAAATCGTTGACAAAAAAAAAAAAAAAGTATGTGTCATCATATGATATCTAACATGGTAATAAAAGCTGTTTGGTTTAGTCATGTTCCCTAATCTCTCTATTAAGTGTTCAAAAAAGTGTTGGACACCTAGGTGGCGATTAGGCGTCGCGCTAGGCTCTTATACACCGTCCCAACTACATAATATATTTTATTATTTATAATTTATGATATTTAGTATTTTATATTTATAAAATAAAGATATCAACGTTATATAATAATAATAAACATATTTTAAAGATTTTATTATTTATAAGCTATGATATTTTGTACATTCAATTATGTATCCTGTTATTATAAGTCACAAGTAAAATTTCTAGTAACTACCACCTTAAATTTTCAACACGTAATAAAAAAACTGGTGTCAACCATATAAATTTTCTAATTTTTCATCTAATAAAATTTTTTAAAAATGAAATTTGATCGCAAGGAAAAGTAAAAAAACCTCCTAAAATCCCTATATCTTCTCACTATAATCCCTATATTCTCTCCACGTTAAATCAAGTCAAGAAAAAACCAGTTTTTCTTATAATTTTCTTATTCATCTAAATCAATCCCACAATAAAAAAAAACGATTTCATCACTTTTTGTTACTTATACTCTCTCTTCATTTGTAATTAAAAATATAATTTGGTCGTGCATAAAATTTTAGCAGATGCGAATTTGAAACTACCCCACTAACAAAAAGTTTCTTAGTTTTCTCTTTTGCTTCATCGGTGTAAGGTGTAGTTCACGACAGAAGGTTATCTTCACTACAATTTTCTTCTTCTTTCTTATGCTTCCTCAAATTATAATCATCTTGAAATAATTTTTCAAATTGTTTCAGATAAAGATGAAGCGATCAACACTGAAGAAAAAAAAACAGAGATGATGGAAATTAATTCAGGGGAAAATAACAATGAAACTGCAAACGAAGGTATTAATATATCTAACTCATGTAAATTATGTTCAATGATGTTAACTTTGTGTTGCTGCCTCATATATATTACTCGCATATGTACAAATGATTTGAGTATCATTGTAAACATTCCTCCCATTATAGAAATCATTTTGACATCAACAACACTGCCAAATAGAGTTTCACCTAATATCTTGAGAAACGGTACAAATGGTAATGACAACTACCAAATGAAATATATGCTACTTGTTATAGTTTCTAATGTATAAAAATATTTGTTTTAGCAGAAATTCAAGAGGCAAGAACCAAAAGAATGCTTATTATGAGGGAGAAGAGGACTAAACAAATGCAATCATGAAAGCGTGTTAATTTAAAATAATCTTCTCACTATAATCCCTATATTACAATTGAAACCAATAAATTATTCTTACTGCAAAAATTTAAAAATAACTTTTTAACAAAATAAAAAACTTAAATATTGATTTTGAAATATTGAAATCTAAAAATAACTCATATAACTTTTCAAATTTGTGGGTTTCAGTTAATTTTTTTTTTTAGTATTCGATTTTTTAAGTTAATTTTTTGTTAAAATGTTATTTTAAAAATTTTGAATCATTTTTCTTTATTATGACAAGATTTGATTTAAATTATCTTAAATTTTAATTTTTAAAAATTATAATATTCCACAAAAAATAATTAATTCTGATTTGAAATGATTCACATGTGTGTCATTAAATAAAAATTATTAGAGAAATTCACAAGACTACACCAAAAGCTCCCTTCCTTTATAACTTTACACCCAATTAAAATTTTTCACAAAACTACACCTCCTTCCTCTGTAAAAAGACCTCATTACCCTTATTTAATTAGGTTATTATTTTCTTCTTTTGCCGATACAGAACAGAGAACGAAGAAACCAGAGAAGGAGAAGGAGAAGGAGACAGCCGATAATCGCCGATCTCGAAATCTGGAAGCATCTTCTCCGTCGCAGTCGTCGGAATCAGCTTCTCCGATCACGAATTCGTCTTCTTCTTATAGATCTGAAACTATTTTCACATACGTAGATCTTATAGATCTTATAGATATAGAAGACAAATAAGCCTAAGAAGAAGAAGAGCTTCACATACGACGATCTAAGATCTGAAACTATTTTCTCAGATTTATAATTAAAGGTAATTATTCCTCCTTTTCATGGATTCTCCATGTTAATGAAATAAATTGAATAATTAAGAAATTGATAATTAAGAGATTAGGCGTATGAGCAAAAACTTGGATTAGGTAGAGCATTTGATGTCATACCTTTTTGATATTTTATAAATTTCACAATCTACTATTATAAGTATTATAAGTTGAACCATTGTTTGATGTTGATAAGTAGTATTATAAGCTGAACCATTGTTTGATGTTGATAAGTAGTATTATAAGTTGAATCATTGTTTGATGTTGATAAGTAGTATTATAAGTACTATTGTTGATCTTTGAATCATTATTCTCTACAAGGCAGATGCTTGATCTCTATTGTGTTTGTGGGCAGTGGAAGTCAACAAATTCTTCTTGGGAATTTGTTATTGATGTTGATAGATGTGGTTCTCTTACCTCCATCGCCCAAGATATGTCTTATGGAGACTAGTTGTGTAGTGCAATTTGATTTATTTTCACCATTTATGTGGTTTCATTCAATTTTTAATGCAAGACTTGTCATAAGATACTAGTAAGACTTCCAAATGATTCAGATGTTATAACACTTATAACACTTATAATAAATGTTATAAATTATATTCGCTTACTGTCTTTTACTTTCCACGTGTACATGTTTGTTGCCCTATTTAATGCAAGACTTGTCATTAAATACTAGTAAAACTTCCAAATGATTCAGATTTTATAACACTTATAACACTTATAACACTTATAATAAATGTTATAAATTACATTAGCTTACTGTCTTTTACTTTCCACGTGTACATGTTTAATGCCCTATTTAATGCAAGACTTGTCATAAGATACTAGTAAGAAGAGATGAATCTATACAGGAAACCGCAATCGAAGAGAAACTCTAGATCTTTTGATATTTTACGATATGGGCTCCGTTTATTATAAATATTATAAGTGTTATAATTCATTATATCGTTTTAAAATGGGTTCCGTTTATTATAAGTGTTATAAGTGTTATAAATATTATAACGTTTGTTGTTTTTTGTAATAAGTGTTATAGAACAAACTTCTCAAAAATATCGATAAATGTTATAAGTGTTATAAGTGTTATAAACCAACGATTGTTGAGATTTCAACAAAGATATCGATGCTAGTTTCTTCCTCAACTCGATATCTTCGCATCCTTGAGCTTCAATAAGTAAGAGATCCTCATAGCAATGTATTCCAAGAGCTTCGTGGACACAATTCCTTAATCTGTCTGACAAACCTATCATATTCAAAAAACAAAAAAAATACATTAAGTCAATCTGCCAAAAATATGTGGAAACAATTGAATCATTAAGTCACCAATGACTATTATATACGGTGATCTATCATAACTATCATATACAGTTTAATCATTAAGTCAAGTTAGGTTCAGAATTCCACTTTATAACTAATACTTTATGTTACTGTTACACTTGATTCTATACAACTTGTGCTTTATAATACTTATAACACTCATAACACTTGTCATTAAAACGTTGTAACATATTAGCTGATGAAACAGTTGAGTTATTAACACACACAAACCATCAATTTAAGGTATTATTCTCTTTATAACATTTATAACATTTTTACCTCTTTTTTGTTTCTCTCTTCCAAAAGATTCTGGATGTTATCAATCCTAATGGTTAGGTTAGTAACAATATTTGATAAGGATATCTAGTTTTTCATTGACTAAATTTGCATTCATCTGCCAAAAAGTAAAATCCATTAAAACACATCAATTACTAAATGAGAAATCACTTTTGTATCACCAATAACTCTTATAACTGAATGAAAAATCCATTAAACACATCAATTATTACCTTTACGGCGTGATTCTGAAGCGAGATCGAGAAGATGAAGCTAAAGCGAGATCTAGACGATGTAGCTACGGCGAGATCTAGATTATGAAGGCGAGATCCAGATCTAGACGACGATGAAGAGACGGCGAGATCTAGATTATGAAGGCGAGATCCAGATCTAGACTAAATCTAGACGACGAGATCGAGATCAATACGATACGGCGACGATGAAACGATGGAGAAATCGAGATCGAGATTGAGATTCAGAGGAAGAAGAAGAAGAAAAAGAAGAGGAAGAAGAAAAAGAAGAAGAAGAAAAAGAAGAAGAAGAAAAAGAAGAAGAAGAAGAAAAAGAAGAAGAAGAAGAAGAAAAAGAAGAAGAAGAAGACAGAGGGTAATATTGTCTTTTTGGTTATGAAAGAGGTGTATAATTAAAAAGTCACTTTCATGAGGTGTAGTTTTGTGAATTCACTTTCAAATGGTGTAGTTTTGTGATTGTCCCAAATTATTATCATGTACTAATTTATATTTTTAAACTACACTTTCTAAATATATTATATATAATTAAAACAAAAATTATATTCATTTTTCTATAATAACATATATATTAATCTTATATTTAGTATATAATTCATTTATAATTACGGGCCAAGACACTAGTATATAATAGAGAATTCACAAAACTACACCCTTTCAACCCATCCTTCACAAAACTACACCTAATTTAATTTTTTCACAAAACTACACCCTTTCAAAATTTTAAAAACTTGATTTACCTTTAAAGAATTACCAAAATTAAATTTTTTTCATTTGAGTTTGCTAATTAGTGTTTAGGGTATAATATTAAGGGGTATGATTGTGTGGGTAGTGTTTATTTGGATTTAATTTTGAGTGTGGTGTAGTTTTGTAACGTATTTTTGAAATGGTGTAGTTTTGTGAAATGTAATTCAAATGGTGTAGTTTTGTGATTCTCCCTGTATAATATATTGTATGATTTTCTAAACGCTTAGACCGCCTACAAATTCACTTAGGCTCCGACTAAGCGTTCTAGGTACTAGGTTCTAGATAACCGTTTGCTTAGCGCCTGACGCTTTCTGGAACACTGCTATTAACTAATAAAAAATGCTAGAAAAAGCATTTTCAAAAATACCATAAGGTTTTAGGAGGGTGTCCATGACATTTTAGGAAGCCATGGTTTTTGAGAACAATGTAACTATAATATCTTATGGATATTATTAATGAGACACAAGATTGCTTGAGATTTTGAGCATAAAAGGCTAATCAGGTTACTAATATGCTTTTCTATAACAAGCCGTTCATAATCATATGAACGAAACTTATTCAAAAACCATTTGGTGTGGTACCATAAGGGTTAAGACTTTAAAACTATACAAAAGCATCGCTAATCTTTTATTAAACTAAGTCTGATTCCTAATGATTCATTTCTTGTTTGTTTACTTACTTTTCCTTGTCGAAAGTCGAATACATACGTTGCCTGTTCTTCGTGCATGCGAGATCGATGAATGGTCTACGAGCCTTGAGTAACATAAGTCTCCTGAAACAGGCAGAATGTTTAGCTAAACAACTTCGAAAAGATAACATGTAAAGAATATTTATGTATGAATTTGACTTTATAGAGTTATATAGGGGCATTGTTTTATAATGTATATAAACAAAAGGGATTTAACTCGAAAATAATTGTTTGTATAACTCACCAATCTATTAAAGTTTTAGAGGCTTAAACTACCAAACTGATTGTTCCAGTTTTCGTAGATTCCGAGTTCGTTCTGAGAAACCGAAGGCCTTACTTCTTGCAATGCGTCTTTAAAGTCCTAACATAATGACCAAAATTGATAAATCAGATACATAAACACGGAATGGATACATCTTTCCTCAGGTTTGTTATCTGCAATTTGTATTTTACCTGAAGAGTCACAAGACGCATGTCATCTTTGGTCAGGTTTGTTATCTCTATGCCTCGCTTGAAAGCTTCCCTTAATGGACCCATAGTTGCATCTTTCACCAGGTTCTTCATGTCCGATCCCGCGTATCCTTTAGTGAAAAATTTAAATAAAATCTTAGCTTTCAAAAGTCAACAAATTTCAAGGAATACTATTGGGTTTATGAGTTCATATGATAAAAGTTACCTTCAGTGAGGTTGCATATGGTCTTCATATCGTCTTCAGACAGTGTAAACAACCCATCTTTCTTTAGGAGATTCTGTATAATCCATGCTCTTGCTTCTTCAATAACAAAAGATAACATAACCATGTCATGAACGGTATCTTCCACACAAAACCAGAGAAAGACATGAAAAAGAGTTGTTTTGTTATTCATTGTTCACCAGATGAAGGGAGAGGAATGTAGAGTCTCTTTGTAAGTCGTCTTCTTGCTGCTTCATCGAGCTCTTGTGGTCTATTTGTAGCTCCTGAACCAAACAAAACAATTAACAAGATAAAGTTATTCTCACAAAACCCAAACCTGTATGTTTGTTCAATTTTTTTTTACCTATTAGGAGGATTTGCTCGCTGCCACTGTCGAAACCTTCCATTTCAATCAGGAACTGTGTCTTGAGCCTTCTACTTGATTCATGTTCACCATCTGACTTACGCTGCGACAAAGTTTGAAAGATTGATTCTTTTTTAGCAGAATGTTACATTAGGGAGGCTTATTGACAGTTAGAGTTTAAGAGATTACAACAAACCTGAGATAGTAGAGAATCTATTTCATCCACAAAGATCACTGCAGGCTGGCGGCAACTCGCAACTCCAAAGAGAGCTCTAACTAGCTTTTCACCTTCACCAATCTGCATTTGAATGTTAGAGATTTTTCAAGTTAGTCGTAAACAAATAAAGAAGCATACAACAAACATCTAGAAACAGGAAGGAGATAGAGCTTTTTTCTTGCTACGTAGAAGTTCTGGCATATCATTGTCCTACATTTCATGACAAGCCCATGGGAATAAGTAAAGATGTAGTGGAACTAACCCACTTGCTTGTCAATGAACTAGCTGATATGTAGAAGAAAGTTGCTTTTGCTTCACCAGCTATAGCTTTTCCGATCATCGTTTTACCAGTTCCCTGAAATGTAATAGATACAGATCTAACAAACACAAAGTGACATTTTTTTATTTAGTTGAACAAATGGTACTTACTGGTGGGCCAAAGAGAAGAAGTCCTTTTCCAGGTGAACGACAACCTTTGAAAATATCAGGACGTAACAACGGCCAAATGACCATCTCAGTTACACACTTTTTAGCATGATCCAGACCAGCTGCAACAGCAACAACTCATGATCAATGTGTGGTAATAATAGTGCACGCTGCAGCGAAACATGTTTTTATCATATTTACTGTACCAATATCATCCCAGCGGACATTGGGGTCTCTTTCCATAATCTCGTTGCTGACATGCTCTATAAGACGAGGTTCTAAGTTTCTCAACTTCTCAGGAAGCTCACCGTCAAGACCACACAGCATCTCCAAACTATAACAGAATCATATATAAATGAACATGAAGGTTATCTCGGAATCTTAATTATTATTTTCAGTCTTACAATTACAAAAAGCTGCTAAGCAAGAATTATGGCGTAACCATTAGATGAGCATAGAAGAACCAGGGCTAGTTTTTAACATTTATAACTAATCTGTTTAGGTGAAAACATAAAGTTACAAATTTACCATGTTCTAGTTGAGTCATCCAGTGCATCGTCAGTCTTTCCGCCAATGCGAGACGTCATGTTTCCAACATTATTCCCATTAGATTTAACGGGAGGAACAAAGTTACCACCACGGTATCCACGTCTTAAATACCCGCCTGATACTGAACCGTGTGACCCTGTTGGTCCTCGTTTTTGTCTTACGTCCATTTCCTAAAGCAAGTGATATGTAAGTTAGCATGTACAAATGGTAAGAAAGCACAATTCAAAAGAATATGCTCTTCTAAGTTGAGATGCTGGTTCATAAAATAAAAAAAAAGGTAACATACAATATGTAACAAAGCAGAGTTTGAAAGATTAGGCTCAGAATGTGAGATGCTTATTCACATAGAACATATTCAGGAACTATGAGTTAAAGTCAAATTGAAGACTCTTAGTCTCTTAAGACAAGAAAATTCAGAGATCCTTATACCAGTTTTGTTTTGGCAGTTACAAATCCATTAGCAGATCCATCTGCCTTCCTTTCCCCATCATCTGAGAGGTTGTTGCTTTCGGCACGAGTTCTCTTTGTTCCAGAACCAACTCCATGGCTTCTCTCAACAACGACACATTCATCAGGGGCACTGTCTACATTGTTCATACAAGTTATGCACTGAGTATCTCTTTTAGCCATGATATTTCCATACAATGATGTCAATTTGGCTTGCATCATCGGCTGTGGGGGAATGAACTTACGTGTATCCGACCCCGCCTCCTGAAACACAAACACAACGATGTTCATTATCGACGTTGAATCACAACAAACCTTAGTTCCCTGTAGGTGATCCTCGCATGAAAGGTCACGGCAATGCTTATATAAACATATTGGAAATGCGAAGAAAGGTGGACAAGTAACATGGCTTCAAATTCCAAAACCATACAAGACAAATTACCATCTCTTTCACATTCTTTTCGTTAGATTGACTAAGATGAAAACGAAGGTATTTTGACTGCTTAATCCTTTCAACATCAAAATCGCCATTTCTACCAAATATAGAGCCTGGTTCTGTCTTTGCAAGTTCAAAAGCTTTCCTGAATTCAACAAGAAACACATCATAAAAATAGTACTCCGAAAAAATTCCCAAGTGTTAGACAATATTGATGACAACTTAGCTACAACAATAAGCTAATAGCTAATAAACAAAGTCCAAAGACTAGTGAATACACTTTCAAAAATCTAACCATTCACTATAATAGCTACTCGTAAAAACTCGATTATGCTCAATATTACTTCGAATCAAACCATTTTCAAAAGGGAGAAAAAAGCTTAGGTACAGATCCGAATCTGAAACGAGACTTTTAAAAGCTAAATCGACCTTAGAAGCAACTTCGCGGCGGATAAGACCGACGAAAACACGATCTTCGACGGAGACAGAGCGTGAATCGAGGAAACCTAGAAGACGAAGTCCTAGAATCTGAGCGGAGGAGAAATCAGATTTCTCCATGAATCGATCTACGCCGAAAAGCAGCGATTGAAGCCGCTTCGTGTTCTCGTCCACCTCTTTCCTCCACGACGACGTATCCTTCGTATCCGCTTCTTCCTTCGCCGTCAGAATCTGCGGTGGTTTCAACATCGGAGAAGAGAACGGCGACGAACGCTTTCCCGCCATTTGTTATGCTCCTCTCTGATTTTCTCTTTTTTCGCGCAATCGCGCATTTACTTCACTCGCAAACGCAAAACGCCTTGCAGTGTAATTTAGTAAAACGAAAGGGCGCGTAGTTTCTATAGATATCAATATGTTTGATTGGTCATAAGAGCTTAATGGGCCATAAAGGGCTTTGCCTAGTCCATATATGGATAATTTTCGTAATTAACACTAAATAAAGTTTGGGAGAATTACAAAACTACATCTTTTGAATTACATTTCAAAAAACTACAATTTTTAAAAACTTCTTCACAAAACTACACTTAAACACCAAAAATTAAATACAAATTAAACCTATCCATACAACCCGACCCTCTTAATCATTATACCCTAAACACTAATTAACAAACTCAAATGAAAAAAATTAATTTTTGTTAAATTTCAAAGGGAAAATTAACCTTTTCAAATTTTAAAAGGGTGTAATTATGTGAAAAAATTAAATTACGTAGAGTTTTGTAAATGAAAGGATGAAAGGGTGTAGTTTTGTGAATTCCTCATAAAGTTTTTCTAACATAATTAACATACATTTTTTTAAGTTTTAAAAAGTATTTTTTCAAAAATACTACAAATTTATATTTTCAAAATTACACTTAAAACCTTTAAAACTATACTTTATTCCCTTTAAAATTATACACTAAATATTATAGAGGAATTCACAAAACTACACCCTTACATCCTCTCATTTGCAAAACTCTACCTAATTCAATTTTTTCACATATTTACATCTTTTCAAAATTTTAAAAGTTTGATTTACCCTTTAAAAAAGGGGAATTACAAAACTACACCTTTTGAATTACATTTCACAAAACTACACCATTTAAAAATTTCTTCACAAAACTACACATAAACACTAAAAATTAAACCCTAATTAAGCGTACCCACGCAATCCTAACCCCATTTTCACTAAACCCTAAACACTAATTAGCGAACCCAAATGAAAAAATTTAATTTGGTAAATTTTGAAAAAGGTAAATCAACCATTTAAAATTTGAAAATGGTGTAAATATGAGAAAATATTGAATTAGGTAGAGTTTTGTAAAGGAAATGATAAAATGGTGTAGTTTTGTGAATTCCTCTTTAAAAAATTACCAAAATTAATTTTTTTTTTGCTAATTAGTGTTTAGTGTATAGTATTAAAGGGGTAAGATTGTGTGGGTAGAGTTTATTTTTATTTAATTTTGAATGTTTAGGTGTAGTTTTGTGAAGTAATTTTGAAAAGGTGTAGTTTTGTGAAATGTAATTCAAATGGTGTAGTTTGTGAAATTCCTTATAATACCATCAAAATAAGTTTTTGTTTTGAAAATACCACTACAAAGTTTTTTATAACAAAAATATCATTAAAAGGTTTATTATAACAAAAATACCATCAAAAACTAATAGTTTACAAAAATACCACAAATACAAAAAACGAATTTAAACACTTTTAAATTTTAATTTTTTTCATTTGGGTTCGCTATATAGTGTTTAGTGTATAGTTTTGAAGGGGTAGGGTATAGTTTTTTGAAGATTTTGGGTGTAATTTTGAAAATTTAAGATTTGTGATATTTATGAATAAAAAAATTTCGAAAATATGTGCTAATTGTGTTAAAAAAAACTTTTTTTAGTGGTATTCATAAGAATTGCCCTTTATTAAATGTGAAAGGCATTTGTATTTTTCTTTCAATGTTCTGTAATGACTTAACTTGTTCTTCTCCAATATTGGGTTGAATCGTAGATGCAACTGTTTTATGAGTCATAAAGTCATAGTTTTTTTACCACCTTTTTTGTTTTATGTCAAAAGTGAAAAGTTTATAACATGAAAGTTATAGATTGTCTCAAGGTAGTATTTTTGAAAGTTCAGACCATTTAAAGTTTAGTTTAATTTTGAACCGACCAAACAAAGTTGCTCTTTTATTGGAGACAAACATGACCCCTTAGTACTCGACTGGTTTAAACGCAGCGGGAGCGGTTGCAGCAGCGGGAGATTGCTGCAGCGGGAGATGGCGGTTAGTTGTGTTATTAAGCGATTTGTACGACATGTATAGCGGTTTAAAAATTATGCGTTTGCGAGACATTTTCGACTGGTTGACAAACGCTTGCGATAGCGATTAAATATTACCAAAATTATTTTGAAAACTAAAAACACCAAAAATATATTATTATTATTATTATTATTATAAAACTTAAATTTTGCTAATTCAACATAATTAAGAATACAAAACAAAAGGCATATCACAAATTAATATAATAAAAATAATAATTAGCTTACGTAAAACACATGAGACTTACGTTTGATGTGTCATGGGTTTCTTCTGCTTCTTATGAGGTCATTGTTGGGAAAAATAGATGAAATTAATAGTTATAATAGATAGAAGATAATATAACGTGAATAGGGTTTAATTATTTATTTTGATTAATAAAACATGCTTAGGGTTTTTCTATGTTTTTTATTGTTTTTATTAAGTAAATATATAAAAAAAAAATTTAATCAATTGCTATCGCCTGCAAACGCTTGCGGGAAACCACTTTTGATTTTAGGTTGTGTAAAACGTTACATAGAGATTAAAGGCGATTTGTATGATTGTTTCAACAATCACAAATCGATTTGCGGGTGATAGCGAGTAAACCAATCAAGCTCTTAATGAGAGAATAAACAAAACAAATCCTTTACATAATCTTAAGATCATGTTATACGGCAAAAAAACACCCAAATTTTCGTTATTATCCTCATAAAAACTCTAAATGAGCAAAAAAATAGAGAGAGAGAGGAAAGATGATGTCTTTTCCACTTTCAGAATTTGTTGTATTATGACACCAAAAAAATTGAAATATGTTATTATTACCCCCCCCAAAGAGAAAAAAGTCTCTTTCTCCATTTTTAACATCCATTGTTGAATAAGGCTTTTACTTACTAAGCTGTGTGCTTTTAGTTAACCACGTCGAGAACCAGCTTACGTGACTTTAGTACCGACCATTTCAGCCTCCTGTAGTACGCCGCTTGAAGCAAAGCCAGAGACAGTAGGAATATCCATTTGAATCCCATCTGCCAAATATATCGATACCAACATTAGCCGAGATTTTCGATACGTTAAAAGAAGATACTTGATTTCATGTGTTATCAGTTTATATAGATGCTAATCTCTTATGCTATTAGCACGGTTCGATCATTAACACCGTAGACAAAGAGGAAGACAAAGCATACCAGTTTCCTCTCTTCCATTTCTGGTTCGGCTGCCCAAGACAAGAATGATACAACATCTTTGCCCATCTGCGCCGTAATTGAAAGAGTTAAGTTAATACAATGATAGTTAACAAGGCTCTGTCTTTTTATTAGGCCCAGAGATTTGTGTTCTTTATATTTTAGAAGGAGAGGGAATCTAACCTGCGCCTCTGTGGCGGGAACACCATCTTCATACTCAACAGCTTCATCGTTTAGCATTTTCGGCATAGCAATTGCTCCCCCAGGGAAATAAGGATTGTAATGCAACCCCTCCCTTATCTATACAATCATCACACAAGATATTTAACATCCAACAAACTCAATTCGGAAGAAATCTAATGGTGCAATGAGATGAAAATTTACCGAAATACCGGCAGGAGGATCACGGTAACCAGTCAGAAGAGCAAAGACGTAGTTTTGACCGTTGTGACGTGCCTGTCAGACAAAACAATGAAACAACTAAGAACACCGGAAAAAAAGATTTGCTACAGATACTAAGTTCAATTAAAACAGTATCAGACCTTAGTGATAAGACTTAAATCAGGAGGGTACGCTCCACCGTTAGCAAACCTTGCAGCTGACTCATTAGGATAAGGTTGAGGAAGACGGTCACTGAGTTTACCAGGACGAGTAAACATCTCACCTTCATCGTTAGGTCCATCTACTACCTCGATTTCAGCTGCCATTGCCTTTGCCTCTTCTTCGGTGTAGGCGACACCGACCAAATCTCTGTATGAGATGAGAGACATCGAATGGCAAGATGCGCAGACTTGCTGATACACTTGATGCCCACGACGAATCCTGCTCATACAACATCAAACACCAGTAAGTTAACACAGCACAACACTTTCAGCTAAAAGGGAAAAAGAGTATTATGGTTAAAGATATGTAAAATTAAACACTCACGAAGCATGGTCATATGAGCTGAGAATGCCGTCATGAGGCCAAGGGTAGTCTGGACACTCCAATCCATGTTCGGCCTCATCGGCAGAAGCTACAGTAGAGAAACTCAACAGCCCTGTGACACCAGCACCAAAGAGAGCAAGTGCTCTTACACCAGAAGATCCAGCTTCTTCATGAGCTTTCTTCGAAGAAAACCACGACAAAACTGGAGTTGCCTGCAGTAATTAACAACACCAAACAAATACTAAGCCAAAAAAACTCGCGGGTAACGAAAATTGCACTGCAAATGACTCTATAACACACTAAAGTAGAAGATAAACATACACTAAAAAAAAACTTTGACATAGAGTCAATAGTTATAAATTACAAATTTTCGTAAGAAGACAGACATATACAAATCATGTCTCTTGTCTTTATGTTCCATACTAAGAACTCAAAAACTGATTCTCTAATTTCCCAAAACACACAAAATCTTAAACACAGAACACAAAACATATATCAAATAACAAACAGGGATTGTCTCTTAAACCAAAGGTCTTTAAGCTGTAATAAGACATAAAATAAAATAAAAATAAAAAAATAAGAGAAATTCCTTAGAATACCATCAAAATAAGTTTTTGTTTTGAAAATACCATTACAAAGTTTTTTATAACAAAAATACCATCAAAAAGTAGTAGTTTACAAAAATACCACAAATACAGAAAACGAGTTTTAACACTTTTAAATTTTAATTTTTTTCATTTGGGTTCGCTATATAGTGTTTAGAGTATAGTTTTGAAGGGTAGGTATAGTTTTTTGAAGGTTTTGGGTGTAATTTTGAAATTTTAAGATTTGTGGTATTTATAAGAAAAAAACTTTTTAATGGTATTTGTAAAACTTTCGAAAATCTGTGCTAATTGTGTTAAAAAAAGTTTTTTTAGTGGTATTCATAAGAATTGCCCAAAAAATAATTCAAAAAAAAAAAAAAATTGAAAGAGAGAAGATCTCACAACAGATTGGGAGTGAATCTTTCTCCTAAGGATTTGCTGAATAAATCCTCCACCAACCATTTTTGAAATCAAAGCTTTTTGCAACCAAATCCAAATCTCTGAAGAACACACAAAATTTGAATTAAAAAAATACATAAAATCAAGCAATAATAATACAAAATTCAAAGAAAACAAAAGAGAAAAAGCCTTAGAAAATCGGAATATACAAACAGATCCGGATAATAAAAACGAAAAGATGTCAAAAGAAGAAATCGGAGGATGCGAACACGAGAAATATAAACGAAAGAGAGAAATCTCACCGGAAAATGAAGCGACGGCGATGGATATAATAGTTGGGAGAGAAACCTGAGGAAAGCAACGAAGAAAGTGTAAAGAGAGAAAATAAAGATGAGCTTCGAAGACACACAACGAAACAGTTTCATTATTTGGGCCTATGAGCCCACTTTAAAAGCCCAATTTATTCTCAAGTAGTTTTTTTTTTGTAACATTCCTATTTTTTTTTTTAAACATACAAATCCAAATTAGGTAGGAAATGTTAGACCCATATAGGTATTTCTAGATTTTTGGTTCGAGTTTGGGTATGAACTGATCGGGTCCGGGTTTTTTGCGTAGAAGATATTAGGACTCATAAAATATCCGAAATTTTTTGGTTAGTTTTTATTGTTTTCGTGTATATTTAAAATATTTTTGGTGTATTTTTAGGGTGTTTTCTTAAGAATTTTCGAGTATTTTTGGGTACTTTCAAATTTATAAAATATCTAAAAAATCTATGAAAAATAAATAAAAAAGTATTTAGTACTAACATTTCTGATAATTTGCCCTAGACTAGGCCTGGGCATACGGTTATTCGGTTCGGGTCCAGGTTCGGGTCCTAACGGGTACAGGTTCCAACGGGTATACATAAATTGGACCCATTTAAGTACCTGTAATTTTCGGGTCGGGTACAGGTTCGGGTCCTATCGGTACAGGTTCGGGTCCAGGTTCTACCCAAAATACCCGAATTTTTACAGGTTTCTTTCGGGTACAGGTTCGGGTACATGTTTCGGGTACATGTTTCGGGTATTTTTACCCAAAATTGTAAAAAACATGAACTTAAAAAGATTGTGAATTGTCTAATTGTGTTTATCCAAAAACAAAAACCAAAGTTCAAATTTCAAAGTGAAAAACAAAGTAAACATCAAATTCAAAATGCAAAGTTCAAACTCAAAGTTACAAAATATGAAATGTCTTGTATTCTTGAGTCTTGTGTTTTGGAAGTTGAAACCATGAAGCTTCAAGTCTTACCTTATTGTGGGTGCACCGGATGGAATACAGACTCAAATTCTACAAGCAAAAAGACTAATGTTAAATATTTAGCACAACTAAAAATCAAACATAACATGAAGAACACAAAAGTTTACCTCTCATGAGCTCATCTTGTAACTCGAAATCTACCAACATTTGACTATTTCTTATAATTCCTTTCTCATTCATTTTAATCTCACACTCTAGCCATTGCTCCAAACACATAAGAACTTCAACCATATAGTGTCAAACAACTTCTAGATGAGTTTAAAAGCCTACCACTAGTGCTAAAGACAGATTCAAGCTACGGAAGACACTTGCATTGCAAGAATATCTTTAGTTATTAATGAAAGAACTGGATATTTAGCACTGTTTAGCTTCCACCAAGAAAGAACATCATATTCTAAACCATTAGGGACACTTGCAATCTCTACACACTCATTCAAGTAACGGGTTCTATTCGGGTCCATTCGGGTACAGGTCTTACCCGACCCGAACCCGTACCCACGGCATGGTCAAAACATACCCAACAAGTGCTCCATCTCTAACTTCGGTTCGGGTCGGGTTCGGGTCTTACAGGTTCGGGTCCAGGTTCGGGTCTACAGGTTCAGGTTAATATGCCCAGGCCTACCCTAGACATTGAAAAAAAAACAAATGGATGTTAAGATGGGCTTGTTGTGTCTTTCTCTTGTGGGCTTCTATCTCTTTCTCTGTCTCTCCTTAATGATCATTAGTTTTCATTACCAACCAAATTGATTGAAACCCATTTTGTTCTCTCTTCTCTCTGTCTCTAACTTCATGGCTGATATGATAAGGTAAGCTACTTGTTTTCCTCTTTCCTCTGTTTTTTGATCCATGCTTTGTGATTTCAAACATTTTACTCTTTGAAATTGATGGGTTTTGAGTTATGGGTTTATCCAAAGTTTTGATCTTTATCTAATTTCGATCGTTATATTGATTTTCCTTCAAAATCTCTTATTAGCTTTAGAGAGAGAGAGAGTGTGTGTTACTCTCTTTATGGCTCATGTTAGCACCAATACATAACATAAGCTTATGTTAGCTTAACATGTATTATAATAGAGTAACATAGTCACTTTATACAATTAATCTCAAGTGTTGTTGACTGTTGGAGTTTAATGTTGATATGATTCTAATTCAATTTTGTTGTTTTTTTTGTACACAAGTAAATTGAAAGTGTAAGCAAAAATCGCAATAATGGAGTTTGCATTAGCGAATTCGAGTTTTCTCGGTACCAATGTTATTCCCAGGACTCTAATTTGTAGACAAGTTCGAGCTCGAGCCTTGTCTTTAACAGTCAAGGCGGCTAATGGGGGTGTTGGCTCTAAGACGTACACGAGGCTTGACTCTTGTCTTATCATTCCTCCTCCTCCAAGATTCAAGAAACCGCGTGCCATTGTTAAGTTTCTTGGAGGCGCCTTCGTCGGAGCTGTCCCTGAGCTCACCTACAGGTATAACTATCGAAAAAATCGTATGCAACTTGAGCGGTCGAAGATGACCCCCATTCAAAATAACAAGTTTTCTTTATGGCAATATCCGAAAATACCACCAAAACATGTATCAAAAGTAATCCTTAAATTAGCATCAAAAGTAACCCTTAAATTAACATGTTTTAAGATTAAACTAGCATCAAATGTTGTTTTTTCCTTTAATACCATGAACAAGTATTTGGAGCAAAATACCATACATTTTAAATGTTTAAAGCTAATTTAAGGTTACTTTTGAATGTTTTAAGCTAATTAAATTTTATGGTATATGAGCCGTCCAAAAAGCTTTTTAATAGTGTTTTTTTGGAAAAAATCTTTTGATGTTAATTTTGGCATAATACATCATGGTATTTTAAGGAAATTATCTTTTCTTTAAGTTTCTTTTAATTTTAGGGTTCTGAATTTCTAAAATATATCTTTACTAATGATTTTTTGAACATAACCCATAAATAATTTTAAAACGGCCTTGCACTGAAGTAACTAATTGAAATGATTGATTCTGAAACAAAAAAGATTGTTATGTATTTTTGTGATTTTTTCTTGTAGTTACCTAAAGGAGCAACTTGCAAAAGAAGGCTATTTGATAGTGTCTGTGCCATACAATGTTACATTTGATCATGAACAAGCTGCTAAGGAAGTTTATGAGAGGTTTAATTCGTGCTTAGACACCATTTTATCTTCCGGGATTCCAAATTCGGATTTGAACCCTCGAGATTTAGCTCGCCTTCCTGTTTTCTCGGTTGGTCACAGGTCAGATATATACAATAAAACTTCTATAAATTAATATTGTTGGTACTACACTAGTTTACTATAAAAAAGTTATTAATCTATAGTGATTATGTTTTTTCCGATTATATATATTGCGGGATATGACTGAATACTTTCATGTTGTGTATATAGCAATGGGGCATTGCTTCAAGTTTTGACAGGAAGTTACTTTGTTGAGAAAATACCAAAGGTTTGGTTTCTTGTTCAACTAAAACAAATAAATAGGGAAAAATGTCAATTAAATCATGAACTTTCAAAATTCACCGAAAAAAAACATGAACCTTTCACGTGAACCATTTAAATCATGTTTTTTCGTTGACTGACGTTTTAAATCATGATTTTTTTTTACCGGAACAAAATGAGCACAACGTAAACAAAAAGAGTCCAAAGTTAAGTCTATTAACGCAATAGTTTTACACTGTTTGAGATTTATTTAAATAATTGAGCACTTCAATTGGTTGGAATTGAGCATACTGTCAAATTTTTCCGTTAACGGACTCAATTTTGTGTTCTTTTTGTCTCAGTAAAAAAAAATTCATGATTTAAAACGTCAGTCAACGAAAATACATGATTTAAATGGTTCACGTGAAAGGTTCATGTTTTTTTCGGTGAATTTTTGTAGTTCATGATTTAATTGACATTTAAACATCAACAAGATTAGTTCAATAAGAGAGTTTTTACATAATTTTACAAAATATATATATATATATATATCTCTTTTGAAAGGCTAATGCTATCATCTCGTTCAACAATAAATCGGCCACGGAAGCAGTTCCATATTTTGAGCAGGTAAAATAATATTATTGTTTGCTTATGATTCGTTTAAAATCGACAATGTTTGCTTTGTATCTTAACATTTTGCTTATGTTACTTTTGCAGCTCGGTCCTCTCATCCAACAGATGATACCGGTCGTGGAAGCTTCTCCGGTATATGAAATGGCTAGAAATGCTTCAGGTATATATATGAATTGATATTGACATGGATGCACCGAAGAAACTTTTTCGTATGTATTTTATTGCGAATCCAACGGGAAGACATTTCATAATAAACTTGCAATATTTGAATCATTTTTTTACAGATGATATGTTGAAAGGTTTACTTAATACGGCCGGAACAATTCTAAAAAACGATCAAGAAGCTCTCAAATCATTTACTAAATTGGTGGATCAATTTCCCTCCGTGTTCGGCGAGGTATTTAGTGATTCTTGACTTGATATCAAAAGATTCATGGATAGTGTTTGTTTCCCTTTTGTATGTGTTTAGAAATTGAGCTTCCTCCGTGTCGTTTTTATACCGCAAGGTGGGTCAAGGTGTCTCGGAATTCAGACCGTCACCGCTAGAGAATCGCAATTGCTTTCAGTGCTCTTACAATGTTCCACACACTCTACTGGTAAACGCATACCCACATGTTCACTTACAAGTATAGAGTTTTCCGACTAACACTAAATGGAAATAAATGAAAATAGGGAATGTGTAAATTATTAAAGGTTGGTTACGAGCCTAAGAGCATTGCCACGGTGTCGCAGTGCCAGAGACAGATTTTAGGGAGTCACAATTATATTAAATACAAAACATATGGGTCAAAAAAGAGAAATTTGCGCCAATTTCCACACAAAAAAATTACATTTAAAATAAGCTTTAAACACAAAAATATATAAGCTTTAAAATGTTTAACATTAGTTAGGACTAAAGCACAAAACCTACTACTAATCAAACTATCATGTTTTCATTTCTCTCGAATTAGTCTCGAGTAAAAGATGGTTAGAGCCTCTCTATTTGATTCTCCTTGTCGTGCGACATTTGTCTTCAGGTACAATTTAACTCGGATGCAATAGACGAGACTGATTTGCTAGAAGAGACAATTAGGCCACGGATAGAATCTATTGGTGGTACACTTGAGAAAGTTAGGCTCAACGGAAACCATCTCACACCTTGCATACAGGTAAATAAATAAATAAATAAATAAAAACAGTCTTAAAACTAACATGTCGTAATAGCTCTCCATTTTAACAACATTGCTATGTTTCCAGGACCCAAAGTGGCGAACGGGGTCGGTGTACACGCCAGCGGACGCTTTGGGTCAGGCTTTAAAGACGATTCCTCTCAAGGACACTCGAGAGCTTTCCAAGACAATAGTTGATTGGTTTAGACGCTTTGAGGAATGAGATGATTAGTCTCATGTTGTATTGTTGGTGAAGAACTTGTGATTATAAGTAGAGAAATTACTTAGAATACCATCAAAATAAAATTTTGTTTTTAAAATACCATTAAAAAGTTTTTTATAACAAAAATACCACTAAAATGTTTTTTATAACAAAAATACCGTCAAAAAGTAGTAGTTTACAAAAATACCACAAATACAAAAAACGAGTTTTAACACTTTTAGATTTTAATTTTTTTCGTTTGGGTTCGCTATATAGTGTTTAGTGTATAGCTTTGAAGGGGTAGGATATAATTTTTTGGAGGTTTTGGGTGTAATTTTGAAAATTTAAGATTTGTGGTATTTATGAGAAAAAAAAATTTAATGGTATTTGTAAAACTTTCGAAAATCTGTGCTAATGGTGTTAAAAAAACTTTTTTTAGTGGTATTTATAAGAATTGCCCTTATAAATATATATATATATATATATATATATATACATACATGGTAACATGGGTGATTGTTAAAACAGGGTTCGGGTAGGATACCGAACTGAGATGATTGTTATAGATGTGGGGTCGGAAAACTCGTTAAGTGATAATGGGGACGAACAGATAATGCCGAAGTGAGAATGATGATAAATGCCGATGTGAAACTATAAAGTGCCGAACACAAAATATGATTAAGAACTCGGAGTTCGTTTGTTTGTTGATTGAATGATTGTTCGATACAATGCCGAAGTGAAAGTATATGTTTCTCGCTATTTTCTCTCTATAGATTCTCTCTCTCGAAATTTTCGGATCCTTTGCTTATGAGCCGAACTCTCTATTTATAGTGAAGACTTTGGAGACTTGGCGGGGTTTTGGTCCTTGGCGGGATCTCTTCGGCGCATGCTCGACATACGGAAAGTCGTTTTGTCGCACATGCCTTTGCATTTAATGTGGTTGTCGAGCATGCTCTCGCATTTAATGCCTCGTTCGGTCGACTTTCGCGCCTCGCAGTCCGTCCGACACCCTCTGCCGACTGTGCCGAATCGCCGTACAAACGTCACCTGTGTCAGACATGGCAGGTTCGTACCGATGTCACTGTCGCGCATGCTTCCTTCAAATGGGCCTTTGACTTCGGCTGGGCCTTGACTTCGGCGGGCCTTTGGGCCGAACTCCCGGATAAGCGCCCAATGAATTCTCTTGGTGACTTCGGAATGGGCCGGCCCGAGTGCCAGCCCACCCCAACATTAGTCCCTCCCCCGCCCGGCTTTTGGAGAGGCGAACTAAAGAGATCGGCCTTAGGCGCATTCTAGGAGTTACCATCGGCGATTGATCGCTTCGGGGGTGCCACGTCACAAGAGTGTGCCGACCTCCGTCAATTTATTGAGTGCCACGTCATAAAAGCGCACCGTTTTTTTTTGCCGAATCAATAGTTGCCACGTCACCTGAATCGTGTATTTATTAAAAGTTTTGGGCGGCGAGTTGGGAGACGCGCGCCGCTTTTAGGCGAATCGCAGGGTGCCACGTCATCGTAATGATGGGCCTCCGTCGCTTCGTATCCCGTAGTCGTGTCGTTGAAGCTGCGCCATTTTTTCGGCGAATATCGAGGCGACACGTCATCGTAATGATGATAGTTCGTTTCGCGCCCTTCGATGGCGCCTCTTCGTTTTCCCGGATTTTTCTATAAAAATCCCTCTTCTGATCTTATTTCTTCATTTCATTCTCTCGCGCAAAAACAAGGTACTTTCTCTCTCTAGACTTTTCTTCAATCTCTCTCTAGATTTCAGATTTGCTTGTCATGTCTTCAAAGAAAAGTTCATCATCTCCTTCCGGTTCGTCGTCATTTCCTGCGGCTAAAAGGGGAGTCCGTTCGGCATTGGCAGACGAACGATTTTGCCGAAGTGACGACAGATTATCTCCCGCGGCCGGTTCAGCTACTGATCGCGCTAGCGATCCCCCTTTGGCAGGGATACCGGAATCCTCTTCTCGTTCCAGGGATCCAGCTCGGATGGGTCCTCCGAAGCGAACGAAAGTATCAGCGAAGAGGGTTGTGAAGCCTATCGAAACGGAGAAGGCACCGGTGGTTTCTAAGAAGCCGAAGGCGAAGACGGCGAAGACGCCGAAGCCAGTCCACGCGTTCTCTTCGTCCAGGAGTAGGCTCGAAGGGACTCTTGGCAGGATTCGTTCCTTCGCGGCACATGGCGAAGGGTTGAAGCTTCTGGTTCCGGGACCGGATGAGAGGCCTTGGGACTGCCCTCCTGGTTACATATGCTTGTACGAGCATATGTTTACCCAGGCAGGGTTGTGGTTCCCGCTCCCCCGGCTTCTCGTCTCCTTTGCCGAAGCGAGGGAGGTGGCCATCTCTCAGCTAACGGTTCCTTGCATCCGGAACCTGGTTACGGCTATTGTGGCGGCCGAAGAGATGGGTCTCGAGATGTCTCTTCGGCTTTTCGAGGAGATCACGCGTATCAGTGCGAACCACTCCTTGGCCGGGACCTCGGTCGATCCGCCGGAAACCCGCTTCAAGCTCACATCGGATACGTCGGTGAAGTTGCCTCTCCGGTGGGAGAAGTACTTCTTCGTTAGAGTGAACTCGGCATCCGTTCTGGATGTCGATAGGGTTTATCAAACCAAATGGTCGCCATGCATCGGTAGGAAAGCCGATCTTCTTTTTATCCTTTATTATTTTTGCTAACACAATTTTTCTTGTTTTTCGCAGTCAAACCTCCGCCGATTTATCCTTTTCCGAAAGAGTATCAGCCGTTCAAGGATCAGTTCCTTAAAAGGGAGGAGGTGCCGTGGACCGAGGTACTTCGGCAGCAGAAAATTTATTTTGCGTCGTTGGGAGGTGAGTTCGGCTTCGGCTATATATATATATATGTATATTATATATATATATATATATATTTTTTTTTTTTTTTTTTTTTTTTTTTTTTAAAAAAAAAATTCTCTTCGTTATTCGCAGGTTCGTTTAAACTTGCGCCACAAAATCCGAGTGGCGTAGATAGAATGAGGAGACTCGCTGACTTTAGGGGTCTTTTTGACGACGAGAGAGAGGAGGAATTTCTGGCCGAAGAGGAGGCAGAAGGAAGAGAGACCGATGAGGAGGGGGGCTCTCCTTCGGTCCAGGGGGGTTCGTTACCTCCGCCAGTAACTGACCCGCCATTGCCAGCGGGTAATCCGCCTGCGGATGCTGCTCCGCCGCCTCCACCGACTCCTGAGGATGCGCCTTCAGAGGTTCAGCGCGCCTCAACCGAGGTCGTGCCAAAGACTGGGGTGAAGAGGGCTCGTGAAGGGGTGGATGAGCCTTCGGCGGATCTTCTCCGGGTGATGAGGCGTCGAACTGAAGAAACGCCGATGGAGATTCAGGCTGGTTCTAGTGAACCGGTGGTTGTGAGGGATCAAGCTGCTGAGCTTGGATCCGAAGGGGGGGGTCGATCCGCCGTTGAGGAGGGAATGAAGTCTCCGTTGGTTGAGGAGCGAGGAGATCAAAGTATCAAACTACTCAGTTTGGTCCCGAGGAGGCGGTTCGGGCCGCGACTGACGTTGACCCCACCCAGGGGGATGTCGATGGGTCGACTGGGAAGGATGAGTTCGGCTTTTCGCTTGACGAGAGGAATGAGCACGGCTTCTGCTTTTCCTATGATGGTCTGGTCCCCTTCCTTAACCATAAGGAGGCCAGCGGTGGTTTTCAGCGGGCTCTCTATTCGGCCCTTCATGGCGAAGAGGCTCCCTCCGATCTTGTCCTTGCTGCCGAAGTAGCCGAGTTGGCGAGGTTGGAGCAGAGGGTAAGTCTTATGATTTGAATTCCCTGTTTTTGCCGATTTGTTCCCTTTGGTCCTTACCTAACTTTCTGTCCAGGTTGCGTATAAGAGGACCCGTCTCAACTTCTCCTATGAGAAGCTCTTGGCCGAAGAGAAGGGTTCGGCTCGGGCACGCCTCGTCGCTGTTGAAGAGGAGAGGGACGCGGCCTTGGCCAAAGTCAAGGAGCTTGAGGTGGGCTTGGCTTCGGTGAAGAAGAGCGGAAGGTCGAAGAAATTGAAGAAGCGGCTGGGCAAAGCCGAAGCTGATAACGCCGAACTCAAGAGGAGGCTGGCGAAGTCCGAGGCCGAGAAGACCGTTCTCAGGGAGAAGGCAGAGAGGGCGGAATCTGTGAAGATCGGCCTGAAGGAGGAGTTGAGGAGGGTGGAGTCCGAGAAGGACGTCCTTGAAAAGGCACTCGAGGCCGAGGCTGAGGCGTCAAGGATCCGCGAGTTGGCTCTGAAGTCGTCTCGCGAAGCCGAAGATGCTGGAGCGAAGGAGCTCGCCGAACTCAAGGCTGACTATGACCAGCTTTCTGAGGTCGGCGCCTTGGAGGTTAAGTGCTTCCGTGAGCGTCTCGTCGCGGCGAAGCAGCGGTTCGATGCGCTCCGTGTTGCTTCTGAGGCCCGGCTTGGCAAACTCAAGGCCTACCTCGAGGAGCAAAAGTTCGCCGAGGAGTACTCTGCCTTCTATATTCAGATGAAGGGGGTCTTCGATACCCTTGAGCGGTTGGAGAAAAAGTACGCGATCAAGATTCCGCCTATCTTCGAGCGTCAATGTCGCGAGAGAGAGGGAAAAATCGAACGTTGGCTCGAGGGAAGGCCTCAGCTCTCCTACGAGGCTTCGGACTTCGAGCTTCCTGCCGATCTCGAGCTTGACTCCCTCGTCGATTTTATGGTGGAGGAGCCGGACGAACGCGCGGACGACGTTCAAGACTGTGGTGGCCGAACCAATGAAGAGATTGTCGAAGGGGAGACGGTCGAAGTTGAGGTAGCCGAGGTTGAGGGGGTCGTGGATGAAGTGACCCGAGATGACGTGGCCGGGGATGAAGTGGCCGGAGATACTGACTTGCCCGAAGAGTAGGGTTAAGGATTTTTTGGCCGATCGTTGTGATCGGTCTTCTTTTGTTGTTTATTTTTTTTTTTATTTGTAATCTTTGTTGGCCGATTGTTGGGATCGGCTTTGTCGTTTTCTCTATTAATGAAATACGTCTTTTATCTTCCTTCTTCTATCGTACTTCTTTTGTTCGTAACTCCCTTCTTTCTTCGGGTCGATATTTAGGTTCGGCTTTTTCGATATTTGGTGGTTTGTCTTTGTATCCGTATGCCGAACTCATTCTATCTCTTGTACAAAGTCTTCTTTCATAGTTCGCAAATGATACGAACCGTTTTTCGAGATTGCGAGGTACTCGGCTTTCGTGGTTTCGGATTGGGCCACTGCAAGTGTTGAACATGAGTTCGTAGATATCTTCCTTGCAAAATAGTGGGTGATCAGTCCACTGCACTTTAAGATAGTGGCTAATTAGTTTGCGGAGTAGACCGGCTTAAAAATGAGAGCGCGGAGCTCGTTTTAGTATAAGCGAAGAGCTTGTGTGACCGAACTCGGAGTTCGTTTTTGTCTGAGCGCTGAGCTCGTGTTTCCTGAGTTCGGGACTCGTATTAAGGAAAATTTTTTTTTTTATTATCATAGTTGCGCCTTTTGGAAGGCTGCCTACGTACCCAATAAGGGATTAAGCCATTCGTAGTTCGGTTTACATTGTTTTTTTTGAATAAGAACTCGGAGTTCGTTATTATTTTTTTTGAAGCCGTTGTGGTCGATCTTCGGCTTTTGTTGTTCTTCTATGTTGATTATCTTCGGCATTTATAGTCTTCGGTGCTGACGATCTCCGGCGCTATTTCTTCTAGTGGTAGAACCTTTTGAGGTGCATCGCGTTCCAGGACCTTGGGATCGGTTTGCCGCACATCTCCATGAGTTCGAAGACGCCAGGTCGAACGACTTTTGAAACGAGGTATGGACCCTCCCACTTTGCTCCGAGTTTCGTGATCGGCCTTTCGCCGTATTTTCGAACACTTTTCGCAGACCGCATCGCCTTCTTCGAAATGCCTTCCCTTCACCTTCTTGTTGTAATATCTTGCCGCCTGGTGTTGATAGTTCTGAATGCGGAGTAGGGCATGGTGTCGTTGTTCTTCGGCATGATCTAGTTGATCGATGATCATCTGTTCGTTCGTCAGTGGGTGCTGGGTCAGCATCGTTCTGCGTATGCCGGGGACGTTGACTTCGGCAGGAGACATGGCCTCCATTCCATGGGAGAGTGAAAAAGGTGTTCGCCCCGTTGAACTGCGTGGACTTGTTCGGTGTGACCAGAGGACGCCTTCGAGATCGTCGGCCCAGAATCCTTTCCTCTCCTCGAGTCGTTTTTTAATACCGTCTATGATCGTCTTGTTCGTTGCTTCGGCTTGTCCGTTCCCTTGAGGATACCTTGGAGTTGATTTGTTTAGCCGGATGTTCCATCTTGCGCGAACCCTTCGAATTTAGCCGACGTGAACTCGGGTTCCGTTGTCGGTGACGATCTCGTATGGGAGTCCGTGGCGACGATGATGTATTTCCGGACGAAGTTCGGACCTTCGTTGCATCGATCTTCGCGTATGCCTTCGCTTCTACCCATTTCGTGAAGTAATCGGTGACGATCAAGAGGTATTTCCGCTGTCTTGACGATGGCAAAGGTCCGACGATGTCCATAGCCCATCTCATGAAAGGATAAGGCGCAGTTGCCGAACTCAGAAGTTGTGTCGGAGCGTTGATGAAGTCTCCGTGTCTTTGGCACTTCTCGCATTTTTGGGCGAAGTCGGCGCAGTCCTTTTGCATCGTCGGCCAATAGAAGCCGTGGTTTTTCACTTGGAGGACTAATGCGCGTCCTCCGGAATGATTACCCGCCGCTCCTTCATGGGCTTCTCGCATAACCCGGTCGACTTCGTCGCCCGTTATGCAGAATAGGAGGGCTCCCGATGCGCTCCAACGATAGAGGCAGTCGTCGAGGAGGGTATAGCGGGCCGCTCTGCACTTGAGTCTTCGTCCTTCCCACTTTCCTTCGGGTAACTCGCCGGTCAGCAGATATCGAATTATTTCCGCCGCCAATCGTTTGGTCCCTCGTGGGTTTGAGTGCAACGGTCTTCTCTTAGTGGTGAGTCCGGCGTACGAAGGTCTTCGTCGAACTCATCTGTTTCTTCGACGTCTCGATTGATTATGCATACGCCTTTTGGAAGGGCTATGCTCGAATTCTCGATGCACTCAATGGGGATCGTCCTTCGGAGGGTCGGGTCTGACGTCGAAGCTAAGGCTGCGAGCGCGTCTGCCGAGGTGTTTTCTGCCCTCGGTATTTTGGTGATGGTGAAGTGCTGGAGTTTTTTAGCTAGTTCTTTGACGACTTGGAGGTATGCCTCCATCCTTTCGTTTTTAGCATCGAACTCGCCGCTGAACTGGCTGGTAACGAGCTGTGAGTCGCAGAACGCGTCGAGCTCCTTTGCTCCGAGTTCGATTGCGAGGCGCATGCCAGCTATCATTGCCTCGTATTCTGCCTCGTTGTTGGAGGCCTTGAAACCCAGTCTGAACGACTGTTCGAGGACTTCGTCAGTTGGCGATTTGAGCGTGATGCCGATGCCGGATCCATGTTGGCTAGAAGACCCATCGGCATGAAGTGTCCAGGTGCTCTTCTATGATGCCGTTGTCATCTCTGGTGGTAGTTCGATCAGGAAGTCGGCCAGGACTTGTGATTTTGCGCTGGTTCGTGCTTTGTATTCGATGTCATACTCGCTGAGTTCGACTGCCCACTTGGCGATTCGACCCGACTGTGTTGGACTGTGCAGGATGGTCCGCAGCGGCTGATTCGTGAGGATCACTATGGAGTGAGACTGGAAATATGGTCGGAGTTTTCTTGCCGAACTGACCACTGCCAGAGCTAACTTCTCCAAGGTCGGATATCTGCTTTCCGCACCGTCGAGAGCTTTGCTCGTGTAGAAGATAGGTTGCTGATCACCGCGGTCTTCTTTGACCAGTACACTGCTTACTGCCGATGTTGACACGGCGATGTAAAGATACAGGGTCTCTTGGTCTACTGGCTTGGCGAGGATTGGCGATGTGGAGAGGTACTCCTTAAGCTGTGCGAATGCCTCTTCGCATTTTTCGTCCCACTCGAAGCGTTTGTTACCCTTTAGGAGCTGGTAGAAGGGTAAACATTTATCCGAAGATCGCGATATGAACCGGTTGAGTGCGGCAATTCTTCCTGTCAGTCTTTGGACTTCCCTAGTTGTTCGGGGTGAGGGAAGGTCCCTGATGGCTGCGATTTGCTTCGGGTTTGCTTCAATGCCCCGTTGAGTGACGATGTACCCAAGAAATTCGCCTGAAGTCACGTCGAACGTGCATTTCGCGGGATTCAACTTCATCCCGTATTGATTGAGTGTTGCGAAGCAAGTGGCGAGATGATCAACATGATCTTTGGCAGCTAATGACTTGACCAGCATGTCGTCGATGTATACTTCCATCGTCTCGCCTAGTTGGTCGGCGAACATGCGGTTCACCAGTCGTTGGTAAGTTGCCCCTGCGTTCTTTAGGCCGAACGGCATGACCTTATAGCAATAAGTACCCCGATCGGTGATGAACGAAGTCTTTTCTCTGTCTTCGGCATGCATCATGATCTGATTGTAGCCCGAGAACGCTTCCATGAAGGATAAGAGTTCGTTCCCTGCTGTTGCTTCGACGATTCGGTCGATGTGGGGTAACGGGTAGCTATCTTTCGGACAAGCTTTGTTGAGATCGGTGAAGTCGACGCAAACTCTCCACTTGCCGTTCTTCTTCTTTACGACCACGGGGTTGGCCAACCAGTCTGGGTATCTTACTTCGTCGATTGACCCAGCATTTACGAGTCGTTCGACTTCGTCGTTTACGGCTTGAGCACGCTCGGTCCCAACTTTCTTCTCTTCGCTTGATCGGCTTGAAGGTTGGATCCACGTTGAGTTCGTGGCGGTGATGTTCGGGTCGATGCCGTGCATGTCTTCGGTACACCATGCGAACGTTTTATAGTTCTCCTTTAAGAACTCGATCAGCTTGTCCTGCAACGTTTGCTCGAGGTTGGCGCCGATGCCGACACATCGCGTGATATCGCTCAAGTCGATGTTGACTTGCAATATCTTGTCCAACTTCGGGGCTTCTTCGTTTGTTGTTTCTTCGTATTGTGTTGCCGAAGTGGATGTTGATGGATCGGATGGCGCGATGTTTACCTTTGACTGAAAGGCTTCGGCCATTTCTTCGTCTTCCGGCTGAGTTATCGCGCAAGACTTTCTGATTTTAAGTTCGGCGATAAAACAGCTTCGCGCTATGCGCTGGTTTCCTCGAACCGTTACTGTTCCCGTTGGGCCCGGGAATTTCAGGCATTGATGGTAGGTGGATGGGATGGCCTCCATAGCATGGATCCATGGAGTTCCCATGATGGCGTTGTAGATAGCCGGAGTGTCGATGACGTCGAATTTGACCAGCTTGGTCACTCCTCCGATGTGCACTGGGAGTTTGATGGTCCCTAGTGACATGGTCGTCTCGCCGTTGAATGCGGTCAAGGGCTTCCGATTCTGCTTAATCGTGTAGTCCTTCAACTCCATTCGCTGTAGGGTGCTGTAGAAAATGAGATCGACCGAACTGCCGGTGTCGATCATAACCTTGGCTACCTCGCGATCGCGATGAGTAGCTCCAAGACCAAGGGGTCGTTGTGAGGGAAGGCGACGCTGGTCGTGTCGCGTTCGGTGAAGGTTATCTCTTTGGCCGCGTTTGCCGGAACATCGGCTGTGGGTGCCCATTTGACCGCGGCTACGGCTCCGCGTTCGGCTCTCTTGATTGACCGGATCGAGTCGTTGCAGTCGACGAGGCCTCCCATGATCATTTCGATCTTTTTGCGAGCGACTTTGGGCGGGCCTGGTAGCTCTTCCCGTTCTCTTTTGTCAGACGGATCTTGGTTTCGCGTCTGATTTCGTTCGGCCTGCCCGTTTGCCGCTGGTTGGGTTCGGTTGTACGTGTACGCGGCTTTTATCTCTTCCGCCGTTGGTAATTTGACCTGTCCAGTCATGTACTCGCGCATGAGCAGGCTCCTTAGATGCCTACACTCTTCGTTAGAGTGGCCATCTTGACCGTGGAAGCTGCAATGTTTGGACGCATCGTGTCTTCCCCGCCGGTCATTGTTTTGGTGGCTCGATGAGCCTCTCGTTCGGGTTGTCACCCTCGCGGCCGCTGCGATATCCTCCCGAACTACTCCTTTCTTGGTAGTTCCCTCTGCTTGGATATCCCGAACCGTTCCCCGTCCGATTATATTCGGGGCGGTTGACGTTGTAAACTGTTTGTTCTTCGACATCCTCGATTGAGTGGACTCTGGGATGTCGGCTTTTGTATTCCGCGTCGTAGTGCTGTCGCGGTTCCCGGTGTTCTTCTTGTTTCTCCTTTTCTTTTGGGACGGTCTTCGCCGTTCGTTTTTTCTTAAAACCGGCAATGTCTTCCTCCAGTTTGATATACGCCGTCGCCTTATGCAACGCGTCTTCCAAGGTCTTCGGCAAATTCGTCGTGAGTTCGCGGAAGAATTGGGATTCGGTCCAAACTCCATTGCGCAGTGCTTCGATGGCGACATCATCAGGCACTTTTATTTTGGAGGCGACCTCCTTGAATCTTTCGACGTATAGCCGAAGCGATTCTCCTTCCGCCTGCGTCATCTTCCACAGGTCGGCAATGGACAACTCCTTGTGGATGTACATGGAGTAGTGTTTGAGGAAGACGGTTTGGAGCTCGTGAAAGTTCCTGATGGAGTTCGGCATGAGCCTGTTGAACCATCGTTGTGCTCCTCCCGTCAGGTTTTCGACGAAGAGCTGACAGTAACCGACGTCTCTCAGTTCGGGTGCGAACTGTGCCCTTCCCATTGATATGGTGAATGAGGTAACGTGTTGCACTGGATCCTTCGTCCCGTCGTACTTCGGGATAGTGATTTTCCCGGGATGCGGAATACGGAAACGCGTGATGTCCGATGTGAAGGGGACATTTTGTGCTTCTCTTAGGACGCGGCCGATCTCAGGTGCCGCGCTTGTCGCTTCGTGGACTCGAGAGTTCATCTCGGCCAGCTCTTGGCGCATTCTTTCCAGCTCGTAATCCCTCCCGGTTTGGGCGAATGTTGGTGCGTCTTGGAAGAGATGGTTGTTCGCGGCAACCTGGGGGTTGGCGAACGGCGGGGTTCTCTGATGAGTGTTAGGTCCGGCAGTCTGGTGGGCGAACTGCGGAGTGTTGTAGATTGACATCGGGTCATGAGTCCCGTAAAGATGTCCTGTCAGTGGGCTGAGAAACCGATGGTTCGATTTTGCCGTGTCGCGAATTGAGTCGCGTCTGTCGAGGGTCCTCCGAACAAGTTTCTCTGAATGTTCGGCGAAAAGTTGGCAACTGGTCTTGGGTTTTGAGATCTTTCGCTCGAGAGCGCCTCGAATCGTTCGTTTGTGGACTTGGTGAGGGTGTCCACCTTGTCCATTAGGCCGATGAGGAGTTCGGCGATTTCTGATCGGCCGTCTTGGTTGTTGCGACTGGCTTCGGCAGCCGATGTTGGCTCAGCACTTGGTATGGCTATAGTGACTCTTGGTTCGCGGGTTGGTTCGACAAGAGTTGTACGAACCGCCGTCGGCGTGTGGAGCTCTGATTCTGCGACTATTGTTGTGTGATCGGCTGGGATCGCCGATGTCTGTGCTTCGGCTAGTGCGGCTTGTAGGACGATTGGTCTGTGTGAAGCGTTCTCTGGTTGGTTTGTCATTGTCGCTGGAGATGTTGATATTCTTCTTGACTTCGGGCTGTTCGTGAATTATCGTAAGCGTGAGAGTTTTTCCTGAAGTGTCCCCTCAGACGGCGCCAAATGTTAAAACAGGGTTCGGGTAGGATACCGAACTGAGATGATTGTTATAGATGTGGGGTCGGAAAACTCGTTAAGTGATAATGGGGACGAACAGATAATGCCGAAGTGAGAATGATGATAAATGCCGATGTGAAACTATAAAGTGCCGAACACAAAATATGATTAAGAACTCGGAGTTCGTTTGTTTGTTGATTGAATGATTGTTTGATACAATGTCGAAGTGAAAGTATATGTTTCTCGCTATTTTCTCTCTATAGATTCTCTCTCGAAATTTTCGGATCCTTTGCTTATGAGCCGGAACTCTCTATTTATAGTGAAGACTTTGGAGACTTGGCGGGGTTTTGGTCCTTGGCGGGATCTCTTCGGCGCATGCTCGACATACGGAAAGCTGTTTTGTCGAACATGCCTTTGCATTTAATGTGGTTGTCGAGCATGCTCCTGCATTTAATGCCTGTTCGACTGACTTCTGCGCCTCGCAGGTCCGTACTGACACCTCTGCCGACTGTGCCGAATCGCCGTACAAACGTCACCTGTGTCAGACATGGCAGGTTCGTACCGATGTCACTGTCGCGCATGCTTCCTTCAAATGGGCCTTTGACTTCGGCTGGGCCTTGACTTCGGCGGGCCTTTGGGCCGAACTCCGGATAAGACCCAATGAATTCTCTTGGTGACTTCTGGAATGGGCCAGACCTGAGTGGGCTTAGGCCCACCCTTAACAGTGATGTTGTTACTTCAACAAAAAATAAGCAACTATGAAATAAATAAGACTTATAGTCATTAGTGTATAGAGAATTTTTTAAAAAATATTGTTTTAGCCCAAAAATAAATCACTAGTTATTTAAAATACCAATTAAAAGACATTTTGGACCAAAAGACTAGAAACACAAAAAAGCAACTTGTAACATTTTTAGAATTTAAATTTTTTGGTTGAATTCAGTATCTTCTCCAGAGCCCCTATTTCTTACATTTTACATTACGATGAAAATATGTAGGTTTTAGTTTTGAGGAAAGTATAATTTAGTTTTAAGCTAATTTAAATTTTAATTCAATTTTTTTTATTTGCATTGAAAGAAAAACGTTTGTGATATTATTTTGGGAAATTTCATTAATAACATTAAATAAAGTTTTTCTTACAAAATTAGCACACATTTTTGAAAGTTTTACAATTACCAATAAAAACTTTTTTCAAAAATACCACAATACTTAAATCTTAAATTAGTTTAAGATTTGTGGTATTTATGAAAAAAGCTTTTTAATGGTAATTGCAAAACTTTCAAAAATATGTGCTAATTGTGTTAAAAAATTTTAGTGGTATTCATAAGAATTTGCACTTCTTCTCTTGGTCTCTCTCTTTTTTCGCGGTTTTGGTTTGATTTTGCTTGCTGATGATTAGTGTTTTAGAAGCCTTTGGTGTTGATAAGCCCTTTAGCTATACCGAATCGATTTTTGGTTATTTCGGTTTGGAATCGGTTAAGAGAGGTTAACCAATTTGCAGATTTTGTAGATTTTAGCACTCTTTTATAGTGATTTTGGTTTGATTTTTGCTTGTTGATGATTTAGTATGTAGAAGCTTTTGGTGTTGAGAATTGTACTGATAATTTGTGCCTTGGAAAGCTCTTTTTTTTTTTTGTTAATCAAAAAAAAAAAAAAAAAAAAAAGAAAAAGAAAGAGCTCTTTAGCTATTTCATTTAGTACCTAAAAAATATAAATTGAACCAAAATGTTAAACCGGATCTGTTTTTGGTCAACTCGGGTTTGTATTCGGTTAAGAAGTCAACTGATTTGCAGTTTTTTTCGAGTTAAGTTTGGTTATTTGGGTCGGTTTGGTTCGAATCAAAAGGGTATCCAAAGTTTCCTATTAGTATAAATCCAATCAAACCGTATTTTATAGAGTTAGATTGATCTACAAACCGAACCAATCTGATTAGTAGTTTTTTTGTTGTGTTAGGTTCGGTTATTCAAGCGGGTTGGTTCGAACCAAAGTGTACCCAAATAACCGAACCAATCCGATTTGTAGTTTTTTCTGTTAGGTTTGGTTATTTGGGACGGTTTGGTTGAACCAAATTTAAACAGAATTATACCAAATCTATACTAAATTTCTTCAAAAATTGATCCCAAACCAAACCGATTTATATATCATATTTCACAAAACTAAGCCTAAATTCCTCTAAAATTGATCTTTTAACCGAACCGATCCGAACTAACCGATATCCATAAGCCTCTTCTATGTCCTTTTTTCTCATTCATTAGGAGTCTTGATGTGTTCTGATTTTTGGTTTTTTGCCTTTGTGTGTGTAGGTTTTACGTCTCCCTAACCATATTCCAAACATTGGGTCTAGAATACGATCGAAAAAGTCCTTTCCTTCTATCGGTAACGAAGTCTTGAAAGCCGTGGTTCGCTCAATTCAACGCCGACCAGCTCTTAACCGAACGTCCTCAAGTGTCAGCGCTCGTACGCAACTCTCTCGTCAAACGTGCAAGAGACTTCAACAATCGTGCTAGACGACGTAGCCATCACACATTTGTCTTTACGGTATGGAGTTCTCGAGAGCCGTTCGAAGCTAAGCAAGTTGCGCAGCAAGAAGCAGAGAGGTCTAAGTTTGTTGTGATGAAAGCTGACCAAGAGAGGAGAGCCGCTGTTTTAAGAGCTGAAGGCGAGAGCGAAGCTTGCTCAGCTTATTTCTGACGCTACGTCTAAAGCGGGTAATGGGATTGATCGAGCTTAGGAGGATTGAAGCTTCGAGGGAAGTTGCTGCTACGCTTGCTAGGTCTCCGAATGTTGCTTACTTACCCGGTGGACAAAGCATGCTCTTTTCGATGAACCCTGGTCGTTGAGCTTAACACTCTGTTTAGTATCAGCCGCGCACGCACTTCCTCCAAGCCGTTGCCTGTGTCGTGAAACGCTGGTTCACTCTTTCCAAGCAAGTGGGGGAGCATAATACTCTCGGGTGCTCTCTACATTGAACATCAATGGCAAGGCCCCGACGGGCAACCAATTCTCCCCTGACAAAGTCAGAACATAGCAACCAAATCTGCCACACGAAAGTCGACAAAACGATAGGTTCAGAGCCCCTATTTAGCCTCTATTAAGGCCTTAGTAGAAACACAAGTACCATACCAAGTCCTTGTAATGTAATTCCTAGAGAGCAAAAGAGGAAAATAAACCTATAAAATTGTCTTTATTTCACTTCTCCATTACATTCTACATATCAAAATGGGTGCTTCTACTTTCAAGTAAAGCACTTGTCTTTGTTTCCCTCTTTCTCTGCTCCTTCTAAGGAGTTGCAGATTCAAGTTTTGCACAGATCTTTTTCATGGTACAAAAGATCATGAAACAAAACCTCTTTTGAGTTCCGAGTCTGTTTATGTTTTCTTCTATGTATGGCAGCTTTTCTCATTGACTTTGGTTAATACTTCAACACTCTTAATTCTTCTTCTTCTTATGCAAAGTCATGTGTCTTCTCGGGTTTTGACCTTCAAGGAAGCTCTTGCGGCGGCGGGTTAGTTCTCAACTTATAGCAAGCCCCGCAGATGAAGTTGAAACAGAACGGCATGTCTTCACAGTCGTTTAAGCAACTCCCGCACTCGTGGCAACGTTCTATGCACACTATGCAAGCCCTGCACGACGATTTAGGACAAGGATGATCCTTCAACGTACATGTCTCTGATGCACAGTCGAAAACCAAGCCCGGTTTCTCGCACCACGGGCATATCTCTAAGTCGGTAACTTGATTTTCCGCTACGGAGAAGTCTGATCTACAAGATGTGTAGAGTCTCTGCTTCCTGGATCTCTGACCTGCTTTCGCATCTGCTCCTAGTAACATGTTAAGCTCTTGATATTGTTCCTTTGTGAAGTATAGTCCCCCACCAGTGATAAGGATCTTGACTCCGAGTCGGTTTGTGGATTTTAAGTCTCTTAAAATAGACAACACTCCTGAAGTGCTTAGTCCATGACAACGCGCTACGCCAAGCTGCAAAAACATATATTCAAAGGTTCATGATGTTAGGGACACCTACTTTAATTACAAGCTTAAAAGACATGAAAGAATCGAAACGGCGTATAAAGACAGATGCAGTATGCAGAAACTTAAGCACAGACAACATTATCAGATAACAAGATTGGATCTATTACTACAAAAGCTAACGGTTTGCAACCACAAATTCTCATTACAGAACTAACCTTAGTGATACTCGGATTGCTCGAAAGCACTTGCCTCAAGCAATCATCACTGATTTCCGCGCATCCACCGAGATTCAAACACCGAAGATTACCTTGAGCTCGGCTCGTTAACTTCAAGAGAACACCGTCTGTTACTTTACCTCTAGGAATCGAACCGGTCAAGTCAATAGTTTTCCACAAAAAAGTCTCTTTTCGAACATAGTCACGCAACGACCTACAAACCCTTTCTACCGCAAGAACATCTCTCATCTCTAAATACGGCAAAACCAACTCAAACCCTTCACGAGGCTCATCGCGACAATCACCATCATCATCATCACTATCATCATTATAAGCATCATGTGGAAACATACTTGGATAACTACACATATCATGGTCTCCGAAACGAATACATTGCAGGACACTGATGGGTTTATCGCGAAATTCGGATCTAACACTCATACAAAACGGATCCTCGGGCAAATAATCGTCGAATTCCAAGGTGTTACCAACACAATCTAACCTCTCAAAGATTCTATTTTGATCATGACCATGAGATTCTGAGACCAAACCACCAATGTGATTATTGTCATGTAGTAACCAATCAGAGATTGAGTTCAAAGTCATACAAAAGGGATCATCAGGCAAAACAGTAAGGGAATTGCTATCAGAGATTACACCGAAACACGAGAAATCGACATTGTTACTAACCCAATACGATGTTTCGTAAAGCATTGTGTTGAGAAACTCGTCTTCTCCAAAATCATCGAAACCCCACTTTACGTTTCTGTAATCGAATCCAAGCTTTTCACAGTTAATCTCCATCTTCTAAATCAGAGACGAAGATCTAAGGAAGAAGAATCTGTCTCTCTAAAGGAAGAAACCGAATTTTGAAAATGAAGATTCTAAAATGAGATCTAAAAGGGGAAAAAATAACGGCGAGAGAATCGCAGAATCGCCGGAAAATTTTAGGAGAGAGAAAGGATTGTGCGGAGAGAGAGAGAAGGGGGCCTAGGGTTTTGATGATGCTGCGATTTTGGCGCGTGTATAACTTCTAAATAATTAATTTATTAATTAATTATGGAAAAAATTGTCTTTTTGCCTTTAAATAGATAATTACGTCTATTGAGTCTATATTTTCATTTAAAAGTCATTAAATAATTAATCTAGGCTTAGTCAATGTGATTTATTGATTTCCCATAAATAGTAGAGATTCTTTATAAAACTTTTTATCTTCTTGTATTTTTATTTTGGGAAATCTCTTATAATAATAAAAGTTACAGAATTACAATTGGATTTTATAAAATTACACCATTTCAAATTTATTTTTCAAAAACTACATGTAAACATTCAGACTACACACAATGATATCATTTAATATTATACCATAAACACTAACTAGTCAACTCAAATAAAAATATTTTCATTTTCGTAATTTTTTAAATGGTATATCAACTATTTAAATTTTTTTAAAATGTAACTATAGAAAAATATTGAATTATGTGTAGTTTTGTGAAAGAAAAGTTGAAATGGTGTAGTTTAACGAATTCTTCAATTTTTTTACTATAACTCCCATTAATAACTAAGTTTAGGCTTTTAAATTATTTTTTGGACTTTTTGTGTAATATTTAGGGTTTAGAGTTTTGTTTTAAAATAATTGAGAGTATACATTAAAGTATTAAACTAAAGTTATTGTTATTGGAAAAAACAAAAATATTGAAAAATACAAAAATACACAGGGGAAGTGGCCTTGGCCTAGTGGCATTCATAAGTCCACAAGAGGCAGGTTAACACTCTCCCACCCGGGATCAATTCCCAGCGCCTACGGCAGTGTAGGATTGGCTAATGGGCCGGCCAGTTGTGACCAAATGTTGACAAAAAAAAAAATGTTCATTTGAAATTTATTTAATAAATACATCTAAAACGCTAAATCGTGAACAAGATTTTGAGGTAATAAGCTTGAAACATTGGGGGTGATTGGTTTGAGCTGTAGTGGCTGTGGAAAGTCATATTTATTTCTACAACCTTATTTCTAAAGCAATCAAGCTTTCTATCCTTTTTCAATTTATTTGGGCTGTACAAATCATTTTTTCTAAAGCTTATAAATTCTGACTTTATACTACTGTGAATTATTTTTCAATCACTACTAACGTACAATATATGAAAGTAACATATTTATGCAATTCTATATATTTATATATACTAATACTATTTAACTATACGTGGAATAACACATTTTAATTTATAGATGTCTATGATAACTATATTTTTACAACTAGTTTTATATATGTATATTTATATTTTTCATTTAAAATAATAGATTGTATTTTAACAATGTTTTATTTTAGATGTATATTTCATTACTTATATAGCATATTAATGATGTATAAATTTAATACTTACTAAATAATTTAATTATAGAATTCTTATCGATAAAAGTATTAATTAATTTTTATTTTGATTTATAAGGTATTAAATTTTTATTATACTAATAATTTATTTTAGTTATTAAACATAAAAAGTTTACATCATCCAATCATGCTTTTTATAAAAAGTGAAAGTTAAAAATCTACAGCCAAAATCTTACAGCAACAAAATATAGAGCTACAACAAAAAAAACTACAGCAAAATTTATACAGCAAAAGATCGGAAGCTACAGCTCCAACCAATCGGGCCCAATGTTACATGTTTAATTTGTAAAGCTTTGAAACATAGTTAATCTTTATATTAAACAAGGTTGTTTTGTATAAACAAAATTCAATAACTTTTTTTGGTCACTAAATTCCATAACCTAAATCTCAATAAAAATTAAAAACTAATAAGTTTTAACAAAAAAAGAAATCCTAAGTTTCATGTAGATGAAACTAAAGTTGTTAAATACAAATATAAATTATGGAAACAATAAAAGATTTCGAGAAGATATGTATATAAAGAATATTTACATAAATAAATTAAAAAATTACTTGGCTAGTTAAATGGAAAAAAATACTATATAAGGAGTTTAAAAGATTTATCGAAAATTTATTTAATAATGAGTATTTGATAGAAGAAGAAAAACTACAATTAATATGCAATATGTTGTCAATAATTAAAATATATCCATAATATGGTCTAATCTTTTTAAAATTATGTAAATAATTATAGGGATTCCATAATACAAATGTCATTTTACAATTATTTTTCTTAAAAAACCATGTCACAATTTAAAAACTTTAAATGTAAGAAAAACATATAAGTAACTTTACAAATAATGTTTGTGGGACTAATTTTTTTTTTGGTAAATTGTTTATGAGATTAAATGAAACGTTCTAAAAATAGCTCTACAAACATTTCATAATAATAACAATATAAACAAATATATAAAAATATTTAAAAAAACTCAAAAATAGATAATAACAAATTTTTTCCTCCCCACAAGAAAAAAAAACAAATCAAAAAATTCCTATCACACAAGAAAACAAATTATCCTTTCCTTTCAATTCTCAACCACTTCATTTCAACGGCTCCATTCACAAATCGTTTCTTCAAGTTTTTATAATCCCTTTTTTATTCTCATCCTTTAAAAAACAAAAATTAATTTTCATTATATATTTTATAATTTTTTTTTTATCAAATTATATATTTATTTCTAATTATCTACGCCCACCATGCGTTTAGCTTAAAAATCTGAGTTCCCTTTCAACGAAAAAGAGAAATAAATTTTCTTACGAAATTTTGAAATAAAAGAGACGTTTGGTTGAAAATTTTTTGAAAAGTTAAAAAATTTATAAATTTCAAAACTTTTTAATTCTTTTTAATTATTATTTTTCTGGGTTTAGAATTTGATTTGAAATGGGAGAATCTGGAGTTCTTGTTCATTCATATTCATTCGCTGCTCCTATTACACGTAACCATTCTCATGAGGTTTGCTTTCTTTCTTTCTTTTTCTTTTTCTACGATTTATTCTTTCCTCTGTTTCTTATGAAAAAGCTCTCTGTAAATTTTCCCAGAAAGCTTGTCTGTTTAAGATTTTTTAGTGAATGCCCACGAAGAAAAATATGATTTTTAAGGAGATCTTGTTTTTGGATTTTCCCCATCATGGAAAAAATTTTCTCCTCGTCAAAATTTTCCGGGAAAATCGAAGAGAAAGTTTTTCGTGATTGTAAAAATAAATTTTCCGGGAAAATTTTACGAAAACTGGAATCTTTATAAGTTTTTGATGAATACCCACGAATAAAAATTTGATTTTTAGAATATTTACCTTATGAATTTTCCCCTCGTGAAAATTTCCTCTCCGTGACTGGATTTTCCCGGAAAATCTCAAATAGAAAAGTTTTCGTTTTTGTTCATTACACATAAAGAACAGATTAAGATTCCACAAATATTATTTGTATAAATGATTTGCAAAAATATCTTAGAAACAAATAAGTAAAGTTTCATTAGCACATAAAGAGAAAGTAGCAATTTTCTTTTGGAATTTTCATAAGCTATAGTTTTGATTCATATATATATAACAACTTTTATATGTGTTGTATGTTTTAGAAACCAAATACACTGAAATCTCTATAAATTAAGAATGTTGATACTAAACCATATTGTTAAAAAGTTATTAATTTATAGTTATTATTAATTTATCGAGAGACAAATTACATTAAAAATCAATTTTTGGATCGGAGAAAATTATTATCTTAGACAAGTATAAACGAATCGACTAGAGAAGTTTCATTGTAGCTAGGGGTGGCAAATTACCCGATACCTGAATCGGAACCGACCTGAAATTTTCGGTTCGGTTCGGGTATTAGACTTTTACCCGAAAGTTACTTCAATGTTGGTACCCGTGGGTATCGGGTAATATCCGAACCGACCCGATACCCGAACGGGTACCCGAAACTTTATTATATTTCATATGTTTATAGGTACCATATACCCGAATATATCCGAATATATCCGAAAATATCCGAAAATATCCAAAATTTTCTAAAAATAAAATAGAAAATATTAAAAAATATCCGAAAAATACCCGAAAATATCCAAAAAATTTCGGGTATTTTCCGGGTCCAAATATCTCATACCCGAAATACCCGAACCCGATACCCGAACCGAAAAACTCAAAGTACCCATACGGGTCCTAAATCCCCCTACCCGAAATACCCGGACCCGATCGGTTTCTACCCGAACTCGACCCGAATACCCGAATGCCCACCCTAATTGTAGCCTTAGCACATAAAAGAGAAAAGTAGGAATTAGTTAATCACTAGATATATTCATATGAAAGTTTCATAAACATTGGTTTTAATTCATATATATATAAAACAAACTTTGTATGTGTATGTGTTGGATTTTGAAGGATAACACGATTCACGCGCTAAGCCAATCGATTTCATTCGGAAAATTTGTGACAGAGAATCTTGAATGGGGCAAATGGTCAAGCTTCCCACACAAGAACTACGTAGAAGAAGCCGAGAAATCGTCTCGTCCTGGCTCCGTTGCTCAGAAGAAAGCCTTTTTCGAAGCTCATTACAAACGTATAGCCGAAGCCAAGAAAGCTGCTGCAACCAAAGAACAACCAATCGCTACGCCCGCTCAAGCTTTGCTTCACACTTTAGAAACACACCCGCCTCTAGATTTGCTACAACTCGAAAACCAAGAAACCGTAAGAACAAGCGTTCGTATCGATGATGATTCTTCGGCATTTAATGGTTTAGATGAGAAGAAGCAAGAGAGGATATCGATAAGTAAGAATAGACCGGCGTTTAGATTGTCTATCGACAAAACAAACCCTTTGAAACATATTGATACATCGACGAAAGATATTGCATTATCGGAGAAAATAAGGTTTTTGTGGGTTTTCTTCTCTTATGTGAGACATAAGTCTTGTCTGAATATACATTAATATCTTGTCTGATTTTGGTTTCATGTAATGTAAAATGCAGCGAAAGACCCATGTTTCCGAGTTCAGAGAGGAGAAGAGAAGAGAAACCGCGCCAAAGATTTAGTTTGTTAAAGTAAGTCAACAGATTTGTGTTGTTTTCTTTTTGGTCTTTCTTTTATCGGCAATTCTTATGAATACCACTAAAAAAAGTTGTTTTAACACAATTACCACACATTTACGAAAGTTTTACAAATACCATTAAAAATACCACAAATGAAAAAAAATTCAAAATTTAAAAGTGTTAAAGCTCGTTTTTTGTATTTGTGGTATTTTTGTAAAAGTTTTTTTCTCATAAATACCACAAATCTTAAATTTTCAAAATTACACCCAAAACCTTCAAAAAACTATACCTACCCCTTCAAAACTATACCCTAAACACTATATAGCGAACCCAAATGAAAAAATTTAAAATTTAAAAGTGTTAAAGCTCGTTTTTTGTATTTGTGGTATTTTTGTAGACTACTACTTTTTGATGGTATTTTTGTTATAAAAATATTTTAATGGTATTTTTGTTATAAAAAACTTTGTAATGGTATTTTCAAAACAAAAACTTATTTTGATGGTATTCCAAAGAATTTCTCTTCTTTTATTGATATATAGTAATGGTTTTTATTATGGTTTTGTTACCCCCAATTAGATGTTTCTTTGGTGATGCTAAACCTCAAGATGAGAATCAAAGCAGAAAAAAGGTAAAACATATTTTTTGTTATTCTCTATTGAAATCTCATGGCAATATCGAAAGAAGATGTTTATCTCATTTATCGGTTTCTTGTTGCGCAGAAGAAGACAGAGAAGAAGAGACAAGGGACAAAGACTGTAAGAGAATCATAAGAGACTTAAAGAAACTTAATAATAAAGAACATCTTTGAAGAAACTCTTTGGAGAATAGAAGAAATAAAAATATACGATTTTTCGGGTCTTAAAAACTCGTATTTTCGATTGTTTGTTCTAAGTGATAAAACACACACAAACAATTTGTTTATGTAGATGGGCACATATTATGGTATTTTTGCACAAGTTTAAAGATGAGTCTTGAGTGCAATAGGATGCAAAAAAAAACTAGAAATAGATTTCTTTTTTATGTTTGTATTTTGTTTGGTTTGAATCTTATAATTTTCAAATTTGCTTATAGCTATTAACTTTACATAAAACATATCATTTATATTATAAAGCACAAGTCACATAGCCAATCAAATTCTGTCATGTGGCTTGTGCTTCAATATCTTTTTTTAAAAATAAGTCAAACAAATAATTTAGGTGAGAGAATAAAAAAAACAAAAAAAATCAAAACAATTAACAAATCCTGAATTTTCTCATCAAAAACTACCAACTATTTCATGATTTTCGAAATTGATATATCCTCTTATAAGTTAATTATATGATTTAATTTTACAAATTATAACAATATGCAACCAAATTCTCCAAGAAACCAATCAACAAAACACAATCATTTCCTTTAAAGCATATTACTCTTCTCTTGTTTAGTTATAGTATTTTTTATAGAAGAATTGTTTGAAGATATTTACATAACAAATTTATTTAACTCATATTGGATATTATGAGACGTTTAGTAAAATCATAATAATAGAATAAATGTGACATATTTTTTTATTTATTCATAAGAATTTACCCACTTTATTTTCCACCATTTTCTAAATCTTAAGCAAAATTCTAATACTAAAGATACTTATTACATTCATAGCTCATTATGAGTTTTATCGATCGTGACTCAAAAATTAAAGTCATTGTTGTCGATCAGAACCAATTTTTCAATAACATCTAAACGAAAATATGTCTATTGTTAGAAAGATGTAAACTAAACAATTTAAAAATGAACATGGTTTAAAAAATATTATACCATAAACTTCATTTGTTTTGTTGTGGATGACCAAGAAATTTTTAATCTTATAAATTATACATGCCTTTAAATTTACTTCATAATGTCCGGTTAGATTAGTCGATATGAATGCTTGGATTACAATTGACCGTAAAAGTTTATGCATTTGTTAAATATAATCTAGTAGACATTAGTTTTGAGTATGCATAAATAAATTGCTAAATACCTTTTGACCAATAGGCAAAACTTCTAAACTCATAAGTAAACCTCCATTTCTTGGGTTTTTTTTGTTTCCTAGTAGTGTCGAATTCTTACGATAATTTCTTTTTTGATTAAACCCTTTCCAAGATCATCAAAACAAAAACACAAAAGTAGTATGCGAGGAGACAATTGTGAATCACTCATTATTTTTTAAATCAAATCAATTCTCTCACAAAAATTGTGTTTATTTCTTGGAATTTGTTTTGTTCTCTCCAATTTGGGTGTATATTTATAGTTGTAAACAATCATGTGAAGTCTAATATTTCCTATTTAACTGTTAAGTAAAGCTCTATTTTGGTTTTTATCATTAAAGTATATTATATTTTTTGTTATTTTTTATTGATGTTTAGTTTTCTTTTTTACATAGCTATTACTTTTTAATTAAATTTACAAAAGTTAAATTCTTTTATATTTTCCAAAAGTGTAACCAAAACCAATAAGAAATAAATAAATTTTTTGAGTATGTATTTTTTCATATTTTGTGTTGATTTAGGTTTTAGTTTTCATATTTTGAGTATGTATCTTTTCATTTTTGTGTTGATTTACGTTTTAATTTTTTCTTCCTTTTCATTTTCAGAATATGTAATTTTTCCTTTTTTGTAATAAAAATATGTAATTTTGGAGTATGCAACTTTTAGTATTTTGAGTTGAATCACGTTTTCCAATTTTTTTAGTTACTTCTTTTTGGGTTTTTTCTTAGAGTATGTAGTTTTTCTTTTTTTCGAGTTTATTTAATTTAGATGACGATGTCTCCATTTTTTATTGGTTGATTTAAATCATACGTGGACACCCTTAGCATCAAATAACTTCAACTTTTTCTAGTAATAGATTATTATACAATATAGACGAATTCTATAAACAATAAATGTATAAATACTTTCATCAACCATATTCCAATCCAAATTCAATTATTTTACAAAAACATCATCACTAGCCCGTTTAATTATATGACAAAAATATAGAGCTATTTATAATAATTAAAGATTTTGTAGAGATTTTTTATAAATATTTATTCTTAACATTTTTCATTGATAAATTTAAATAAACATCAACACTAACCCGCTTATTCTAAAATTATAAAATAATTATTTTAATGTTAATCATTATTTCTTATAGTTATAATACTATTTATGTTTGTCTTTTATTTATTAATTTAATTTAACGAATTTTGTAAAAAGTTTTATTTATTTAAGGAAATATATCCATAACAAAACTTACTGTAATTTTTTTTCTTGTTATAAATATGTTATTTTTTATTTTTATAAGATAACTAAATTTTTCTTCTTATATATCTTACTAGGTGTGGAGCCTCGCGCAATACGCGGGGGAAAGTTTCATTATCCTTAATAATATAATTAGACTCTTATAAAATAAAAAAATTATTTCATGTTTAAATTAATCTTACAAAATAAATAAATATTGTATAACGAATACAATTTATTTTAGATATAAATATATACTTATTTAACTATAAATATAAATCTATGTTTACGACAAATTATCCAAACTTTATATATATCACCATATTCACATAAATATATATATACCAATACCACAATGAAAAGATATAAAAATACTAAAGAATGTGATAATCGTTGGAATTTTCTGAAAATAATTAGATGAACTTGAAACATTATAACATACCTTATTTCATAAAATATTTTTATCATCGTATAAAATAAAACATAATCTATTTTAAAAAGTATGATATTTTTTATATTAAAGTAATTAAGTTAGACACGCAAATATCGCGAAAAGATATACACGGGATAAAAATATTTTGTAGATTTAGAGACACAAAACAAAATAAAATTGTTACAACACGTAGATGCTAGATATACCTAAAATATATTTTATATAGATTCTTTTAATAGTATTGATAGATTAGTACAATATATTAAAATTGAATGAGAAAATTAATTCAAAGTATAAGGACTAAAACGCAAAAATTAAAAAATATCCTAAAAGCTCTTTGGTCGCGACACGTAGGCGTTTTGTTTTCTCTTTTAATAGTATATATTTACACATAATGAGATTTCTTAAAATTGTTTAGTTCCAATGGCATATCACATAATTTCTTACACACATTTAAATTCATTTCTAAACATTTATTCCTCGAATAATAATATAGAGAGAAAAATTAGAAATGAAACTTATTAGCAAGAGAAGAACCAAACCAACCACAAATTTGTAGTCAAAAAGATGTAAAGATAACAAATGAAAATAAAAAATCAAACCTATAAACAGTTCAATAGATGAAAACATACACTGTTCTACATTTAACCAAAGAAACAAACCATGTAAAAAAAATCTTTAGAATGAACAAAATGCTATCTTAAGTTCCAAATATTTTTCAACAAGACCAATTTTTAAACAATATCTACATTCCTTGAGACACCCTTTTGCGATTCTTGATCGGATCCATTCATACTTCCTTTTCTTCTAAATGATCTTTGGCTCTTACTAAATATCCGCGAAAATATCTTAGCCGGAGTTGGAGCTTCTGTTATAGATGAATCTTCGTCCTTACCCGAACCGTCACGGTTCTGGTCCAAATCTTCGTATAGTTTCTTCACTAAACACACGAAATGTCGACGGAATGTTGGATATCTTGATACCGTTTTTGTCAAACCTTGGATCCTAAAACACATACCAACAAAAAAGGTGAAGCTCATATAGCAATAAATCAAGTTTTTTTTACGGAATAGCACACATTCTTGAAAGTTATATAATTACCGTTAAAAAAGTTATTTTCTTAAAAATACCACAAAACTTAAATTAGCTTAAAACCTTCAAAAATTAACCCTAAAGCAACAAAACTAAATCTTACCCCTTTCAAACATAAACCTTAAACACTAAATAGTAAACCCAATTGAAAAAAATAAAGTAGAAAAGTGTTAAAACTGTATTTGTGTTATTTTTGTAAAAGAAAACTTGTTAATGGTGTTTTTTATGTTAATGGTGTTTTTTATATTAAAATATTTTAAATGGTACTTTTGTTATAAAAAACTTTGTAATGATATTTTTTAAACTAACACATATTTTGTGGTATGTTAGAAATTTCTCAACAAAAAATATAGTTTAAAACCTGCAAATTCGGGGTGTTTTTTTTGTTACCTGCGAGCAAAGGCGTCAAGTTCGCCTCTTTTGAGCTCGGTGAGAAGAGGAGAGGAAGAACCGTCATACGAGTTTTTAAGCCTCTCTGAATCTCCATACAGCAAAACCAATCTTCCGAGATACTCTTCTTCTTCTTCAGACAAGTTTGTAGCTTTAAGTTGCTCTTTTAGTATCAAAAATGGATGCAAAAACCAATCAAAGAACGCGTCTTTTGGTCGGTTCTTGGTAGTTAATTCAGTTACACCGTCGTCTACGCAAAAAAAAAAAGTATCTTTAAATCAATTATGTTGGTTTCTTGATGATTCAAGCTGTGGGTAAAGTAAAAGTTAAAAAAAGATTGAAACTTTACTGAGTAACAAGCCGGAAGAATTGGCTTTAACGGAGCGTAGAATCTCCTGAAGAAGTGCATAAGCCGGTAAGCCAACGCTTATCACTTGGCTTCCTTTACTAGATCTCGCCTCTTCGATATCTTTAGAATTTATCAGCCCTTTACTCGCCAAAACATCACCGAACTTCCTACATTCCACAAAGAGACTCTCTAGCATCTGCCAACATTTCAAAAACCACACATCCTCTTAGTTAAAAAAAAAAGCGAAAAATCGGGTTTTGCACATATAAGCGTGATGTTTACGTCGAGAGGCTTGATTTCAATCATAGGAGCTCTGACTGATCCTGATCTCGTCGAAGACGTGTTTTTGACAGAGCCTAGTCTTGGTATAGGACCTGAAAAAGGCGTTGGTTCGTCTTCGTTTCTTCGGTATTTTGGCCTCGGAAAGCAAGATCCTTCAGGCATGTCGAGTAAATCCGTGCTATACTCGTCGTAGATGGAAACCGAGGCAACCACAAAGCATAGTCCGTAGTAAAACGACGATTCTTGATACGAGACTACTCCTGAATAAGCACCGAGGAAGATACTAGAGACCACCGAACCAACAACCGCTCCCGTGACAGCCAAAGGCCAGAGTAATATCGCAAGGCCCGCGATGGGGACACACATTGTCTCCAAAAACGGACCTTCACGACCAATCAAATCGTGAAACAAACGGTGCCATCCTTTGAACAACATGTAAGGGCTTTTGTATAGAGCTACTAGTGAGATCACAGGGAAATCAACAAGAACCCCGAGAGCCGAAGCTACCAAAGCACCTGGAAGTTTAAGTAGCCTGAAAGATAGATAGATAGACACCGTTAAGTTACTGCAAAAAGATCGGGTTATTAATGAAAACTCAAGAATGATGATAAATTATAAAGGATTCCTTGAAATACCACAAAAATGTTTTCATTTGAAAAACACCATTACAAATTTTTTGTAACAAAAATACCATTAATTGTTTTTTTATCATCATAAATAAGATTAAGAAGTTTTCTTTTACAAAATACGGCAAATACAAAAAACGAGTTGAACACTTTCAGAATTATTTTTTTTCATTCGGGTTGACTAATTAATGTTTAGGATTTAGTTTTGGAAGGGGGTAAGGTTTAGTTTTGTGTGTTCAGAGTTAAATTTTGAAGGTTTTGAGCTAATTTAAGTTTTGTGGTATTTTTAAGAATTTTTTTTTTTTAGTGGTAAGTGTACAACTTTCAAAAAGTTTGTGCTATTTTTTGTAAAAAGACTTGATGTAGTGTAGTACTAAATTATACCTAATTTCGTGATATTTGCTATCAGGGCAACAAGTTTTGAACTCATCCATGAGTGAGAAATATGAGTGAAAGCAAACATCTTTAAAATCACGGACAACGGTGAAACTCCGTTCGACTGTGCTCCAAATTCCATCGTAAAAGCAATGGAAAAACGGGTAAGACTTCCCCTCACCAACGGCGTCAAAAGTGGCGAAAATCGGCGAAAGAAAACCATACAAAGCACTTCCAAGAACACTTCCCAAAACACCAAAAACTAGCCATAGAATGATCCCAACAGGAAGACATAAACATATAAAAAGCTTCAATATCGGTCCTATTTGCTTCGCACTAAGACAAAACAAAACAAAATTAATCGATTTATTGTTACAAATGTACACAAATGATGTTCTTAAGCAATATAAGTTCTTAATGTTTTACATTGTTAAGTTACCTAAGTATTGAATAGAATGTCCATATGATGTGTATGGGCAATAGAGTTAGTATCACCGCGGTGTTGCCTATAGTCACAACGAGGCATACGAGTGGACACAAGACGATACCTAAACAACAACAAAAATTAGTATTTAGGATCATAATAACCATTCACATGACATTACATTCAATGAATCCATTTACAAGAAATCACTAAGACAATATTGATGAAACCTTTAACTAGCTACCACTTTCAAACATATACTCCTTCTCCGTTTTGTTTATCTATTGATATTAGTGAATTGTTAATTTCATGACATATTCAAAGAAAATTATCGAAATACTATTGGTTGAAAAATACCGAAACCACAAAAATATATGTATTTGTTAATAGCCATTTTTATATTTTCATAATCTACGTGAAAACCCTATAAAAATCATGAGGAATTCCCCAAATTACACTCTTTTATTCCATTCCTTTACAAAACTTTACCTAATTCAATTTTTTTTTATTATATTTACACATTTTCAAAATTTTAAAACCTTGATTTACCCTTTAAAAATTACCAAAATTAAATTTTTTTCATTTTGGTTCGATAATTAGTGTTTATGGTATAGTATTAAGGGGTATGATTGTATGAGTATGGTTTATTTGAATATAATTTTTAGTGTTTAAGTGTAGTTTGTGAAGTAATTTTGAAATGACGTAGTTTTGTAAAATGTAATTCAAATGGTTGTAGTTTTGTAATTCTCCCAAAAATCAAATAGAAAAAATCATGAAAGTATTAACTAAATTTGGAACTAATACATAGAGAGATAAACAAAAGTCAAATCCTTTAGCATCTAATAGATCAATCTGAATAAGTTATAAAATTTAGGCTTAAAGTGAGTAGAAAGACATTAAAAGTTCAAAACTTTATGGACACATAAGCAAATGTTAAGATTTAAAGTTTGTACCTTTGATGAAACCAAGAAAGAGCAATCCAATGAAATAAGGAAGAAACAATAAGAACTGTAATAAAGAAGCACGAAAGCCCTTTGGTGTCTCCATTTTTTTTTTTGAGCTTAAAACCACAAGATTTCAACACAAAAACATCTCAAGAAACAGAGAAAGTTGACCAAAGTAAGCTCTCTGCAACAAAGTTAGTATATAGTTTAAATTAAAAAAGAAAATCAAATATCTCACATGGGTTTCATGGATTTGCGGTTAAGAAACTGTTTTTTTATAATTAAGACACGAGAACCAAAGACTTACCTCTTTTGTCTGAAAAGTCTTATGAAGAAGAAGAAGAAGCAACTTTGTTTTGTTGTGTTTTTGATTGAGCTTAACGCTTTAAGGGAATAACTAAATTTAGAGATAGAAGTCAAAAGAAAGATCAAAGGAGAAGACGACATGACCATGTTGATTATTACGATTAAATCTTTTTATTTTAAATATATATATATATATATTACTTTTGATATTTAGACCATACTTTAAGGATGGAATTAAAACATAGATATTAATAGCCTAGTGGCGGCTTACTTTGTTTTGGATTTAATTTTATTTTTTAACTATTTTTTTTTTAACAAATAAAACTGTTATTTGTTTCAGATTAGTAAACAAATTATTCCTAACTTTTTAAGTATATAACTTTTATGTTAAAGTTTTCAAGTATATTATTTGCGTTTTCTGAATCACTTATTGTATAAAGTAAATTTTAGACCTGTATTTTTTGAAAATAATGGTAGCTTAATAAAATAAAAACTAGTAGCGTAAACTTATAAAATTAAATAGTTTTTGACCAATAGTATTATGTAGAGAATTTTTCTATTGGTTGTAAAATATATTAAGTAGATACAAAATGATGTTTTTGTATTGAAACACACAAAATTTAATAATTTATTAAACATTGTGCACAAACCTTAAATTACATGTAATTTGGAACGGAGAGAATACTATATTATTTTCTTAATCCTTTGCAATAAATTAGTGATGAGTATCTTTAAAGTAAAAGAGCTGTTCTGTTTTTAATACAACTGTCATTTTATTGTTAGACTGAATAATAGGGTTGATAATTGCACACTTTTATTTTATATTATTTTTTAATCATAACAATATTTTGTCCATTTAAAAAAAAAATTAGTTATTACACAAACAATTTAAACTGTTAACGATTTTTCCTTCTGCCATTTTCATATAATGTTTGGGAAAAAATAGTCATGCTTAGAAATTAGAATATATAGTGGCAGATTATATTAATTTACAAACAGCACAAAGTTGTATTGCATATAGGCTGTATTTTGGGTCGTCCAGCAAAATTCCGCTGTGAGATTTCTTATTTTGTCACCCACCCACCATGTAATCTTTAAACTGATAATAATAATTCCAAAAATTATATAAAAAGTTGTAACTTTCACCTAAACATGATTAAGTTATGTTGATTAGTGAAGTGTGACAGTCCTACAAGAACTATATTTCACTTAAAATTAAAACGGGTTTGTTTTATAATCGTGTACCAAAGGGAATATGAGAAAAAACGAGATAAACGAACAAAATAGTTGTTATTATAAACTTTTTTTTTATCAAAGATTGAGATATATTTATAGATTTTAAGGTAGATTATATCATTTTGTTTGTGTTTTTTCTTCACTTATCTCGTTTTTTTTGTTATATCCTTTTTGTATACGATTATGAAACAAATCCGTTTCAATTTTAAGTGAAATAGGTCGTTTTATATCCCTAAATATTAAACCGATATTGTCTAGGGTCTGTTTTGCTAAAAATGCAAACCCGAGGTTTTAAAATGTGAAATAAATAAATTAAGGTTTAAAAAATTTGGATTACATTTACAAAAGATAAATGGAATATGTAAGGATTGTTTTGCAACCGGACAATTAAAAATCAAATGAGAGATGGATTCCTTTTTTAATTATACATTTGGAAGTAATGTACATACAATGATATTATATATAAATTAATAACGCCATCATGACATTATCTTACTGAAAGTTTATTAGTTTAGCATAATTATTAATGAGTATGAAATTATTTTAACTCTTCTTATCAAAAATACTATTCCCACTGTATGGATGGGTTCTACAGAATCAACAAGGAATTCCAGAGTTGATGGGACTAAAAGGGGTCCGTAGGAGTATCTCGCCGCTTCATTCTGAAGTACACGGTCTTCTGTTTGCCATGGAAATTCTAAAGGACCAAAGGCATAACTGTAACACTTTCTATACGGATTGCAAGGACCTCGAAATTAAACATGGTTTCAATGCCACACTTGTGGCCAACTTTTTCATCGGAATTAGAAACGCTACGTGATCTGCAGGCTTTCTACCCAGACTTCTCACTTCGGTTGGTAGCGAGGGCAAGAAACGAAAAAGCGGATCTTCTAACACGAAGTGCGCGTGGCAGGAATACGAAATTCCAATATATTAGTTATTTTCTTCCTACTTGGATTTCTGATACGGGAAACGTATTTGTAATAGGGTAGAAAGAAATTAACTTGGAGACAAAAAAAAAAAAAAAAAAATTATTCGATGTTTAAAGTTTTTACATGTGATTAATAAATCATTTAGTTTTGTTTGTGTGAAAGAACATCATTTAATTTCTTATCTAAACATAATTCTACCAATAGAACACATATTGTTCATAATCGAAATTAGTGAAAAACACAAAATACTAATTAGTTTTACGTTGAAAACTGAAAAACATCAACTAATTTGAAACAATTTTTTTTGCTTAAACTATCACTTATTATGAAAAAGAGTAATTATTAATAAATAGTTTTCAAGAATATCATCAAAAAAAAGAATTATAGACCACAAATACCATAACAATCAAAACAAATTTGGACCAAAATATCCTAAAACACAAGAAACAAGTTTTACGCTTTAACATTGTAGAATTTAATTTTTTTTTCATTTACATTCACCATTTAGTGACGACTAAAGTTTAGTTTTTGAAGATTATAGATTTAATTTTAAGCTTATTTAAATATTTTAGTATTATGGTCCAATAAATATTTTAATGTAAAATACCATTAAAACCAATTAATTTTAAGCTAATTTAAATTATGATAGAAATACTAATTAAAAAATAACTGGTATGATGGTATTTTAGGGAATATATTTATAATTTTTTGTTCATTACTTAATGGGCTCAACTATTTATTTAAGGCCCAGTCAGGCCTCGCTGATATAAAAATTGTTAGTGGCCCAAAACGCACGTGTTCCATTATTTTATTTATTTAGCATAAAAATCGGCAAAAAAACTAAACTACTTTCCGAGTTTTGTACTTTCTGTCTGATAAGTAAATCCCTTTTTTAACCCTTTTCGTCTTCTTCGCCGTCAGTTTCATCAGAACAATCATCTCCGCCACCGCTATTTCACGGTCAGTTTCGGCTTCTAATTTATTTTCGCCGACATATTCTCTGCTTCTTTTCTACCTTTCGTTTTATTTGAGATTAATTTCGATTCGTTATTTTTTTTTTTTATAAATCGTTTAATGAAAAATAATAGCAATAATCGAGTAATTTTGTAATTTTTAATTTACGATTATATGATTTTCTTTCAAAATTATTGTTACATCCTTTTGATTCATTGGTTCATAGTAATATAAGCTTAATAATAATGTGTAGCTAATCAGTTTTTTTTTGGAGTAATTTTTAATATTTAATTTGGATTATATGATCTCCATTGAAAATTATTGTTACATTTAATTTTTTTTATTATATTTAATTTGTTGTGTTTATGCTTTTGATTATTGTGTGTTTCTTAACCAAATTCTGTTTCATTTTCTTCATATTATTGTTATGTTTCTACTGATCTGAAAAATTTGTAATTTTTAATTTCGACTATATGATTTATTTGATTCATTGGTTCATAATATAAGCTTTTTAATAAAGCAGTAAACTAATCACCATATTAGTTTTTAGGGAAAATTCCATATTAATACACCAACTAAATTATTATTAGCTTTTTAATACACCAACTTTTTGATTGCCCAAAATAATACACCAACTATTTTTATTTGTTCATTTTAAATCACGAACTATTTTACTTTACTTATTTTAAATCACAAACTCAAATCATTTATCCATTTAACCAAATCACCGTTAGTTGACCGTCAGTTGACCGTTACATATTTTTTGAAACAAAAATAATTTTTTCTATTTTAATAAAAAGATACTTTAAAATTATGTAAAAAATCCAACAAAAATTACAAAATTCAGAAAATATACGAGAGGTTCACAATAAAAGTTTAAAAAATAAAAAGGAAAATGTTTTCAAAAATTAAATTTAAAAATTGTTATTTTCCTATCTTTTAATTGTTTATGATTTTAAATTGTGAAAATATTATTTTTTGAAACTTTTTATTTTTGTTACAATCTTTTTATATATTCTTAAATTTTGGAATTTTTTAACATAATTTTAAAGTATTTCTTTATTAAAATAACAAAATTTAGATTTAAAAAATAAATAAACTAACGGTCAACTGACGGTCAACTAACGGTGATTTGGTTAAATGGATAAATGATTTGAGTTTGTGATTTAAAATAAGTAAAGTAAAATAGTTCGTGATTTAAAATGAACAAATAAAAATAGTTGGTGTATTATTTTGGGCAATCAAAAAGTTGGTGTATTAAAAAGCTAATAATAATTTAGTTGGTGTATTAATATGGAATTTTCCCTAGTTTTTATTTATTCTGTTTATGCTTTTGATTATTGTGATTTTTGTAATCAAGATTTGTTTCATTTTCTCATATAATTGTTATGTTTTTACTGATTTTAAGGTCTCTTGTTGCATAAAAAAGCTATGCCTAAAAGAGTAGCAGAACCTCCTCTTCCTTCACCAGACTCCTTTGGTAATTACAGATCTCAAGTATCTGAGTTCTTGTCTCAACAAGAAAGTTCATCGCAACACGACGAAGAAGATTCTCCCGAAAGCAGCGCGATAGGAGCCAACATGTCGAATCTCAAAAGAGATAATCTGAATGTGTTGTTAAGACAATGCGTCAAGGATCTAACTCCAGAAGTTGATGAGGTAACATTACCTTAAAGTGCTATTTATGGTACATGTTTAATAACCTATATAAGTCAATACTCGATTCGTTAATATTTCAATGAAATAATAATTTTTTTCGGTATCAAATCTGATTTTTGATGTAATTTATCTCTCTATAAAATTAATAGCGTTTTAGTAAAGTGGTGTAGTTTCGAAAATATTAGTTTATAGAGGTTTGAACTCCACAAGTTGATGAGGTTTAGTAGAATAAAGTGTACATGTTTATATATAGTATAACCTCTATAAGTTAATACTTATTCGTTAATATAGGATTTTTGTTGAAAATATTTGGTTTTAAAAAGATGGATTTTCTCACTTTTCTATATACAATTGTTAATGATAAATTATAAAATTGAAGAAAAATAACTAAACATTATTGGTTTAGAGTTGTTAGAAATTATAAATCACAAAAAATAATATATTTTAATATGTTTGTTTATTATATATGAAAAACTAGAAAATCCTATGATAAAAAAAGAGGGAGTTTAAAAGATGAATTTTATTTCGATCCCAAAATGTTTTTTGGTCTAATTTGTCTTTTTATAAACTAATATTCACTATAAATTAATAAATTTTTAGGAAAGTGGTGTAACCCGGACAATATTAATTTTTTTCGGTATACTCTTATTGTATGGTGATCAAGATAATTAAAGAGTGTAATATTCTATGTGGTTCGATTTTGTGTTGTAGATGCAACACCGTGTACGCTCATTGTGCATGATTTCACAGCTTCGTAAATACGACCCGTCATCTTCGCCACAAGTTTTGAAGTCTCTTCTTCCTCAAGAATCCGGAGGGGCAAGAGTTACGCTCGTGCTGTTTTGTATACTTTTCGTCGTCAAGTTTCGTGTCTAAATCCCAACATAACGTTTTTTTTTTTGCGTGTGTTATGTAGGATGATGATATACAATTGCTTCTACATTCTGATCCTGATATTGTCAAGAAAATAACATCACAATATTCGAATGTCATGCTTTCCCAAGTAATAAGCTTCTTCTTCTTTATTTAATCATTTCGATCTTCACGAGACTATTAAATATTTAAGTAGCTACATCTTGCGCGTTGGATAAATCGTAAATGCTATAATGTTTTTTTTTTCGTTTGCTTTTAAAAGCTAAAGAACATGAAAGAGCAACTCGATGGTCTCCTTGACGGTGTGGTTAACACTTGCAGGTAATAATGTTGGCATAATTAGCTCTATGTTTATGATATTTTATGTTGCATTTCTTCTTTAATTGGTTACTAAGTTTATTATTGTGTTTTAAAACAAGACCTATGACTAATGATGAAAAGAAGGATCTCGAGAAATCAATCAAGGAGCTACCCGAAAAAAATATGGACCGGGTCGCTGATATTATAGGGAACCATTACATGATTTCGGGGAAAAACATGTCCGGTCAAGTTATGGTCAACCTTGATAAGGCGGTAAAGGCACGCAAATAGTCAATATAATTAAGGGCAATTCTAATGAATAACACTAAATAAAGGGTTTTTTAACACAATTAACACATATTTTCGAAAGTTTTATAAATACCATTAAAAAGTTTTTTTTCTCATATATACCACAAATCTTAAATTTTCAAAATTACACCTAAAACTAGACCTACCCCTTTCAAAACTATACCCTAAACACTATATAGCAAACCCAAATGAAAAAATTTAAATTTTAAAAGCGTTAAAACTCGTTTTTTGTTGTTGTATTTTTGTAAACTACTACTTTTTAATGGTATTTTTGATATACAAACATTTTAATGGTATTTTTGTTATTAAAAACTTTTTAATGCTATTTTCAAAACAAAAACTTATTTTGGTGGTATTTTAAAGAATTTCTCTATAATTAATATGATTTTCGATTTTTATGTTTGTTTAAAGTGTTAAAACATTAACAACATTTTTCATCATAAAATGGTGTTTTTCTTTCAGGACAACATATTGCTATGGAGGTTGCATTACTACGTAGGAGCGGTCAAGAGTGCCCAAAAGCTCGCGACTTAGCTTACTTACGTGCTAGTATGGTCATTACATAACCATAATATCATACACAAACATACTATCCAACACAATATCATTTACATGATCATACTATATACAACACAAAAATACAATTGCTAATATCATTACATGATCATATTATTCGACACAATTAAGCTATACAACGCGATTCACTACACATAATTACGATATTCCAACAAGATCATAAGATACATCACAATATATCATTACAAGACCATATTATTTACCACAATGATTAAGGCTGATTCTATTTGCTAGTAGACAATAACCCGCGTGAAGCGGTGTTTAATCCTAGTTCATTTAGTTTCGTGTGTGTAGCTTTTTTATTTTTAAAATAATTTTAGTTAAATTAGAAATATGGCTTAAAACTAGTTTTTAGATTAAAAATAGTAATTGTAGTTGGCCAAAAGCTACAAGTAATTTTAATATGGATAAACTATATAAAAATCTATAAATACCTTTCTTTATTTTCTAAAACATGGATAAATGTAACATCCATAACCGATCTTTTGAAATAAAAAAATAGTTCATAGACAACATAGTTCCAAAATGAAGGGAGTTTCAGTTAATTTATTTCAATGTATCAATCAAACTATCTTAATTACATACTTTTTTGTTAAAAATGTTAATTACATACTTAACTACATTTGAACGTTTAAACAAAAAAACCTAAAGAAAATTGAATTCTATATTAAAACACAAACTAAATTTATGATCAAATTTAAATATTAAAGTATTGTTTTAAGCAAAAAAGCCCCTATAGTGAAACGACGAGTTTTGGATTCCGTCTAATATTTAATTCAGTTACAACGTACGGGCTTTTTTGTTTTAAACGATATTTTAATGTTTAAATTTGATCATAAATTTAGTTCGTGTCTTAATATAGAGCTCGATTTTCTTTGGGTTTTTTTTTTGTCGAAATGCCCAAACTTTAGGTTTTAATTTGCAATTTTTCCTAAAGTGAAACTATATCCATTATTAGAAGAGTTATTCTAATCATAGGGATAAAGTGCATACAAAATTTGTAAAAATATTCTCAATATTGTATTAAGTATTATTTCAATTTTTTTTCTAATTTTCTACTGTGATTTTTTACGAGTTTAAAAATATTGTATTACAATTTCGCGTATACGCGGGTCCTTATTACAAGTAAACTTGTAATTTTATTTTATGTTTTATGAATATATAAAAAACAAAAGTACAAAAATATAAAATATTTAAAAGATATTACAATCTATGAGATACTTTATTTTTACATATAAAATTATCCAATAGAAAATAAGCATGTCAAATCGTGGATTTTTTCAGTTTTTAAGATGGTTTATGTAACATATTATTATTAGATAGGGCATTTGATTTGTTATCTAAAAACATGGTTCTCTACAAAGAAATATTATCAATGACCCCTATGAAAAATGCAAATGTATTCTATATGCAAATACTCTATTTTAAACTAGTAATAAATAAGCAAAAAATTATATGTTGCAGTGCAATGAACTCAAAATTAAGAGTAAAACAAAAGATGATTAGTAACTATGTGCCGTCTCCCATACTTGAATAACAACAACTAACTGTAATTCTATGCATGCATTTGATGTCAACAAGTAGGGTGGGCACGGGTCGGATACCCTTGATAATTGATTTTTAATACATGTATCCATTCCGTGAAAAACGGGTACCGGATAAACGAGTACCCTTTAAAAAATCGAATATTCGCGGTTACTCGACTCAATTTGTTACCCGATTTTTTTTAGAAATGTATATTTTATTCGACATCACAATTTTTTAAAATTTAAAATATTAGTGTAACCATAGTATCTAAAAGCAAAAATACTAAAATTACAATATTTTAAAACTTAAAACATTATTTAATGAAAATAAAGTTATATAATGTACTAATTTTCAAAATTTTATATGGAACTAAATATAATTACATATTAACTAACAATATAAGATATATAATTTAATACGGATAGTCGAGTCCGATAGTTTTACGGGTACCGAGACAGGTAGTTGAAAAAAAATGATACCTGTTAACCGATCTTTACACGCGGGTAGTTAAATTTTGATATCCGTTACCCGACCAGAATGTCACCGATATCCATTTTTTTTTAAAACGGGTGGAAGACGAGTGACGAATCGAAAACGGGTACCATGTAGTAGTGCACACGCCTATCAACAAGGGTAATTAAAACACTTAAAGAAGACCGAGTTTAAAGACAAATTGTACACAGAAGAAAAAAACTTCTTAAATTTTACTAGTAGATAAAGAAAAACACACATGGCAGGTTAATAATTTGCAATTCAAAACATTTTAAATATAAGATATCCATCATAAATTCGAATGCTTTCATATTTTGAAGCATCATAAAAAGCATTGGTATTGGTAGTTAGATAATAAAAAACATGATAATAATAATCAAAAGGGTTTTAAGGTTCACAAAGTTCTAAATCTTGATGTTGAAATAATCATTATCAAAGTGATGCAATCTCACATAACCATCTTCACCTCCACTTGAGAAACTATAATCAACAAAAAACAACAACAATTATAAGCCAATTATAACCTTATAATCATGTCAATATTCTATTTTAATAAATCAAATAAATTTAGATAAGGGCAATTCTTATGAATACCACTAAAAAAAGTTTTTTTAACACAATTAACACATATTTTTGAAAGTTTTACAAATACTATTAAAAAGTTTTTTTCTCATAAATACCACAAATCTTAAATTTTCAAAATTACACCCAGAACCTCAAAAAAACTATACCCTTTCCCTTCAAAACTATACCCGAAACACTATATAGCGAACCCAAATGAAAAAATTTAAAATCTAAAAATGTTAAAATGTATTTGTGGTAGTTTTGTAAACTACTACTTTTTGATGATGTTTTTTGTATTTGTGGTATTTTTGTAAACTACTACTTTTTGATGGTATTTTTGTTATAAAAAATATTTTAATGGTATTTTTGTTATAAAAAACTTTTTAATGGTATTTTTGTTATAAAATTTGTTTTAATGGTATTTTCAAAACAAAATCTTATTTTGATGGAATTCTAAAGAATATCTCTTAAGATAATATTAGTATAATTACCTCCTTCCATCAGGATTAAATGCCAAAGCATTTATAGGTCCAAAATGACCTTTCACACCACCAATTTCTTCTTGCAAAATCTATTTGAGATTATACAAAAACCAAAACAATTACATATATATATATATATATGTTCTATGTTACAATCCTTCAAGCAAAACATTTTATTATACAAACACAAACCTTATCGTAAAATTTAGCTTCGAACTTTCCAGCACGATGATCAGTAGTTGTAACAGCTGATGCATCTTGACCACCTCCAAGCACAACCTAAAAGAGAGAGAGAGAGACGGCACAAAAACATACATTCAAGACTTGTTACATTCAAATCTCTTGAACAACGACCACATACATGTTCGAGAAGTGGAGACATGGAGACAGCGTTTACAGGAACCCCTATAGTGTATGTCTTAATAAGAGTCAATGTTCTCATGTCCCAAAGCTGAAACAAGAAACACTCTCATCACAAATATATACAAAAAACACAACATATAGAAGAAGAAGAAGAGACCAAAACAAAAACACTTAACCTTTGCGGTTTTGTCATGTGAACCGGTAATGAAATGAGAATCATCAGCAGATTTACATAGTGATGAGATTGTATTCTTATGACCCACTCCTTCATTCGTTTCGTTAAGCAGTTTCCCGGTCTAACAAACAACGATTAAAGTCCGCAACTTTCACAACTAAAATTTAATACATACCGAAAGAAACACTATTAAGTTACCTCAGCATCCCAAATCCTTAATACAGCATCTTCACCACCGCTAACAATAGTTCGGTTCAATGGTCCCCACACAGCTCGGTTTATCCTCTTCCTTCCCTCGGGATTTTGAATGGTAAGCACAGACTCGTCACTCTCTGTACACATTACAAGTCACATAACTATAACTTTTCTTCCAACACACACAACATCATATATATATATATATATATAGCTAAAAACTTACGGTCTTCAGGATCTTCAGCGATGCGTTTGATGTGAATAGCAGAGGTACGTTCCATGAACGGATCGGTAGTGATCACAGCGTGCGTATCACCGACGGAGAAATCAACAGATCTCGCAGGAGAACCGAAACTGAATGTGAACAACTGTTTCCCTGATTTCACATCCCATAGCTTTGATTTCTGATCAGCACTACCAGTTATTAATCTCGACGAATCTCCTATATTCACACACACACACAAGATTCAGCTTCGAATCTAAGAGACTATAGAACAAACAAAAGGGTTCCTTCTTTATTTTTTCAATCGATTTCTACGAAAATTCAAGATACACAACATTCAGCTTCGAAACTAAAGACTATAGACCAAACAAACAAAATGGTTTTTCTATTATTTGAATAAATTCATAATATTGAGAATTTTTAAATCGATTTCTACGGAAATTATAGACACAAACAACATTCAGCTTCAAATCTAAAAGACTAAAGACCAAACAAACAAAAAGGGTTCCTCCATTAATGATCAAAACTGAGAATTTTTAAATCGATTTCTACGAAAACTCAAGACAAACATAACATTCAGCTTCGAAACAAATAGAATAGAGACCAAACAAACAAAAGGGTTCCTCTATTAATCATCAAAATTGAGATTTTTAAATCGATTTCTTCGAAAATTCAAGACATACACAACATTCAGCTTCAAATCTAAGAGAATAGAGATCAAACAAACAAGAGGGTTCTTCTATTATTTGAATCTATTCATCAAATTTGATATTTTTTAAATCGATTTCTACGACAATTCAACACACACATAACGTTCATTAATTAAACTTCAAATCTAAGAGACTACTTAAGACCAATCAAAGAAAATGGGTCCTCTATTAGTAATCAAAATTGAGACTTTTTCAATCAATTTCTACGAAAAATCAAGACACACACATAAGATTCAGTTTCGAATCTACGAGACTAAAGATCAATCAAACAAAAGGGTACCTCTATTATCGAATCTATTCATCATCCACACATAAAAAATGAGTTTTTTCAATCAATTTCTCCGAAAATTCGAGAAGAAACTAATTTGAGACATCACAACACCACACAACATTCAGATTTCTATTTGGTATATAAAAGACTAAATATCAAACAAACAAAATGGTTCCTCTCTTATTGAGTCTATTCATCATCCACACATAAAAATCGAGTTTTTTCAATCAATTTCTCCGAAAATTCGAGAGGAAACTAATTTGAGACATCACAGCACCAATTACGCACACAACATTCAGATTCTATTCAAATCTAAAGAGACTAAAGATCAAACAAACAAAAGGGTTCCTCTAGTATCGAATCAATTCATCATCCACACATAAAAAATGAGATTTTTCGATCAATTTCTCCGAAAATTCGAGAGGAAACTAATTTGAGACATCACAACACCAAAAACACAAACAACATTTCAGATTCTATTCAAATCTAAAGAGACTAAAGATCAAACAAAAAGAAAAGGGTTTAGAAAATTCGTTGATGAGACTTAACTTGAGACATCGCAGCACCAAACGGCACCGTTGTGACCACGGTAAGTGCCAAGGCGTTGGCCATTATCAGCGAACCAGAGGGTAGGAGTGTAGTCTTTAGCGCAAGAGAATAACAAATCTCCGTCTCTGTTATATTTCAGAAACGTTAATGGACGCTCGTGTCCTTTCATCAGTATCGGCCTCATCTTTTCAAATATAATTAATCGATTTGGGGATTTTTTGGTTCTAAGAGAAGTTACATACGGTGATGACGAAGAAGAAGAAGTCACTAATTCCTGAAGAAAAAACCCTAAATGTTGATTTGTACTTTGTTTGACGAAAATGCCCTTACGCTACTGTTTGACACACGACACCGTTTTGTAGTCGTAGATTTTTGCTGTTAAAACTATATATATGTGGTGTATAAGATTATTTCTAAGGTGATGTGTCAAAGGTTAAGACCCATTCTTCCAGGACTTATCTCGGAAACACAATCCGCCTTTGTGGCAGGACGGACTATAACGGATAATGTTTTAATCGCTCAGGAAGCTTTCCATGACTTAAATACCAAAGCTATTTGCAAAGACAAATGTATTGCGGTCAAGATGGATATGAGTAAGGCTTACGACATAGTCGAAGGGCACTTCCTCGAGACACTTTTGACCCGGATGGGGTTCGTTGGGTCATGGATTTCGCGGATGATGACCTATGTGAACTCAGTTTCATACAATGTACTATTGAATGGGAGTTTAAGAGGACGAATTGTATCTTCGAGAGGGCTTAGACAGGGAGATCCATTATCTCTTTATTTGTTTATCCTCTGTACGGAAGTGTTGATCTCGCAGATACGGCGAGCCGAAAAAGATATGAGTTTAACAGGGATTAAAGTGGCAAACAGAAGTCCCCAAGTTTCTCATCTCCTCTTTGCGGATGATAGTTTGTTTCTATGCAGAGCAGAGGGGGATCAGTGTAGGATACTGAAACGAATACTGGATGATATCTTGTATATTTTGCATGTTTTTACATTGATTTATGCATTAGAACTAACACATTTAGGTTGCATTAGTGTCATATAGGTTGCATTTGTGCTTGTTCATGTGTTTTCAGGTTCAGGAGTGCCAAAATGACCAAAAGACGAGAAATAAGAGCTTAAAGTGGCAAAAACGACCATATCGGTGACTTGTACCGATTAGCTGTGGTCGAGACGCGAAGAAAAGGCAAAGAAGAGGAAAATAAGGTCATATCGACCTATGGTATCGACCAATAACTGGTCGATATTGTGAGGAAACTCATACCGACCTATGGTATCGATGGAGTTTGGTCGATAATGAAGAGAGACGAAAAGCTTCAAAAATACACTCTTTCAAGACGTTACCACCGTTGGATCTTTATGAAATTTTGGCACAAGATAGCCACAGATGTTATCTTTCATTTGAAGGTGGTTTGAGATGATTTCAACGGTTAGATCGACAGTTATGTCAGTTTTACTGAAGACGGGTCAATCTGCTGCAGAATACCGATTTGTCGTATCGACCAAATCTGGTCGATATCGACCAAGTGTATCGACCAAATTCTGGTCGTAATTGGCTGCGAAAAAACAAGGGAAAAAAGGCCCAAGACGTTTAGTTTTTCATCTGTTTGTCTCTTTTTCACAAGTTTTTCTAATTTAAATTCATTTTGCAAAGGTTACAAAACAAAGACTTGATAAGTTATATGTTGACAAGCTTCTATGACGTTTGTTATGATCTCTTATCAATATATTATGTCAATTTTCCAAATTGTCGGTTTTATTATGGCTTACATATTTTCCTTTACACATTAACTATTGCTTGCATTGGAGTCCATCACGTGGATATCTAGGACATTTGGATATTGGTAATTCATGAAACTATTGGTTTAGTTACACAAATTTACTATTGTGTTCTTTTGTTTAACTTTATCATTTATTTTCTTTATTATCATTTTGATTAATATGTTATTTACCTTTAATTGTTATGGCAATTGGCAAGGTTTGTAGCATTCGAGGGATGCATTCATATTGGCGTTTAACCGACTGGTTGCATGACTGAAGTGCATAGTTTGGACTTTGGAACATCATAAGTTTGAGAGATTTATGAGTAGAAAACGTGGAGCTTTGGTTGGAAATTTAGTTAGCGAGAAAGGCTCTAAATGACGCAGGTAAGTAGCCAAAGTTGATTACGAAAGGATGGTGTATTTTATTTATATGAGTTTCTCTCTGTTTTATTAGGCATAGTTCACTATTTGCATATTTGTGATCTCTCTCATTTTCAATAATTTTTATCTTATAAAGTACAAGTCACTCTACCAATCTAATAGTGACATGTGGCATTTAAACAAAATATTTTTTTTAAAGAAAACTAAACAAATAACATGAAACAAAAATTAATCTACAAGATATTTTCAACAAATCCCTATTTTTCACATGATAACCTACCACTATTCCACGATCTCTAAAACAATTTCACATTTTTAATATAATTTTTTTTCTTATTATTTCCGGGTAACATAAATTTACATATACGGGATTTGAGTTTTACATAAACAACAAAACCATCCAAAAAGTGTTTTATAGTTAAGTATATTGACATAAAATTATTCCCGTGCGTATATATGAAAATTTACTTGGGTTGGACCGTTGGAAGTTAAAATATTAAGCCTTTTAATTAAGTTTAGACACTACATTATAAATAATTTTGAGGAGGGGTTTGAGGCAATTGCCTCTTTTGTTATATAGGTGGCACGGCTCTGGCTAACGTAATGTAACTGATCTCATAATGAATGTTAATTGGTGCTGGTGGCGGAGGAGGTGCTCCTGTTTCTGCCACTGCTCCCCTAACCCTAAAATCTTAATCTCTATTAGTTACAAGTTATGTCACATTTTGGTATCTTCTTATATAGAGAAATATAACTCCAAAATCTAATGAGGAATTCACAAAACTACACTCTTTCTTCCCTTCCTTTACAAAACTCTACCTAATTCATTTTTTTCACATATTTACACCTTTTCAAAATTTTAAAAGCTTGATTTACCCTTTAAAAAATTATCAAAATTAAAATCTTTTCATTTGGGTTCGCTAATTAGTGTTTAGGGTATAGTATTAAGGGGGTAAGAATGTGTGGGTAGGGTTTTTTTGGATTTAATTTTGACGAATTCACAAATCTACACCATTTCAACCCCTCCTTCACAAAACTACATCTAATTTAATTTTTTCGCATATTTACACCCTTTCAAAATTTTAAAAACTTGATTTACCCTTTTAAAAATTACCAAAATTAAAATATTTTTATTTGGGTTCGCTAATTAATGTTTAGGGTATAATATTAAGGGGTAGGATTGTGTGGGTAGGGTTTATTTGGATTTAATTTTGAGTGTTTAGGTATAGTTTTGTGAAGTATTTTTGAAATGGTGTAGTTTTGTGAAATGTAATTCAAATGGTGTCGTTTTGTAATTCTCCCTTTAATTTTTAGTGTTTAGGGGTAGTTTTGTGAAATTATTTTGAAATGGTGTAGTTTTGTGAAATGTAATTCAAATGGTGTAGTTTTGTAATTCTCCCAAATCTAATAGAATAACTCCTCACAAAAGAAAAGAAAAACTCACATAATAATATATTTTAAACATATAACAATAATTTAAAAAAACTCCTAAATATATTAAACTTATTTCTCAAGTTTTTTCAAGCTTACAACAACAATTGGGTTTGGGATTATTCTACTAGAATCTGCATTTTTCTACTTTGTTTTTTGTTTGATTTTAGGGTTTGTTGTCTAATTAGACAATTTTTAGAAAATAATTCAAATTTTGGACAATTCACTATTCATAACTCTGTTAGAAGTTAGAATAGACTGTGAGACCTACCAGCTGAAATAGAGAGTTTGTGAGACGTTTTAGAGAAGAGAGAGGGGTGAGATAGTTTTTAGAGTGGTTTTATAAAGTTACTAAAAATGCATTACCCGTTTCACTCTTTCTATTTTTTCCTTTCACGCTTTCTTCTTTTTCTCTTTACTTATTTTTTTTCTCTCTCTATCTAACAAGAATCTTAAGAGCCAACTCGGTAAATCTCAGTAACTATCCGGCGATTCCAACGGATGTACAATTTCCTCATGTAGACCTTCGTTTGTACAGAGGGAAAATTTCAATATAATTGTCCATTAGATCCGTCGATTCAAAAATCCAGTGGAATTTGTACGAAAATCCAGTGGATAGTTTTAATTGTATAGACGATTGTCATATATATTTTCGAATGATAGTCTAGTAGACAATCAGATTGTACACTAGATTATTGTATAATATTTGTCCAATGTCTACTAGATTGTAGGCTCTTTATGCCTTTAAAAGTCTTCTTTTATTAGTAGAGATTCTAAATTTTTTATGATTTTTATGAATATCATAAATATAAAAGACCAAATTGGAAAATTAATATTTTTGAAACCTTAAATTTGAAGTTTTACCGCTCAAGCAAAACACCTTAAACCTCAATCTGAGGTTCCCTTTGAAGATGAAAGATACATAAATATATATTTGTTTAAAAATTTAATAAAAAATCTTAAACTAACTTAACTTGCGTTTTCTGTTATAAACTATAAAAAGATGCGCTTATATACATACTAGATGAGGATCCGCACGTACGTGCGGAATTTAATATAGTTTTATATTTATATATTTAAAACTATTTAGTAAATTTAATATGTTTTTATACTTATATATTTATAACTATTTAGTAAAAAATATCTATTAAAATTTCCTAATTTGGATTATATATTTATATGTATATAGTCTATTATTTCATAAATTATATTAACTAAAATTCGTACATTGTGCGGGATAACAAATAAATTATGATTTAACGCGGGATTGACCCGCGTATTAGAAATATTTAAAAACTTTACTCGTGGTATACCTTCCAAGATGTCTAGATACAAATTTAAAAAATTGTTTATTGAATTATATTTAATATAAAGTTCAAAACTATACTTATGTATATTTTAATATTAGGTATATTAGTTACATCTTATAAATTATTTATGCTATTTTCTGACCCGTTGCAAATATTTTACATATATATTTATACATAAATTGAATTCTATTTAATTTCATATCAATTATCATTCGTTTCAAATTCGTTTTGATCTTTTAAAGAATTGTAACGAAAATTAAAATAGAGGAATTCACAAAACTACACTTTTTCATTCATTCCTTTACAAAATTGTACCTAATTTAATTTTTTCACTTAATTACACTCTTTCAAAATTTGAAAAGGTTGATTTACCCTTTGAAACTTAACCAAAATTAAATTTTTTCATTTGGGTTCGCTAATTATTGTTTAGGGTATAGTGATTAAGGGGGTAGGGTTGTATGGATAGGCTTAATTTGAATTTAGTTTTTGGTGTTTAGGTGTAGTTTTGTGAAGAAGTTTTTAAAAGGTGTAATTTTGTGAAACGTAATTCAAAAGGTGTAGTTTTGTAATTCTCCCTTTAAAATATGTATTTGTTATTCCTTTATTTATTTTTGTCTTAATTAGCTATATATGATTTTAAAAATAAAAAAATTTAGATTGTTATAGATATTATTCTTCGAATAATTCACGTTTTTTTATTTCGATATGATTTTTTTATCAAATTTTGATTTTATTTGTTAAAATTTTAATGTTGAAACTAAAATCAATAGTTATTAAAGATATTTCACGATTATTATTGTTTTCATATTTTGTCCTATATAAATCTTGAAATATAAATTGATTTTTTGTTTATTTATTTTATTCTTTTTTGTAGAATATTTTTTCGAATTTTAAGTTTAAAATTGATGAAGATATTTAACGAATATTATTGTTTCCATATTTGTTTCCGTTTTTAATATTGTAATTTAATTTTTTTATTAATTTTTTTTTTTTTTTAAAGTTAATTGTTAAAAAAATATTCGAAACCATAAGTTATATTGAATGGCAACATACATTGTAAATAGAATTTTCTTATTGTCCTTTTTGTAAAAATGTTTTTTTGTCAACGTTTGGGCCACAAATGGTCGGTCCATTAGTCAAACCTACACTATTGTAGGCGCGAGAAATCGATCCCGGGTGGGTGGTGCTACCTGCTTCATGTGAACTTATGACACCCCCTAGACCAACGCCATTTCCCCGTAAAAATGTTTTCCTTTTAATAAGATGAGAAAAATAAAAGACATTATCCTTTCTTTTAATGGAGCTCCTTAGCTCAATCAATCTCATAGCACTGCTTCTTCTCCCCTTTCTTGTTCCCAAGATATGGCAATCTTGTTGGATCCTATTTTTGCAGCCACGGATTGTATCAAGAAGATTCAAGAAACAAGGAATATACGGTCCAGAGTACAAATTCTTGTACGGAAACCTCCCCGAGATGAAGAAGATGAAGAAAGAAGCTAAGCTTACGGTTCTTGATCCGAATTCAAACGATATCTTCCCTCGCGTAGTTCCTCATTATCACCATTGGATGTCTCAATACGGTACCGTTTTATGTCAATATACAAAATGTTTTTTTGATCTTTTTTGACTTGATTACAAACAAAATTGTATATTAGGAGATACATTTTTGCATTGGAATGGAACAAAACCAACGCTATGTATATCAGATCCTGAGCTAGCGAAACAGATATTGAAAAGCAAGTTTGGTTTCACTGCTATACCAAATACAAGACCAGAAGTCTTCCTACTCTTCGGTAAAGGACTTACCTTTATCGAGGGTGATGATTGGGTTCGTCATAGACAAATCTTGAAGCCCGCTTTTTCAGTTGACAAGCTCAAGGTTTTTTTTTTTCTTTTTTTTGTATTTTTGACAAAAAATAACTTTTATTGATATTTATTTTTCTACTTATAAAAATTGGTAGATCAAAACAAAATTGATGGTTGATTGCACCTTGAGGATGTTGGAGGAGTGGAGAAAACAAAGGAATGGTGAAACTGTGTTGAAGATAGAAATTAGAAAAGAGTTCCATAGATTAACCGGCGATGTTATAGCCACCACCGCGTTTGGAAGTAGTTACGTGGAAGGAATTGAATTGTTTAGAGCACAAGACGAGCTCGAGAATTACTATGTTACCTCTCTTACAAGCGTCTACATCTCCGGAACCAAGTACACTACTATAATCTCTATAACTTAAAATTTGATAATATTATTACAAATTTTTAACTTTTGCGGTCTCGAGTTTGATTTTTAAAGTTGATATTAATTAGTAAAACAATATAGTCTCGACGTTATTAATTTATTGAGGTTTTAGTGTGAATCTAATATTTTAGTAGTATGTGTAGACAAATATGTTCTTTAAGATTTTTAAGTTATTGTTTTTTTTTTTTATGTTACAAGATACCTTCCTACGCCTACCAACCGCCAACTTTGGAAACTCGATAAAAAGGTGAAAGATTCGATCAAAAGAATCATAGAAGAAAGGCTAAGTTCAAAAAACTATGGAGATGATCTTTTGGGGATTATGTTGAAAGCTTCAACATCTAAGGAGGATGAGAAAAAAATGAGCATGGATGAGATCATAGAAGAATGTAGAACTTTTTACTTTTCAGGACAAGGAACTACTTCGATTATGTTGACATGGACTACAATGTTATTGAGCTTGCATCAAGATTGGCAAGAGAAACTTCGAGAAGAGGTTTTCAATGAATGTGGTAAAGACAATCCCCCAAATTCGGACACCTTCTCCAAGCTCAAACAAGTAAACGCTTAATCTCTCACTGTATTTTTGTTTTTGTTTTTGCGGTTGGAGAATATATATATATATATATATATATATGGCTATTGTTAAGTTTCGTAGGCTTTAATCTCAAAATAAATTGGCAATATGAGTTAATTGACTAATATATCTATATGCTAAGAGACCCCATATATATCATTGTTTTCTAGCCATTAATCTCGAGCTTATTTGGTTAATCATACATGACCTATTTCATGTCATAACACATTGAATTGGATACTAATCCCATATTTAGTTTCATAGGATTTGAAGTAAAAAAAAGAACAATTGAAAATAAATAAAGAAATAGGCACATATCACTTATATATTAGTACTTTTATCTTTATATTTCTAGTAGTTTCTTGTGACTAGAGAGATCTATTTGTCTTGCAGATGAACATGGTGTTGTTGGAGTCACTTCGTTTGTATGGGCCCATAATCAAAATGTTCCGAGAAGCAACACAAGACATGAAGGTAGGGAGCTTGGAGATCCCCAAAGGCACAAACATAATATTCCCGTTTCTAAAGATGCATAGCGACAAGGCTATATGGGGAGAAGATAGCAAACAATTCAAACCTTTGCGATTCGAAAACGGTGTTTCTCGAGCCGCAAATCACCCTAACGCTCTCCTCGCATTCTCAATCGGACCAAAAACTTGCATTGCCCAAAACTTTGCCATGATGGAGGCGAAAACCGTTCTCACATTGATCCTTCAACGGTTTCGGCTAAGCATTTCCCCGGAGTATAAACACGCGCCAGTCGATCACTTCAATCTCTATCCGCAATACGGCCTACCCGTAATCCTTGAGCCTATGGATAGTATTGCTCAATGAGGAGGAAAAGAACAAAGCAAGATTCTCAACAAATTTGGTCAACTTATTCTACATTTGGACGTGATCACAAACAAAGGTTAAGTTGATGTAAATCTATAACATTATTTGACAAATCAGTTTTTTATGAGGTAAAGTACTAGAAAAACAACGATATATTTTGGGCCAAAAAACTATTATGAAAAAATAATGTAAGTAACTAGATACGGATCCGCACGTACGTGCATAGGCATGGGCATTCGGGTATTCGGTTTGGTTCCGGGTCCGAAATTTCGGTTCCGGGTCGGTTGGGTTCTTGAATCTATTACCCAATCACTACTTTTCAATATTTCGGTTCGGTTCCGGGTCGGTTCGGTTCTTTGTTTGAGGAACCGAAAAATATCCGAAATTTTCGGTTCCAGTTCGGTTCCGGGTATTTCAAACAAAAAATAGAAAAAATACCCGAAAACAGAAAATATACCCAAAAAAAGTTCATAAAAATACCCAAAATTATGAAAAAAACCCGAAAATTGAAAAAAATACCCAAAAACAAAAAAAATACCCGAAAAAGGATAATAAAAAATACCCGAAGTTAGAAAAATACCCGAAAATATAAAAAATACTCAAAGTATATAAAAATATTTCGGTTTTTTGGTTCTACCCATCGGTTCTCGGTTCGGTTCCGGTTCCTACCCGATACCCACGGTTCTTAAGTTTAGGAACCATCGGGTATTTAGGGTGGAACCGGAACCGGAACCGTTTTTTTCGGTTCTTCGGTTCCGGTTTTTCGGTTCCGGGTATTTTGCCCAGGCCTATACGTGCGGTTTAATTTTTTGTAATTTTTAAATAATAAGATATATTTGTAAATTTATATATTTAAAATTATTTGGTAAATAATATATTAAAAATGTCGATTTTAATTATATGTTTGTGGTATTTTGTGTCATAAAATAAATGAATATATTGTAATTTTTTTTATGATACGACCCGAATTATATGTTTGTTACCTCTTGGATTATATAATTATATCTCATAAACTATGTTTTATATTTTCCGACCCGTCACAAAAACTACATATATATATATATATTATACATAAATTAAAATTGATTTTAGTCTCATAACAATTATTATTCGTGATTTTCAAATTCGTTATGTGATTTTTAATGACCCGTTACAAAAATTAAATGTGTAGATCATAGTTGTTATTCGTATGTGAGGTTAAAAATTTAATATCTACCATTATACCTAGATTCAATTATGAAATTAATCTGTAAAAAAATACTTTACTTTATTAATAAATTATTTTATAATTATTTTTTTGATATTATTATTCGATTTATTATTTTTAACTTTTTTAGAATTGAAAATGTTTATTTTTATTTTTTTATATTAATAATATTTTTCTTTCCTTTTTTGAATATTTTTGTGTTTTTTGTGTTTCCTATTTTAATGTTGAAATTAATATGTTTTCCTTTTTTGTATTTAAACATAACTATATGTTATATTGAGTGGCAATATTGCAAATAGAATTTTTTTTTGTCCTTTTTACAAAAAATGTTTCTCTTTTAATAGTTAAGATATATAAATTTAAAAATAAAGCAAGTTTAGATTGTTGTAGATATTATTATTTGAATAATTCAAGTTCTTTTATTTCGATATGAAAACTATTATCAAATTTTATTTTATTTGCTAAAAATTTGTTTGATTTTCATTTTGAAATTTAAATCATTTGTTATCAAAGAAATTTCAGGAATATTATTGTTTTCAAATTTTGTCCTATATAAATTTTGAAATTTTAAATCGGTTTTTCTTTATTTTCTTTATTCTTTTTTGTAGAATATTTTTCGAATTAAAAGTTTAAAATTAGTGAAGATTAAAATTTGAATGATTCTTGTTACCAAAATTTTCATTACAAACATTTAAACTATATTATGAATTCTTTTGGGCCTTTGTAGTGGGCTTAAAATTGTAATTTGTGAAAATAATTATAAACATAGGTTATGTTAAAAAAAAATGTAGTGGCATTACATTGTAATTAGAATTTTTTAAAGGGTTTTTTACAAAAATGTTTTCCAATTAATAGATAAGATGTATAATAATTTCTCAATAATGAATTAAAAAAATATTTTATGTATTTTTTTGTTTTTGTGTATGACGTGGGAAACTACCTAATGATGTAACTAAATAAACAAAAATGAAGACACCACCAAAAGATGTGATCACAATATTATGTACAATTGATATTTTGTCTATGATTGAAATAAAATGTATAATAAATTGTCACTTTCTAGAAAATAAAGACAAGTGTTTTATTTTATTTTTGGTTGAAAGAGAGGTTGTACTTTCTAATATTATTAAACGAAAATCAGAAACTACAGCCGAATGAGCCGAGGACTCGCAAAACCTTCACTATCGTCTATAAACAATGAAACTACATCTAAAGGAACTAACTCAAATAAATGTAAACCAGGGTGCAAACCAAACACATAGTTAGCTAATCCGTCGGCAAGACGATTCGCTTTCATATACACATGACAAAAAAGGACTCTCCAGTCCCGTGAACAAAAGCCTTGACACATACGCACCAGGAACGACAAAGGATGCGCATTGTTGATCCCCGTCTGAAGAAACTTAACAACCATCTCCGAATCCACTTCGACCACGACTCTACGGAACCCCTTATCCCAAGCTACTATGAGACCATAGTACACTCCCCAAAGCTCTGCTATAGGCACTGAACACACACCAATGTGTAGGACAAATCCACCTTGCCACCTACCATCATTGTCCCGCACCACACCCCCGTCGTTGCAACGCCTGGATTCCCTCACGATGCATCATCGATATTCAGTTTAACCCAACTCGCCTCCGGCTTAACCCAAGCAATCATTCTTTCTACAGTAGCAGCCCCATGAGCATATTTTCTTCTTTTCTGATGTGACGTAGTCACTTCCATTGCAGCTCTCTTGACAAAGCCGATTCTATCCATGTACTTTACCGTCGAGCCGAAGACATCCATACATCTCCACTTCCAGCTCCACCACATTGTCCTAGAAAACGTCGTTTGCCAAGACATCACGTCAATGCCTTTCGTTATCGGTTCTAGATTCTCATATAACCACTCGAATAAGGTTTATGAGAAGAAAGCACGTCTTTTTTGAGCGGTCACTAGTCTTGTCCAAAGTCCTTCAACTGTTGGGCAATCGCGAAGCACATGTATGGTGGATTCGTTATCACTTTTACATACTTGACATAATTCACTCACCTCCAAATGTCGTCTTACTCTCTTGATTCGTCATCAATACTTGCTTGAATGTTAACCAGAGGAAGACACGAACTCGCTCCGGTGTTATGACTGACCAAACACGGTCCCACAATAACTTCATACATGGCCGTGGTGTATTATCTTGGCCTAACAAGTCATACGCTGACTTGACCGTAAAGCAACCATCGATGGGTCCCATCCAAGATAATGTGTCTCCTACTCCAAGAAAGCCATTTAGCACGACTGGACTTAAGCGTAAGGTAATGTGTCCTCGTAGATACGGTGCGATGTTACCCATGATCCAACCAGAGCCCTCATCCCATAGCTTGATAGCTTTCTTCCATAACTCATTATATGGAACATGTGTTGTGAGCAAGTCAATCAACGGTGTGTTCATAAGCCATTTATCACACCAAAAATTAATTAGCTCCCCATTACCTGGAGCCCAGCCAATGCCTTTTGAGATCACTTCACTCAGTCCCACAACCACACTTCTCCATGTGGATGACCAATTATTACGCTTAAGCAACCAAGAACAATCATGGACCTCACCCACTTTGTATTTCTTGCGTAGTACCTTCGCCCACAAGCTATCTTTATCTTGTAAAACTCTCCATCCTAGCTTCAATACGAGTGCTTTGTTCATCTCTCTCGCCGATCTCAACCCCAACCCTCCTTCCGACTTCTTCTTGCACATGTTTTTTCATGCCACTAAGTGTTGCTTTTTCTTTTCCGGGGAACTACCCCATAAGAAAGTTCTCAATAACTTTTCTAGTTTCTCAAGAGTTGTCGTTGGGAGCATAATAGTGCTCATGGTATGTGTTGGTAAGGCTGAAAGTACAGCCCTAGTTAGTGTCAACATCCCGACCAAACTCAAAGTTATTTCTTTCCACCCCGGAAGCCGAGACGAGACTCTCTCAACTGTTTCTTCGAAGGTGTCTTTATTGATACATTGCAATATCGGCATCCCGAGATATTTACCAAGGTCTAACGTCACTCCAATACCACTCTCTTCACTTATATGTTTGGCAAGTTCGCGGCTTACATTCCCGGAGAAGAAGATTTTATATTTTTCTAAGCTCACTTTTTGCCCCGATGCAACACAGAATCTCTCAAGAACTCGTCGGATAATGCGAACTTGCGCTACTGATGCTTCACCGAACAGGATCAAGTCATCCGCAAATCAAATATGTGATAGTTGCAGACCTCCTCGCGACAGCCGAATAGGTTTCCATTCTCCTTTCCCAATAGACGCGTCAATTAGGTGACATAAATGTTCGAGGCATAAGACGAAGAGGTACTAAAAAAAAATTCATATAGCCACGGCCGTATCGGTGGCTATAGCGTTAAATCCGTGGCTATACGCTCGTGACTAAAAAAATTCGTGGCAAACCGTGACTAAATAGCCACGGATTATTTCTATAGCCACCGATACGGCCGTGGCTATATGACTTTTTTTTAGTAGTGATGGTGATAACGGGTCTCCTTGTCTTAATCCCCCTCAAGGGTCTGAACTCTTGTGTCTTTTCTCCGTTCATCAAAACACTCATCGTTGTCTTTGTTACACACTCCATTACCCAGCTAAGTGTTTTATTTATTTAAACGGTTATGTGTTCTATATATATTCAATATTTGTACAAATCCAAGATTCTCGATGGAAATAAATACTAATTAATGTTGACAAATCTATAATAAGACTAGTGGAGATGTAGTCAGTCGTTGTTTGTTAAATATACTTTTACTAGACTTGTGTATTACTTCTTATATTTGTCCATCTATACTCTCTAAATGACAAATTTCCCGTTTATATTAGGGAAAATTTCTTATTAATACACCAACTAAATTATTATTAGTTTTTAATTTAATAAAAAGGAGAATATTACACTCAAAGATACTTTTATACAAAGTAATTACACATAAAGGCACTTCCAACTTTCAACATACTTTCACATAACAAAAGGTATATAATACCCTCTTTATAAAATGTTACGAATCCATGGTAAGTTGGAAACTCATTGTCTCACTCAAAGTCTCCTTATTTCGACAGACACTACAAATAAAATAAAAATTATCTTTTCTATTTTTGTATCAAAAATTTCACAAAACTAATTAATTATTTTTGAGGGTAAATCAATTATTTTCAGTTTGTCAACAAAAACTTTTAATTTTACACCACTAAGATTCCTAAACCGTCGACAAAATCTCTTAACTCTGACGAACCACCGCAAATTGTATATTTTCCGGGGAACCACTGTAACTAATCATATCCACAAACCTCTAAAATCTCATCTTTTAGATCTCGTTTATCCTCCTTATGGATTCATTTTTTATTTTCCTTGTATAATCTATGGTTATGTTATTGAAATATAGAGTTACAAGTGCAGATAAGAGTTTTGTTAATCAAAATTTAATCATGACATTTAGTTATGAAGAAAAAAGATTGAATTTATTTACGGATCACACTGGATCAATGTTTCTTTGTCTAGAAAAGAAAAGTAAAATGGACAAGAAGGATTTTAGGGTACGTGGCTAATACACGTGTCTTTGTGGATGTGCAGCCTATCATTATAAGACCACTATTTTGAGACTAACCTTACACAAAAAGTGAAAAACATTAAGCATAACCCCTAAAAATAACATTAGTGTGTATTATTTAATTTAGTAGGGTTTAGGGATTACAATTGTGTTTTACGGGTTAAGAGTTTAGCTTTTAGGGTTTCAAATTTTAGGGTATGTACACATGCTTTGGATAAGATACTATGTCCACCTGAGATTGTGTATGTGGACAGGGTTTAGTGGACATGTCGACCTGATATGAGTTTAAGGTTTAGGGATTGAAATTCGAATTTCACAGTTGTGTTTTAGGTTTAAAGATTAAGTTTCTAGGGTTATTATTAAGGGTATGAGAGTTGTCCATATGGATGGTTTAGTGGGATATAATGTAACCCATCCACAACTATGTCAAAATAATGCTTCAAGATGATAAATCCTCAATTATCATCTCTTCCACATCGTCATTCAACATTCATCACCATATACGATCTTCCATCATAATTTATCCAAATGAAATAGAGATTAATTAATAACCCACATAACATATTTGCAAAATGAACACAAACAATAGGAAATAAATCATACAAAAAACACCAAAACACAATAATGGACCTTCTCGATTCAATGAAGAAATGAAGAAGAAGAGACTCTATCCAATAAAATGAATGACAAGGTTGTACACCACACAAATCATAACTTTTAATCTCAGTCATTCAATTTTAAAAAAAAGTAAACAAATCAATGGCTCATAAAAAAACAAAAAATCAACCACATTTTATGTAAGAGAACAAACCTTAACCCAACAGTCCAGAGATTAATTAAATACCCGAATCGGGTAAAGAAATTTACTTTTTGAAAATCCGGAATCGAACAAAAATTTGTAGATATAAAAACATAGAATTATTCAAAATTTATTTAAATTAATAATATCTTAATTGTATATATAAATAATTAAATCAAATATATTCAAAATAAATAGCATTGTGCTTGTGTTAATTGATTTAACCAAACTTTATATATTTCAATATAAATGAATTTTCTTATTAGTAATCATATATACATTATATATAATAAGTCAAAATTAATGGGTCGATATAATCCAACTCAACCCATCAACTAAAATGGGTCAATTTATTTGAACCAAATGGGTTGATGAGTCAAATGGATTGATGAGTCAAATGGGATGAGTCATATTCAAATGGGTTCATGGGTCATTTGGTTGACCCATTTGACCTTCAAATTTAATTAATCAATTTAAATCTAATTACATAACAACAAAAAAAACTAACCAAAAATAAAAAATCGTAAAATCGCGTTAACGTGAAATCACATTAACGTCGAAATCGTCAAATCGTGTTATAGTCGAAATCGTGAAATTTTGTTAACGTCGAAATCGTGTTATCGTCGAAATAGTGAAATCGGGTTAATGTCGAAATCGTGAAGTCGCGTTGACGTCGAAATCGTGTTAACATTTAAATCGTGAAATTGCGTTAACTTTTAAATCGTGAAATCGCGTTAACGTCGAAAGCGTGAAATCGCGTTAACGTCGAAAGCGTGAAATCTCGTTAACGTCGAAATCGTGAAATCGTGAAATCGTGTTATAATGAAATAGTGTCAACGTCGAAATCGTGTTATAGTGAAATCGTGTTATAATGAAATCGTGTCAACGTCGAAATCGCGTTAACGTCGAAATCGTGAAATCGCGTTAACAAAATCATGAAATCGCGTAAAAAAAATCATGAAATCGCGTTAACAAAATCGTGAAATCGCGTTAATGAAATCGTGAAATCGTGTTATAGTGAAATCGTGTCAACGTCAAAATCGTGAAATCGCGTTAACGTCGAAATCGCGTTAAAAAAATCATGAAATCGCGTAAACAAAATCGTGAAATCGTGTTAACAAAATAGTGAAATCGCATTAACAAAATCGTGAAATTATTTTATCGTCGAAATCGTTAAATCGCGTTAACGTCGAAATCGTTAAATCAAGTTAACGTCGAAATCGTTAAATTGCGTTATCGTCGAAATCGTGAAATCGCGTTACCGTCGAAATCGTGAAATCGCGTTATCGTGGAAATCGTTAAATCAATATTTCATTCAAAAGTGTAAATTCACTTTTTACCGTGAAAACATGTAAAAATCATATGTTTTAACTTTATCATATATAACTAGGAAGTTACCCGCGCCAAGCGTGGGATAAAAATTTACGGAATAAAAGAATTTGGATCTCATGTAATCACGTTAAACGCAGAGTGTAAATTTGAATTATATATACAAAATATATTGTATTTTGGTTTTTATAATATTTTATTTACAAAAATTTATTATTATTACTATTTTAATATTTATCATCGAAAAAGATTATCATTGCCATTTCGATGTTGGATATTTACCATTACATATAATTTACTATTTATCATTGAAAAACAATAATTACATAGTGTTTTGAAACCATGATATGATCCGTTTAACAATGAAAAATAAGTCAATCCGGTATCTATTTGTCATAAAACTCGGACTATTAAAAACTCGGATAAAACCACTGAATTTTCAGGAACCGATGGTTCGAGTCAATCAATTTTGTGTTCAAGTTTCGTCATTTGACATGAACTTTGATGTTTAATACAATTTAAAAAAATATTATTGATGTTTATAAATGAACAATATGTTTTATCATTCATTTGTGCGAGAATATAACATACAAACTTTATGAAAATTGTAAAATTGTGTTTTTCATGGGCTTTTGATAATCATATTTTATGGGTTTAAATATTTTAAACATATTGTCTATGAAGGTTTAATCACTTTTTCATGTATAAACTTATCCGGAAATTGTTTGCTCAAATTTTGGGAATCGATGGTTCAACCGATGAGTCATAAATTATGTGTTCAAGTTTTGTCATTTGACATGAATTTTGATGTTAAAAACAATTTTACAAAATAATATTGTTATTTATAAATGAACAATATGTTTTATTATTATTTTGAATTTAATGTGATAGAAGATAACATATAAATATAAATATTAGAGAGATCTATTTGAAATTATAAATTGTGTTTTTTATCGATTTTTTAATATTATATTTTTTAATATTTTATGGGTTTTTCAATATGTTCTAAATATATTATCTATTTATTATATGAAGAGACTTTTGTGATAAATTTGAGCTTTTTATTTTGGGATTTTATGAGTTTTCAATGAATCTTTTAATGATGTGGGACCAGAATTACTTAGGTGATGACACGTAGGATTTTCTCACTCATTTTCTCTCTTCGTCTCCTCTATTCATAATATAAGATATGATAAGATTTAACGGGTCATCAAATTTCAATTAGCATTAGGCTTTTTATATTTAAATTTTATGAGTTTTTTATATTCAAATTTAATGGGCTTTTAATATTGGGTATGTAATCGATTGTTGTTAGTTTTTTAAAATCGTTCTAACGATGACACGTATTTTATTTCCATGTTTAACTCACCGAATGTTTCTCAATTAGTATATATAGGATTTTATGGGTCAATATTGGGTAACTCATTTACCCACTTGACCCAATAAATTAGATGGGTTGACCCAATCCATTAGTTATATGAGGTGAGTCAACCCATGACCCATTAACATCAAAATCATTACCCAATCCATTAGTTATAGAGTTAATTAGTGTTTTGGGTGCATTTTAAAAGATAATTTGTCAATTAGGTGATTTTAATGTAGTAATTAAATTTTAGGTAATTTTGTATGATTTCGTATTTAAAATGACAAATTTACCCTTATTCACAGAACTTATTCACAAAATCATTCACATAAAATCATTCATGGGAGGTCATTCACATTATTATTCGTCATTCACATGTATTATTTATCATTTACAGAGTTCATTGATCATTCACAGAGACAATTCATTATTCACAACGATCATTCACTCAAAATCATTCTCATAATACCATTCATAGACAATCATTCACGAGATTTGACAATTTCGAAGTTAATGGTAAAATTGTAATTTAACACGCGAAAATCACTTTTTAGCAAATTAAAATAAAAATCACCCAATTAGCAAATTTATGTCTCAAAATGTATCTCTTTTGCCAATTTTCTTTTAGTTATATGGGTGGTCGACCCATTAAAATCAAAACTATTAGGGTCATGGGTTGGAATGGGTTGGATGACCCATTTTTACATCCTTATATATACTATTAACTAGGTGGTTTGAACCGCGGACATAAATAAATTTCGAACAAAAATACATAAAAAATAATTAATATTGACATTTTTAAACGAATTCAGGTGGTACATTAATGATGATTCAAAGTATATGCTAACATCACAATGAGGTAAAACCAAAATAAAAAATTTAATATATTATCCATACTAAAATGAAAACATGAAAAATAACAAACTTCAAAAAATGTAGCTTTGTGTTTTACGGTGGACTTATATGATTTAAAATACAAAATTTGTTTTAATTTTATAATTTTTCGCTTTTGTGAAACAATTATAATCGTGATTAAAGATTTTACATAAAAATTGTTACAAATGTAAGTCCGTGTGCTACAAAAGCTATGTTTGTTACATATTTTTTTCTACGAAATAATAAGTTTGATATTTAAAGAGACGTAAAAGGTATATGTTCACAAACTAATTTGGTTAATAAAAACAAAACATATTCAACAAAAATCGTTCTATAAAAATGAAAGAAAAACTCATTAAGGAAGATGTTAATAATTATAATACTTTTGGATTACGAAAAGTATAAAATTGTATGATATGGTATAAAAAGTTTTAGATTTACTTATTTATAACAATAAATCAATATTTATCTAACATTTTAAAAGAAATTAAGTTTACAATATTTACATAAATATTAAAAAACTAAGAATCAATTTGAATTATAACGAATGTAAGCAAAAATCAGATGAGGTTACATCTAGTATCATTTATAATAATTATATTAAATCATAATTTAAATTAAATTCTCAAAATATTGACATCGTATACCTTTTTAGGAAAGTATTATTGAAATTTTGAAATATTAAATTAATAAATAATATATGATGATATAAGCAATTGAAACATAAACATAAAATTGGGGAAATAGGTATATTACAAGACATAAAATTGCTAATTGCGTGATTTTCTTTTAATTTGCTATAAGGTTATTTTGATTTTTTAAATTACCATTTTACGCTTAAATATCGTGAATGGTTGTGTGTAAATGTTCATATGTGAATGATTTCGATTGAATGATTGTTGTCAATGATGATTGGTCTATGTAAATGATAAATAATATATGAGAATAAATGATTTATGTCAATGGTGAATTGTTAATGATCTCCATGAATAATCAAGCTTTTAAAATTTTAAAAGGGTGTAAATATGTAAAAAAATTGAATTAGGTAGAGTTTTGTAAACGAAAGGAAGAAAATGTGTAGTTTTGTGAACTCCTCTAAATTTTAATATAAGGTAATGTTAAATAAAAAAAAACATTCCTATTTAATAGGATTAAAAGAAAAACGAAAAATAAAATAAATATGTATCATAATGAAAAAATAAAATGTTATAAATATTTCAATTTTATGATAATCCATCATACAATATTAAAAATATTTATTTATTTAAAAAAAATTAGGTTATAGAAAGTTTTAATTATTTAAAAGTATTTTATTAGAATATTCAAATCGGTTATGTAAATAAAAAACCAAAAGTATCCAAAAAAATTAAAAAATCTAAATAATTAATACTTTTATATACCTTTGTGAGACGTCCTGCTAATTTTGTGACGAGTCAAAATGTATCCTACATAATTTATGATATATAAAAAAATTAATATTAGAACATACATAATATATGATTAAATTTTTTTTATTCAACAGGAATCATTAAAAAAGTAATATAAAATTAATTTTTGTAAATATTATTCACGTGCGCACACGGGTAAGAATCTAGTCTAATCTATTAATTGGGAAAAAACTTTTATAGGAAACCTTTAAAAAATTCAAATTTACATGTAATGCCATTGAGTTAAATATATAAATTTAGTGTATAAAAAGGATAAAAGTGTACAAAAAATAAAGTGCAACAATAGGTAGGATCGTACATGCAAAAAATAGGTAATAATATTTTACTTCGAATTTCAACACATTTTTCGCCACAATATATTTCTCCAAGCAAAAAAATAGGAAATATTCATTTATTTCTCAACAAAATAGTTAACTTACCGAGTAAAATAATTATCCCAACAATTAGTTAGTTCATTATATTTTGAAAGAAAAATCTAAGTGGAATATGCTTTCGAAAATTCTATAATCATTTAATCCCTCTCATCTATACTATTAAAAGATAAGACAAAACGCCTACGTGTCGCGACGAGAGAGCTTTTAGAATATTTTTTGCGTTTTAGTCCTTATAATTTGAACTAATTTTCTCACCCAATTTTAATATATTTTACTAATCTATCTATACTATTAAAAAAATTCATATAAAATATATTTTAGGTTTATCTAGCATCTACATATTGTAAAAATCGACAATACACAATTTTAAATATATTTTAGTCCCATTATTGGAATATATATTGGGAGAATTACAAAACTACACCATTTGAATTACATTTCACAAAACTACATCATTTCAAAAATACTTCACAAAACTACACTTAAACACTCAAAATTAAATTCAAATAAACCCTACCCACACAATCCTACCCCCTTAATACTATACCCTAAACACTAATTAGCAAACCCAAATGAAAAGATTTTAATTTTGGTAATTTTTAAAAGGGTAAATCAAGCTTTAAAAATTTTAAAAGGTTGTAAATATGTGAAAAAATTAAATTAGGTGTAGTTTTGTGAAGGAGGGGTTGAAAGGGTGTAGTTTTGTGAATTCCTCATATATATTTTACATAGGTCACCCAATCATCGACATACGCAATTTTTGCGTTTATGTCCTTATATTTTATATATTTTGCGTTTATACCCTTATATTTTTGAATAACTTTTTGTCATAGATAAGTTCGGTTATATTATTTAGTTTTTGTTTATAGAAATATTGTTGGGTTTTTTTTTTATTATCGATCAAATATTGTAGTCAAAGATATTAATATTGATTTGTTTTTACGAAATTACTTTTAACAATTTTATTTTGTGTCGATCTAAATCTACGAAATATTTCTATCTCGTGTCTATCTTTTCGCGATATTTGCGTGTCTGATTTAATTATCTTAATATAAAAAATATCATACATTTTAAAATAGATTAAGTTTTATTTTATACGATGATAAAAATATTTTATGAAATAAGATATGTTAAAATGTTTCAAGTTCTTTTAATTATTTTCAGAAAATTCCAACGACTATCACATTCTTTAATATTTTTGTATCTTTTCATTGTGGTATATGTATATATATGTGAATATGGTGATATATATAAAGTTTGGATAATTTGTCGTAAACATATATTTATATTTATAGTTAAATAAGTATATATTTATATCTAAAATAAATTGTATTCGTTATACAATATTTATTTATTTTCTAAGATTAATTTAAAATGTGAAATAATTTTTTTTTATTATATATGAGTCTCATTATATTATTAAGGATAATAAAACTTTGTAACTAAAAATAAGAATAAGACTTTACAAAAGAAACGTGCACAATAAAAAAAAACACAAAGAAGTCTTTCAAAACTAATAATCTCTAAAAAACATGCTTCTATAAGGTAAATAATGGGAGTTGTAAATGATATCAATAAATATGTACTTTTAACCAGTGTTCAAAAAATCGCTAGGCGCTAATCGGGCGGTTGAGGTAGGTCTGGCGCCTAGCGAAAAAATCGGAGATTAATCGGGGACTAGTTTTGGTACTATTAATACAATTATTCATCATATATTTAAGATATTTTATTTAAATCTATTAAATTCATATATAAAAACTTTAAAATTTTATTAATGTAACTATAAACAATATAATAAACAGATTAACATCATATTTTAAATATTATATCATATATTTTTTTCCTAATACAATAGTGAAAGAAATTATAACTAAAAATTATCTAAAAATAATATTAATAAGTTTTTATTGATTTTTTTTTTTTGTCAACATTTGGGCCACACATGGCCGGCCCATTAGGCAAACCTACACTATAGTTTTTATTGATTTTAGGTGGATATAATATAATTATTTTAATTTATTAAACCAATAAATGAGATATTTGTTCTTGTAAATAATCGAATTAAGGCGAAAAATAATCGAATTAGGCGGAGATTAATCGGATTAGGCGGAGATTAATCGGAACAAGGATTTTTAGGAGGCCTAGGTGTTAATCGGGGCGGATGACCACCGCCTAGCGCCTAGGCGGGGAGTAATCGGACCTAGGCGGAGATTTTTAGAACAGGGCTTTTAACTATTAATGTCAGAAATATTTTGCTACAATTCTAACACAATTATACGATACAAGTGTTGTAGCATTTGAAGATTCGAGATTACAAATATGAGTTTTGTTATTGTTCTTAACTTATTTTTAACAATGGTGTGTTTTTATTAATCTCTGTTCAATTTAATGTAAATTTTTAAAATAATTTTGTGTATTTTTTATCGCAGTTCGATATTTTGGAGAAATCTAACACCTTTTCATTGATTATATCGAATTTCTTATCACTGACGATGATAGTTATTGGATTAAATCAATTTTAGTTTATATATATGTAATTATGAAACGGGTCTGAAAATATCATATATAATTTATTAAATATAACTAAATTACATTTTTAATATCAAAAAGTACATAAACATAAGTTCAAATTTTATTGAAAATTATCGATGTATAACAATGAACACTAGTAAAAAAAACCAAAATACCAACGAAAATTTCGTGGGTAACAATGAAGAATTTTCGTGGATTTTCGTGGGTAAAGTCACGAAATCGTGGATAGAGATTTTTGTGGGTTTTCGTGGGTAAGCCTGTCCACGATAACCCACGAAAATATTCGTGGGTAGCTTACCCAAGAAATCCCAAGTTTTAAAACGCGACAAATTACCCACGAAAACCCACGTTTTATTCTGTGGGTTTCATCTGAAGCTACCCACGAATTCCCACGATTTTTTTCGTGGGTATGATGAATTTAATTTTTTTTAAAATAAAAACCGATTTTGTTTTTAAAATTTATAAATGTATATAATAAAATTAAAACTGAATGAAATAGAAATAAAATTATGTTTTTAAACGCAAAAACAAATTGTTCAACAAACATAAAAGTTTTAAAATTAAAAAAATCATCCTCGCAAATCAAAATAAAACTACGCGATATAGTGGATACCGCCAAGATTGTGCAGCTGACTTGGATCGAAGTCGTCGAGTTGGTTCCTTTCATCGTCTTTTCCTTCCATTCGTAAAATACGAGGTCCTCGAAGATGGGATCCCAGTAGAAGTTTGCCTACAACTCGCAACCACCATTGTTAATATAAAATCTTATACAATAAACACTTAAATATTTTAAAACTTTAACTTACCACGAATGTTTCCCACCAACTCATAATTTTTTCAGGTTTGTTATTTTTTACACCGGTCCAATTCTTCCAAGGACCTCAAAAATTACCTTGCCACGTCCGTCTTATAAAATTGGTGACCGAGTCATCGATCCCAATCCTTAATAAAAATTTGTAAAATGTGAGAAATAAATTTTTAAACACAAAACATTATACTTGTATAAATATATATAAGTTGATTACCATAGTCCTCCGTTTTCCTTATAAGGATGGAGGAGAGGTTGTGATCTCGTAATAGGTGCTTCGTATACCACTTGTAAACGGTAACAATACTCAACCAAAGCACCCCTGGCAGATTGGGGAAGATCGAAATGCGGTCCGCTAGAAACAGAGTGGGTACCCCTAGACGAAGACATAACTACAAATGGAATGGATCAAAAATCATATATCTTTGATATAAACTTTAAAGCGAATTTTAAACTTGTACAAGTCTAAGCTATCAAAAGTATACAAAAGTAAACATGTCGACAAATTCTTAATTGTTCAAGTTTTAAATTAGGGGTGGGAATTAAAACCGACCCGATTTTTCCGAATCGAACCGGTTAAAGGTTAAAATCGGGCCAGATTCGGTTATTGCTTAATAACCGATCAGTAGTGAACAAAATTAGAGATGGTTAGTGGTTCGGTTCGGTTTGAGAGAACCGAATGGTTACCGAAAATTAAACCTAATACTTAAAATTTGTAGAATGATTTTTTAGGATTTAAAAGGATTTAATAAATTTAATGCTTTTAAATGATGATGTGTCAACGCTTGAAGAACTTCCCTTGTTCTTTATATATAGGATTTGCATGTTATGTCTTTAAGAATGACTTCTTGCAGCTTTTGTATTAATTATTTTTGGACAATTCGGTTATTTTTAACTTAATTTTGAGTTATTTTCGGAACAAAATTAAATGCAGATAACCTACTTGAACAAACCGAATATCGAAACGAACGTCGAGACCTAAATATATTTGTAGTTATTTTACTATACATTTTTTTTGTTGATGATTAGGAATCTATGTACTCAGATCTAACTATATCTTAACTATAAAAGAGAAACATTTTTATAAAAAGGATAAAAAAATAATTTATTTACAATGTTGCCACTCAAATAGTTTATGGTTATGTTTAAATTTAAAGAAAACAAAAAAGAAAAACATATTAATTTCAACGTTAAAATAGGAAACAAAAAAAACGAAACAAAACTATTTTTAAAAAAAGGAAAATATTATTAATATCAAAATAAAAATAAACATTTTCAATTTCAAAAGGTTAAAAATAATAAATCGAATAATAAAATCTAAAAAAATTAATTACAAAATAATTTATTAATAAAGTAAGACAATTTTTACGAATTAATTTCATAATTGAATCTAGGGATAATCGTAGATTTTAAAATTTTAACATCAAATATGAATAATAATTATGATCTCCACATATTTTAATTTTTGTAACAGGTCGTTAAAAATCACAAATCGAAATTGAAATCACGAATAATAATTGTTATGAGACTAAAATCGATTTTAATTTATGTATAATATATATGTGTAGTTTTTGTGACGGTTGAAAAATATCAAACATAGTTTATGGGATATAAATATAATAATTTTAATTAATAAGTTACAAGTGACTTCAACAATAACTGCAACATCTAATGATTGATACATACCCAAAAGCTAACGTGTCATCACCATAAAACTCAACAATTTATTCTCACTAAATCTGAATAAAACAAATTTTTACTCGATAAACAGTTATAATCGACAAGAAAACAGTTTTCTAAAATTTTCTACCAAGAAAACAGTTTTATAAAACTTCGATGATGTCTTTAACCTCTATTTCTCAACCGCTTTTCCATATACATCACATGTCCGTGATCTTTTAAAACCTAAACTATTTTATCTTTTCAATTTGTTTTTAATATATCACTAGATGAGGACCCGCACGTACGTGCGAAATTTAATAATTTATATATTTTAAATTATTTAGTAAAAAATATATATTAATTTTTTTTCATCGACTTGGATTATATGTATATAATCTCTTATTTCATAGAATATATTGAATAAAACATGTGGATTGTGCGGGTAACAAATAAAGTAAGGTTTAACGCGGGATTCGTCCGCGTATTAGAAATATTTAAATTTTTTACCCCATGATATACCTTCCAAGATGTCTTAATACAAAGTTAAAAATTATTTACTAAATTATATTTAATATAAAGTTCAAAATTATATTTATGTATAATTTATATTTGGAATATAAATATATTATGAATTATTTATGCTATTTTTGACCCGTTGCTAGATTACACATAAATATTTGTGCATAAATTGAATTCGATCTAATCTCATAACCATTATAATTCGTTTAAATTTGTTTTGTGATCATGTAACGACCCGTAACAAAACTTAAAGGGGGAATCACAAAACTACACCATTTGAATTGCGTTTTACAAAACTATGACATGCCAAAGTTATTTTGAAAAACTACATCTATACACTCAAAATTAAATATAAATAATACCCCTTTAATACTATACTCTAAACACTAATTAGCGAAACCAAATGAAAAGATTTTAATTTTTGTAAAATTTTAAGAATAAATTAACCTTTTAAATTTTTAAAAGGGTGTAATTATAGAAAAATATTGAATTATGTGTAATTTTGTAAAAGAAATGATGAAATGGTGTACTCTTGTGAATTTCTCAAATGAAAATATGTATTTGCTATTAAGATTGGGCCTAAGTATGGACTTTGTAAATTCTGTAAATTAGTCCAAATTGTAAACATAGGTTCGTAAAAAAATGTAGTGGCATTACATTGTAATTAGAATTTTTTTTATGGGCATTTTGCAATAATGCTTTCCAATTAATATATAAGATATTTTTCACACATAACTCCCTTATTTTAGAAATCCCCTAAATTTTCTCAAAACAAACTGTTTGTACGATTTTCAAATTATTTCTGTTGCCTCCTTAACAAAATAAATATTATTTTCTATCATTTTCCTCACATTTTCTTTTTGTCAAATAAAAATTCAATCTTTTCTTTGTTTCCTCTACATCCTTTTTAATGTTTACTAGATTTTTACCGGGATTAATATTTACGAAATATTAATTTGATATAATTTTAAATTATTTTTTTATTGATGCATTTTGAATAATAAATTTAATCATAAAAATGTATGTTCTAATATGAAAAAAAATTTATATACATTAATTATGTATAATATATTTTGATCCGTCGCAAAATTACGTATAACGTTTAAAATACTACCCTTAAATAATTAATTTTCGGATACTTTAAAATACTCTTAAATAAATAAAATTTTCTATACCTTAATTATGTTTTTTAAACTTTAAATATATTATTAATATTGTACGACATATTATCATAAAATTGAAATATCTATAATATTTTATTTTTTCATTATGTAACCTATTTATTTTTATTTTCTTTTTTTATAATTTTAATCCTATTAATTATGAACAATTTTTATATTTATCTTTTTAATTTCGTTTTCTGTTAATCCTATTTTATAGGAATATTTTTTATTTAAAATTACTTTATACTAAAATTTATACAATGACATTACATTTAATTAAAATAAAATTTTAATGTTTCTCAAAATTTGTTCTTCCCAATTAATAGTATAGATTAAAACTCATGGAATCGAGAAAAATAGAATTGCAACAATAAAACAATGGAGTTTCTGCACTTCTCTTTCATTTTATTTATTTATCTAATTTTCTTCTTCTAAAGTGTTTTTGTTAATTTGCATGAAACAGGTTTAAGGTGATAAAATTTTGAAAAGTAGAGTGAACTCAACATATATATATCAGATTTGAAGTTTGGAATTTGATATCAAGAATACGTGGAACAAATCTAGGCACTGGAAAAAAATTCATGGGTCAAAACTCAAAAGGTTATACTTAATTTTTCCTATTTGTGTGTTTACATGTTATTCGTATACAAAGATGCATGCTTACCAATGTCTTTCAAAATTAAAACAAAAACATAAATATAGTTATTGCAATATTATTTGTATTATGCGATTTAATCAAATATCAATGTAACAAAATTGAGTTTTAAATTATGAGTAAATAAAGATAAAATATTGCTTTATTTATTTATATTTTTCTAAAATTGATAAACAATATATACATATAATTTCCCGGGCAATACACTAGTAAATATATAATCTAAGAGATCACAAACATATAATTCGAGTCATCATCATAAGAACATAAAAATTTACAATATATTTATTTACTTTATGACACAAGATACCACAAACATATAATTAAAATTGATTTTTAATATATGATTTACCAAATAACTTTAAATATATAAATTTGTCAATATATCTTATTATTCAAAAAAAATTACAAAAAATAAACGGCACGTACGTATCTGTATTTAGTTATTCGTTTAAGTATAAAACAATAATTAATACATTAATATTATTCATATTTTTAATAAACATTTCCTCTCTTTTTTCCTTTACAAAACTTACAACAAAACATAAAAAATAAGACGTTACATCATTAAATCTATGAGCAACAGAAGAAGAAGCTTCCCTTTGTGTCTTTCTCTTCCGACAAATCACCAGTTTTCATAACTGTCTGACCAGAACCATCTTTGTCTTTTACATACATCAGAGAACAAGTTCCCGGAGACTCCGGCGACAAAACTATATTCTCCGACGAGAAAACCCGTCTAACGGGAGGAAGAACTATCTGTGGCGGCGAAACAGTGGGGAGGTAACGGAGTAGCATTTGAATGATTTCGGTGAAATTTGGCCGTTCGTTAGGATCTTCTTTCCAGCAAGAAGTTACAATCATACTTAAGTCTCCCGGTATGTCTTCCGCGCTCGGCCTCAAGTTCTATCAAAAGATTAACAACAAATTTAGTCACAATGGAGAGTTTTAAGCACCCGAGAAAGGCGATTTTATCTCACATAAACTACAAAGGATCTCTTGAAATAAGTAAAGTTGTTCAATCAATCCGAGTTTTCGGCTTGGTTTCAATTTGTGGCTTTAAAACTTACTATTTTTGAATAAGTAAATAAAGTAAAAAACTTAATATTTGTAGTAGTATTGAAACAAGAATCATACCAAACTAAAATGTGATTTATGTTTTGAGTTTCTATAAAACAAGTTTAAAAAGACACATCACCAAAACTAAATTGTCGATAATTATCGAGATATAGGCACGGACATTACTGGTAAATGGTCAAGTATTAGCCTCGTAGGGGTTGGGTAAGGGTATCGAAAAGAAAAATTCCTTAAAATACCATCAAAATAAGTTTTTCTTTTGAAAATACCATTACAAAGTTTTTTATACCAAAAATACCATTAAATTTTTTTTATAACAAAAATACCATCAAAAAGTAGTAGTTTACAAAAATACTACAAATACAAAAAACGAGTTTTAACACTTTTAGATTTTAAATTTTTTTATTTGGGTTCGCTATATACTGTTTAGGGTATAGCTTTGAAGAGTAGGTATAGTTTTTTAAAGGTTTTGAGTGTAATTTTAAAAATTTAAGATTTGTGGTATTTATGAGAAAAAAACTTTTTAATGATATTTGTAAAACTTACGAAAATATGTGCTAATTGTGTTAAAAAAACATTTTTTTAGTGGTATTCATAAGAATTGCCTATCGAAAATCATAACCTTAAAAACAGGTCGGGTAATATAGGTAACGGGTAAGGTACTATTAGACCTACAAAAAATCATACTGTTTTCTATTTTTTCAGTTATAAGCAAAATTGGATCCATTTTTAAACCATAAAAATAGACTTCCTTTGGTTCTCGGATCAGATATTTCGGTTTCTATGAATGATCGAGAGAGCTGAGTTTATATATATATACCTTGAATGCAGCGGCATAGGCGGCTTGTAGATTCGACATGCCTTCAAATGGTAACTTGTTGAGTATAAGTTCCCACAAGACAATAGCGAAGCTATAAGCATCGACTTTGTGGTTATAGTGTTTCTTCTCTCCTTGCCTCAACGTAACCGTACTGTAAAGCTGTTTCACATACCGCTATCGCCAATAAATAAAAAAAACTCGCTAAACATATATAAATATTTTGCAGGTTTATTAATAAAATAATTACCTCGGGGGCCATCCATCGGTATGTACCGGTCTCTGCAGTCATCATCTCCGTTAACGATTCTTCTCTAGCTAAACCAAAATCAGCTAGTTTCACTGTCTTATAATCCGCGGATAAGATCAAATTCTCTGCAAATACCAATACAAATCATAAGTTTTTTTCATATATACTAACGCGGTTTTGATTTTCCAATGGTTGTTTATAATTTCCAATTACCTGGTTTGAGATCACGGTGAATGATACCGTGGGAATGTAAACATTCCATAGCGCGGGCGATGTCAAGAGCGAACCCTATAGCCAAACGCATATCTAAACGATTTGGACGCAAGTTGACTAGATATTTACGCAATGTACCACCGAGTAGAAGCTCGGTTACTATAACCATCATTGGTTCTTTGCAAGCTCCGATAAACTATATATAAAAATCGATATCCGAAACTATTTATTTATAGGTATATTATACACATTAATAGACAAATAAACAAGATTGAGAGGAAGAAGAAAAGACGAAACCTTGACTAAGTTTTTGTGTTGGACTTTCGATAACATTGCAATCTCTCTACCAAATCGGTTATCTCTTTTCGCGATTTCTTCTGGTGATTCTCCTCTTTTAATAATCTTTATTGCCACTGTTTGGTTTCTATACCTGAAACACAAAGACAAAACATTCTCAATCAAATCTCAATCTTCAAGCTTAAAATTCTGTTTAAAGTATAAACAGAGAAACTACAAGAAACATACTATTTTGGGGATAATGATTCATGATTAACCCAAAAGACACAAAAACAAACATAAACAGTATAAGGACTAAACCAAATAAGCCTAACAAGTAACAGAATCAGATAAAATGTAAGCATAAACATATTATTTTGGGATAAATTATTCAAAATTAACCCCAAAAGAACACTAATCAAAACACAAAATAGTACAAAATCTAAACCAAAAAAACCTTAATAAGTAACAGAATCAGACAAAATGTAAGCAGAAGAAACAGAGATATGTACAAAGAACATAAACAACATTGTCTTGTGCTTAACAATAACACAAAAAAAAAGATTTAAACTTTCTACAAAACAAAGCTCATATAAACAAACCCAAATGGTCAAAAAAAGCTATAAACTCAAGCAAAGCAAAGATTATGAATTTACAAAAAAAAAGTCAAAGGCTTGACTTACTTTCCTTCATAGACTTTGGCATGAGCACCTTCACCGATCTTAGGACCAACAAAGAGATGACGTGGATCAACTAACCATTTATGATCCAATTCAAACTCTTCATTTGAGTAAAACCCACTTGCAGATCCCATTTTTTCACACACAAAAAAAATCAAAATCCAAACTTTTTTTTTATTTGGGTTCGGACAAAGAAACCCTAAGTAGAAGAGAGATATGTAATAAAGATGGGACCTTTTTGATTTTGAGTAAAAAAAAAAATTAAAACTTGTGGTGTTGGAAGTAATATACAATCACAATCAAAGATTAGAAGAAAGGAAAAGATGCCTTTTGTTTTTTTTAATTTGAAGATTCTTACGGAAGAAGAAGAAGAAGAACAAGACAAAACCCACTTCGTCAACTACATAAAGACAGAGATTTGTCTGGTTTTAGAGAGAGAGAGAGATGGAGAGGAGAGAGAGAGAGGAGGGAGGAAGTGAAGTTGACAGTGGAACTGAAAGGAGAACGGAGAAGAAGAAAAAAACACAGAGGAGATTTTGAGAAGAAATGGTCAAAATTTCGATGATTCGTGTTCGTTTGGTTAAAGATTGTTTTTGTTGAAATTAAAAAAAAAAGATTGCTTTTTTAGGGGTTTGTTTTTTTCAGAAAGGTCTTACAATACTCTAAAATAAGTTTTTGTTTTGAAAATATAATTACAAAATATTACCATTAAAATATTTTTTATATCGAAAATACTATCAAAAGTAATAATTTATAAAAATTTCATAATTACAAAAAACTAATTTTAAAACTTTTAGATTTAATTTTTTCTTTTAAAATTAGTTACATAGTATTTATAGTATAATTTTGAGTTTTAAAGGTTTTGGGTGTTATTTTGAAAATTTAAAATTTGTGATAAATAAAAAACTTTGTAATTGTATTTATAAAACTTTCTAAAATCTTAGTTAGTTGTGTTAAAATAACTTTATTAATGTTATTGAGGAGAATTGTTTTTTTTGCTTTTAAAAAATAAAATAATTAAAATAAATTAAAGAAATCAAAGAAAAGTGGGAATGCTTTTTCAGAAGAAAGTGGTGACAAGAAATGTCATCTCCTCGTTAGATAAACACTTACAAGCGTTGAACCATACCCACGAGTCATTTTCACATTTTTTAAGTTGGAAAGATAATTTAATTTAATAAACATTCAATTAAAAATATTAAATATAATGATTTTAAAAAAACTCCTTCCCAAAAATGTCTTCAATTCTGAAATTAATATTCAAAATTATAATTTTCCAGTTTATTGTCTAGTTTTTCTAATCACCTAATTTTTTTTTAAAATAACAAAGTATAATCTACAAAGGTTTATTTTACAAATCTTTTACAAACATGAGTTGGTTTTCAAAATAAATATTTTTTTTGCCATTTATAACATAAAATTGTAAAGTCTTTCAACCAAAAAAGTTAAACCTTTTCAAAATTAATTTATTTTTAAAAATGCACAATTTGTTGCTCAACTTTATCGCTTTTAACTCATTGTAGCTGTAGCTTTTGATTTTTTGCTGTAGAAATTTGGGTGTAGTTTTTTTTTTGTAGCTTTAAATTTTATTGCTGTAGGATTTTGACTGTAGAAATTGAGCTGTCATTTTTAAAAATAAAAGCATGATTGGGCAACTGTAGAATTTTTTTATGTCTAGTAAATATAAATAAATTATCAATACAATAAAATAAATTAACCGTTACATGTAAATTAACTAAAATATGTAAACATATAATCTACACTTTGTACATATATTTTAGAATATATATAAGAATATATTTCTTTGTCACAAAAACTCTTTTTAATATAAGTATAAATTTTTTTATTATGAAAAGTCACTTAATGTATGTTTAATAATATGTGTTATGTTTAATAAAGTTTCTAGTTTTAATCTTACATTGAATTATTTTACCTATCAAACTTCTACCTAAAGCTTATAAATAAATATTTTTTCAATCAATAAATTTAACATTTCAACAAAAAAAAATAAAAAAAAATATGTTTTATATATTTTATTATATGTTATCATATATTACATATATTGGACAATTAAAATAAACTTGATTGGAAAATTTATGTTGTATATTATTTATTTATATCTCATAATATATATTAACATTTTTTTATAAAATAACTAACCAAAATAAACTAATTTCCATAAATCATTTGATATGATATTTATTATTTTACTATTTAATTAAAATAATATAAAAATAAACTTATTGTATTAAATTTATATGATATTTATTGTATGTAATTTAAATACAACGTGTGAATTAATTTTGTTATATGGAATATTATATACATATTAGTAAACAAGTATTTTGTATTTAGTAAAAGAAACATAGAGTAGTTAAAAAGTTGCTCTAGAAAAACTTCTCTGCAGAGCCAAAAACTTTCCTTAAGACCATCTCCAATGTATTTCTCCATTTTCTACTCCAAAATGGAGTATCTACTCCAAAATGGAGATCTACTCCAAAATGGAGATCTACTCCAAAATGGAGAAGGGTTGGAGATGCTCTAATACAAGATAAAAAAAGATATGACTCTGAGTTTGAAAAATAAAAGTAAAGACCGATTGGTTGACGTTAGATGTTTTAGAAAGAAATAGAGCTCTGGAAAGCACCCAAAGCAACAACCAATCACCCCCAATATGTCATAAATTTACACCTGCCTTAGTTCATTCTATATTTACACTTTTTACAAAAATTAAAAGGTTACATTACTATTTAAAACTTTATCCAAATTAATTATTTTTCAATTTACTATTTGGTGTTTAGAGTTTATTTGAATTTAATGTTAAGAATAAGATTCATTTATAAAAATGAATTTGGGATAATTATAAAACTATACATGTATAAACTATTTCACAAAACTATACATTTTCAAAGTCGGTTTACAAACTTACACCTACACATTCGAAATTAAATCCAAATAAATTATACTTACAGAATTCTATCTCTTTATTATTATACCATAAACACTAATTAACGAACCTAAATGAAAAAAAAAATTAAAGAATAAATCAAGCATTTAAAATTTTGAAATAATGTTAATGTAGAAAAACATTGAATTATGTAAAATTTTGTAAAATACATAATAAAATATTGTAGTTTTGTGAATCCTTTAACGAATTTTGGATATATGTAATTGTATAAAGTGCAATTTTAAAGATATAGTTTTGTAATTCTCCCAATCATTTAAGCTAATTGGGTTTACATATTCATTTTAATTGCACTTTATCAAACTAAACATCTAAATTCACCGTGAAATATGTAAATGAAGAGTATGTCAGTAAATTTAACAAAAAAAAGAGTATGTCAGTAAATTTTTGCAGACTTATAAAACTTTTATAAATATATAAAATCTGCCAAACACCAACTTGTAGAATCTGCCGAATATTTGAAGAGTCTCTCACATATCCACTTATTCGTAATTCGTAAAGTCTACAAAATATTTTTTTTTTTGTTAATTAAGTCTACAAAATATTTGTTATATCTTTTAAAAACGAAGACTTACAAAGTTGCAATATATATTAATTTAATTGTAAGACTTTTGAAAAGTGTCATATTTTCGTACCATCTCCCGAAAGAGAATACTAAAATCTATACATGCATTAAATGTACATGTTCGTAAACGAGGGTTTTTTAGATAATTCGAATTAGATTGTGATTAAGTGTACTAGGGGCTAAGCCCCGCGCAAGCGCGGGATGTATGTGTATTTTGAATATGGTAACAGATATTTAACTAATGTTGAATCGATGAGAAAGGTTATGAGCTGAAGTAGGAGTGTGCAGTATTGTGACGACGAAAAAGACTGATATCAAATGTTAACAGTTGATGTATTTTATATTTGCTCTCCATCTGTAAGAGGCAAGTTTTAAATTGTGATAGTTCCTAATACTGTTGATGAAAATTTAAACCGGTGAACATATAGGGTGACAATTTTTTTATTTTTAAAGTTTGAATAATTGTTAGAAAATCTTAAAGTGAAACTTGTTCATAAATATAGACTGAGAAACCTATGCACCCTGAAGAGTGAATACATTTGTATATGCGAAGAGAAAACATAGAACAAACTGAATGCCTTAAAGAAAAAAGCGTTGTCATTAAAAAAACAAAAAGAGACGCAAAAACACAGACTTGACTTTAGGGTGGGTTCAAAATTTTAGTCACCTAAGATATCATGTTTAATGAAAGGAAGATAAAAGTAAACAAAGCAAAGCCAAACAACCACTATTAAGATAATAACACATTCCATGGCAAGGAGGACAAAAAATATCAAAGGAAGATACATTCGTTTAAGTTTGATACTTAGATGAAGAATGATGATAATGTTAGTGATAAGCAACACACACTTGCTCATCTTTTCTTACTTATTTCAAATATAAAGAATGTTTGAGTTAACACTAAACAACAACTTATTAGAGAAACCAAAGGTGCTCATAGAACCAATTAAAGTTTACAAATTTCAAGACTTTACCTCCAAAAAGTTTGGGATTAACATTGGTGACAAACATGACAAATTGTGTCTTATCACCCGACTTGAGGATGCCCCTAAAAACATACGCAACATCATCCCACAAAGACAAGTAAACAACCACCCTAAAAACATACGCAACATCATCCCACAAAGACAAGTAAACAACCACCTGACTGTTATGCCAATGATTGTCGTCAATTTCAGTAAGACGTAATAATGTGTGATGGACTTATTTTTCCTTTAAATAATTATTTTGAATTTAGTTATTACTAACTAAAACTAAATATTTGTAACTTTAATATCAGAAATTATATATTTACATAATTGCTAATAAGAATTATAAACCATGATAAGTTGAAAAATTACTTATAAAATACTTTTTTGAATTTCATTTCAATTAAAGGTATAAATTTAGAAAAATCCATCATTATTAGAAAAGTTAATAAAAAAAGAGTAAAGAATACTTTGACAGAGTTTTGGTTAATGACCCTTAAGTTGAAGATGATTTGAAGGGTTCCTCTATAAAAGTTTTTCTCAATTAATAGTATAGATATACACAATTCACTTATATTTATTTTAATTTGTTTTTTTTTAAATAGGGAGAATCACAAAACTACACCATTTGAATTACATTTCACAAAACTACACCAAATACTTCACAAAACTACACCTAAACATTCAAAATTAAATCCAAATAAACCTTACCCACACAATCCTACCCCCTTTATACTATACCCTAAACACTAATTAGCGAACCCAAATGAAAAGATTTTAATTTTGGTAATTTTTTAAAGGGTAAATCAAGCTTTTAACATTTTGAAAGGGTGTAGTTTTGTGACAAAAAATAAATTATGTGTAGTTTTGTAAATGAGGTGTTGAAAGGGTGTAGTTTTGTGAATTTCTCTTTTAAATATTGATTGTGACCTTATGAATTGTAAGATGTTTCTGATTTTCTTGTTTTTTTATTTATATCTTTTGTAAGAAAAATCTATCATTATTAGAAAAACTAATAAAAAAGAGAGTAGAGAATACTTTGACTATACCCTAAACACTAATTAGTGAACCCAAATGAAAAGATTTTAATTTTGGTAATTTTTTAAAGGGTAAATCAAGCTTTTAAAATTTTGAAATGGTGTAGTTTTGTGAAAAAATTAAATTAGGTGTAGTTTTGTGAAGGAGGGGTTGAAAGGGTGTAGTTTTGTGAATTTCTCTTTTAAATATTGATTGTGACCATATGAATTGTAAGATGTTTCTGGTTTTCTTGTTTTTTTGTTTTATATCGTTTGTAAGATTTATTTATTATTAGTTTTAATAGCTATTTAAAATTGATATACTTATATAAAAACAAATATTTCATAAATTTTTTTTTTCGGATTTTATTAATGTTAATGGGTTTTATCAAAAATATTTTAGTGATGTTGTTTATATTTTTTGGGATTTTATTTGAATTTTATTAGTATTAAATGGTTGTATTAATGTTTTTGATAAAAAAATAGTTGTATTAAATAATTTATTTTAATTATATTGTTTTAAGGGTGATGATGTGGCTTCTTGTGGGGAGAGAGAAAACTCCCTCATTATATGTATGATTGGAAAATAAGGATGTTACCCCTTAATTAAAACCATTTGGTTTTGAATACAAAAAAAAATATTGTCGTATAAAAGTGTATAAAAGTGTCATAAGTTCCAATGTAAGATAGTTTTCAACATTCTAACAAAATTGTACAACAATAAGGGATGAACTATTAATATGACTAGGAAAGAACCCGTGCGTTGCGCGGAATATTTATTAATTTTTATAGTAATTTCAAATAATTTTATATTGAGTTTACGAAGATTTTGGTTTGTTTTATGAAGTTTTTTTTTTTTTTGTAAAAGATATATGGTTTAATTTTAGATATTTTTCTAATATTTTTTATTTTACCAAACTAATGAAAATGATTTTGTTTACAAACCACTTATGTTTGGATGTTTGAGTTTATTATCAAACCGATGGAATATCAATATGTAAAAAAAAATTGTTGTTGTGCACCATTCAGCTTCTCTAGTTTTAGTTGTACGCATGTTGTGTACTTTTGTTTTACGTAGAGATCTTAACCCGTCCATTAATTTGGATCATATTTTGTTTTATTTTCTTTGTAACGTTATTGGATTATTGTATATGTAATTGTTTATTTTGCATGAGTTTTTTTCTCTCGATGGTTATATTAAGTTTATTTCATATATTTGGTACTAACCTTTTGAGTTAGAAAGTATGTATATATAAGGAGTATTTCCATCTGATAACTCGCATATTTTACACATTTTACCTTATGTTATGCATTAGAATTAACTCATTTAGGCTGCATTTAGTGTCATATAGGTTGCATTTTGGTTTGTTTCGTGTATTTCAGGTTTTGGAGCATAAAGACGGCAAAAGTGATGAATTTAAGCCAAAAGAAGCAAATACACTTGCATCGGCATGTTGTATCGGTTTCTATTGGCCGATATAGAAAACAGAAAGTTTGCCGAAGCTTGTATCGGCCAACCATATCGGTTTGGAGTGGCCGATACGAGAGAAAAAGACCCGAAGGACACGTATCGACTTGTTGTATCGGCTTAGCACGGCCGATACGAAGAAAACGAGAGCCGAAGGAAGGCTACCGAAAGCGCATATTGGCCGGCTGTATCGGTTTGCATTGACCGATACGAGCCGCGAAATTTTATTGGAAATTCGGTTTTTAATGTGTAAAAAGGAAAACCAATTAAACCAATTTGGTTTCCTTTATTTTTCTTTTGGTTTGATATTATATTAGGGTTGGAATGTTTTGACGACCACCCTATCTTTGTTTTTCTTTCATCCATCGTTGTTTTTGCTTGGTTCTTGGACTTGGAGACTTCTTGGTGTTTTGCTTCTTGGCCACCTTTGTAGTCTTCATCATCAATAAGATTTTCTTGAACCCTTCTTCTCTTGTTTTTGTTTATGTTTATGTTTTCTTTGAATCTAATTGCTTTGAATTTCAATATGCTTAGTGAGTAGTTTCCCATAGACAATTAGGTTGGGGGAAAAAGGGTGAATCAACCCTAGGGTTGATCGATGTCTAGAACTTAAAACCTGATAAATCTTTAATCTAGTGTAACAATCTTAATGCTTTAATTGACCTGATCAATCAATTGATAAAACCCAGGAAACTTCACAACCGAGAGGTCTGTGAGGATTCCTGAACAATTACCCTAGAACTAAACCTAGCTTAACCGAGAGATCTGTGTTAATAAGTTTAGTGGTTGAGTTGATTTGAACTTTAATGTTTTCTAAAATTTAAACTATCCAAGATATTGTTTTAGTTTACTTGTTAGGAAAAGGATATCTGTCACGAGAGTGGATTGATCTAAAATCGTTTTCAAAACCTTAAAGTACTTTTATAAAAGACATCGAAAAACCTGAAAGTTGATGAACCAGTTAAAGTACCCTGACCTGGTTGTTTAGCTTTTTAATTTGAATCTTTACAACTTGCAATTTCGTTTTTATTTCTTTGTTAATCTTTACAAAATTACATAAACAAAACCATCTTTTAAAATCGCTTAGACTAAGATTGATTCCTTGCAAACTTTGGTAATTTAATTGCTCCTGATTCGGATTGACACATCAAGTACTACAATTGAGACATTAGATTAAACGGGGTAAAATCTCGTTTATCAAATTGGCGCCGTTGCCGATTCGGGAACTCGATTAAATATTAGAGTTTTGGAATTACTTGGGACTAAGTTCTAGTTACCGGATACTAATCTTTTCTTTTGTGGTTTTTCGTGCTCTCAGGAGTATGCAAAGAAGAAGTCACGGACAAAGTGATAGCTTGCTCTTCTACGCCGACATAAAAGCACACGAACGAGCCATCTCTAAGGAAAAGAGACTGGATCACCACTCCGACTCATCCACATCAGAAACTTCGGGTTCAGATTCAGAATTCGAGATGAGTGATGCAAACAACGCACCTAACGTTGCACGCACCATTGGTACAGCGGATGTGCCATCAAACATCACCAACCGTAGTGGCATCACACCACCAGCCATCGCCAACAACAACTTTGAGATCAAGTCTAGTCTCATTAACATGGTGTTCAGCAACAAGTTCTATGGGCTGCCTAGTGAAGAACCCATTGATCACCTTCACCAATTTGACATGCTATGCGACACAGTGAAGATCAATGGTGTCAATGAGGACATGTTTAAGCTGCGTTTGTTCCCCTTCTCACTCGGGGACAAAGCACACATATGGCAGAAAAACCTTGTGAAGGACACCATACAGACTTGGGAGGCATGTAAGACGGCTTTTCTCACAAAGTTCTTCTCGGTGGTGAGGACATCAAAGCCGCGAAACGAGATCTCGGCTTTCGCACAAAAAGACCAAGAAACGTTCGGCGAATCTTGGGAACGATTCAAGGGTTACACGGTGAGATGCCCGCACCACGGTTTCACGGGAGAGAGCCTACTCGGCACGTTCTATCGCGGCCTAAAACCGAAGTTCGGGATGCTTCTCGATTCGGCTAGCCAAGGAAATTTCCTTGGGAAGACGGAAGCCGATGGACAACTTTTGGTGGAGAACTACGCCCTTAGCGATAACAACTACGGAGAGGATTATGATCGCACCATCCGCGGCTCGGGGAACGATGAGCAATTTAAGAGAGAGATAAAGGCGGTGAATGAGAAGCCGGATAAGTTACTCATGTCTAACCAAGTGGGGATTAACTACGTTGGAAGCGGAGATGAACAATTACCCCCAACCGAGGGAAATCAGAGGAGATCAACTACATGGGAAATCGGAATGATGGGCGTTTCAACAACTATTCTCAACACCCAAACCTCTCCTACCGAAACAACAACGTAGCCAACCCCCAAGACCAGGTCTATCCCCATGCGCAACAAGGAGGTTACCAAGGTAAACCTCAATACAACCAAGGCGGATACATACCGAGACCACCACTTAATCGTCCTCCAGGTTACAACAACCTCCCTGCTGCTCAAGGAGTGGCTGCATCACCAGCTCCCCAAGGTGATCAAACCATTCGGATGCTAAAACAGATTCTAGACGGCCAAACCCGAAGTCAAATGGAGTTCAAGCACGTTCAAGAAAGAAATTCGGGCAAAGGTTGACAACTCTTACCATGATCTCAACGCCAAGTTTGAAACCTTGAGTACTCACTTGAAAGCCTTGGATAATCAAGTGGCTCAAATTACCTCGGCCTCTAAGCGACCAATGGGTCAACTTCCGGTAAACTCGAAGCCAATCCTAGAGAGTATGTCAACTCAATAGAACTTCGTAGTGGTACACAAATTCTTTCACGCAATCTCATTGAGGACAATGCGGATCGGGTCGGGGAGGTGGAACGGACCCACGAGACGAAACCACGGTCCTATCCAACGAAAACACCGCAGGCGGTAATGCGAAAGATACAGGACACATATATCGGCCAAGTGTATCGGCCACAACTGGCCGATACCGACCACCTATACCGGTTGGAAACAAGACCGATACGAAGGAGACAGGGGACTCGTATCGTCCAGGTGTATCGGTTTCATCTGACCGATATCGACCACCTACATCGGCCAAAAACATGGCCGATACAGAGGAAAAATCCGAGAAAAAAAGAAGCCCGTTTACGTGACGTCTTCTTACGTGCCTAAGCTTCCTTTTCCGGTCGAGCCAAGATGCATCTCTTGAAGGAGTACTTTAGAGCTAAGCTCGAGAAGCAAATAAACGAGGTGCAAACTCCCATGCCTCTTGTTGACGCTTTCAAGCAAGTCCCTCACTCCACCAAATCTTTGAAAGACACCATCAAAAACAAGTCCAAAAACTTGGAAGACACGGTGAAACTTTCACAAGAGTGCAGCGCGATCATTCAGAAGGACCATTCTCCTAAGAAACTTGGCAATCCAGGGAGTTTCACTTTGCCTTGCACTCTTGGCCCTTTGATCTTTGAAAAGTGCTTGTGCGATCTAGGGTCTAGTGTCAACGTTATGCCTTCGTTTGTGGCTAAACAACTTGGCCTTTCTTCTTTCCAACCTACTAAGATCTCTTTGGTGCTGGCCGATAGATCCGTGAAGGTACCCGTTGGAATCTTGGAAGATATTCCTGTCAAATTGGGGGACGTTTTTATTCCAACAGATTTTGTCGTCTTGGAGATGGACAAAGAACCTGATACTCCACTCATCTTTGGAAGACCTTTCTTGGCAACCGCTGGAGCCGTCATAGATGTGAAGGTTGGAAAGATAGATTTGCACCTTGGGAAGGACCTTGTTCAGCGGTACAACATCAACGATGTAGCCAAAAAGCCTGCGGAGACGGTCCCTTGTGAAGCTTTGGTGATTGGAGTGGAGAAAGATGCTAGCAATGGTAAGTCTAGTGATGATGCAAGGAGCAAACCCAAAGCTCCAAAAGTGGAACATCAATCCCCTCCTAGGAAATTCAGAATGACGCGCTGGAACACATCCCAACACCGTGTTATAAGAAAGCTATTCAACGAGTTTAAACTTTTGAAGAAAGCCTTCAAGAAAGGAGCAAGGAGTGCTCGCTGCGACTCTGAGAAAGACAAACACAAAGATGGAGTCGAGTTTGGGGTGAAAGGAGTAAAACTCAAGCCGCCCCTGGACCACAAAGTTGTCACCGAAGGAGATTCGACATCTCTTTCAAGCCCCAATGTCGTCTAAAAAGAAGGGGGTAAAGTCAAGCTAAGAGACTATAAACAAGCTCACTTGGGAGGAAGTCCCATGTCTATCCTTGTATATACAATTTTAGTTTGCATTTAGATGATAATTTACTTAGAGTTTGTGTCGTGTTTGATGGTTTCAGGTGAAAACGAAGTAGGAAAACGAATTCGAAAGGGGTATCGGCCGTTATATCGGTTGCTTTGGACCGATATCGGGCAAGAGTATCGGTCTGCGAGACCGATACAAACGACTTCGACTCGTCGTGTTAGTACTACAGAGGTAACACCGAACCATGTGCATACGCATTAGTTTTTCATATTAGAGTCATTCATACATACATTTAGGAACCTTCTCCAATGCTTGTTTCACACGGAGACCGTGTGATTTAAGTTTGGGGAAGTAGTCATATTAGTTTACGCATATTAGCATTCATAAAAAAAAAAAAAAAAGGCGCCCACCGTGGGGGATCTATAGGATTCATAAAAAAAAAAAAAAAAAATATGCATATAGGATTAGTTCATGGCATTTAGAGCATATGCATAGGGGATCTATGATGACTTTAACCTTGTAAAGCGACGCACTTTGTGTTTTGAACAGTATCTTAGGTGTAGTATCTTCCGTAAACGAATTAGAACTCGCTGAAAATCTTAAAACCGCAACTCTAGACATTGATGTTTAAAAAGCCAATTGTGTGGTTATGAAGCTTGGTAGTTCTAAGTCACCTTCGAAAAATTATATGAACTTAAACTTGACTTTTAATTAGCATGATTGATAGTTTTCAAGAGAATTTCTATGGCTTTGTGATTTCTACGGATTGTGGCTTCCTAAACCGAAACACTTAAAGCGCAATCCGGTCATTCTCATTATAAGGATGATTCCCCTCTCACCCCCTTAACCTTAACCCAAACACTTGTGAGAATTCTTTTCATTTAGTGATTGTTTGGTTTTGCAAAAACTTGAAAGTATAGGGAGCGACAATAAAGGGCATCCATTGGGCTAGTTTTTCTTAGACTAGTGATTTAGAAGGGGATAATGGCTAGGTGAGACACGTCTTTGAGTTTTGAAAAATAAGAAAATAAACACGAGTAATTGTAAAACACCTAGGGGGTAAAAGAATGACTAAGTAAACTAAAAAGAAAAGAAACTTAGCCAAAAGAAAATCCCCTAAGGTAGTTAAGAAAAGAAAAGAAACTCGATGTTTAAGTGTTTAAATCTTTAAAAGAAAGACGATGGGTTAGTGGATAGTCTTGAGTAGGGATGGATGTCCGGACTTGTATGCATCAGTTGCTTCTTGTCTTTCCTGGTTTTGTTTAACCCTTTCACTCCCCGAGAGAAACTGCGCTACAACTAACCACATGCATGAGTGTTAGCCTCCTCGTTTGATTCGAAATCCCGTTCTTACCTAGACAAATAGAAAAACTCTTGGAAATTTTTAATCATGTTTCATGCTTGATTGTGTTTAATTGAATGTGAAAGGTGCTTAGACTAGACAAGTGGATCACATACTTTTGGTAATAATAGCGGATTTAGACGGAGTTAAGGTAGATAGAAATAAGTAGAACTAGTTCGGTTGCGAGAGGGTACTATGTTTAGGATACTCGTTCATTATACTTCCGCGTTGTTTTTGGTTCTGAGGTCCCCGCCTCCACACCTTCCTAAACTTTGATGTTAGTTCTCTTGCTTGAGGACAAGCAAAGGATAAGTTTGGGGGAGTTGATAACTCGCATATTTTACACATTTTACCTTATGTTATGCATTAGAATTAACTCATTTAGGCTGCATTTAGTGTCATATAGGTTGCATTTTGGTTTGTTTCGTGTATTTCAGGTTTTGGAGCATAAAGACGGCAAAAGTGATGAATTTAAGCCAAAAAGAAGCAAATACACTTGCATCGGCATGTTGTATCGGTTTCTATTGGCCGATATAGAAAACAGAAAGTTTGTCGAAGCTTGTATCGGCCAACCATATCGGTTTGGAGTGGCCGATACGAGAGAAAAAGACCCGAAGGACACGTATCGACTTGTTGTATCGGCTTAGCCTGGCCGATACGAAGAAAACAGAGCCGAAGGAAGGCTACCGAAAGCGCATATCGGCCAGCCTGTATCGGTTTGCATTGACCGATACATGCCGCGAAATTTTATTGGAAATTCGGTTTTTAATGTGTAAAAAGGAAAACCAATTAAACCAATTTGGTTTCCTTTATTTTTCTTTTGGTTTGATATTATATTAGGGTTGGAATGTTTTGACAGCCACCCTATCTTTGTTTTTCTTTCATCCATCGTTGTTTTTGCTTGGTTCTTGGACTTGGAGACTTCTTGGTGTTTTGCTTCTTGGCCACCTTTGTAGTCTTCATCATCAATAAGATTTTCTTGAACCCTTCTTCTCTTGTTTTTGTTTATGTTTATGTTTTCTTTGAATCTAATTGCTTTGAATTTCAATATGCTTAGTGAGTAGTTTCCCATAGACAATTAGGTTGGGGGAAAAAGGGTGAATCAACCCTAGGGTTGATCGATGTCTAGAACTTAAAACCCGATAAATCTTTAATCTAGTGTAACAATCTTAATGCTTTAATTGACTCGATCAATCAATTGATAGAACCCAGGAAACTTCACAACCGAGAGGTCTCGTGAGGATTCCCGAACAATTACCCTAGAACTAAACCTAGCTTAACCGAGAGATCTGTGTTAATAAGTTTAGTGGTTGAATTGATTTGAACTTTAATGTTTTCTAAAATTTAAACTATCCAAGATATTGTTTTAGTTTACTTGTTAGGAAAAGGATCTCTGTCACGAGAGTGGATTGATCTAAAATCGTTTTCAAAACCTTAAAGTACTTTTATAAAAGACATCGAAAAACCTGAAAGTTGATGAACCAATTAAAGTACCATGACCTGGTTGTTTAGCTTTTTAATTTGAATCTTTACAACTTGCAATTTCGTTTTTATTTCTTTGTTAATCTTTACAAAATTACATAAACAAAACCATCTTTTAAAATCGCTTAGACTAAGATTGATTCCTTGCAAACTTTAGTAATTTAATTGCTCCTGATTCGGATTGACACCTCAAGTACTACAATTGAGACATTAGATTAAACGGGGTAAAATCTCGTTTATCACCATCCCAAATTATAGTTATTTAAACTTATATAAATTTATTTTTATTTATTTTTTAAACTATTCTCTCTCTAAACCATTTTGTTAGATGTTTTAGGTCTTTTGATTTGTTTCATTTTATTTAATTTTCACAAGGTTCAATCCATATTTTTTTATTTATTAACTATAGTATGACCAATAATATTATATAGTCTTAATTTTTAATTGTTTTGAATAAATGTTAAAATAGTATATCATTTATAACTTCTAATATTTTGTTGTTTTACATAGAAAATTTACATGATGGAACATATGTAATATATTCCAAAAAATTAGTATAAGAGAGAAACAAATTTTATATATTTTCATTTTAGAAAGTTGATATACATGTTTTTATTAGTGTTAAATATTATATTGAATGTTTTTATTTGATTTTATTAATATTGAATGAGTTTTATTAAATGAATTTTTAATTAAATTATCTTAATTATTTTTGATGATGATGTGGATGCCTTAGATTGAGAGAGTATTGTGCTATTATATAATAGATTGCGGTGAGTCAATTTGATGCAGAAAGAGACACATTTAGAAGATATTTTATTATTTAGTTGGTGTATTAATATGGATTTTCCCCTTGTATTTTTATTATTCTAGATTGTTTTAGAGTTTTTAGATTAATATAAATAAAGTGTTTATATTTAGGTTTGTATGAAGACTTTGATTAATTAATAAAATATAGTTTTTGACTTTTGAGAGAAAAATATTCTCGTTCCTTGTTTTCGGTAGATCTATTGAGAGATCTCAACGAATTCAAAAATGTTTGGTTTATTCGGGAATTCTTAGACTAAACGAATAACCTTACGTTTATTCCTAATTATTCGGGTATTCTCAGAATCAACGGATCTCTAGTTTTATCTTTCCGCATCCGTCCTTCATCACAATTATATCAGAAAAGGTTGTGCTTCATATTCATCTCTATGTAGAATTAATTATAATTTTTGCCCACATGATTTTCTCTTTTATATATCTTTTCTTTTAAACAAATAATTTGTTATTTGTTTTGGTATACAAAAAAGTTTTGGGTCGAAATCTACAATTTTTTGAGACCCGAATAAAAACATATTACTTTTAACTCTTATGATGTTAATTATCTCTTAAAAAAATAGAACTCGTGATTTCAAACATCCACATACACATGTGTAACTCGTGATTTCAAACATCCACATACACATGTTTAATCACTAACCCAAAAGTTTTGTTGGTGAAACAAATAACTTATATCTTATCTATTAATTGGGAAGAACTTTTTTTGAGAAACCCTTAAAAGTTCATTTTAATTATATGAAATGTCATTGTATAAATTTTAGTATAAAGTAATTTTAGATTAAAAAAAAAAAAAATTATTCCTATTTAATAGGAATATATTAAAAACGAAATTTTAAATGGAAAAAGAAAAAAAAATATTCCTATTTAATAGGAATATATTAAAAAGGAAATTATAAATAGAAAAAGAAAAATAAATATACAAAATATTCTTTTATAATAGGATTAAAGTTAAAAACTAAATTAAAGAAAAAGAAAATAAAAATAAATATCAAACTATTTAATAGTTAACATAATGAAAAATTAAAATATTATGAATATTTTAATTTTATGAAAATCATAAAAAATCAAATATATTTAAAGTTTCTTTAAAAAATTAACTTATATAATTTTTTTAATTATCTAGAAGTATATTTTTTTTCTTTCAAAAAGTAATATAAATTTTATTTGCGGGTCTAATTTTAGATTCAAATGTAGGTATAATTATAGATATTAACAATCAAATTTATTTTCTGTATATGTGTAATTTTGCGACGGGTTGGAAATTATCATATATAATTTGTAAGATATAACCAAATTATATTCGTAATATCAAAACATACATAAATAAGATTCAAAAATTTATCTTCAGTATTCATCAATAAAAAATTCAATCAAATTATATCAAATTAATATGTTTATAAACATTACACCCGTGCGTCCCGCACGAGTTCGAACCTAGTTAATTATTAATATATAAGTTTTTTTTAAATAAGTTGATTACTGGTTGGAGATTTTCTTAATGTTGATATACACATGGTTGTTAAATATTTGGAGAATTACAAAACTACACCTTTTGAATTACTTTTCACAAAACTACACCTTTTAATTTTTTTTCACAAAATTACACCTAAACACTAAAAATTAAATTCAAATTAAGCCTACTCATACAAACCTTCCCCCTTAATCACTATACTCTAAACACTAATTAGCGAAACCAAATAAAAAAAAATTAATTTTGGTGAAGTTTCAAAGGGTAAATCAACCTTTTCAAATTTTAAAAGGATGTAAATATGTGAAAAAAATAAATTAGGTAGAGTTTTGTAAAGGAAAAAATAAAATAGTGTAGTTTTGTGAATTCTTCTAAATATTTTGTTATACACATGGTAGTTAAGAAACTTAAAAAAAAACCAAAACTGAAAAATGTCAATAGAAAATCTCGTCTGTGAAGAAATAAAACCAAAAGGATGAGATAGGTTGGGCCCATTTTAGTTGTGACCGTCCTTTTGTACTTTTTTATAGTTTTTCATCATTTTTTTATAAGGATTTGTTTCAAATTTATATTTGATATATATTTGTCTTTCATGAAAAGTTGTTGATGTGTATTCACATATACATATAACCATATGGTCCTTATTTATTAAAGTTATGATTACACAATTATTGGTATGTTGTAAGAATTAGAGTTCATAAATAAAAAGCTCATTACTGACCGTGACCACTAATTAGGTCTTGATCAAATATGGTCCAATTACGTAGATTACTAAATAGACCGCAAGTGGAACCGACGAGATTTTCCTTTTTTGGTTTTCATGTTACGTGCATTTTTTGTCAGAAGATCCGCTTTGGCATTATCTTCCCTAGTTGTATACCAGAGTGTAAAACCGGAGAATTATGTTTGCAGATCACGTAGTGTTTCCAATTTGGCGGAGAAAGTTGGCCAATAACTTGGCCTTGAAACCATTTTTACGAGATCCATACAATCCGTGTAGAAAGTCTTGCAGTTGTGTTTGTAGATCCTTAGACTATCCAAAGCAAATAAGAGTATGTGGAGCTCCGAATGAAGCGGCGAAATACTCCTATTGTAGCCCTTCATTCCTAGAAACTCTCTTACACCATGCTATGTTTCGAGGACCCACCCCACGCCAGTGGTTAGATCACCTTCCTTCCACGACGCATCTATGAAGCATGAGGTCTCCATTGCACCTCTTTGGTTAAGAACTGACGTGTCTTGTTCCTCGTGATTTAACATTGGCCTGTTGGTCAATATAAGTTCATGCGCCCTATTCCATGCCTATGCCTCTCCAATTGCAGCCTTCTTGGTCTCCTTGGTTTTCTCGTGAGGATGGGCCCACCTCCAAAAAAGAAAGTCCATATTCGATCCCAAGCTCCTCGTTGGGAATCGATTTTGGTGTAACGGATATCCCGCTAGTGCCTATGTCTGTAATGTCGGGGGGCATTCGAAAATCATATGATTTATCGATTCTTCCTGGCCACACCTTGGGCACTCCACATCTCTCCCTATATGCATGTCGGTCACTCTTTTATTCACCGACACCGCTCCTAAGAGTATTTGCCATAAGAAATATTTTTGCTTGTTAGGAGCATGCCACTTCCATACAAACTTTTTTAAAACTTTGAATGATAGTTCATGTAAGAGGATCTGAATCTCCTCATCATATATGTTTAAGTGCAGAACCTGGTAACCTGATCTCACTGTGTACACTCCGGACTTAGAGTAGTGTCAACTTATATTATCCTTCATATATCTTCTCGTTGGGATGATACTCTGGATCAGTGAAAAATCCTTCGGGTTTATCATTTGAGTCAAGAGGAGAATATTCCACCCATTTACATATTGGATTCTCAAATTGGAGACCCTCCGATTTGGATTGTACCAAGCTCCTGACCCTCGTGTCGGTCTCTGATTATTATCAGGGAGCCAATTGTCTTTCCAAACAAGCATTTGTTCTCCGGACCCAATTATCTTTCTTGTCCCTGCCTTTGTGAGGTTTTTTTTTAATTTTGGGGTCTTTATATTTTTAGTAAATATTTTACCACTAGGAATTAACCCGTGATTCACCACGGGTTTATGTTTTCTATATGATTTTATATATTTAATTTAGAAATTTTGACTATTATTTTATCTTCATTGTTTAAACAAAATAAGATCAATTAATATTGTTGAAATAAGATTTTTTAATTACTATTTAATATTTTTATTAGTATAGCAAAATTTTAATGTAATTTGTAAGTTGATTAGATCAAATTATTATAATTTATTATTTATTAGGAAAAAACCCGGATTCAAAATACAAACCGAAACCTAATCGAAATACACAAATCGAACTATGCGATTTACCCAAATTTATTTAAAATTATAACTATTTTGATTATATATATAAATAATTCTTGTAAACATATTTTAAATATGTAATATAAGATTTAAATTTTAATATAATTACAATTTCTTCTGGTTTTTTTAGAATCGAACCGGAAACCGAACCCGCTTACAAACTATTTTGTTTTTTATTGTTTGATATTTTTAACAAAAAAATATTTCAACTCGTTTTAAAATTCTTAATAATATAATTAAACTCCTTTTTAATTTGTGTGTTATTTTTGTTAAAAATAATGTAATGGTTTTTATAAAAAAACTATATAATAGTGTATTTATGTGAATTGCATATTTGTTATTTTGTTTTCCAAATGACTTTTACATAATTTCCTTAATATTTTGAGTTTATTTTTGGAGAGGATTGTAATATTTTTTTATTTGGTTTTTCGTAATTAAATGTTCAAAATTATTTTTTTTATACTCAATGGCATAATGTGTAATATTAATTAATTTTTTGGACACTTGAAATTAGTATTCCAAAAATAATAATATAAATACTAAATACCCTCTCCATTTTAGAAAGAGCGGCCTTTTGGCAGAGTTGTTTTTTTTGTTTTATTGAGTTTTTTTCTTCGGCAAAGAATGTCGTTTTCTATTTTCTACAAGAAATTAAATGAGTGGTTGTTTTAACCAAACGAATAATAGAGTATTTTTTCAATTTGTTTATTTAATCTTATTTTCTTTTTATTTTTTTTTTGTTCAAAACTTTAAAGCGACATTTTTAATGAAACATGGAAAGTATATGTTTAATTAATTTTTGAACATCGTCTATGAATAGTTTGAGACGACCCTACTTACGTCAAATTAGGAATGTTGACCTCATTGTTACACATTATTTATTTAATTATAATATTAATAGAAAATCCAATTCGTTGAATCCTTCTAAAATTTTTAATTTCTTAGAGACATTTTGGTTTCGCAAAATTAAGGTGAGAAAAGTCAACTCTAACAACGTGTTTTATATTGTCTAGAAATTTACAAAACTACACTTTTTTAATCCTCCCTTCACAAAATTACACATAATTCAAAAATTTTACATATTTACACTTTTTCAAAATTTTAAAAGCTTGATTTACCATTTTAAAAATTACCAAAACTAAAATCTTTTCATTTGGGTTTGCTAATTAGTGTTTAGGGTATAATATTAAGGAAATATGATTGTGTGGGTAGGATTTATTTAGATTTAATTTTGAGTGTTTAAATGTAGTTTTGTGAAGTAATTTTGAAATATTATAGTTTTATGAAATTTAATTCAATGTAGTTTTGTAATTCTTCCTATATTGTTTAACATTGACGTCGCTCATGCCTTGGATTTAAATAAAATCCTTATAAACTTGATGAATTAATTTGTTCACTTACGATTTTTAGAAATTTTAGAAATAAATCTAGAAAAATCAAGAGATATATTTTAAAGACTTCCATGTTATTATATCTTGTTAAAGAGGAACATATAAAATGCATATTGACACTCAGAATTTTCCACAAGCTACTCGATGCAGAAATACCATCTTTAAGCTTCAATAATTCTTATAAGTTTTTTTATTTTGATAAAAAAAAATTCTTAGAATTCAATTCTACAATATTACTCAAAGGTTGGATCCACTAATTTAGGAAAATATTATATATAGCCTTTTTTGTTGGGTCAAATGGAAAATAATATAATTTATACTCCATATATTGACTATAAAACACTAGCCATGGACCCAAACTTGTTACACATGTCACAAACTTGTTTGTGAAACCAAACTAAAAATACTTTCCTCTATAATTAGAAATATTTATGGGGATATCTTATGTGCATCCTATGCTTCTTCTCCTTGCATCAATCTTCTTTTTACCTGCTTTTGGTGGCTTGATTGATTTTAAATACTGCAATAGTAAGTAACAAACTGTTAATTTTGCTAATATTATTTTTACTATTATTTGTTTTAGGTTGTATATATGTGTGGATAATAATAAAAAAATTTAAAGTTTTTCTGGATTTTAATTTTTTCCATTATTTCACATTTTTCTCAGAAATTATTCATTATTTATAAATATTTTAAGTAAAAAATTAAAAAGTTAACGGAAAGTTAACTTCCGTTAACTAGACATGGTAAAATTGTTAACTAGACGTGGTAAAATTGTTAACATTCAAAAGTTTGTGTATGAAGTTGGAAGAAAAAACTAATTTGTGTATTGTTTTTGTCACCGAAAAAGTTCGTGTATAAAATTTGTTATTAGAATTAATTAAGTTGGTCTATTAAAATGGAATTTTTCCTATAATTTTTTTTTGTTAAAATTTTCCCTATAATTATTGATATCCTATATGTTTAAATATCTTTACTTTTGATTATCATTTTTTCTGATGCTTCCAATTTTTTTAATAAGTCGCAAAATTTCTCTCTTATATTTTTTAAAAAAATATATACATGTTCTCACACATTTGTATTAATTTTTTATTTGTTTGAGTTTTTATATAACTTTAGTTCATAAATCAATTCAATAATAGAAATATAGGTCACAATTTCGTAGAGTATTGGTCCTATCACATTTTTAATATTAATTATCAATTTTCGAAAAAACATTGTTCTATAATAATTAATTTCTTAAACTCTTGTAGAAAAGGGATACAATTTTGGCAACATCACTAGTGTGGAAGTTTCTACTGAAGACAGTCAATATGTTATCATACACGGTTCAACAAATTTTAAAAGTATGGTATTTTAACAAACCCAAGTTTCACCTCTTTTTTATTATTTTTCAATATTTTTAAAAACATTTTTTTTATTTGTATACAGGCAAAAGGTTATATACGGAAGTTTTAGACTTGTCTCTTGTAATTGAAAAGTTTCGTTTTCGTATAACAAGATATTATGATATACGTGATGCTGTTGATGTATGGCCTCTTGAACCTGGCAAAGACTTTGTTCTAAAAGTCTATAGAGAGAAGTATTTACGCTTTTATGTAAGTATTTTTTAGATATTTAGTGGCTAAACCCAAAAATGAACTTAGAGATTTTTGAGTTCTAACATTTTTAGATTTTAAATTTTTTTATGTGGGTTTGCTATATAGTATTTAGGGTATAATTTTGAAGGAGGTAAGATATAGTTTGAAGGTTTTGAGTAAAATTTTGAAAATTTAAGATTTATAGTATTAATGAGACATTTTTTTAATAATATTTGTAAAACTTTTAAAATGTATGCTAATTGTGTTAAACAAAACTTTATATAATGTTATTCATCAGAATTATCCTAATTTAAATCTCATCGTAAAATAATATATGGCCCTACGGCCCATAACATATTTATGATAGATAAATTCTTCATAATACCACCAAAAAAATTTTCATTTTGGAAAAACAATCAAAGCGGTTTAAATTTCTAACTATAAATTAACTGTAATACAATTATTTAATGAATGAAACCATAATATTACAAAAATGTTTTAAGAGTTTAATTTTTGTACTATAACCATAATATTTTTTTTTTAAAATAGTCATTATTTGGTGTGTGACATAAAATATCCTAAATGTATTGATGGAATTAAAGTAAATATCTTAAATCTTTTTAAGATGAGGAATTCACGAAACTACACCCTTTCATCATTTACTTTACAAAACTCTATCTAGTTCAATTTTTTCACATATTTACATATTTTCAAAATTTTAAAAGTTTGATTTACGCTTTAAAAAATTACCAAAATTAATTTTTTTTATTTGAGTTTACTAATTAGTGTTTAGGGTATAGTATTAAGGGGGTAGGATTGTGTGTGTAGGGTTTATTTGGATTTAATTTTGAGTGCTTAGGTGTAGTTTTGTGAAATAATTTTGAAATGGTGTAGTTTTGTGAAATGTAATTCAAATGATGTAGTTTTGTAATTCTCCCTTTTAAGATTTTATATTATTCGCATTTCCTACATTGTTGAATTTCCTCACAAATGTTTCTTTTTTTTGTTTGTGAAGGGAAAGTACATGAGTATCTTAACTCTGTTTGGTAATTATAAAGAAAATGGCAAGCTTAAGGAATTGATATGTATCAAGTTCAAGTTACCTCCTCCAATTCCTACATCTAAACCTTAATTCTAATTACCAAAAAAATTAATGTTTAAAAGTCATAATAATGTGTACTTTATCAAATAAAATATTCCTATTATGTATTGTCTAACAAATAAAAGAAAACATTTAAGTGATATTGATTTATATATGTTGTAATTCTTATTTTGTTTCTGTGATTTGGGATGTCATTAACTAATTTTCTGTATTGTACACAATTCATGAGGTCTACTTATATTGTTATGTGGCTAGTATGATCTAAATTGGAGCAAGATTTTACAAAGTCTAAAACCAGAACAAACCAAAATTTAAGTTTATTAAGTTGGATCAATAATTATTATGTCATGTGGCGGAGAATCTCTCTTAAAATATGTGTTGTTTGAGATATCCCAAACGTCTACATAGACAACTTGAACCACTCGACTTAGATCATCATTATCGGTTAATCCCCATTAAAGGTGCTTAAATTTATTTTTTTCTAATTATAAAAAAAATATTAAAAACCCCACCAATCGCGGACCACCACGTGTCTGTGGGGTTCGCGTGCACGGGATGATCCTTAGAGAAGGGTTATTGGATGAAGTTCTTAACTTTTTTTATAAGGCTCATAAGTTAAGCACCCGTCTAAAACCCTGATAATCATGCTCTAACACTCTGTTGGTTGAGATCTTGTCTTTACTCACTACTTACTTTTAATTAATTTTTATTAGGGATTATTTTCAAAATGCCATTAAAAACGCTTAAGAAAAATGTTATTTAAATAAAATATTTCGGAAAATACCACATGTGGACAATACAAATAGTTCGGAGACAAAAAATAGTTCGGAGACAAAACATAGTTGAACATGTCTTTAAATTAAATGACCGATAGACATGCTCTTAAATGACCGATAGACATGCTCTTATGTATTATATTTAGTTTTACTTTTCCCCAAAAAATGTTATTATTCTCCATGGTGTACATGCATATGAAATTGGAAATTCCTTGTGCATTTGATCAATTCATATCATCTTAATGAAAAGAGGTTTCTGAAATGTTTATAACCTCTATAATTTACGCCATTAATTGGTATTATCAAAGGCTGGTCGCGGGCCTAGGGGGATTATGGGCTTCGGCCCAGAACCTCCTGGTTTAACAAAAAAAAAAAAAATGTTTATAACCTCTATAAATTTCATAGAAAGTCTTCATTTATTCAAATTTTGTTGATATGTAGTCTTGTTTTGTTTTTTTTTGGTAAGTGGAAAATGATGTCACACATATTTAGAATCATTAGAAAATCTGGTGAGTGGCTATTTGACAATTCTGCTCATTTTAGAGAAAGATAATTAAGGAGTTAGGCTCCTAATCATTCCTTTTATATATATATATATATACTAATATACATATAAGAGGCTCCTAATCCTTTCTAATTATCATTTAAAAATTACCGTGTGGTCAAAGTTAACGCAACTTGGCTAACGTACAACTTCTAATTTAGCTTTACCACTTTATTAGATATCCATTGAGTTATATGAACCTTAAATATCTCCGAGATTTACAAGAACGTGGTATGCACTAATTCATATTTCACAGATTTAATACCGAGTATAGTAAAGAAACTTAAAAAACACTCAAACATACTCATGTGTTATATCTTGCTTAAGATGATAATAATAAAGAAAAGAGAAAGGTACATTTACACTCATAATTACCCTAACCGAATCTCTTGAATAAACACTTTACTTGAAGCTTCAATTAATTTCAGAACTTGATTATTAAAATACCAATTAGGGTCGATCCACTAATTGAGGAAAAATATCTTATTAATATAAAGTTTGGTTTCAAAATTTAGTAACTCACGAGATCACGACACATGTCAAATTTACCGTTAAGATTTTGATAAGTGTAAAAAAGCTCAACCAATCATCTTTAAATAAATATATTAGATATATATGTACGTCTATAGATAAACTAGAAAATATTATGTAAATTATCCTAAAAGATAACACACTATAATTAGTATTATTATGGAAAGTAATTAAACTAAGAAATGATGGTTTGCTTAGCAGGAATACATTTTGAAAAGTTTTACAAGTATTATTATTTTTTTTTAAAATAACGCATATTTTAAATTAGCTTAAAACTTTTGAAACTAAACCCCTAAAAGATACTTCCTTCGAAATTAAACTTTAACGCTAAATAGTGAACCCAAATGAAAATAAAAGCACTCTAAAGAGTTAAAACTCATTTTTTTATATTATGGTATTTTAAAAAACAAATTAATGGTATTTTTGATACTAAAAACACTTTCAAGGGTAATTTTGATGTAGAAAACATTGTAATGTTAGTTTTGAAATGAAATCTTTTTATGGTGTGTATAGAATTTTTATGAAATCAAAGTTTGATTTTTTGTTACTTGAAGTGCTAAAGAAGAAAGAGGAGAAGTCAAAGATAAAGCTTTCTCATGTAATAAGATGGAATCAGAGAGAGTTTGTCTCGAGTCGACTCGGCATTGACTTGGTCCTAATTTGGTCATAGCTTCTAAAATCTCCGCAAAATGCGGTGATGGCCAAGACAGAGATGAGTCTTAAATCTCTAGTGGTAAGTACGATAAAATCGTCATAAGATCTTCAAGTTGCTTTTCAAGTTGAAGTTGTAAGTTTTTGTTGGAGAGAGATGATGAAAGCAATACATAAAAAAGCAATACATAAATATATCTAACAAATACGTTGACTTTTCATGGCTTGTTTTGACCAAAGAGATTAGTTTTTAATATTCCTTTCCTTTCATAAAAAGTGTAATTTTAAAAAGTTTTTTTTAGTTACATAAAAAGTGTTGTTTCCGACTTTCAATATAAAATTTAAATGAGTTTTAGGGTTTCTGACCAATAGTAATATACTCATTTTCCTATTGGTTGGTGTGGTTATATTTAATGTTGTTTTTGTAGAAAATAGAGAATCCTTAACCCGTGTGCAAAACTATAGAATGACACTTTTATGAAATAGACGGAGTATATTTTTGTTTGGAGATCAAGAAATGTGGGAATGATTATTGATACAAGTCAACGTCTTTACAGCTAATAACTTTGATTAATTAGTCAATATCAGCCATGTAGATATCTAACTTAACATTACTTTTAATGAAAAATATCAATATACTCTTATCTGTGAAAAATATTAAACTGACATAATTACAATAACAACATAGAAATCGTAAACTATAAAATTCATTCATTTCCGGCATATTTGTAACATAATATGTTTTACAACAAGTTTTATTCAAGTACATGAAAAAGATATTAAAGATGATATTTACTACTTAAATGTAGCCTTGTAGAAATAAACCTCCATTTCTCCCGAAAACCTAGTCGATATCAACTTCGACATAGGTCCATTCGATATACTAATAGTTGTTCGATCATCATAAGTTTTTCCGAAAATAAATGTGAAGTATTCGTTAGGTAACTCCATTGTGAACATACTATCAACACTAGATTTAGATCCTGTCAGGACAACTTCGCCTTGCGAGGTTTTGGGATTTTGAACAACTCTCCAGAAACCGGACTGACCACAAGGGTCGGGAGTCGCGAATTTAATGTTAACTTCGGTTGATTGGTGTACGGCGACATTTTCCGATGAATTTGTTGATGATGGTAATACAAATATAATCGGTGTAGGTGCTATGTTTGGATCAGTGAACATTACCGGTTGTTGTGGACATGACATTGGGTTAGTTCCCATGTTCATTCGACAAATCCACATTCCATATTCTAAAGTCATGAAGCTGACGAAATACGGAACATTGGTCTTGACAGCTTCATAGTCGGCATCATAGACTACTTGGGTTTCATCGGCGAAAATAACAACACCAAGTGTTGTTAATGCAAGGAGAAAGATAGATAATGTATATGTTTTCATCTTTGTATTGAGTTCTTTTATGGCTAAAAGCTTGACAAGGGTATTTATAGAGATTAGGGAAATAATTAGTTCAAGAGAAATTGACAAAATTACGGCTTTTTAAAACGCTTAACTCATTTCACATTTCTTTTAAGTATACATATTTTTATATAGTTCATTTAGGTTTAATATTTATTATTTAGGATTTAGTTTTTTCTTAAAATCTGTTTGGGTGTTTATGATTTATTTGGATTCAGTATTTCGTGCGTAAGATTTATTCGGATTTAATTTTAAGATAATTTTTGAAAAATTGACTTTATGCATATTCATTTTCGAAAAGTACAATCTAAAATGGGTATATTTGCAATTGCTCCTTAGTTCAATGCATGTTGAACTTTCTTCTTAAGCTTCTAAACATTTATAATTTCCTTACAAGGTGGATCTAGTTTACGTACGGATTCATCTTAATCAATGTCAACGCTTGTCTAATTAAGAGAAAATTAAGCATGAAATCATTGAAATGTATCTAAAATGCGTAAAGAAAAGAGAATAATAGCTTCAATGCCACTCATAAACTTTTCTTTTCGCCTTACAATATGGAGCTTATGAATTTATGAGTGGATCTTAGTCAACGCCACTGACTTAGGCAATGGATTGTATAGAAAGTTAGGTCCAAATAAAATAAAATAAAATAATGAGGAATTCACAAAACTACACCCTTTCAACCCCTCTTTCACAAAACTACACCTAATTCAATTTTTCACATATTTACACCCTTTCAAAATTATAAAAGCTTGATTTACCCTTTTAAATATTACCAAAATTAAAATATTTTCATTTGGGTTCGCTAATTAGTGTTTAAGGTATAATATTAAGGGGGTAGGATTGTGTGGGTATGGTTTATTTCGATTTAATTTTTAGTGTTTAGATGTAGTTTTGTGAAGTTGACCAAAAAAAAAAAAAAAAGATGTAGTTTTGTGAAGTGTTTTTGAAATGGTGTAGTTTTGTGAAATGTAATTCAAATGGTGTAGTTTTGTAATTCTCCCTTAAATAAATGGATTAGTTGATTTATATATATCCAAGTAATACGTGTTATTGGATTAAGTGATAACTATGTTTTAGTATGATGTGTCTAATTTCAAATTAGTGTTTCTTTTTGATTTTCAACAATCAACATGTTTTTAATTTTCAAAATATATATTGTTTATTTTATATATAACAAAATGTTTTGTCTTGAAGAATCTTTTCTACAAAACATTTTTCTGTTTATATTTTACAAAGAACATAAATTCTTGTATTCTACTTTGTGCATGATTTTTAATAAATATTATTCCACATTAGGAAATGGGCATTTCATAGAAATACGATAAAAAATGTTTTTATGAGTTAAATTACCATCACATGTTCTTTTCCTTGAATACCATTAATAGTTTTTGACCAAAATACCTCAAAATTTAAATTTGTTTAAAACTCTCAAAATTAAACCATAAATTTTCAATAATAAATCTTTACCCCCTTAAAAACAAACCTTAAACACTAAATTTTGAAGTGTAAGAATTTGGTTTTTGTATTTGTCGTATTTTGATCAAAACTAACTTAGTAATATTCTTAGAGAAAAAAATTGTAAAACTATTTTTGGCTTAAAACATTTTTTCGGTATTTAAAAGTTTTTTTCTTAAGATATTTAGCCCAAGGCAACTTAAAACGTAGGCATGAAGAGAAAAAAAAAACGTAGGCATGACAGTAATTTATAAATACCAGTGTTCAAGAAAGCGTTAGGCGGTAGTCGGACGGTGACCCTCCGCCTAGCGCCTAGAACGCCTAGTCGGAGCCTAGGCGTTTTTAAGCGGTTTAAGCGATTTTCTTAAAAAACATTATATATTTATATACATATTATATGATATGACAAAATTATATTATAAAAAAATTTCAAATTTTAAAGATAAATATATACTTAACATAATTAAAAAGATGTATAAGAAGTATAAATATTTTTATACATACTTTTAATATATTTTTAAAAAAATCAAAAAAATATAAAATATATTTAATTCCCCCTAACCCGCCTAAATCCGCTTAGTCAACGCCTAAACCCGCCTAGTCAACGCCTAGCCCGGTTATTAGCCGAATAGTCCGCCAAATTTTACCACCGCCTAATAGCACTGCTTTTCCAAAAATCCAAGCGGTGAACGGGCGCCTAGGCGGCCACCTAGGCCGCTTTTTTGAACACTGATAAATACTAATTGAATTCGGTAATATTCCTTTATTGTTGGATTTCAAAAACGAATCAAATGCTATAATACCCTTTGACTAAAAGTCAAGAGTTATTATACCCTTAGATAATTTTGATTTTTGTTTTGATTTTTATAAATTTCAAAATAAATCAAATTTATAAACTGAAAACGTGATTATTTTTTATTTAATTTTAAGAATTTGATAAAAATATTTTTAAAAAAAAATATTTTTAACAAAATCATCAAAATATGATATAAAAACGATTTAAAAATATTTTTTTGTTGAATTTAAAGGTTTAGAAGTTAAATATTTCCATTTGGGTTCACAATTCCAAATCCAAGACACTTGTGATTAGTTTAGGGTTTAGATTTTAAAATATTTAGTGTTTTATGTTTTTGGTCAACGAAAATTGATAACTTGCATATTTTACACATTTTACCTTAGTTTATACATTAGAATTAACTCATTTAGGTTGCATTTAGTATCATATAGGTTGCATTTGCATGTTCTTTCATGGTTTTCAGGTTTAAGAGTGCAATTATGGAAAAAACAAAGAATTGTGACGAAAAGCGTCAAAAAGACACTCGTTTAAGACGTTCCCGCCGTTGGATCTTTATGAAATTTTACCACAAGATATCCACAGATGTTATCTTTCATTTGGCGGTGGTTTGAGAAGATTTCAACGGTTAGATCTACAGTTATTCCAATTTTACTTCGTATCGGTTTGTCATATCGGTTTGGAGTGACCGATACAAGACAAAAAGAACCCGAAGACGCGTATCAACTTGTTGTATCGGCTTGGCCTGGCCGATACGAAGGAAACTTAGCTGAAGCAAGGCTACCGACCAGCGCGTATCGACCAGATTGTATCAGTTTGCTATGACCGATACAAGCTGCGAAATTTATAAGGAAATCGGTTTTATGTTGTAAAAAGGAAAACCAATTCCTAAACCAAATTGGTTTCTTTTATTTCCTTTGGTTTTTAATATATTAAGGTTTTTCTATGTTTAGACATTCTATGCTATCTTTTGTTTTTTAGTTTTTATCGCTTTTGTTTTTGTCTTGGACAACTTGTGAGATTTCTTGGTGATCCTTCTTTGGCCACCTTTGTAATCTCCATCATCATCAATAAGAGTTTTCTTGAACCCTTTATTCTCTTTGCTTTTGTTTATGTTTATGCTTTCTTTAAATTCAATTGTTTTAAGATTCAACATGCTTTGTGAGTAATTTCCCTTAGGCAATTAGGTTAGGGAAAAAAGGGGTTGATTGAATCTAGGATAGATGATTGTCTAAAACTTAATTGATTATAAACCTTTAGTCTTTGGTAACAACCTTAAAGCTTTAATCGAGTTGGTCATTCGATTATCGAACCCAGGAAACTTTATGAATCGAGAGATTATAAAGGTTCCTGAACAATTACCTTAGAACCAAGCCTAGCTTAACCGAGAGATTTGTGTTAATAAGCTTGGTGGTTAGAATTGATTTGTTCTTAAAGTTTCTCGACGATTAAACTATCCAAGACATTGTTTTAGTTTAATTGTTGAGAAAATGATCATTGCCACGAGAGTGGATTTATCTAAAATCGTTTTCAAAACCTTAAAGTTATTTTTGTAAAAAACAATTTGAAATCTGAAAGTTTAATCATCCTTAAAACACCTTAACCTGATTGTTTAGCTTTTAATTAATCTTTTCAAAACTCTTAATTCGCGTTTTTATTTGTTTGATTTTCGGTTACAAAAACATTCACCAACAACCATTTTAATCACGCTTAAACTAAGTTCGTTTCTTATAAATTCAAGTACATTGTTTGCTCCTGATTTGGTTTGACATCTTAAGTACTACAATTAAGACATTAGATTAAACGGGGTAAAATCTCGTATATCAAAAATCAAAGGGTATGTAGACTATATAAGGATATGAAAGATCTTGACTTTTGGTCAAAGGGTATAATAGCTTTTTACCCTTCAAAAACCATGTTAGATTGTTGCGGATTTGTAAGTATTACTAACAATACATAGAGTAACATTGATTTCACCATTACCACCACACTCATCCTTTTTGGAGAGAACCTTGCTACTCTTCTTCGTCAAGAAGAACAATTCATCTCGAGCTTTTAAGCCGAGAAAGGTTGTTTGTCCCATAACCGTCTTTTCTTCTTGTGTAGAGATTTTTCCGGAACCAGAAGATGCAACAGAGAATGTTTCGGCGAAATCCGAGGTTGAGGACCTAGTGTCAAAGTCCCTTAGTATGATGACTATTGTGACTATCTTAATGTTAGTTGATGAAAACGGTTTGAGGACCGCTTCTATCACGAGTTCACTCGGGGTAGGTTGTTTCTACAACTCTCCTAACCATCTATCAAGCTTAGTTAAGTTTGTGTCTTTATGTTTAGATTATGCTTATTTTGAAGTTATATCTTTTAAGCTTATTGTTCGGGTTCGTCCGATTACAATGTTCTATCATTTAACCGACTAATTTATGAATGAAAGAATTTGATTGACAAAAAAAAAGAGTAACATTGATTTCATTTATAATTGACTTACAACTCTCGGTAGATTAAGAAAAAAAAAATTTAAGCTAATAACACATGGATTTTGTTTAGATTTATAATTATTTTTTTTTTTGTCAAGAGATTTATAATTATTAATACTTCAAATGACCAATGTAAATCCTTTACAAAATCTGGTTTTAAATAACCAATGTAAATCTTGTTATTTCAAAATCTGTTTTTAAATATACATAAGTACAAATCTCAAAACATTTAAGTATACAAGATCATAACAATAACAACACCAAATCCAGTAGAATCACAAGCATATAATCTGCATTTTCAAGTAAAGAAAAATTATAAGGAAAGATCATAATATCATAACATCATTCATATAACAAATGGCAAGTTTCATTTTACAAACAACTTTTAAACTTAAACTAAACTACATAAAACGCTTAAACTGAAATATCATAAGAATACAAGGTTCACTTATTGGCAAACATATCATTGATTAACTTGTTCTTGAGAGCCAATTCATTCTCATCAAGTTCATCTTTTCTGGAAAGAAGACAATCAAGTATAAGCATATCATTGTGTTTTTCCTTGATGAGAAGGCAAAATCTTAAAAGGTTGTTTTGGATTTTACCAAATCTCCTATACCCATAAAAATCTTTTATACCCATTTTTTAATTTTTTTTAATAAAAAATTTCGAAAATTCACAAATCTAAACCCTAAACTAATCAAGGGGTATTGGTTTAGGGTTTGCGAACCCAAATGGTAAGATTTTAGTTTCTATACCCTAAAAATATTCAAAAAAACATTTTAAAATCGATTTTATAATCATATTTGAGTGATTTTATGAAAATATTTTAATTTTGTTTTTTGATTTTTGAAATATTTTTTACAGATTCGTAAAACTAAATTAAAAATATTGGCGAAATCAGATTTTAAAAATAATTTTTTTTGTGACTTATAAAATTGAAAACGAAAAAAAAGCGAAGAGTGTCCTCCTTAGATTTTGGTTTCACCAAAACGACCTACGGAGGAGCTGTCTCCTTGATGAGCCACATGTTCTTAAACATTAATAAAACCCTTTCCATTGTACCTGATTTGCTCACACTTAATTTTTCTTTCGCCTTTGCTGCCTTACCCGCCTTAATGCCCTCGTGACGAGCCACTTCTTCATCAGTTGATTGCGTGAATGTGTGGGAGCTTGCAAATTCATCAACATCCTTCCTTTTTTTGGAGCTTTCCTTGTCTTCCTCAGCTAAAGAGGAACGCCGCTTTTCATCATTGCGAAACTTTTTCCAAGCATGCTCGAGGTTGTACTTCGATTGCTGATCTTGGAAGAAGATATCATAAGCCACCTTAAGGACATCATCATCATTTTGGCCACTTGTTTTCTGCCTATTTGCAACCAAAAACACCCGAAAAATTTGCACACATGCTCATTAATTTTGTGCCACCTCTGCTCACATTCTGACCTTTCGTTTGTGGAAACCTAACAAGCCTTATAGAGGAGTTATAATAGTCACTAATACGGCTCCAAAACATTCCTCACAACAACATCCTTGCTTGTGTTGAGCCACGAGTTGCATAGCACAACATCTTCTCTGGGAGACCGCTTGTGTCTTTCTCTACGCTTCTAACATATCTCTTCCACTAGCTCCAAATCCATAAGTTGTTCATTCACAAAACATGAAACCAAACATGAATAGCAATAAATTGAGTAGATATAAAGATCATGAGTTCATATAAATCTCAATCAAGAAGATCCATTAAGTTGTTTTTATTAGACTACAATAAAAGTCCAAACCCACTAATGTCTATGTGTTTAGGGTTTCTTTTTAATTATTAGTATAAATATATGTCTTATGAAATTTTTGATGACAACCTTGGAGACTTGCAAAACTCTTCACTTTCATATTATAATATATCGTTTCAAAACACTTTAATTCTTGGTGACAAACACAAATAATATTTTCCTTAGTTTTCTCAAATAAAGCTCTATGAACTATTTATTTTATTAATCTAGTTTTCATTTCAATAAGCTTTTTAAGAGCATAAATCCACATTCTTGGATTATCTCACAGTTTTTATTATTGTTCTTGCTACTTAACAAATCCATATTCACTATGACTCTAGCTTGGAACTGCTAGAGAAACTACAACATTTAATGCAGTTTTATGTGCATTTGATGCGCTTCTTTTTCTGCATTTAACAAGTTTTTTGAAAAGTATTTAAGTTTGTGTATAAATAAAGAAATTATCATATATAAATGGTTAGATCATTTAAGAGAAGAAATTATTAGAGCATAACGAGAACCACTTAAAATTTGGTTATTAGTATTGTTATATCAATATTTTAATATATTTTTGTTTTTAATTAAATTTTAATACTTAAAACAAAACTAAACCAATAAAAAGAACATTTAACGGGAGAAGTGACCTTAGTTTAGTGGCATTCATATAAGTCCACATGAGACAGGTTGCACCACCCCACCCGAGATCGATTCTCCGCGTCTACGTTAGAGTAGGTTTGACTAATGGACCGGCCATTTGTAACCCAAATGTTTTAACAAAAAAAAACACTTGACATAAAAATTTCTTGCACTATTATTAAAGTTTCTTATATAAGAAACAAATCCAAAATTTATCATTTTTTTTTTTACTTTTGTATTTTTTTATAATTATTTTTATGTTAAAAATCTCTATTTTTGAAACTTAATTCGCCTCACTAAGTCCATCTCCAACGGATAGAGTCATTTGAGTTTCTTAATCTAGTTTTTTATGTTTTAAGAAATTATGGTTTCTAAAAATAAATGTGATGGTTAAAAAAATAAAATTATATAATTAAAATTATATTATAAACATAATACATTTAATATAACATATATACATTTTAAAAAAACAAATGTATAATTTTACAAAAAAAATATGAAACATCTATAACATAAAAACATATAAATTAGAAATTGTAACGTAGTTGACATTTGGTCTAAAGTCACTTTGGCTCTTGTTCTGTAAGAGCATGAGATGAGATTACAAGATGAACATAAAATAGCATAAGATCATAAGCTTGCAAGATGAACATTCAATGGATGAAATTAGCAGATAGAATTGATGGAGAAACAATGATATCGTTATCATTCGAGAACTTAATTATAATCACATGGGGACACATTCATATAATCACATTGCTCTTAATAAAACGCTACCATGTCACACATTATAATTGATTTTAAATCCCAACAACTAATAACAATTATATCAATATTCCAAATTTCTACCAACCCATGAGATTCTTTTAAAAAATGTTATTTCCAAGAAGAAAACAACGTAGACTTGTACATAATCAGAACCAGCTAAGAGCATAATTATTGGGGGGTTGTGGGTTCTTAAGAGTACGGTCCAACAAAAAAATAAAAATTTGTCTCTTCCATTTCTTGTTTCATACCCGGTTCTTGGGAGTTTCGCGTGATCCACTGATACGTGACGGACTGATTCACTTTTATGTTTTTTTAATCAGAAAAAATTAAAAAAAGAAAAAAATAGCATAGAAAATTATGCATTTAGAATTTTGCATTGAACATGGTATGTCCCACTAAATTTAGTTCTCTCAACTAACAATAATTAAATGAATCATACAACAACAACATCAAATCCAGTAGAATCACAAGTATACAATATGCATTTTCAAGTAAAGAACACGAAGAAAAAAAACAAGAAAGAGAAAGGAAAAAAAATAATCTATTTAATTATAAAAAATTTATAGCATTTTTGATTTATTTTTTTGAATATTTCACTAACAAACTCAATTAAGATTTAAGAGAGATATATAGAAACCCTGGACGGAGCTGCTCTAATTTATTGTACCAGTGTCAAGTAACATGACAACATGCACAAATGTCTTCTTATCTTTTTTGATAAACGCATAGAGACATGTCACGTCACTTTTGTCTGAAACGAATCTTAATTTATTATATACATTTTTGTCATTTTCCGGTATTAATGACTCACTGAGTCGTTTGGAGAAATATATGTGAGCCCTACCCCCCATTAAAATTGAATTTAATCCATAAACAAAATAAACATTCATAACCATATTTTATGTTTAAAATAATATTTTACAAGTTTTTCACTTTCAGAAAAACGTTTTGACCAGTAACAAACCACAAATTTAATATTTTGGAATTAATATTTTTTTTGAGGAATTCACAAAACTACACCCTTTCAATCCCTCCTTCACAAAACTACACCAAATTTAATTTTTTCACAAAACTAAACCCTTTCAAAAATTTTATTTGATTTACCCTATTAAAAATTACCAAAATTAAAATCTTTTCATTTGGGTTCGCTAATTAGTGTTTAGGGTATAGTATTAATGGGGTAAGATTGTGTGGGTAAGGTTTATTTGAATTTAATTTTGAGTGTTTAGGTGTAGTTTTGTGAAGTATTTTTGAAATGGTGTAGTTTTGTGAAATGTAATTCAAATGGTGTAGTTTTGTGATTCTCCCATTTTTTTTTGGGTTTAGGGTTAATATTATTAAAGAAAATATTAAAGGTAAGCAAAAGATTCTAAACCGAAAAAAACTAACCTCTCCAAACCAAACCGAACAAAACTGTTAAAACAGGGTTCGGTCTTAGGACCGAACTAAAATGATGAAGATAGAGGAATGTCGAAAAACTCGTTAAGTGATAATTAGAGCGAACAGGTAGGACCGAAGTGAAATGGATGTAAAAGATAAAGTGCCGAACAGAGATATGATTAAGAACTCGGAGTTCGTTTATTGAAAGATTGATTGTTTGATACAATGACGAAGTGAAAAGATATGTTTGTAGTAGTTTCTCTCTGTAGATTCTCTCTCTAAAATTCGGATCCACTGCTTCTGAGGAGGAATCCTCTATTTATAGGGAAGGTCTTTGATCCTTGGCGGGCTTTTGCTCCTGATAAACGAGATTTTACCTTCGTTAAGTCGAATGCCTTATCGTAGTATATAAGGTGTCAATCCGAATCAGGAGCAATCAATATATTAGAACTTATGAGAAACTACACTTAGTCTAAGCAAATTAAAGAGTTGTTTGTTGAATGTTTTGTAACCGTGTAATCAATAAATAAAAACGCGAATTAAGAGTTTTGAAAGATTTATTAAAAGCTAAACAATCAATCAAAGTTAAGGTGTTTTAAGGGTGATTAAACTTTCGATTTCAAATTGTCTTTTACAAAAATAACTTTAAGGTTTTGAAAACGATTTTAGATCAATCCACTCTCGTGGCATGATCCTTTTCTCAACAATTAAACTAAAACAATATCTTGGATAGTTTAATCGTCGAGAAACTTTAAGAACAAATCAATTCTAACCACCAAGCTTATTAACACGGATCTCTCGGTTAAGCTAGGCTTGGTTCTAAGGTAATTGTTCAGGAACCTTTATAATCTCTCGATTCATAAAGTTTCCTGGGTTCGATAATCGAATGGCCAACTCGATTAAAGCTTTAAGGTTGTTACCAAAGACTAAAGTTTTATAATCAATTAAGTTTTAGACAATCATCTATCCTAGATTCAATCAAACCCCTTTTACCCTAACCCATTGTCTATTTTGGAACTACTCACAAAGCATGTTGAATCTTAAAACAATTGAATTTAAAGAAAGCATAAACATAAACAAAAGCAAAGAGAATAAAGGGTTCAAGAAAACTCTTATTGATGATGATGGAGATTACAAAGGCGGCCAAAGAAGGATCACCAAGAAACCTCACAAGTTGTCCAAAGCAAAAACAAAAGTGATAAAAACAAGAGAGCCTCCAAAAAAACATAATAAAAACCCTAATATAATGTCAAAACATAAACCAAAACGTTCCCCATCGGTTTAGGAAATCGTTTTTTTCCTTTTTGGCTCGAAAAACCGGTTTCACTTCGGATCCACTGCTTCTGAGGAGGAATCCTCTATTTATAGGGAAGGTCTTTGATCCTTGGCGGGCTTTTGCTCCTTGGCGGGATCACTTCGGCGCATGCCCGACATACGGAAAGATGTTTTGTCGAACATGTCTTTGCATTTAATGCGGTTGTCGAACGTGCCTTTGCATTAAATGCTAGTTCGGCTGGCCTCTGCGTCCTGCAGGTCCGTACTGACACCTCTGTTGACTGAACCACGGCGCCGTACAGACGTCACATGTGTCAGTCCTGTCAAGTCCGTGCCGATGTCATCGTGTCGCGCATGCCTTCTTCAGTTGGGTTTCAGCTTCGACTGGGCCTTGGGCCGAACCGTGGATAAGCCCACTGTTTTTTTCCGCTATGGTGACTTCTCAAATGGGTAGGCCTGATTGGGCTTAGGCCCACCCTTAACAAAAACTATATATGATTTTTATATGGTTTATGGTTTTACTTTCTATAAAGTTGTTAAACCGTAAAACCAAAAAAATCAGATCGAAAAACGACCGAAATACTTTATGTATGGTTTCAATTTTTGTAAATCGTATAAAAAGGAACCAGAACGTAGCCAAATATCCAAACGCCCATCCCTAGAGAATTCAATTTCGAGATTCATACGATATATTATAACTTTTTTGTCGTGATGATGTGTTGTAGAGCTAAAAAACTTTGTTTGTTGGGTCAATTTAATTAACGATCTACCAAAAATCTTTCGTAAAAAAAAATTTAGGTAAATTTTTACAGGGTAATTTAACTATTCAAAATTTAGAAAATAGGTAAATTTAGAAATTTTATGAATTATGTATAGTTTTGTGAAAAGAAATTTGAAATGGCGTAGTTATGTGAATGTCTCCTTTTTTCTTAAAACTGTTTTTAGACTACCTTTTTTCTTTTATCAAATCATTTATTTCGATACAAAGATTTTCTATCACAAATCTATACTATTAAAAGGAAAACATTTTTACAAAAAACCCTTAAAAAAATTCAAATTACCATACAATACCACTACATTTTTTAACATAACATATGGTCTTATTTTGTTTGTAGATTACAAATGGAATACATAAAGTCCACCACGAAGGCCCAAACAAATGAATATTAAACAAACAATTAGATTTTTTTTTCATTAAATAAATACTTATATTTATGCATTAAATAAGAAAAACATTTTAAATTTCAAAATCAGTTTTGGAACCAAAAAATCCGGAAAATAATTAAAAACAAACAATTATAAAATCAGTTTCAAAAAGAAAAATATCTGGACAATAATTAAAAACATTTGGAATTAAAAATCAGTTTAAAATATTTTGTATTTTATAACGGGTCATAAAATGTCATAGATCAAAATTTAAATCACTAATGACTTTTTTGGTAATTCAGAAATGATTTTAAATCACAAAAGATAAACATATAAATGTAGTATTTGGAACGGGTCATAAAATGTCATATATAATTTATTAAATATAAGCAAATTCGTCATATCAAAATATGATTCGTAATTTTATGTTTAATACACCAAATATTTTTAAAAAAAATTGTGTTAATTAATATGTTTACAAATATTACATCCTTGTAGAACTACATCCTTGTAGAAAGCATAGCTTCGTATCTAAAAAATCTTTTCACAAAATTTTATGTACTCTTTGAAACAAAAGACCAAAAACATATTATCCAACTCGATGTAGAAATTTTTAATATACATGTTTACTAAATAATTGTATATTATATATTTTTAAAAGCATATCTTATTATATAAAAATTACAACATATAAATCCCGCACGTAGGTGCGGGTCCTCATCTAGTATAATATAATCCACCTTATGATATATTCATATAAGCAGCCACTCTTACTTGAAGTCTTATTATCTCTTCACAATGTCACATTTCTTGAAGTCTTATCTCTTTGCTTACAATACTCTCCAAGCTTCTGCATGGTAACATCTCTCTCTCTTTCTCTTTTTTTCCATCAAGTCTTTTTTATTTTTCACACTCTATTAATTGTCTTGTTTTAATCATGTCATGAGATTGGTGTTTTCTTGGTAGGACTATTTCACTTATGAGAATCTTAGAAAGCTATTTATCAAAGAAGACAATCAATGGAGCTTACTCTTCTGCTGGATATTTGATAAGTGAGAACAACTTTTCTTCTTATGTATATTAATTGATTACAGAAAAATGTTGTTTAAATGGAAGAAAAAGTTTGTTTGAGTAAGAATTAACATAAAAGAATCAACTTTTCTTTTATTTGTATATTAACAAATAATTTATGGAATATATTATATGTCACTTAGTAAGAATTAATTAGCGAGTTTGAAATTAAAAAAATATAGATATCACTAATTTTAAATTAAACAAATAAGAATATGCTTATTAAACATAAAGCGACATAAGTAATCATTGATTAATTTTTGGCTATTTTTCAGTTTTTATATTCAACAAATAACCATTTAATTTCTATTTTTTTTTGTTTTAGGTGTGATGCAAAGTGCAAGTGTTCTTGAAGTTTTTCATGGAGCCATAGGTAATAATATTTGAAGTTATTTTTGATATTTGTGGAATAAACATTATGAATTAAAAGACTAATTGATTGATTATATACCAAATTTAGGAATTGTCCCAAGTGGATTATTGTCTCCTTTGATGCAATGGTGTGGAAGAGCACACTTCATACTTGCAATTGTTGGACAAATCAAGGAGGTTATTTTGGTCTTTACTCACTAGAGAAACACTTTCATAAAATCTAATGTTGTTCTCACTTATATCGTTTAGGTACAAGATTCGCCATGGCTAACCATAACACTTTTAGCTTGGTGTCTAGCCGAGGTGAGTATATATGATCTTTTACATGCCTATATACAAAAAGAAAAGAACAATGCCTATGGAAAGTTTGGTTAGATTTGAAAAAAATACATGTTATCTCAATATTATCATCTTAGATAACATCCTCTACAAATTATTTGCGAAGTCATTTAAAGAAAAAAAATTATGTGTCGCTCACACATACAAAGTTACAAAAAGAAGTATGACATGGCATAATTTTAATGAGACATGGCTTGAGAAAAATGTGACATGCCGTTTGAAAGTATCGTTTAGGGTATTACGTAACATTTATTGTTTAAATATTTTTGGAAACTTAAGACACATTATAGAAATATACAAAATTTATGGAAATTCTTGAATGATGTTTAGTTTTTATGTATTTTTATTTATATTTTGTTCTTCAATGTTGTATTTTTGGTATTTTGAATATTTTCTAGGTTTAATTATCCAAATATATTTAGCATGTTTTTGGTATTTTTGAATATTTTCTAGATAACTTGAGAACATAAACACAAATCTAGAGAAAATTTTAATAATAAAAATAATTTTGTCTAAACATTTATATTTTTATTATTTAAATTATTTATTTATAACATATTATTTTATCTTTTAAGCTACTTTTCCGTGCATGGCGCGAGAAAGCCACCTAATTAACATAAACATGGAACATACATAGTTTGAGAGAAAGGGATTTATATGCATAATGAGACAATGTGTAAGAGCATAATTATCGGGGTCCTTAACGGGATGTTTAACCTCATGTGCCCTACAAAAACATTAAGAATTGCATCCAAAAACCCTTATCTAAAGACCACCTCTTTCACTGTTCGCGGGCTCCACAGACACGTAACGGTCCGCGATTGGTGGATTTTTAATTAAGAAAAAATAAACAAATTTTTTTTTAAGCACGATTCATTAATAATAATGGTCTAAGGGTGGCATAACAACAATGATGTTATTGTGTACCAAGTGGTTGGATATTATTAATGGTTGAATATGGATTTAGGTTATTAGATATCCTCACTATGCTTTGGCTTGCTTCGATAAATGTCCCTATTGGCTAACTTATCTAAGGTATTATACAATACTTTACATAATGTGTTATAATCTTAATATGTATATTATTGAATGTTCTTAATAATAAGCTTTTAACTCTATAGGTACACAGTCTTCATAATGTTGTTTCCTACTGGACTAGTCGGCGAAAGTGAGTTCTTCAATGTGACATTACATTTTTTTTTTGTAATACTATGAAGTTCAAAAAACTTAGTTTTTGAATTCATTTTCGGAGAACGGTTTCCTCCGTAATGGGAATCGAAATCGTGTGCTTTAAGCTGATACAACACTTTGGCCGGGCCTCTGCGTCAACCATTAGACCAATACCATATTGTTCGTACTACATTTCGTCTTACATTGTCTAACTATGTTTATGCAGTGATGATCATGTACAAAGCGCTTCCATATATAAAAGAAAGGAATCTTTACTCAAATTTCTTCTCTGGTTTTCCCTTAAGTTACTACGATTTCCTTCGGGTATGTTCCTCGATTCATTCTTTTTCTCCTTTAGCAAAACCGGTTTTGCTTAAGTATTGTTTAAGTATATGATTTATCATATGACGCTTAAGAAATTTATGTTTTTAAGCAATGTTCTTTCATAAAAAGTCTTTTTGTTTTAATTTTCCTGGTGTAAGTTTAAGCATAATCGTTAGTTTTTTATTTGTTTTTTTAAAACCAATTGTTTATGAGTCCTACTGAATAGTTAATAAATTTTGTGAGTTTTTCTATTGAAGATGGTCTAAACATTTTAATATATGTCTCTTGGTCTTTATAGGCCTTTCTCTTTGTCTACCCGTTCCTTTGGTTGAAGCTTTACCTCCCACTATTCAAACAAAGAAAGTCTAAGCTCGGAAAATCGAAGAAGCATCAAGGCAAGAAAGAGTGATCAATTTGAAATCCATTCAATTATCTCAAATGTTTTCTTTTTCAAAATACATTTAGTTAAACCTATCAAATTTTTAATGTATTGGAAAACTTGGAATAATCAAAAAGAAACGATTGATGCTTTAAATGTGGTATTATCAGTGTATGAAATATAGGTCTAATTGTCTAAATGATCTATCTAAATAATGGTCTTAATGATGCATTTGGATGATGTTTGTTTTATTTTAATTGCTCATTTAGATAACCCATCTGCAAGAATTTTTGTTTGTTTGGTTAGTTTTGAGTTTAGCTAAAAAAATGACTAAAATGCCATTTACTTTATCTTTTTTTTGTAACTCTAATTCATTTTTAAACTTAATCTTAACCATATTAAAGAAACAACATTACAATTTTATGTTCTTTTTTATGCTTCACAAAAACAGGAAAATAAATGTTTTCTACTTAATCGTAAAAACCTTATTTCATAAAAACCGTAAAATCACATTGAATGATGTAATTTTATAAAATGCAGTTCAAAAGGTTTAGTTTTTTAATTGTCTCGTCAATATTTAATAATGTATATAAAGGTTGAAAATAGTTCTCTACCACATTATTATTATTATAAATTAAAGTTTAAGATGTCTCCACTTATTAATTGCATGTAAAAAACTTTTAAGATATTTTTATTTAAAAATCATTACAATATCAATAAATATTGTATATATATAGCTGTCAAATATCATAAAGTTTACGAACCTCTTATCATAACTTCTTTATATTAGATTAATCTCACATATATAGCTTAATTATCATCTTAAAATTATAAAAATAATTTAATCTCAATACAAAGAGGAAATAAACAAGTTTTTTAGATAAAAATAAAATCAGAAATATAGAACTAATGAAACATAGGTATACATACAAAATAGTAAAATAAATAATTAGTCATTACTCTTAAGATGGATAAAAATGTATGAGAGCATGTAAAAGATTTTAAAATTAATAGATAAAAGAAATTATTAAAATCATAAGAATAAATTATAAGATATCCACACGTATATGATATATCTAACATAAACTAATGTAATAGTGTATGTTCTTTTTGGTATATTATATAATTAAATTAAATCGACTAAAAGAAAAAAAAAACTTAAATATATTTTTTTTATAAATAATGTGATTGGGGCATATAGCGGTGCTTATTTCTATGTAGTTTTATTGAAAACCTCAGTTATGTCGCCATCAATGAATTTCAAAGCAATTTGCAGAATTATAAAAAAAAACAAAACATTTTGGATGGGACACACCAACAATTTCAAGCACGAAATCCAAAAATGTTCAACGTGAATTTTTTTCTTGGAAGAAGTTTCGGATAACGCACCAATAGAAACAATTATGAATTCATGTTTTCGCCAGAAAAATATTATCTCGTTGATTTTTGAATATCTAAACAAGCAACAATTTTTGGCTCCATATAGATCATCAAGAAACAGTCGTAAGATATCATATGTCTCAATCAATCGGAGTCGTGCCACTGGTAACATATACAATATAATAATAAAACGTCATAATTCTTAAAAAATGTAATAACTATATACTTCCATAAAGAATTGTTAAAACAAAAAGTAATATTTTTATTAGAAGAAAAAATAACATTTTTATAGAATAAAAAATTTTAAAAATAGAAATCTATAGAATATTTCAAATAAGATATCTTGAAAGAAAATAAATGATTTATAAATAAAATATTAACATTTAAAACATCTATGTTCGGTTATATAATTTTCTTAATCACAACAAAGTTTCCAAATGTAAACCAATACTATATATGTACTTGTTCTAAACTAAAAAAGATAATAAAATATATGCCCTTAAATTTTCCCAAAAAAATATGTCATAGGCGAAGGTGTTTTTTTCTTGCACTATGGCAGAACTCTGATTATTCAACCATGATCCTTCTCATATGAATAAACAAGAATTATTTAATTGGTGTCATGCGCGTTTACATTGAGTTATTGAAAAAACATATGGAATTTGAAAAAAGGAGAATTTTGTTGTGATCTTCCAAGATATGGAACACACATACAAAAGAGTGGTGATGGCTATAATGGGTTACATAACTTTGATAAAATTTCAAATTTTACAAATCAAGATTTTGGAGAAGTAATGGCAAAAACATGTCTAAATAATATAGATTTTGAACTAGATTTCGAAGAAATAGAAGCAACAAAAATATTAAATAGAAAACGTATGATAGAAATAAGAGACAATAGTGGAAATATGTTACTGGAAAAACAAAATAATCGAACTTAGTTTATTCTGTTTATATATATATATATATATATTATTTGACTATAAAAAATGTAATCCTCCTTATTTTCACCTTTCAACATTTGTTTTGTATCACATTTTCTTTTTGTTTACCGATCAACTAAATTTTTGTTACGTTTATTTTACAAAATCCGCATTATCTTTTTTAAAATTGAAATCCCCATTTTAACCGCACCCCAGAAAAACAATTTTGCACTTCTAATTTCGCTGTCACCATTCATATCCAAAGAATTTTCAACTCAAATTTAAATCACCAACTAAATATCAACATAGCCAACTCATTAACCAACCAATCACAATCACTCATTTAAGAAGACAAAATTACAAGTGTAATTTTTCACAAGCCTAGCTAGTCATATATTTCTTAACTAGGTAGTTTGACCCGCGCGCATGGCGCAGGCATAAATAAATATTAAAAAAATTACATGAAAAATAATTAATATTGACATTTTTAAATGAATTCAAAAGGTACACTAATGATAATTTAAACTATACGTTAAGATCACGATGAGGTAAAACCAAAATAAAAATGTTATAAATTATCCATAAAAATGAAAACATGAAAAATAACAAACTTCAAAAATGTGGCTTTGTGTTTTATGGTAGACTTATATGATTTAAAATACAAAATTTGTTTTATTTTTATATTTTTTCGCTTTTGAGAAACAATTATAATAGTGATAGGAGATTTTATATAAAATTAATCCATTAAATTGAAAAATTGTTACAAATATAAGTTTGTATGCTACCAATGCATATGTTTGTTACATATTCTCTACAAAATAATAAGTTTGATACTTAAAGAAAAATGAAAGTTGTATATGTTCACAAACTAATTTGGTTAATAAAAATAAAGCATATTCAACAAAATAGTTTTATAATAATTAAAGAAAAACTCATTAATGAAGAAGTTAATAATTATAATGGCTTTGGATTACAAAAAATATAAAATTGTATGATGTGGTATAAAAATTTGTATATTAATATTTATGACAATAAATCAATATTTATCTAACATTTTAAACGAAGTTAAGTTTATAATATTTACATAAATATTAGAAAACTAACATCAACTTGAATCATGACGAATGTAAACAAATCAGAAGATCATGTTGCATGTAGTACCATTTATAATAATAATAAATTATATTATATTTTATATAAATTTAAATTCCCAAAATATTGACATCGTATATAATTTTAGGAAAATAATATTGATATTTTGAAATATTAAATTAATAAATAATATATAATGATATAAACCTTTGAAAGATAAAAAGAAAATTGAGAAAATAAGTATATTTCAAGACATAAATTTACTAATTGAGTGATTTTTTTAAATTTGCTAAAATGTGATCTTGACTTTTTAAATTACAATTTTACCATTAATTTTAAAATTGTCAAATCTCGTGAATGGTTGTCTGTAAATGTTCATATGTGAATGATTTTGAGTGAATAATCGTTTTGAATGATAATTAGTATAATGTGAATGATACTAATATATGTGAATGAATGATTTATGTCAATGGTGAGTTGTTAATGATCTCAATGAATGAAATATGTGAATGATTTTTTCGTGAATGATTTTTGTGAATAATTTTGTGTGAATAAAGTTAAATTTGTTATTTTAAGTACGAAAAACAAATTAAATTACCCAAAATTCAATTATTACATCAAAAACAGTTAATTGACAAATTATGTTTTAAAATGTATATAATACGTTAATTAACTCAAAAATAAAGGGATAATCATAAACAATTATATTAAATTATTAAAAAATCAAAAAAGTTCCTTAATTTTAGGAAATATAATTAAAATTTCGAAATATCAAATTAACTATAATATATGATGATATAAACCATTAAAAATAAAAGGGATAATCATAAACGAATAACAAAATAATAAATTAATAAAAAAATATATAAATTCTTAAATTTTATAATATATAATTGAAATTTCGAAATATTAAATTAATAAATTTTAGGGAACATAATTGAAATTTTGAAATATTAAATTAATAAAATAATATTTGAAGATATAAACTATTAAAAAATAAAGGAGATAATCATAATTTTTAAAAAATTATTATATTAATAAAAAATAAAAAAATTAATAATTAATTTCTTACAAAAATCTCTCCACTTGATACGTAGGCGAAACTCCTTGCTATTTATTATATATGATATAAATATTAGTATAACTCTCCTTATTAAATCCAACAAAATATTGCAATTGAAATATTAAATTTAAAATAGCATATTAATCTAACAAAACTAAGAATATGTCTATAAAAATTAAGTTGTGCATAGCCCGGGCTAACCCATCACTTTACAATCAAAAGTTAATTCTCGAAGATATTTTTATCTTTGGTGTATTTATTATTTTATTTTTTTGTCAAACTCTTTGGTGTATTTATTGTTTATACTATTTCAACTGTATTTTTCTTTTTTTGTTGAAATTAGGGTGGCGTAATTTATCATTTAAGGCTTTTTGCCCCATCAACACGTGATTGTGTTTTGTTGGGACTGTTTTTGGCCTCAGTAGCATTTAATTTTTTTTTTGACAACAATGTAGCATTTAATTTTCAGACAACATTGTAGTAAAAACGATGGAGACATATAAGTGGGACTATATATATATATTTTTTTATTACATCAGTGGGACTATATATATTTATAACATTAAAAACATATATCTGTTTCATTGTACCGTTGCTATTAATGACCATTTTAATGAGAAATGTTTTTGCTCAAAAATAATTGAAAACCTTTTTTTTGGCATGCCATTCTACTAAAAGAATTAAAAGGAAATAACCCAATACACAAATTTTGGACTAAATAGTATAAACAAATAGTATCATACTCATTATAATTAACCTTATCTTGGTATTACCAGACAAATAATAAATAATCTTCTTTTGGCATGTGATTCTGAATTTTAATATTTTAAGGACAAGTGAGAAAATACATTTCTATAATTCTATTTTATAAAAGTATAAATAAACACTATATATCGACTCTAAATAAACCATAAATACTAAATTCTACCATTTTAAACCTTAAACCCCAAAAAATTAAATCAAATAGAAAAAAATATATTAAATAAAAAATTCAAAAATATTTTTAGAAGATAGCTTTAAAATTTCAACATTTAAAAGGTGCATATTTTTAAATTGTTTTTAAAGGATAGCTTAAAAATTTGAACATTTAAAAAGCTTGAATATTTTTAAAATATTTTGTAAGCCAATAAAATATGATATTGTATTGAATATTATAATTGTATTTTAATATACATTTTAGTAGATTAAACTAATAAATTAGTAAGATGTTTAGTTAGACCACCTTTAGTTTGTACAATTAATTCTCCAAGATATTTTCTGGATATTTATATAGAAATATAATTTTTAATTGAACTTATAAGTGTAAGTTATTACATGATATGCAATTGTACATTTCTTTCAAGAAATAAATTCATTAAGGTTAAAAATTTAGTTAAATTTTTTTTGATGAATCATTTCTTCCGGACGGAAGAAGATTATGTAAAGACTTACTCGAAAGGATTCTTCTAAAGCTCAATTAGCACGAGTCTAAATATCAAAGTAGAAAAAGTAAAAACGTCTATGAATCACAAATTAATATTATTAACCTTTATATTCTTTCTTTTATTTTAAAAACTTCAAGTAAGTAGACAGTATAAATATCTTATAACAATTGGAAATCATATCTTTTACAGAACTTTAATTCGTCAATTATTACAAATAATACAATTAGAAATTATACAATTTTCATTAACTAACTAGCGTTAAGCGATGTTAAAAAAAAAAAACTAGCGTTAAGAGAGATTATATAAATATATTAAGAATTAGCTAAATAAAAATCGATAGAAAATATATAGACTATAATTATATATTCTCTATAATTTATTAATTTATATTTATAATTGCTCTCTCAATAAACTATATATAGGCTTGACTGGTAACCATATAAGTAATAAAATGGAATATTGTTTCTTCCCAGTTTTTATGAGGAACAAATTTTTTTTTGTTCCTTTAATTTCCTCTTTGTTCCTTTTTAGCCATATATAATCATAAGAATTACCATAAATATGTTTTCCTTATTGAAGAAAATATGCATCTTTCAGTTTTCATATTTTCTATTTACTAGATTGTAACCAAGTAACCAACACATGCAAAATTAATATTACGCTAGGAAGTTACCCACATCAAGCGCATGATAAAAATTTACGAAATAGAAGAAGAAATGTTTATTAGTAAGAACAATGTGTAGCATAAAATGAGATAAAAAAGAATTTGGATTTCATGTCACCCGCGTTAAACGCGGAGTTTAAATTTGAAGTATATATATACAAAATATATTGTGTTTTGGTTTTTATAATGTTTTATTTACAAAAATTTATTACTATTACTATTTTAATATTTATCATCGAAAAAAATTATCATTGCCATTTCGATGTTGGATATTTACCATTACGTATAATTTACTATTTATCATTGAAAAACAATAATTACATAGTGTTTTGAAACCATGATATGACCCGTTTAACAAAGAAAAGTATGTCAATCCAGTATCTATTTGTCATAAAACTCGGACTATTAAAAACTCGGATAAAATCACTGAATTTTCGGGAACCGCTGGTTCAAGCGATGGCTCGAATCAATTTTGTGTTCAAATTTTGTCATTTGACATGGAGTTTGATGTTTAATACAATTTTACAAAATAATATTGATATTTATAAATGAACAATATGTTTTATCATTTTTTTGAACTCGATGTGCAAAAATATAACAAACAAACATTAGGAAAATTATAAATTGTGTTTTTCATGGGCTTTTAAAAATCATATTTTATGGGCTTTTTAAAATCATATTTTATGGGCTTTTTAAATATTTTAAACATATTGTCTATTTGTTGTCAATTTAAAAGACTTTTGTGATAAACTTGACATTTTTATTTTTGGCTTTTATGAATTTGTAATGAATCTTTTAATTACGTGGGAACATGATTGCTAATATTATGACACATGTAATTTTCAGACTGATTTTCTCTTTCTCCGTCTTCTATATTCATAATATAAGATTTATTAATTTGTTTAACAAAAATCATACACAAAAAATATAAAAGTCATAAATTGTTTAGTTATATTGATTCTTTTGTTAATAACGGGCTATAAATATCTTTATGCAACTAGATGTATTTTTTGGTTGAATTATCAATTATGCATTGGATGTATATATTCAAAAATGTTTATAATAATATTATTTTTATTCAACTCTAATGAAAATTCATATACTAAGATTACATAACATTCAAAATAAATTGGTTACATTTCAAATAAAATATTACTCTACGTGATGCGCAAATAAATGCTATTTATTTACAAAGAGGGAGGCACATGGTTAATAGGGGGTCAATTGACCCTTATTAATTTACTAAATCTATTATATGTTATACAATAATTACAATGACTCACATGAACACGTGATTGTGTTTTGTTTTATAGCAGTATTTTAGTTTATGACGACAATTATACTGAAACATTTATGAGATATAAAATAGATTATAATATTTTAGAGTTAACTCTAATACAGAGGAAATAAAAATGATTGTACTTCAATGTGTTTTTTTTTCTAAATAGAGTTCCCGTATATATAGAGAAAATTTAGAATAATCTTAGATTTATTTTTTTTCATTAATCTATATTTTCCTTTATAAATAGATAAACTCTATTTTAAAGGAACACATTAGCGCAAAATTACATTTACTTTCAATGAAATAGTAGTGACTTATATATAAGCAAATATTATAATCCACATAATCCAAGAAAGCAGTGTTTTAGTAATGAAAAAAAAATTGATACAAAATTAAATAAATTTGTTGTTGAGATATCATCCTAAAAAAACATACGCTTTTGACTCATTATTAGTTTTAGGAGGGCATGTGATTGACATTAAACCATTGTTATCAGTTTGACACTACACTGTCTTAAATTAATATAACATATTAAGAATTAAACATGTCGTGAAATTAGGAACAATGACGGATCTGTGATGTTACAAATTAAGAAATGTGTTTTTAGCCGTTTACACCATAATCGTAAGCTCTGTTCTAAAACTCGCTCGCCTAGCCGATTACTCCCTCGAGTTTCCGCTATTCAGTGGTCGTCCGCGTCGATTAAGTTTTTGGCCGCGTAAATTTGATTACCTAAATAACGACGTCTAATTCTATAAAATTTCGCATAATCCAGTTAATTTTTGACTATTTTCTGACTAATTTGATCATTTATATTTAAATTTTATAATTTTTTTGATAAATTATTAGTTTTAAAGGTTAATAACATTATAAATGATAATAAAAAATCAATATAAAGTGAAAAAATATATAAAAATATAAATTTATCCTAAAATTACTCCCCGATTAATCCCCGAAAAATCTCCGATTTTTTCGCTAGGCGCTAGGCCCTTGCTGCCCGCACGCGTAGCGCCTAGCGAATTCTAGAACCTTGATCGTAAGTGCTACCTCCGTTTCAAATTAGTTTCAAATTAGTTGATGTTGTAGGTTTTTTACGCATATTAATAACTCATTTAAATTTTTTTTTTTTTTTGAAAAAATCATTTAATTTTTCACCTAAACACAATTCAACCAATAAAACACATCTTTCATAATCTAAATCATTGAAAATCACATAATATCAATTAATTCTACATTGAAAATTGAAAACATCAACTAATTTAAAACAAAAAAATTTGTCTAAAACATCAAATATTATGAAACGGAGAGGGTACCACATTTTAGAACATGGATTTTGAGTCTGAGATATTGACTGTGATCAGTGGCGAATTTAGAAATACTTTTTATTAGAGGCAAATCTTAAATAATGAGACATATTACACTAAATCTACAAATGCCAAGGGGGCAACTGCCCCTCACACACACTAGCTAGCTCCGCCCTTCTGTTTGACAACTTTAGATGTTTTACATTATGGTTTCGCCACACAATTAAATCATTATTCGAACATTTTATCGAATCCATTTAATTAGTAACATTTGAATATTTACGGAGTTTACATCTTCTTGAATTTTTTTGAGAAGTTTTCAGAACAAAATAAGTGAAATTCATTCAAAACGGCCTAAAGCTAAAAGGATATATATATATACCATGATATATTGGAAGGGTTGGTTGCATCGATTCATAATAAATGTAAAATATGTATTGTGATATATACAAAAAAAAAACTATCATGTGCGTAGTTACATTATTGTTATTTATCAGGGAAAGGTCATTGTCATGTTATTTATTTTATGTTGGGTAGGGACTAGTGTAAGTGAGTTATAGTATAGAAAAGACTATTGTATCCTTTTTCGATGTTAGGTAACAATTTATTGTGTAACGAAGTTCCTCATACTCTCCAAGAAGCCATCATAAGGGCATGTGTTTGTGTGTAACAAATGTATTTTTCTTTCAAATATAAGCCTTGTCTTCAACAAAGAAACCCTATGAAATTAATAAGATGTTAGGCTATTGATTTAAATTGTTTGTGGACGTTTAAAATTACAAAATCGGTTTTTGTAGACGGTGAAGATTAACATGTTTTGATCTTCGATCGATGAAAATATGGGTCTCGATCCAAATCTTCGTGGTATACTTAGAAAACAAGAAACTTTATGAGAGTTTTCTTACTACGAATTGTCTTGTGAAACCCCGATTTGTGGAATATTATTTGTATGTGCCTGAGCCGGAGAAATCTCATAACGGGTGAATTTCTGGGAAGTGAACTTCAGAAAACATGGAAATGAGGACAAAAACACGGGAAAAAGTCAAATAATGATTATAGAGTCGATAATGAAATCTCCCGAACCTCTCGGAAATGACTCATCACGCACCAGCCGTCGGACTGATAACTTGCATATTTTACACATTTTACCTTAGTTTATGCATTAGAATTCATTCATTTAGGTTGCATTTAGTGTCATATAGGTTGCATTTTGGTTTGTTTCGTGTATTTCAGGTTTCGGAGCATAAAGACGGCGAAAAATGATGAATTTAAGCCAAAAAGAAACGGATACACTTGCATCGGCATGTTGTATCGGTTTCCATTGGCCGATACAGAAGTAGAGTTTTAGCCGAAGCTTGTACAAGTCATATCGGTTTGGAGTGGCCGATACAAGAGAAAAAGGACTTGAATACGCGTATCGACATGTTATATCGGCTTGGCCTGGCCGATACGAAGGAAACTGAGCTGAAGCAAGGTTACCGACCAGCGCGTATCGACCAGATTGTATCGGTTTTCTATGACCGATACAAGCTGCGAAAATTATAAGGAAATCGGTTTTATGTTGTAAAAAGGAAAACCAATTCCTAAACCAAATTGGTTTCCTTTATTTTCTTTGGTTTTGATATTATATTAGGGTTTTGGATGTTTGAGAACCAACTGATCTTTTGTTTTTGTTTTTGCTTCATCGTGGCTTTTTGCTTTTGTTCTTGGACTTGGAGATTCTTGGTGTTTTGCCTTGGCCACCTTGTAATCTTCATCATCATCATCAATAAGAGATTTCTTTACCTTTATTTCTCTTTGCTTTTATTTATGCTTATGATTTCCTTAAATTTAATTGCTATGAATTCCAATATGATTTGTGAGTAGTTTCAAATAGACAATTGGGTTAGGGTAAAAGAGGTTTGATTGAATCTAGGATAGATGATTGTCTAAAACTTAATTGATTATGAAACTTTAGTCTTTGGTAACAACCTTAAAGCTTTAATCGAGTTGGCCATTCGATTATTGAACCCAGGAAACTTTATGAATCGAGAGATTATAAAGGTTCCTGAACAATTACCTTAGAACCAAGCCTAGCTTAACCGAGAGATCTGTGTTAATAAGCTTGGTGGTTAGAATTGATTTGTTCTTAAAGTTTCTCGACGATTAAACTATCCAAGATATTGTTTTAGTTTAATTGTTGAGAAAATGATCATTGCCACGAGAGTGAATTGATCTAAAATCGTTTTCAAAACCTTAAAGTTATTTTTGTAAAAAACAATTTGAAATCTGAAAGTTTAATCACCCTTAAAACACCTTAACCTGATTGTTTAGCTTTTTATTAATCTTTTAAAACTCTAATTTTGTGTTTTTCGTTTTGGTTACCATTCAGTTCGGAAAAATATTCAACAAACAACCTTCTTATTAAACTTAAACTGAGTTCGTTTCTTATAAATTCAAATAAATTGTTTGCTCCTGATTTGGTTTGACATCTTAAGTACTACAATTAAGACATTAGATTTAACGGGGTAAAATCTCGTTTATCACGGACAAAGAGCGACCGTCCAAAGACCAAGAGAGTAGGCATGAGACACACAAACGGTAGCGGGTCAGGGAAGTTACATGCCTCTTTATTTGTAGATGCATGGACCACCTTGAACAAGTGCGAAGTAAGCACAAGTTTAGAGATAAAAAAAAATTCTTAATTTTTCTTACAATTAAAGTGCCAAAATTTTTGAGAAACAAAGAATAATAGGATTTTCAATATAAAAAAAGAAAAGAAAATCAAGTCATGTGTACATTTAATTTTGTATTTATTTAAGCCGCCCCTGTGTGGATGCTTATGTCTTGGTCATGACCTTAATGGATATGTTGGACACAATAGATCCATTTAGCATTTACTAGCTATATATTAAGCTTGACTTTTCAAACTACACAAAGTATTAATGAAAATTTTGAATATGTAATATTCAAAATTGAAAGAAGAGCTTTTGAATCTGATTGAAAATTAATTCTTCAAGAACATATACAATGAACCAGAACACTTAGTGATGGGCGGATGTAGGGTACTAGGAGAGGTGTCAATTTTAATTTTAATTTTAGTTTTATTCACCCATGAATTTTAATTTTCTTTTAAAGTTTTATTATTAGTTTTAAATTGACACTATATGTCATCCAATTTTATTAAAAAAAATAAAAAAACTATACAAATAAACTCATTAACTAACACAAAATCTAATTAATTTACTAGAAAAATTCACAAAACTAAATCTTATTTTACAAAACTACACCTAATTTAAATTCTTTTTTAACTTTACGCCTTTAAAAAAATTTAAATGGCTAAACTACCTTTTAAATATTTACCCAAATTAAAAAACTTCATTTGGGTACACTATTTAGTGTTTAGAAGTTACCGTTAAAGAAGATACGATTTTGTGTTTAAATTTTATTTGAATTTAATATTTAATGTGTAGATGTAGTTATAACCGTAATAGTGATACTTTTTAATGATTTTTTAGTTTATTTTATTCAAACGGATATTGATAATATGGCAAAATGAAACAATGATAGAGAGTTTTCAAAAAATATATGAACATAGAGTATATTTAAGATCATTATTTGTGATCACATATTTTTCAGTCAAGTTTATGCATTTTTTATAAAAAAATTGACACCCATGACTAAATTTTTAACCTCCGCCATTGTTAGCGAACATTTAGAAAGAGCGGTTAGGATAAATTAATAATGTAAAAGGCATAATATTAGACAAATATCCTACATTAGAAATATCAAGAGACACACACTAATGTATAAAATATGTAATAAAAACTACTCATCTTTAATTGATTTTGAGTTAGAAACTTATATTTCTAACATGGTATTAGAGCCCAGTCCGATCCTTGACCTTACTCGAAATTTCCCCCGCCAGCTCAAACTATTTTGAGATTGATTTGCTAAATGACTCATCATTTCGATGGAGCGTATTAAGGATATATATCCCACATCAAAAATGGTATCATAGCCAATTCGATCTTTGTCCTACCTGAATTAATTTGTCACTCTTGTCTAAACCACTCAAAATTAATGGCTAGCAATAATCATCAATTTATTCCCCAATTGGTATTGGAGTGGAAACTCATACTCTTAAGTCCTAACACATGAAATCTATGTTTGATGAGCTTTCATGAAAGGATGGGAATGGCTATATATGCATTCACTTCTTGTTTTTTTTTTTTTTTTCATCACTTTATTCCAAAACGGATTATTTTTACAGAAGTGTCAATATTTTCTCAAGCTTGCGGTTAGGGGTAGCTATGTAGAGAGAAGGGGCTCAGTTGGGCACTATAATTTTTGTAAAAACAAATAATTTTATGAAAAATTTACAAAACTACACTTTCTAAACATTATTTTTTTTAAACTATACACATTTCAAATTTCTGTTAATTATATACGTTTTCAAATATAAATTGATTAAATAATCTTTTCTAAAGTTATCGGAATTATTTTATTGTCATTTGGGCTTGCTATTTAGGATTAGTTTTAAAAGGAATAAATATATTCGAAGACTTTTAAATTAATAAAAACCATTAGTTATATCATCATATATCTATTCTATCAAAATAAAAGACAAAACGCATACGTGGTGGCACCTGGTGACACCTGAATGAGTTTCAGATGATTAATTACAATTTTGGGATTAATTATATGATGTGTGACGTTTTTAACGTTTTAAACATAGGATTTAGCCACACAATAGGGTATTTTTATGTGTTTTTAGTTATTTTACAGGTGATAAAAGGCATAGTGGCGTCCCAAGGCATTTAGAATGGACTTATAGAGTTTAGGAATGCAAGTACGGAAAAGAAGGAGAATTCAGACGAAAATCTTCAAAAAGACACTCGTTGAAAGAGTTCCCACCAATGGATCTTTATGATATTTTACCACTGGAAGGGGACGGATGTTAGCTTTGATTTGGAGGTGATTTGAGATGTTTTAAACAGTTAGATCTGAAGTTATGCCAGTTTTATTGACGACGAGTCAATCTGCAAAGAGAAGTTTTAATTTCCTTTTATTTTAGATTTGCCAAGATATTTTCCTATTTTGTAAGGGAAACGTCAAAACCTATAAATACCTGTTTTTAACCTCTTTTAGAGGTGTGCTTTTATATTATAAGTTTTTGAAGACTTTTGGATCCCAGAGAATTCTTGGAATCTTCGGTTTCAATAACAGAGTTTTTTTTTATCCCTTATCTCTTTATTTTATTTAAGTTTTATTTAATCTCAATTGCTTTGATTTTCATTATGCTTAGCGAGTAGTTTTCCGTAGACAATTGGGTTAGGGTGAAAGGGGTTGATTGAATCTAAGATTGATGATTGTCTAGAACTTAATTGTTTATAAAACTTTTGTCTTTGGTAACAAGTTTAAAGCCTTAATCGAGTTGGCCATTCGATTATTGAACCTAGGAAACTTTATGAATCGAGAGATTATAAATGTTCATGACCAATTACCTTAGAACTAAGTCTAGCTTAACCGAGAGATCTGTGTTAATAAGCTTAGTGGTTAAAATTGATTTGTCCTTAAAGTTTCTCGACAATTAAACTATCCAAGACATTGTTTTATTTTAATTGTTGGGAAAAGGATCATTGCCACGAGAGTGGATTGATCTAAAATCGTTTTCAAAACCTTGAAGTTACTTTTGCAAAAAGACAATTTTAAAATCTGAAAGTTTAATCACCTTTGAAATACCTTAACCTAGTTGTTTAGCTTTTTATAAAACTTTTAAAACTCTTAATTCGCGTTTTCGTTTCTCGTTACTCAGTTACAAAACTCAAAACAAACCACTCTTTAATTTGCTTAGACTAAGTGTAGTTTCTAATAGGTTCTAGTATTTTAATTGCTCCTGATTCGGATTTACACCTTATATACTACGATAAGGCATTCGAAACAACGAGACAAAAATCTCGTTTATCAAATTGGCGCCGTTGCCGATTCAGGAACTCGATTAATTATTAGAGCTTTGAAATCACTTGGGACTAAGTTTTAGTTTCTTGTTACTAATCCCTTCTGCTTCACCGGACTAGTCCCAGAATCCGTCAAGCTAATGACGTTAAACGAGCGCTTAATGGGAGGCAACCCATTGGTACGTGTATCACCTACTTATTCCACATGCTTTTGTTTTTGATTTTTCAGCTTTACCATCCTTCTTTAGACATGACATACACACCGGGACGGTGTGAAGTAAGTCTGGGGGAGGGTGTTCATTCGTTTCTAATCTTGTTTGTTCGTCTTTGTTTCTATTTTTTTTTTTTCTCTTATTCTAGATTTTTCTTTTAGTCCTAGTCGAGTCGTTTTTCGAATCAAAACTTGTTTTCAAAACTAAGTATGATGCATTATGATCTTTTTCTTGACTAACCAACTAACTTTAAAGACCATTTGACAACAGAGCTAAGGACCGCGAGATTTCAGAAACCCCATGACATATCACCGGTTCCACAGAAAGTCCCTTTTACTCGCATAATCTTTCGGTTAAGCGATTTTGACTTCACCCTAATAGAACTTTTAATCTTGAATAATTTCCTCACTTTGGGTTTTGAGATGCATTGGATACGGTTTTGCTTTCGAGTCCTATAAGACATCTATGTGTAGTATGGTTCCCCTCTCTCTTCCCTTCTAAAAAAAAAGAGTTACATTATTTGAAAAAGTCGTGAATATTGGTTGAAAAGATGCGATTTCGAAAGTAGAACGTAAAATCGTGTTCTTTCGAAATTCGTGGAAACTAAAACCATGAAGCGACCGCCCTTCTAAAAAAAACAAAGGGAAAAACCAAAGTCGAATTAAAAAAATACAAATGACACCCTAGAAAAAGTTAGGGAGACATTCGAAATAATAATAGAAAATTTGCTTTTCCTATTTTTTATTTTTTTTTCTATGAAAGGAAAAAACATAATTAATTCACTATTTTGTATGTTTCCATTTTATATTGTTAACTAGATGAGGACCCGCACATACGTGCAGTTTTATATTTTTTGTAATTTTAATGTAATAAGATATGATTTTAAAATTATATATATATAATTATTTGGTAAAAATATATAAAAAATGGATACATCACCTTAATTAGATTTTATGTTTGTGGTCTATTGTTTCATAGAATATATAAAATTTCTACATCAACATAAATTATATGTTTGTAGTCTTTTGGATAATATGATTATATCTCGTAAACTATGTTTGATATTTTCCGATCCGTCGCAAACATTACACCTATATACTATACATAAACTAATCTTAATTTAGTCTAATAACAATTATTATTCTTGATTTCAAATTCTCTTTTTAATTTTTAATAACCCGTTATAGAAAAATATATGTGGAGATCATAATTTTGTATTCAAATTGGATGTTAAAAACTTAAAATCTACAAATTACAAATATGCTCTAATCGATTTTTGTTTTTACATTATTTATCAATGGTGATATTTCATTTTCAAATATGCACACTCATTATGTGAAAAATTATCTTACCCTATTAATAAATTGATCATGAAAATCTACGATTACATTGTAAATACAATATTTTATTGTCTTTGTAAAATTGTTTCCCGATTAATAGATTTGATCATGTTATGATTTTTAGTGATTATCATTCAATTTTTTTGTTTATTTTTAATACGGGTCGAAAAATAGCATAAATAATATATGACTTTATTTGTTACAACTTTTTTATTTTGAAACTTAAAATCTTTCCTTTCTTTTTTTTGTCAAACAATGTTTTCTTTCCTTATTTAAATATTCTTATTCAAATATTTTTATTTGTTTATTGTTTCCTATTTTGGTGTTGAAACTTAAATTTTTCTCTTTCTTTTGTTTTTAAATATAACCATAGGTTATATAAAGTGGCAACATTGTAAATACAATTTTTTTTGTCTTCTTTGTAAAAATGCTTTCCTTTTAATAGTATAGATTATAAATTGGTTTTATAATATGAATTTATGAATCAAGAAATTTAATCTAATCATTTTAAAACTAAATATCATATATATTTTTCCTATTTAGTTTAATAAAAAAATTGTTCACGTTGTATATTTAAATGCTGCAACTAAATATATAATTGTTAACAAATCTTACAAATTAAAATCACACTTTCTTAGACATTAATTTGATTTGGTTTTTAAACTCATATATTATAAACACACAAATATAGCAAGAAACTGAAAAGTAAGTTTCAATACGTTTAATCTCATGTACAATAATTTCAAGGAAATATTTCAAAGATTCGATTGTTAGGATTATTGTGGAAGCATTTCGTAGTAATTGTTTTTCATTTAAAAGGTCATGTATTATTCCTACTTAGAAGAACTCAAACAAAATAACCAGTTGAATAAAAATAAATATATCACATAGTTATGAAAAAACATTACATCACGAATGATAATATAAATATATAAAAATTGTAAATTTTCGTTTGTCAGATTCTTGGGCAACGGAAATCCAGCGAGTTTGTTAGTCATAGGCAACGAAATTCCATTAAACATAAATAATTTTATTATTTTGTTATTTCAATCCCAAAATCCATGAAATCATTCGTAATTATGAATACATCACAAATGCAACACAACAAATAAATATGTATATACATATATTCTTAGACAACTCTCTCCATTCATAACACCATTATATAACACCATTGTAGTTTAGAAAACTCCAATTTTTTTTGAAAAACACCAAAACCTATTACATACACTTGTAAATACTCATATTGTTTGGCAATTATATCCATTCGTAACATCATTACACCATTATAGTTATGAATAATTCGATCAAAAAGTTAAAAAAACTGAATTTTTTTGTTACATACACAAATACCATTGTAGTTTAGAAAACTCCGACCAATAAGTAAAAAACATTTGAAAAACACCAAAACCTATTACATACACTTGTAAATACTCATATTGTTTGGCAATTATATCCATTCGTAACATCATTACACCATTATAGTTATGAATAATTCGATCAAAAAGTTAAAAAAACTTTTTTTTTGTTACATACACAAATGAATAATCAATATTTTTAGACAATTTTCTTTATCCATAACATCATTGTAGTTATGAATAATCCGAACAAAAAGAAAATTTTTTTTAGAAAAACTTCATCATTGTGGGACATTTGTTTGCGAATTTTGTTTTGATGGTTCCGAACTCCCATCATATAGACTCTTATAAATATAAACGAATGAGGAAATCAATTTTCAACGGATTGAACGAAACATGCTGTCACGTCTGTAAAATGAGGTGTCTTATATATCACACGGAAGTGAATTCGTAGGGTTTACATCTTATGATATCTAATGGATAATATTTTCTCATAATTAGTGGGCTTAATTTTCGTTTTATTAGATTTAGCTCTTATGATTAGTGCATAATCAACAATCATTAATGTCAAATCCTTATATTATGATTGGTTAAAGATTAATGAAAAGAGTTATGCCACATTTAATTTTGTGAGAAGCTCCGTGGCGACGACACATAGACGAATTTCCTTCGCGAATAATTTCTCAGGGATGTAAAAGGATAACTTGGTTTAGTAAAATCTACACTTAAATTTAATGCCCCTGATGAGACAGTAAAAGAAGCGGACCCATCTTTGAATTAATTTTCATTCAACTATGTATTTGTGTATAAAATTATATCCCTAGAGGTTCATTCTCTAAGCAGCCATCACAAGTCGGTAAATCTACTTCATTTGTACACACACAAGCCAGAAACCCTATTTTTTCCTTCCAATGTCTTTCTTTGAAGCCTTAATAGCTATCATTTCCTTTCTCATCATTTTACATTACTTCTTCACCAAGAAACCACAAGAGAACTTAGTCATTAGGAATTGGCCTATTATTGGGATGGCTCCTGATCTAGCCATGGAGCTTCACAGGCTCTATGACTTCTTGGTGGAACTTCTCGAGATGTCGAACTTAACATTTCAATTCAGAGGTCTATGGTTTGCTGGTATGGATATGTTAGTGACTGTTGATCCATCTAACATTCACTACATTTTGAGTTCAAACTTTTCAAACTACACCAAAGGTCCTGAGTTCAAAGAAGTCTTTGATGTTTTCAAAGATGTGATATTCAACACCGACTCCGAGTTATGGAAGAACTTGAGGAAAGCTGCTGAGGCTAGGCTCATGCACAAAGGGTTTCAAAGGTTTTCGGTTGCTTCCACAAGAAGTAAACTCAAGAATGGTCTTGTACCACTTTTCAACCATTTTGCAAAAGAAGGAACCATTGTGAATTTACAAGATGTGTTTAGGCGTTTCACTTTTGATACAACAATGCTACTTATAACCGGATCCGATCCTACTAGTCTCTCCATCGAAATGCCGGAGAACGAGTTAGCTAAAGCCATAACCGATGCCGGAGAAGCCATTATGTATAGGCATGTTAAGCCAAGGCTCTTGTGGAAGCTACAAAACTTTATGGGATTAGGTCTAGAGAAGAAGTTAAATGAAGCCGACGCCGTTTTCGACCGTGTTTGTGCTCAATACATATCATCTAAAAGAAAGGAGATAAAGTTGCAAAAGACTATTAATCATCAATCCAATGACAAAGATGGTGAAGATTTGTTGACATCATACATTCTGCTTGATACAACCAAGTATGAGCTATTGAAGCCGAGTAACGATCAATTCCTCAAAGAAGTCATCTTAAACTTCATTATAGCCGGGAGAGACACCGTTGCTTCGGCACTCACTTGGTTCTTCTGGCTTCTCTCGGAAAACCCTAACGTGGTAGCCAAGATTCGCCAAGAAATCAACACAAACTTTCCAAAATCTGAATACGGTAACGAGAAACCATCTTTTGATCCAACTGAGCTCAACAAGCTAGTGTATTTACACGGCGCGTTGTACGAATCAATGAGGCTATACCCACCTATTCCCTTCGAGCGCAAGTCAGCTATAAAACAAGATGTGCTTCCAAGTGGGCATAGAGTCAATGCAAATTCAAAGATCATTATCGCTCTTTACGCGCTTGGGAGGATGAAAGCCGTGTGGGGAGAAGATGCATTTGAATTTAAACCTGAGAGATGGGTTTCAAAGAGTGGTAATGGAACCTTAAGGCATGAACCATCCTTCAAGTTCTTACCGTTTAACGCCGGTCCAAGAAGTTGCCTTGGTAAGCAACTAGCTATGGTTATGATGAAGATAGTTGTTGTGGAGATATTACAAAACTATGATATTGAAGTTGTGAAAGGTCAGAAAGTTGAGCCACTTCCTGGTCTTATCCTACGCATGAAGAATGGGTTTAATGTAACTATTACTAAGCGAGATTTAGCTTAATATGCAATATCTATCATAAAAAAGCACAATCAAAAGTTCACGTACGTAGCATGGTCTTTTGATTAATCTCTTGTCTACCTTTAATATATATTATTGATGAAAATGTTTTTTTTTTAAATGAATGGAACTTTGTCTTTCTGCTTGATAAATTTTGTATATGTTGCGTGGTTGTCATAGTTTGAATCTTATGGTTAATGATATTGTTCACTGAGTGAACTAGATTCATATGTGAAATCTATTTTTCTGTAGTTATGTTCCGTATAAATGCACTAGTGTTCTAGCTTAAATAACACCACCCACCCGGGATCGATTCTCAGCGCCTACAAAAATGTATGAATGGTTAATGGGTCGACCATTTGTGGTTCAAATGTTAACAAAAAAGATTTGTTACAAAATAAATAACATTCTAGGAGTTCAAAGCAAAAATTAGATACTTATTTTTCTTAACCAATAGTATTTTATCGTATTTTTCTTCTACTGATTAGTTTAATTATTAAATATGAAAAAATTAAGTTTCTTAATATATGTGTAAAACTCTAGAATGTCATTTATTTTGAAATGGAGGGAATATTAAGTGATGCTAAATGATACAACGAGAAGTTAAAAATATGTTGATGTATGCAAAACGACTTAGTTTTTACTATTTTTTATTGATTTAAAACGTAAAACGACGTCGTTTTGTATATTTTTAATTATGTGTCTTAAACGAATGTGGCTGCCACCTATACATCGTTTAACGGATGTTTAACACCGTAAGTCATTTGTGGATTTTAGTTGTTTTATGGTTTTTGTGTAGTAATTTGAGTTTTTCTTGATTTTATGTAAAATTAGCACTCGGTTAAAGTTGATGTATGATCTCCATATAGTTCAAGCCTTCACGTATAAAGAAGCCGTTTTCCAGGTAAAAAATTGTGTTTATGCTTAGAAAAGAGTAGCAAAACTAAGAACTTATAGGTTGCGGATTTTCTATCTACATTTCTAGGAGCAAAATTGTATAGACTTTTAACTTTTGGTTTGTTGCTTTTCATACATGATTCTATGTTTTGTTGTTGTTGTTTTTAATTTTTACCCTAGGTCTCTAAAACGTTTAAGCCGCCTTGACCATATATTTTATAAGATTTTTAATTATTTATGCATATAAAATGTTCAAGTAACGTTCTGAATTATACTGTCGTGTTATTATCTCGCAGTCCTATTTCATTTATGGCACTTATGGTAGTAAAAAAAGTTGCTGACATATAAATGTGCCTTTTAATGATATGGGTCATTGCAGTTGAAATCACATTAACGAAGAACTGCTTTTTATGTGTAGTATTTAGTGGGGGTTATATAGAGAATAGTTAGGAAGTATTAAATACATCATTGTATTTTTTATTTTTATTTTCCAAATTTGGTTATTCATCCTCATTTAGGGGATGTTATTCCAGTTATAAATTTTAAATCCAAATGTGTTTGATTTGATAATATTTTAAAATGTAAACAAATAAATTATATTTGAGTAATGATTTAAAATCATTTTTAATGGAATCCACATGTTAATTTTTCAGAATCTCACCAAAACATCTTGGATTTTGAATCATATTTTTTTATTCATAAAACTCCATAACAAGTAATTTCAAATGAATTAAAATCCAATAGGTGTGCTAGTAGTCGTCCAGCTCGTGTCGACTTAGAGCATGTTTATCAAGGGTTCTTATGTAGAGTGCTTGTGTATTTTTTTGTGTATTTTTTGTGTATTTGAGTATTAAATTAAATCAAAACATGTACTATTCATAAGAACTCTACAAAAAGGGGAGTTTAAAATGCTTAATTAAGCACTTTTCATTATAGGTGCTTATGAATAGTACATGTTTTGATTTAATTTAATACTCAAATACACAAAAAATACACAAAAAAATACACAAGCACTATACACAAGCACCTTTGATAAACATGGTCTTAAATGTTTGTATGTTTCTTGCGCGGGGAATAGTTTTGATCCGAAAATTTGAAAAGTAATCAAGCAAGATCTCAAACTCTTCTAACATGGTGGAGAAAGTAGGCCATTCGGTAAGACTCTGCAAAATTGTCACCAATGTCGTGTTGTCCCTTTTGAACGTCTGACAACTAATGTTTTTTTCTTGTAAACTTTCATCGCCTAAAAAAAGACATCAAACTCAGCATGTAAGGGGGATAAGCATATGTTCTGTATTTTTCCAAGAACCATCAACCTTACAGACTAGCCCATGAGTAATTTCAATTGTCTCTTCCAACAACATGAAGCTTCTGTCGGCCCGTATACGGTATATCCTCACTTGTGGTTTACACTTCTATCCAGGCTTTTGATTCTTTTATTGCATGATCTACTAATTCTGGTAGATCGACGTCTATATCTTCAAATACCTTCCGATTTCGCGATTTTCAGATGTACCATAGAATCTAAGGGAAATTTTTTTGTTTTGTTGTCCCTCCATCGCTTGTATCTTCGAGAGCAAGTAGTTCATATTTATCTAAATACTAGTCTTCGAAAATTCCTGAGTGATTGAGATGGGTGACACACCATGTGTATAATGGATGAGGGCATTCAAAAAACACATTATTAATCGTCTCAATCTCTTCCTCATAGCGCGGACACATAATGTCACACTGTATTAGAAATTTAATCTTTCCCTGACACCCAAGTAACCAGATAATATCTCCCATTAGTCACGAAGTTATAAACACGGAAAAAATACAGAAAGATTATGAGGATACACGTTCGTGACAAAAATAGGGGGAATTGCAAAACTAGACCTTTTAAGTTGCATTCACAAGATTACACTATTTTAAAGTCAATTAAAAAAACTACATCTAAAAACTAAAATTTTAACCCAAATAAATCTTACGTACACAATTATATCCCTTTTAATATTAAATCCTAAACACTACTTAGCGAACCCAAACGAAAAAAAAAATTTTGGTGAATTTTTAAACGGTGAATTAACCATTCAAAATTTCGAAAATATATAAATATATAGATTTTTTTTAATTAGGTACAGTTTTGTGAAAGAAGAGATAAAAATGTGTAGTTTTGTGAATTACTCAAAAAATATTGTTGCTATACTGACTTTTTGTGGTTATTCAGTAGCTTTTCCATAAAAGTTTTAAGATAGCCATGAAAAAATTGGACAAGTTTTTGGATATACGAAAAAATTATGGCATAATCTTACATTTTTTTTGGGGTAAAAGTAGTGTATCTTATTTTTATGACAACAAGTAGTGTATCTTATTATCCTAAAGTAAATTATAGAGTCCTAATCTACGGTCTGATAATCTACACTATATGGGATTTTAGTTGTTGACCTACTCAATATTTATTGATAATACAAGCTATTTCCTAGTTATATAAATCTCTTAGTTTTTTTTTTGTTAAAATATTAATCTCTTAGTTGTTTTTATAAAGATACGCATTAGAGTTTTATTAAAAGACTGCAAACCTATAAAATTTAAGATAATTATTTACAAAGTATTGAACGTAATAGTGGAAAATTTATTCATATAACTCAACATATGCATAGTTACGTTGTTACTACATCCATCAAAGATCATCGACATGTGATAAATGTTAGTTGGATATGGAGACCCCATTTTTGTGGTTGCCTAATAATTATGTGTGATACAAATCTACAATATCTAGACACAATAAACCTGTGTCTTGTTCTTTTTGAATGGGTTTCTATTCAAATTAATCAGTTTATTTGAGTCCATCCTATAATTATTAAGGGTTATTTATGTTTCTAGCACCTATAATAACTTAAAAATATAAGTGGGTGATATGACTTTTTGAAAAATCAATTTTGAAGATAGAGAAATTATTTAATGAAATTTTACCTCAATTTTATTGGCATAATTGTTATTATGATAATTGTGGTATTTATGAAAAAAAACTTTTTAATGGTATTTGTAAAACTTTCGAAAATGTGTGGTAATTGTGTTAAAAAAAACTTTTTTAGTGTTATTCATAAGAATTGCCCTATCCAAAAACTAGTCCACCAATAATCCTCGATTAATCTCCATATTTTTTTCAAGGCGCTAGGCCTTTGTCTACCGCATAGATAGCGCCTAGTGGATTTTAGAACAATTTTTCAGTTATTGATTGCGATAGATTATATTTCCAAAAATAGTGAACTAAAGGTGGTGCTTGGATGAGACTTTAGATGTTGTTACCTTGCCGGAAAAAGGTTGGTACTTTTATTATACTCTGTTTCATTTTATTTGATTTTTCACACAAATTAAAATGACGAGTACTAATTATATGTTTAACAATTTTCAGTCTTTTTCAACTAAGATTATATCAAAATTTGCAATTAATATATTTTGAAATTAACAATTCACTATATCGATAGATAAAAGAGTTAATTAGTGTAAAGGGTACATTTTAAAACATAATTTATCAATTGGGTGATTTTGATTTAATAATTAAATTTAGGGTAATTTGGTTTGATTTTCGTACTTCAAATGACAAATTTACTCTTATTCACAAAAAATCATTCACATATATCACGGAGGTTATTCACAATTCACCATACACAATGATCATTCACAATTCACAAGGATCATTCACAAGGATCATTCACATGTATTATTTATAATTCACGGAGATCATTCATCATTCATAACGATCATTCACTCGAAATCATTCACGAAAAACCATTCACAAATAGCCATTCACGATATTTGATAGATTTGAAATTAATGGTAAAATTGTAATTTAACATCTGAAAATCGCCTTATAGCAAATTAAAAAAAAACACCCAATTAGCAAATTTAAGTCTCAAAATGTACCTCTTTTCCCAATTTTCTTTAGATAAAATTACGTTCATATTTGTGAAAATCAAACATTTTAAAACAACTTTTTCCTAAAAAATCAAACACAAATTAATATAATAGCTGACTTTAAAATTATCTAAAACCAAAATTTATTTACCACACTTTGACTTCTATTTTTTAAAGCGAGCACAATCAAAAATTTTGTTACTATTTTCACATATTTTAGTTTGTAACGGGTCATTGAATATCAAATATCGAATTTCAAATTACGAAATTGTTATGGGGTTAAATCAAAGTCATGTTATGTATAATATAATATAAAATCTAACAAAAAAGAACGGAAGGAGTATATGTTTAATTTGCGGGTCAGAAAATATCATACATAATATTAAAGATATAACTAAAGTTATATTCGTAATATCAAAACATAAATAATTTTAGTTTCAAATTTTATCAGTATATATCAAAAAATAGTTTCTTAAAATTGTATCAAAATAATATGTTTAAGCACGGGTTCAAATCTAGTAATTAATAAAATAAATACGGAAAATATATGTAAATACTCAAAATGAATAATAGAAACGAGGTGATAAATATATGTAAGATAATTTTTTCACAAAATAACATCTTCAATATACTAAATTATATTTGAAACTAAAATAAATTTACACGTTTTATCCAAAAAATTTAGATATTATATTTGGAATATAAACTTACTGTTACAACATAGTTTATGAAAAATATATAGATCAAAGAAATAAAAATTAATACTGTAATTTAATGAAGAAGATAATTTTGAAATCATAAAAAGATAAGCATTATGAGTTGTTGTCATAAATAAGTAACTATGGAATATGAAAACATAAGAAGAATTCATCAAACCAAACCAAATCATTTCATTGTTTTTTTTTTGTTTTAAAATCATTTCATTGTTTCCTTCACAAAACTATACATAATTCAAATTCTTTCTATATTTATACCTTTTCCAAATTTTAAATTGTTAATTTACCCATTAAAAATGTACCAAAATTAAAATATTTCATTGGTTCACTAATAGTGTTCAGGGTTTAGTATTAAAGAGGTATAGTTTTGTGAGTAAGGTTTATTTGGATTTAATTTTTCAATTGTTAGATGCAGTTTTGTGAAGTGACTTTCAATGGTGTAGTTTTGTAAAGTTAAATATAAAAGGCGTAGTTTTGTAATTTAAACGGAGATTAACTCATTTTGTTTGCGAAAATTACAAAATTAAACATTTCCATCACAAAACTACACTTTGAAAGAATTAATTTCAAAGTGAACTTCACAATACTACACCTAAAAACTATATATTAAATCGAAATGAATCTTAAACATAAAATCCTACCACTTTTACCAATAAACTCCAAAAACTAAATAGTGAATCTAAATGAATTTTTTAATTTGGGTAAGCTTTAAAGGTTAGTTTAACCATTTAAAATTTAAATTTAAATTAGTTGTAGTTTTGTGAAATAAGGTTCGAAAGAGTGTAGTTTTCTAAATTTCTCAATTAGTTTAAGGTATGTTACCGCTTAAAAAGAGAATACTGATGAACACATATTAGACTATAGAATAGACTTAAAAGACTTTAATATTTAGTCACTAATTATATACATAAATCAACAAACATATATTTTTACTAGATAGAAATATATTCAAATTTATGTTTATTTAACACTTGAATTTTTAATTATGTAAAGTCGTAAATAAAAGATAGACAACATCATTTTTATGTAACATTAATACAAATCTATAATAAAGGAATTTCAGTAAAAATATACGACATATGGTTTACTCATTTATAGGGAGAATTACAAAATTACACCATTTGAATTACATTTTACAAAACTACACCATTTCAAAATAACTTCACAAAAATACATCTAAACACTCAAAATTAAATCCAAATAAACCTTACCCACATAATCCTACCCCTTAATATTATACCCTAAACACTAATTAGCGAACCCAAATGAAAAGATTTTAATTTTGATATTTTTTAAAAGGGTAAATCAAGCTTTTAAAATTTTGAAAGGGTGTAAATATGTGAAAAGATGAATTAGGTAGAGTTTTGCAAAGGAAGGGAAGAAATGGTGTAGTTTTGTGAATTCCTCTTTATATATTAAAACATAATTTAATCATGTATAAGTTTACGATACAATAAAACTAAAATGACACAATATTATATTTTAAAATATATTTATAAAGCGAGAGAGCCGCATAGTTATAAGTAGGGGTGGGCATTCGGGTATTCGGGTCGGGTTCGGGTAGGAACCGATCGGGTCCGGGTATTTCGGGTAAAGGGATTTAGGACCCGTATGGGTATTTTGAGTTTTTCGGTTCGGGTTCGGGTAGGAACCGTTCGGGTCCGGGTATTTCGGGTATGAGATATTTGGACCCGGCAAATACCCGAAAAACCGAATATCCGTTCGGTTCGGGTATTTTTCCATTATTTTCGGGTATTTCGGATATTTTTTAATATTTTCTATTTTATTTTTAAATTTTTTTGGATATTTTTGGGTATATTCGGGTATATGGGTACCTATAAACATATGAAATATAATAAAGTTTCGGGTATTCAAGTACCGTTCGGGTATTCGGGTATCAGGTCGGTTCGGGTATTACCCGATACCCACGGGTACCAACATTGAAGTAACTTTCGGGTAAAAGTGTAAGAGCATGATTATTGAGAGTTTTAGTGGGGTTCTTAACGCGTGGGTCCTACTAAAATTCACCAAAATTTTAAGAATTCATCTCTTCCAACTCCTATTTCGGATCCGGTTCTAGTACTATTCATGGGTCCCACTGACACGTGGCGGCCCATAATTGGTGGAATTTATAATTTTTTTTAAAAAAAAAAATCTGAAAAAAGACTAAAAAGTTCCTAGGAACCTGTGCATATTTTTTCTCCCATTAATCATGGTCTAATACCCGTACCCGAACCGAACCGAAAATTTCGGGTCGGTTCCGGTTCGGGTATCGGGTAATTTGCCCACCCCTGGTTATAAGTGACATAAAACATCCATCCCCATAGTTTATATTTTGGTTTTGATTCATGATAAATTGATGAGAAAAACAAACAAAAAAGTGTTTAACAATAATTATTAACTAGGATTTAACCCGTGGTACACCACGGGTTTATGGTTTTTACAAATAGTTTTATATATATACAATTAATTTAGAAGTTTGTAATATATTTTTCTGTTTTTGTAAAATAAATAAAAATATTCAGAATTTCTAAAGAGTATTTTGTTTTTTATTGTTTATGCAAATAAATATATAATGAGAATTAGATTTTATATAGCAAAATATTAATATAATTTGTAAGTTGGTTTATTCCAAACTATTATAAACTATAAAAATTAGGGATGGACAAAACTTTCGGATCCGAAATACCGAACCCAAACCAAACTGAAATCCCCAAATCAATATCGATCCTAAAAACAAATAACTCGAATGTATAGAGAAATTTACTACCATAATACCTGAAATCGAATCCGAATCGAGCTCAATTTTTTAGAACTAAACTAAACTACTCTAACTACCCAAAAATTATTTAAAATAATTATAATTATAATTATATTTGAAGTACATAAATGAAACCAAACCGAAATTATAAAGAACTGAAACCGTTCCAAAAATAAATAACCCGAACGAATTGAGAAATTTACTACCTGAAAACCCGGAGGCAAAACAAATTTCTAGATTTGAACCCGAATTACCCGAAATTTGTTTATGATAAAGTTTAATCATTATTTTCAAACTTCTTGTCATTTATCTAGAATTTTTCCAGAAATCGAACCGTTAATAAATAAATTTTTTTTATTGTTTGATATTTTTAACAAAAAATTGTTTCAACTCGTTTTTAAATTTTTAATAATATCAATTAAATCTGTTTTGATTTAAATAAAATTTTAATGGTAGTTTTTATAAAAAAAACTATGTAATAATGTATTTATGTGAATTACATATTTTTATTTTGTTTTTCAAATATTTTTTACATAATTTCTTTAATATTTTTTATTTATTTTTTGACATGATTGTAATATTTCCTTATTTGGTTTTTCGTAATTAAATGTTCAAAAATATTTTATTTTATGCTCAATGGCATAATGTGTAAATAAGTATGATTTTTTGGACATGTTCAAATTAGTACTTCAAAAATAATATATAGATTTTATGCTCAATGGCATAATGTGTAAATAAGTGTGATTTTTTTGGACATGTTCAAATTAGTACTTCAAAAATAATATAAAGATTATAATTATATTTGAAGTACATAAATGGAACCAAACCGAAATTAAAGAACTGAAACCGTTCCAAAAATAAATAACCCGAACGAATTGAGAAATTTACTACCTGAAAACCCGGAGGCAAAACAAATTTCTAGATTTGAACCCGAATTACCCGAAATTTGTTTATGATAAAGTTTAATCATTATTTTCAAACTTCTTGTCATTTATCTAGAATTTTTCCAGAAATCGAACCGTTAATAAATAATTGTTTTTTATTGTTTGATATTTTTAACAAAAAATTGTTTCAACTCGTTTTTAAATTCTTAATAATATTAATTAAACCTGTTTTGATTTAAATAAAATTTTAATGGTAGTTTTATAAAAAAACTATGTAATAATGTATTTATGTGAATTACATATTTTTATTTTGTTTTTCAAATATTTTTTACATAATTTCTTTAATATTTTTTATTTATTTTTGGAGAGGATTGTAATATTTCCTTATTTGGTTTTTCGTAATTAAATGTTCAAAAATATTTACTTTTATGCTCAATGGCATAATGTGTAAATAAGTGTGATTTTTTGGATATGTTCAAATTAGTACTTCAAAAATAATATATAGATAAGACTCCCATAAAATTAAATGTACAAAAGTCTATAGTACATATAGAGAAATAATTATAGATTTGTGAAAAAAACATAAATGTAAATAATATAATTCCAGTTAAATGGTATATTCCACTTAATGATCGATCGCCAATTTTCTAGAGAGTAGAGAGAAGATAGACATTAAAGATAGTAGAGAAAGCGAGGAAGAGGAAAGAGAGGAAGACAAAGAGTATAGAGAGAGCAACATGATTGCAAAAAGAAGAAAGTGTCTTGCAAAAGTCAGGTAAAGGAGTGTGCCTAATGCCGGTTTTGTTGAGGTTTGTAACTCCTGAACCGGCCGAACCGGCACTCATCATCAAATAACAAAATATCTGCATACGCAAAACATAGTAGAGAATATTTATAAAACTGCATCCTTTTAATACACTATATTTACAAAATTACATTTCTTTTAGTTTTTCCAAAAATACACCGTTTAAATTAACCAAATTAAATAACCAATTATCTTTTAAACCTATACCGAAATTAAAAAAAAGTCATATCAGTTAGTTCGTTATTTAGTGTTTAAAGTTTAAATTTGGAATGGAAAAAATTTATCTTATTTGGGTTTGATATTTAGTATCTAGGTATAATTATATAAAAAAGACTTTAATAATTTATAGTTTTTAAAGTACAATTCTAAATGTGTAATATTTTTTTTTTATCCTCATAGCATCTGGGCGAAACATTTGCTTTGGCCTCCAAATTTATTAAGATAATATGCATGGACGTAAGGTCCCAAAATCATATCAAAAATTGGCCGTTTTTTTATAACCCTGGTGTCTTGACTCTAACTGAAGTGAGTCCTGACTAGCCAGTCAGAGTTCGATGCCGCAACGGTCTACACATCTTATCGGCACAGAGAACACATGGTCCAAAAACAACTCTAAACTGTCGTTTCAGGGACGTTGAGGGCCGCATTTGAATACCTCAGTGGTCGGGGTTCGAACTCAGGTGGCAGTACTCACATATGTGAGCCCTTTACCACCAGAGCTAGAAGCTCCGGTTAATAATTGACCGTTTTATAGCCCATAAGTCTCCGGACCGGTCCGCGCGACATAATACATCAAAAGGTTTTAAAAGGAGAAGAGAATGTGAGAGGAACCTGATCGAAGGTGAAGCAGAGCCAAGCTTGGAGGCGAGAGGGAGTGATAGGAGATCCTTTTATGAGCATGTAAACACCGAGACAAAGATGGAGCAGTGAGTAAACCATTGTTGCAACGCATGCTCCTACCACATATCTTCACACCAAACACATTGTTAATAAATATAGAGAAATTTATTAAAATTCCATTAAAAAAAATTAAGTCTAAATATCTTCGAAAACTTTTTCCTTCAAATAAAAAACTTTTCTCCCTAAATAATTAGAGAATAAGACCATGATTATTGGGGTTTTTAGTGGATCTTAACGGGTGGGGTCTACGAAATAGTGAATAGACTAGTTCTTTCTTCTCTTATTTCATATCCATCTCTTGCACTGTTCATGGGCCCCACTGACACGTGGCGGCCAATGATTGGTGTTTTATTATTTTTTTTTTAAATAAAAAATAAAAATAATAATAAAAAAAAAATCCTAATGAACCGTGATTAAAAAACCTACCAAAAAATAACTCTTATGTGCGAAATTATAACTCTTGATTAATTCTATACGAAACCAAAAAAAATACTCTTCATGTGCGAAATTATAAGGCAATGGATGAGACAAGCTAATGAACATCTTGTTTTTAGTACAGCCTTCTGAGATGGTTTTTAAGGTTTAATTTTAGAAATGATTGGCTTCAAAGATTAATATTGAATGCGTAAACTTTTGTTTTTGGTATTTTAGGCCAAAAATCTTTTTTAGTGTATTAAAGGGTAAAGCAATTTGTGATTGCGTTTTATACCTAAGAATATAGAGTGTGATGGTATTTTGGAGAATTGTCCATAATATTTTCTTATAATTATAAATAAAAGTTCTAAAAGTAGTGCACACACTATTATCATGTTTGAATTAGTTTCAAAATGTATGCATATGTTCAAGTTTTTGGCATTTGAAACACACATTTTTTTCTTTCTTCTATGTATTCATATTTGGAGAAACTAAAATAGAAGAATATCATAAACTACTTCAAAATGTGTTTAGGATTTATTTAGATACATTATATAGTTTTTAATAAATATATTTATGAAAATAAACTTTAAAGTAACATATTTCTGCAAAGTACAATATTTTTACAATTGTTTGTTTTATCAATGTATTCATATTTAGAAAATCTTTAAAAAAAGAATATCATGAACAATCATATTAATCTTGAAGTAGAAGAAGAAGAAAGACTAACTGGTAGGAGGGAGAGAAAGACCATTTGGAGGAGAGAGTGAGCTTGAAACCATAGATATCCGCGACTCCCTCCTCAGCCGCGGTCAGCATAACCGCCATAGCCGCGGCTGAAGTAGCCAAGCAGCCTCCCCTAAGAGACACTTGCACTATCTCCCTTCTTCTTCTCCTTCTCCTCTTCACCATCTCATCCTCCTCTCCACTAATTGTTCTCATTTTTATTGTTTTTTTTTCAATGTTTTCTTTTTCTCTATTTCTTGAAACACACACACACACACACACAAAACTCACTCTTTTGTTTCTCAACCACCTTTTTTGTGTTGCTTCTTCCTCTTCCTCCTATTACTACTTTGTGTTTCTATAAAAAAAACAAGACGAAAAGTGTGAGTTCCCATATTTCAAGCAACATTCTTTTCTTTTTTTATGTATTTTAAATAAAAACATATATATAGGCCTTTAGGGAAATTCCCAAAACAAATTTTTAGGATTAAAATAAAATGATAAGTTTGTTTTCCTTGAATACCACTAAAAGGTGTTTTTAAGACGAAATAAAATAAAATTAAAAGTAGGTTAAAACCTTCCAAAACCAAATCCTAAACCTTCCCTACCAAACCATACTCCCTCAAAACTAAACCATTAACGCTAAATAGTGAATACAAATGTAGGAAAACGTAAATGTTCAAATTTGTTGTTGTTTTTGCGTTTATGATTTTTTGTTCCAAAAAAACTTTTTAACAGTACTGTATAAAAAAAATTGTAATGTTTTTTTAATGAAAACTATTTTTCAGTGTAACTTGAATAATTACTCAAATAAATATTAGTTAACCCAACGTTTTCACATTTCGATAGATAAACCTAAAGAAGATCGGATTTTATTTTAAAAACACAGAAATTATTTCGAACAATTTAAAACATTGTTATTTTATTTTAAACAAAAGAGTCCCCAAACAGTAATATACCTAAATTTGAGGGAAAAATTAGAAGAAAAAAATTGGGATAAGGGTTGCAAAAAGCTTTAGAATTTTGATTTTATTTTCAAATTGGTTAGTGGAAAATGTGTAATATATCATCTGGCTCAAGTTCTAATTCGATTAGAGGCATTTCGAGAAGGTGTAGTCGTGTAGATGTGGAGAGAGTGTAATACTTGTAAACCATTATTTCGAAATATGAAAACTTTAGGTTTTAATTTTCAAAATTTCCTTGGTTAACCATTATTTCAAAAATTTATAAAACATATACAATATTTTAAACTATACTACCCAATCGCAAAAAAACAATGATATGGAATTACCAAGTTAGAGTGGTAGACATCACACGAAGCTCAACATCAAAAACGTATCCAATAACGAGAGAGAGTAAGTGAAGTTTCTAAACTAAAAACGTATGTTAAGTATTCTTAGTGATAAATAGGTTAATATATTATCCTAACAATCTTTGACGTGATTGTGAAGCCCTTTGGTCTTCCTCCACTATTTCAGTATTATCAACTAATTTTTTGTTGAATCGGTATTTTTATACATGTGGTAGAAATAATTAATTTGTATACTATATCACAAGTTGTGTAGGTTTAAAGTACTATTAAAAAATTGTTTGAATAAAAATACTAGTTGTAAGCTTAATTAAGCTTAAACCCTCAGAGTTAAACTCTAAAACATTTAAACTAAATTCTACTACATTAAACTAAACCATAAAGAAAAATTCAAATGAAAACAAAAATGTTAAATTTTGTTTTATGGTATTTCGGAAAGTAATGATATTTTGGATCAACGGAATTTAAAATGAATTTTGAACCTGAAACCTTTTTAGTGGTATTAGGGGTGCGCAAAAAACTCAAACCCGAAAAAACAAACCGAATTTGACTCAAAAATTAGGAACCAAAACAAACCCGAACCCAAAAAAATATCCAAACGAATCAGGTTGAGAGGTACTGCGGGTTGATTAATACCCGAACCGGACCGAAACCTGAACAAATACTTCACTACAAGAAAAATACGGTATAGCCACGGCAAAAACTGTGGTTGTAATGCTATTTCCGTGGCTATACGGGCTTTGCTTGAAAAATTCGAACCTAATTAAACCCAATAGCACATTTTTATATTTTTTTTATCACTAACACATTTTTATCCTTTTTTTGGTCACTAACACATTTTTATCGTTATTCAAGTTTTTGAGTATTTGATTAGTTAAAATAATTTTATACCGGACTTTTCGGGTAAATATGGTGCTTTCAAGTAATCTTATATAATAAGATATAATGTTTTGTAACTTTCACTCTCAAAGCAACAAGTATCATTCAATTATTTTGACATGTGTTTCTCAAAAATTAATATAAATATCAAACTTATTTTTCATATTTCTTTTGTTTTAATACATATGATTTACATAACTTTCATGTAATATTGATTTTAGAATTTATATATAACTTTTAATTCATTTTCGATCAAAAACGTTTTAATACAATTATTTTCATATAATTCTAATATTATTGATTTAAAAAAGAATTTAATTCAATTTTATAACATCTACATGAGAGAAACATTTATGTTACACATTTTTTATAACTCTAACCAATATTTATTTAACAAATAATATATCTAATTTGATATGTATCATTTTTTTATAAAACCATAAGTTTTGTTTAACATGTTCTAAAAACTTGACACTTGTCCTCTTTTAACTAATATTATTTTTATTAGACTAGGGGTAACCCGCGTGTTTTTCGTTATACTTTTATTAAAATGTATTGTAACATTTTTATAAAAGTATTTTTAGTATTTTATTTAATTATTTATGGATTTGAATTTTTATATCTTTATGTATTTTGATTATTATAATTTTGGTAATTTAATATTGTAATAACTTTTGAGTATTTTTTGGTTTTATCATGTAAACTTGTATTGTAATGGTAGAAATATTTTTGCATGCCTTTTTATAATGTACATCAATATTTTTAACTTTCATGAGTTGTTCATTAATGTAAATAATGGATATGCGGATTCAAATTCATATGTAGTTTAATATTTGTAAAATAAAATATATGTAACATCACTTTTCGAACGTATAATATACATCAGTGTTCCTATTGTTGTCTTAAAGGTGAAAATTTATTTTCCTGATTATTTTTTCCTCTTTTTCGTTAATATCAATTTTTAGTTTTAATCCACTATCCATTATTTTTTATACATTTGATGTAATAGTTTTAATTCTCACGAGAGGTTTATGAGAATTGCAAATTATTAATTTTCTATGTTAATAATATGTTTACTTATGTTGAAATTTAGGACCAAACATCATTTTAATTATATTGTACTTAATCAATAAAATAAATGTTCAATATATGTTTATCATATAATCACATAGATGGAAATTTGAAATATGTTCGCTATAGTCACTATTGCAATGAAAATAAATTTGTAGATTATTGTAGTTAATCGCTAATCTTTGTATGTATTAATTTGAAGAAAATATTTTTCTACAATTGTTAATTTGAAGATTTTATATATATATATATACATATATAAAAATTATTCAACAAATTAAAAAGGTAATGTCTTTACAAATTCTATGTGTAATTGTTAATTAAATTATATTTATTATGAGAACAAAAATATTATAATATAATAAATTATTATTCAAAAACTAAAGAATGAAATGATGATGTGTCAAGATTTTTCTACAATTGTTAATTTGAAGATTTTATATATATATATATATATATACATGGATACACATATAAGTTATGATCTGTTTTAATATTAATCATTCTAGAAGCTAATGACAATTTAGAGTGTCCTTTCGTACAATTATCATAAATTGGTTGATTTGCAACATGTCGTAGAATCTTTTAGCATCTAAATTTGGTTATTCGACTATGTTTCCATAAGATGAGAATGCAACATTGTTATATTCACACGAAATGCATCACTAACCATGTCATTTATCATATCTGATTCATTTCCATGATCAGGATGAAAATTATAATCATACTCATTTTCTACATGTTCATTATGATTATTTCTACTACTGCTAGCAACATTACCACAATATCCTTTCCCATGCTGAAACCATATAAAATATTGTGGTGTAAACCGTCTATTTAACAAATGATTCCATACATTTTCAACCAAATTATGAATCGTCTATTATTGCATTTTTTACAAGGACAAAACATCTTACCACTTTCAACAGTGGCCGATATATTTGTGGCTTGCTGCATGAATATTTCAACGTCGTTGAGAAACTCTCGTGTCACCGATCTCGTGTCACTTTCATATTTCGTAGATATCGGATCGAGACATTTTTCCTTTTGTTTTTTTTGTTCTAGAGAGAGAATAAAGTAGGTGGTGTGAATTGTGGTGTGAATTGTGGTGAGAGTGGTGAGAGTGGATGATATATTTATAAGAGTTCTCAAAATTTACAACTTTTTACCAAAATTTTCCTTTTCTGTTGTTTGAAATCAAATATGATTTGGTCTGCACAATGGAAAAAATATTTAAACGTTGTGACTAAATTTGATAAAATCTATAGCATTAAATGAAGCCGATCTTGGCAATGAGTAATTAGACTCAAAAAGGAAAACAAATGTTATTAGTCATCTAATTACCGATTAGCCATTTGTTTAAGGAATAATGGAAAAGTAATTAGAGACGTCATGACCAAAGCCTTTATAACGAAAAACACCGTTCGAAGGGCGGGTTACCCCTAATCTAATAAAAATAATATTAGTTAAAAAGAGGACATGTGTCAAGTTTTTAGAACATGTTAAACAAAACTTATCGTTTTAAAAAAAATGATACATATCAAATTAGATATATTATTTGTTAAATAAATATTGGTTAGAGTTATAAAAAAATGTGTAACATAAATGTTTCTCTCATGTAGATGTTATAAAATTGAATTAAATTCTTTTTAAAATCAATAATATAAGAATTATATGAAAACAATTGTATTAAAAAAATTTTGATCGAAAAAGAATTAAAAGTGATATATAAATTCTAAAATCAATATATATTACATGAAAGTTATGTAAATCATATGTTTGTTCCGGATTCATTTGGGTATTTTTTTGGGTTCGGGTTTGTTTTGGTTCCTAATTTTTGATCGGGCATAATAATAGTTGTTCATTATTGTAAATAATGGATATGCAGATTCAAACAAAAATAATTAAGTTTTGGTCAAACTTAAATTGAATTAATAATTGATTTTATGACTCAATTGTTTAACCACTAAATTTGACATAAATTTTGTAGAATGTGAGTAATGGTGGTGTTATGGACTAATGATGAAACCAAAAAGTTTTGCATCCTCATTTACTATCGATAATCTTTTATATACCATTATTCACATAAGTGTGTCTATCATTTTATTTTGGGAGAATTACAAAACTACACCATTTGAATTACATTTCACAAAATTACACCATTTCAAAAATACTTCACAAAACTACACATAAACACTCAAAATTTAATCCAAATAAACCCCATCCACACAATCCTACCCCCTTAATACTATACCCTAAACACTAATTAGCGAACCCAAATGAAAAGATTTTAATTTTGGTAATTTTTAAAAGGGTAAATCAAACTTTTAAAATTTTGAAAGGGTGTAAATATGTGAAAAAATTAAATTAGGTGTAGTTTTGTGAATGAGGGGTTGAAAGGGTGTAGTTTTGTGAATTCCTCTTTTAATTTTATTCTTCCTTGTGTGAGAGTATAACGCAAATAATGAGTTCGTGAGCTTATGATTTCGAGTTATGTGAATCATAAGATTTTTCCGGATGTATTTTAGGATTCAAAAAGTCATGAAACCGTAGGCGTTTTCAAAATTAAAGAAAGAGTGTTACTCGCCTCCGTAAAACCACTTGTTTTCCTAATTTTTGTATCAGTATTTTTGTAACTTACAAAACCCGTTTGGTAGTCAAATATATGTATATTTTAAACCCGTTTACTAATCTTCAACCTAGTTTTATATATTTTTGAATACTTTGAGTAATTGTATAATCAAGGTTTTTAGATTTTTCGGGTTTTTCTAGTACTTTTAAATATTTTAAATACTGTTTTAAATATCCGAAATAAAGATGGGTTTTAAATACAGTTGCAGAGTCATACTTAAAGTGAACTCGTTCTTATTGAATATAGCCATACGATTTAAACAAACTTCTAAGATCATGTTTAAGGTGCTTATACTATTTTTGTAGAGTGCTTGTGTATTTTTTATGTATTTGAGTATTAAATTAAATCAAAAAATGTATTATTAATAAGCACCACCTAATGAAGAGTACTTAATGAAACATTTTAATCTTCACTTTTGTAGAGTGCTTATCTATTTTAATCTCCTCTTTTGTACAAATACACACAAATACACAATTATATTAATTTTTTATTCTTAAGCATCACACAATTAATCTCCCTTGATAAAGATGCTCTAAGGGGTAAGATAATCAAAGGTCTCTCATACCCCAAATCCACATTGAATACATAAGATAACATAACCATATAATGTCTTACAAGACATAAATAAAAGAAGACAAAGAGTATATTAAGTAACCAACAACACGGTCCATGCCCCCGACAAATCCGAGTCTTTCAAGAAGAAGGAGCCTTGGTGTAAAACCGGATAGCGATAGCCAATCCTAAGATCAGAAGAGGAACAAGAAACCGAAGGATCATGACGACAACATCCGAGTTCTTGTCCTTGTTAGTCTCTGTCTGCTTTGTAGCTGCAGCTGTAACAAACTTGGGTTTAGCCGGGACAGTGTCCGAGTCGATATCACCGACATAGTACTCATCTAGCATTGCTTTCGCGGTCGAACTGTGACCCACATCTTCGAAATCATCGGTCGCGTCTTTACCTGTTGAAGTTAAGATGACTTCATCACCACCAGGATGGTCATCTAAGAACTTTGTCACATCATAAACCTATTTAAAACAAAATCAACTATTAAGAAATACAAAATTGAAATTTTACGCAATCTAACACATTATTTTCATTAATACCACACACTAAAGAAATGGGTTTCAACTTTTCACATCGAAACTTATTAACACCATCAACAATTAAGAATAAAAATTGAAACTTTCTCCACTCTAACACATTATTTTCATCAATACCACACATTAAAGAAATGGGTTTCAAGTTTTTTTTTTGGTCGAAAAAATGGATTTCGATTTATTACATCATGAACCTATAAAAACCATCAATAATTAAGAAAAAACTTAAACTTTCTCCCCTCTAACACATTATTTTCATTATTACCAAACATTAAAGAAATGGGTTTCAATTTTTCGCATCGTAAACCTATAAACACCATCATCCACTCTAACACATTATTTTCATTAATACCACACATTAAAGAAATGGGTCTCAACTTTTCACATATAAACCTATAAAAAATCAGTACTTTAAAATAAAAACCGAAACTTTCTCCACTCTAACACATTATTTTCATTAATACCACACATTGAAGAAATGGGTTCACCTATTCACATCATAAACCTATAAAAACTATCAATGATTAAGAATAAAAATTGAAACTTTCTCCACTCAAACACATCAGTTTCATTGATACCACACATTAAAGAAATGGGTTTCAACTTTTCCACATCACAAACCTATAAAAACCATCAATAATTAATAATAAAAACTGAAACTTTCTCCACTTTAACACATTATTTTCATTAAAACCACACAGTAAGCAAATGGGTTTCAACTATTCACATCATAAACCTATAAGAACCATCAAATGAATAATTAAGAAATAAAAACTTAAACTTTCTCTAATCTAGCTCATAAATTTCATTAATACCACACATTAAACAAAAGGGTTACAACTTTTCAACACACAACTAAGCTTGATCACACATACATGGTGTAGTTTTTTACAAAACAACCATCTATCACATCCAAGTAAAGAATCTACAGAACCCATTTCAAGTGTGATTCAGACAAAGCAAAACCAACACAGATCTCTAAATCTAGATCAGATCTACACCAAAATCACACAAAAGAAGCCAATTTTACACTATAATCTAAAGGATCTAGAGAGAGAGAGAGAAGAAGAAGAAGAGAGAGAGAGAGGAGGTTATGGACCTTGCCGTCGATAACGATCCAACAATCTTGAGAAGAAGTGTGTTGAGAAACTTCAGCTAAGGTAAAGACTTTGCCATCTCCGCCCATTTTCGAAGAAGAAACTAATAATTTTGATGAGATTCAGAGAGAGGCTTTGGGGAATCTGAAATAAAATGAGTCCTTTTAAGCTTTTTAGCCTTTTCCACCAAACCACTTTTTGATTCTATGCAATAATGTTTGGTTAAAATTGTTATTTTTATCTCAAAATTTTAGGTGAATAAAAAACATGCGATATATTGTTATAAAGGTGATATATTTTATCATATATAAATATTTGTTTGTTTTTATGAAAAAGTTGTGATCTAAACTTTTAATATTTTGTTTAACTTATTGCTTTTTTTTTTTTAAGCACCAAGCTTTTAACATTTGGTTTAACATATTGCTATTCACCGAATATTATCAAAATGCGATAAAATTTAAATTAGGTAAGTGCTCCGCTTGCGCGGAAAATGATATTTATAAATAATATTAAGTTATATTATGAAAAATCATGAATTGATCAATATAGGGCTAGGCTGAACATTAAACCCGAGATCCGAAACCAGAAACCGAATCAACCTGGAAAATTTGGTTTGGTCCGGTTTCGGTTCTCATATTATCCTATCGGGTTTTAATATTTTCTAACTCGGGTTTCCATTCTAACCCGAACCGATCTGAGACCTGAATTGTACTCGAATAGACTCGAAGATATACGCATGCATATATTTTTGATAATGTAATTTGGATTTTTGTAGGTTGTTTCAATTTTTTGTGGGTTATATGAATAAGTCGAACCAAAACCGAACCGAACCCAAATTACCCGAAATAAGATCGGAAGTTCTTACCAAAAATATGTAAAACCTGAAAATTCGAACTAAAAAATCAAAAAACCCGAACCGAATAATATTTGGTTTCAGGTCAGGTTTTGTTAAATATATGAAACTCGATCTGAACCCGAATAGATTCGAACCGAACATAACTGTATTTGTAAATAACCCGAACGGATCATATATCCTTTAACCCGAACTCGAATGAGCCTGACCTGAAAAACGAATGTCCATTTTTATAAGGCATGCATCTATGAAAGACCATTATCGAAAGCCGAAATAACTAATCAAATTTTGCAAGTTTATTCAAAGAAAAAGACCCGCATTATGCATACCCCGATAAATGAAGGCGCGATCCATTTACCGAAATTCGCAGGCCCATTAGACGAAGGTCCGCTTTAATGATTTTGTATGTGATAAAGTCTTATTTAATTAGAAGATTTCTTATTTTGTTTCTTATTGTTTTCAATGTGGGATAAATTTAATTCTTAAAAGTTTTATATGTGGGCCTGAATTCGTTGGACCTGAAATATAATTTATAGAATTCGTCGAACAAAATTTATTAAAAAATATAAGGACTAAAACGCAAAAAAATAAAAAATATCCTAAAAGTTCTCATGTCGCGACACGTAGGCGTTTTGTCTTCTCTTTTAATAGTATAGATTGGTTTAATACTTTCAAAAATAAATTTTAAATCATATCCTCTTCCATACTAAATAATAAAAACTAAATAATAAATTCAAAAATGTAACATAGATAAGAATATAATCTACATAAGAACAAAAAAACTATGTCTCTTGTTTAATTTACTTTTTCTACTTTTTACGGGTTATAAGATTTCTTATTATTTAAATTTTGGGATTATAAGTTAGTAATTTATATGACCACTAGATGAGGACCCGTGCTCTTGATAATACCAAAACATGGTGTTAATCGACACTCCAAGCAGAAATCAAATCCATAATGCAATGAAATCAACTTCAAGCATTAACATTAAACCACTGGACAAACGCACCATTGGTAAATATATATCCAAAATAATCAATATCTCTAAGATATTATTTGTGAAGTGATTTTTATGAAAAAATTTACGTGTCGACACCCCAACGAGTTTCAGCTGATTAAAAAAACAACCAATCAAATAGTCATCTAAATAACTTCATTAAAAAAACGTAAAAGGCTTTCGAAAGCCTACTAATAAAAACTCTCTGCAAAACATAGTTATAAAATTAAATAATGACTATTAAATTTGAATATTCATCTTTTATAAATTTTTTTGTGAAAATTATCAAAAATAACCAATAAATTAACGAAATATGTATTTCTTGAAAATGCACATTTAATTTATAGAACTTTTTAAAAATATCATGAAAAATATTCAGATAAAAATATGAAAATCAACTCATCGAGATTTTCCCTATAAACAAGAATAATAAAATATTCAGAATATATGAGACCAATTAATTTTAAATCAAATAAAAATTTAAAAATAGAAAAGTAATTAAATAAAGGGCGGAGATTTCTATTTTATTTACTATCACAATTAAATTTGGATGATTTGATTATCTTTTGTTTTTAGGTTTCCCCTTTTTACTCGTTATAAACTAAAGATTGGTTTGAAACTTAGTAATTCAGGACATCGCGACACGTGTCAAATTTATCTTTAAAATTTTGACACTTGTAAATTTTTTTACCAATCATGTTTAACCACAGATATTAAAATAAATATATAAATTTATAAATATCCTAGAATATACAATGGGATTATCCTAAAAAATAACACACTATAATAAGTTTAACATTATCCAAAAATCTTATTTTATAAAGTTTAGTTTCAAAACTTAGTAACTCACGAGATCTTGACATGTGTCAAGTTTAACATTAAGATTTTGAAACATATAAAAAAGTTTCGATCAATCATATTTAAACAAATATATTGAGATAAATATGTAAATTTTAAATTTTGAGTCAATAAATAACAAAAAAATTAACATTCAAAAGATGTATTTAGATATAAAAACGAAAATAAGAAAAAGTAATACAAAAACATTAATATAAATTATATTATCCATTATTATCTTCAAACTTTATATAATAAGATGCAATCCTAGAACGAAAATAAAACTAGATAATTATTAATTAATATATAAATAGTAGAGATTGCTTACAAGTTTCATAACAACAATGAGTAACAATTATAAAATCTTTAATCATAAATTTCATTTATACTATTAATTGGGAATGACAATTTTTGAGGAACCTTAAAATTTTCTTTTAATTATATGTAATGTCATTGTATAGATTTTAATATAAGGTAATTTAAATAAAATTAAAAAACATTCATATTTAATAGGATTAAAAGAAAAACAAAATTAAGTAAAAAAAATTATTCCTAATTAATAGGATTTAAATGAAAAACGAACATAAAATAAATAGATATCATAATGAAAAAATAAAATATTATAAATATTTGAATTTTATGATAATTCATCATACAATATTAAAATATTTATTTATTTAAAAAAAATTAAGTTATAGAAAATTTTAATTATTTAAAAGTATTTTCTTAGATTATTCGAATCGATGATGTAAATAAAAAAACAAAAGTATCCGAAAATATTTAAAAAATCCAAATAATTAATACTTTTATATAACTTTGTGAGACGTCCTGCTAATTTTGCGACGAGTCAAAATGTATCATACATAATTTATGATATATAAAAAATAATTTTTAATATTAGAATATATATAAATATATGATTAAAAATTTATTATTCAATGTATCAATACAAAATAATATCAAATTATATGAAATTAATTTTTGTAAATATTATTCCCGTTCGGGATGCACGGATAAAAATCTAGTATAAGAATTAAAAGAGAAAAAATAGTTGACTCCGTTTGACAAAAATTGGGTCAAATATCGCTTGATTTTTTTTATTCTGGATCAACAATGATTTTGTTGAATTAGCATATACGACAAAAGATTTATAAGGTACACTAACAAATTCTTACATTTAAAATACATAGTAAACAAAATATTTGTTTTTTTTTTTTTTGTCGTCTGTTGAATCCATTCAAGAAAAAATTCTGGTTCGGTTACAAACAAAAGGATGAGTACACAGTCATACCTAATCACCACTAGAAACTAAACCAAGCTCAGAAGAAAAGGTTAAAAACTTGTTCCTATTCTGTGTCAGAAAAAACACTAAAATTCAAGATCTTCTGCTATCTTCTTCAAAAATGAGCTCTAGCCATTTCGGGAATCCTACCTGTACATATGACTGAAACCTGTTTTCTTGAATCACACTCTTAGCAATAAGGGAGGCTCCTCTGTTTGCCCCCTGACTCACCCCTAAACATCTCCATTTCCTGATTTTAACTAGAAATCTCAGAATCTCCGACGTGAAGTACCTGAAGGAGGGCCAAGCTTTTGGTCTGTTTATGGCTCCCACTAGTTCTTTATCTTCGATTTCAAAAATAACCCTATCAAGCCTGTGGCTAACCATACAATCAGTCCCCCATAAAATTCCTTGAAGTTGAGCTTCTTGTAAGGACAAAATGTTAGTAAAAGCTCTTCTACTATGCAGCAAAGTTCTGCCATTAGCATCTCTCAAAACCCATGATGCTCCCATAATCTTCTTCTCTTGATGCCAAGCAATACCAATGTTACATTTTAACCACTGATCCGGCGGTCTTCTCCACTTCTTCATTAATTCTGCCTTCTCAACACTAGCCACATCAATTTCCTTTATGTTTGTTTTTTGAGCCTCAAACCACAATTCAACTTCAAGCTTAATCTTTGAAGAGGTTTCACTAGGATCAAACCTTTTACCTTCAAAGACAAGTCCATTCCTGTTCTTCCATAAATACCATATCACCCAAGGCCACAGTCTTCTCATCTCTTTCGGTATCTCTGATCTGTTCCTTAGAGAGAGTAGGTAAAACATATTTGCATAGATTGAAGTATCATGGAACCCTTGTCCTGGCATAGGAGGAAAAGATACAGCCCACACTTGTCTAGCTAGAGGACAGGAGAATAACAAATGATTGATAGATTCTCCTTCAAAGCCACAAGCTTGGCACCTCTGATCCACTTTCATCCCCCGAGTCGCAATGAGTTCAGCCACAGGTATGGCTTGATTAAGAGCTCTCCAAAGAAATGACTTGATCTTAGGAGAAGTTTGTGTCTTCCACACCCTCGTCTTAAGCTCAAGTAACGATGGTCTCACCGTGGCCTCCTCAATGATCAACTTGTTATGAACTTGGCAGGCAAACCAATAACCCGACTTAACCGTATAATCACCACTCTTATTATGTTGCCATACCCAGAAATCATCACTATCAACAACCGGTTTGTTTTTCATGATAAGAGTAATATCCTCCGGATAAAAGTTTTCCTCAAGTTTATCTCTATCCCATGTACGAGCTTGATGATCAATCAAGTCACTTACTTTGAGATTGAGATCAATAAGGGGGTGCATCATCAAAGGAGGTCTTCTTCTAACCTGATCATACAGCCAAGTTTCAGTCCAAACCCTTGTTGCTTGACCATTCCCAATCATTTTCTTAAGGCCTTGAGAAAGAAGATCTCTCCCATGAAGCAAGCTCCTCCAACCAAAGGAAGGTCTTCCTCCTAATTCAGCATGCAAGAATTCACCATTCTCAAAGTACCTGCTTTTAAGAAACCTTGCACAAAGATTGTTAGGATCCTGTAAAGTTCTCCATGCCTGCTTTGCCAATAGCGCTTGATTGAAACAAGCAATGTCCCTGAAACCCAAGCCTCCCTGATCTTTAGACAAGCAAAGATTTTCCATTGCTATCCAGTGAATCTTCCTTTTCTGTTCCACAGAGTTCCACCAGAAATCAGACATAGCCGTAGTAAGTTTCTTACATGTAGACTTAGGAAGTCTGAAGCAACTCATAGCATAAACAGGCATTGCCATAGCCACTGCTTTCAGGAGGATCTCCTTACCGCCTTGGGAGAGAGATCTAGCAAACCACCCCGATAATCTAGAGCTCAATCTTTCTCCGATGTAAGCCAACATATCTGTCTTGGACTTGCTAAAACATTCAGGTAGGCCCAAGTAGGTTCCCGCCCCACCTTCCTTACTGATGCCCGTGATGATTTTAATTTCATTGCAGATGTCCTCTTCAACCTTAGCCCCAAAAGTGATGGCAGATTTTTCCAAATTAATGACTTGTCCCGTGGCTTCACCATAGAGGCCTAGGATACCTTGAAGGACTTCTGCTTGTTGCTTGGAGGCTTTGCACATAAATAAGCTATCATCGGCAAAAAGGAGGTGATGAATAGACGGACCTAATTCACTAAAGCAGAATCCTTCAATCATCCCTTCAGCTTCAGCTTTGTTCAAAAGATGAGTTAACCCTTCAGTACAAAGGACAAAAAGGAAGGGAGACAAAGGATCGCCTTGCCTCAATCCCCTCTCCGGTTTAATCAATCCATGCGGCAGGTCATTGATGAGTACAGAAAAAGACACTGTAGTAACACAAAACATGATCCAGTCGACCCATTTATACTGAAATCCCAAGCCTATTAGCAATGCTCTCAAATAGCTCCATTCAACTCTATCGTACGCTTTTGACATGTCTGTCTTTATAGCCATGAAGTTCTTACTAACACTGTCATGAGTTCTCAGTCCATGCACCACTTCATGAGCTATCAAGATATTATCTGAAATTAACCTCTCATGGACAAAGGCTGATTGAGTTGGGGAGACTATCAAGGGCGACGAGAGGTTTCGATCTTGCTTGCTAAGATCTTGGATACTATCTTATACAAGACAGAACATAAACTGATAGGTCTAAGGTCAGACATCATAACTGGATCCACTATCTTGGGGATAAGGCATAAGTGTGTATAATTCCACTCCTTGGGAAAGGCCCCTGATTCAAAGAATTTTTGCACTTCCTCCGTAACTTGATCACCAATGATATTCCAATACTTTTGGAAGAAAACTCCAGTCATGCCATCAGGACCCGGAGCAGCTGATGGTCTTATTAAAAAAACCGCTTCCCTGACCTCCTCCAAGGAAACATGTTTCGTCAGATCTGCGTTCATTTCTTCAGTCACTCTAGGTTGAAAGTTAGAGAACATCTCTTCGAACCTTCTTGGATCAGAAGAGTTGAAAAGCTTTTGAAAATACCTCGTGGCCACTTCTCCTTTAGCCGCATCTGTCTTTTGGAAAACCCCTTTCTCATCCATGATCTTTTCAATTCTTTTCTTCCCTCTATTCATTTTAACAGAAGCATGGAAGAACTTCGTGTTGAGATCTCCTTCATTCAACCACTTTTCTCTACTCTTTTGTTTCCAATAGTTTTCTTCCTCTTTGTAGGCTTTTATGAGATCTTTCTTGAGGAAGAAGGTGAGCTTTAAATCAGGATGTGATGATGATTCTTCATCTTCTAAAGCTTTTTCAAGTACCCGAATCTTGTCTCCCGCATGAACTTGGTTCTGCAGCTTCCATTTACTTAGAGCTTTTCTACATCTTCTAATTCTATCAGATACAGAATTAAAAATTGCAGGACAATGATGAGACCAAGCATCATCAATAGCTTCTCTCACCATTGGTTTATCTAGGAATCTTTTGTCAAACCTGAAACTTCCTTTGTAAGCTTCATTGCTAGCCGCTAATCTCACCATAACAGGTCTATGATCTGAACCTCTTTTTTCCATAAATGTCTGATTAGCACTTGGAAAACTTTTCCTCCAATTCTTGTTCCCAAAACATCTATCAAGCTTGCATTGAATCCAAGACTCTCCTCTTTTGCCCCCCCACGTGAAGCTATTACCCACTGACTCCAATTCTTCCATCTCACAAGCTTTTATCATCTCAGAAAAATCTGAGAAAGACTTATCAGATTTTCGAGGACCACCTATTTTTTCACCATTATGCAGGATGGCATTAAAGTCTCCCAACATACACCAATCCTCCTTTCTATTGACTCCTATCCTCGTGATTCGTTCCCATACCATATGCCTAAACTTCTCGTTAGGTTCTCCATAAACACGGGAGACAAAGAAGGCGTAATTACCGAAGGATATATGCGAGTCAAGAAGGTTCTTATTTACACAGAGAAAATTCACCTCCACATTTCCTTTCCAAAACAAAGCCAAACCTCCACTTAACCCTTCTGGTTCCACCGTGTACACTCTATCATAACCTAGATACTCTTGTAAGTCCACCAATACATCTCTTTTATTTTTTGTTTCCATCAAGAACAAAAGCTCAGGATAATGTTTCTTACGCATTAACTTGAGCCTCGGAATCACCAGGTCGTCGACACGGCCTAATCCCTGGCAATTCCAACTAACAAGAGCCATTAAACATTGGACGGTCCCTCATTCGGGCCCGTCTCCTTCTGATTAATTCTGGTAACTTTCAATGGATGTTCTTCATCACTTCCTCTCTTCCTCTTGTAAGCTTCTCCACCTTCAAACTCTGAGTTTATCCCTGTCACTTGCAACCTACTTCGAGGGACATCTCTTCTAGGTAGTCTCTTATTTTTTGGGGGTCTTCTTCTTACTCCCTTGCCCTTTTTAATTCCGGAAGAACCAGCCTCAGCTAAGCTAATTCGATTCACCGTTGAATTAAAGGGAAGCAAGGAGCTTTCATCAGATGAGAAGCTTGAAGAATAACTTGAACCATAGCCACCTAGTTGAGCATTCCACGGGCTAGCACGACCAGCTTGGATAGCTGAAGACATCAGCTTTTGGCCACCATCCATCACACTCTCCATACTATCCTCCTTGGATGATTCACGGTAATCAAACACCAACCCTTTCCCTTTTGATAAATCATGGGAAACAATAGGGCCTTGTTCTAGTCTAAGAATAGTCTTCTGAGCTAAAGGGTCTTTCTCCACCTCTTCCACTGTTCTTTTAACCCTTTCCTCTCTCACCACTCTGTTATCTCCATTCTCCACTGTCAAATATGTTCTTAGTTCATCAAGCACTTCTTCTGCTATCCTAGGACGACCTGTAATCGGGTTAATCCCCACTTGGCTTTCTTTTAATACCCCAAATAAAGGATCCGTCTCACAAAGAACTAGGTCTTTCTTCAATCTTTCCTCCTGGTACTTCTTTCTTCTTTCACTAGCTTGGTCTTGTCTTGCTTTCACAAGAAAGGGGCAAAAGTCCTTTTCATGAGTTAACCTTTGACAATGAAAACATCTCTTCTGCACTCTTTCATAAGTATACCAAACCGAAGTCTGCTCTCCTGAGGGTAGATTGACCAGCTTAGATCTTCTTAGGGGCTTGGAAACATCAAGACGAACCTTCACTCTAACAAAATCTTGTCGACGAAGCTTATTCGGGTCAAAAATAACCTCATCAACACGACCCACAAACTCTCCCGGGTAATAGTAATATTCTTGTCAGTGATTAACGGGAGGTTGCGATACGAACCCACGGAGGAACGGTCGAAGATAATCCTCCGGAGGTTTTCGACCCATCTTTCGGTAGCTAGCGCCCATTCGTTAAAGGTATGAATACCTTTGTCGAGAACGTCACGCAAATCATGTTCATCATTGAAAATGAGCTGGAACTTCTCCTTTGATAGAGCTATCCCTCGGACTTTATCATACTTCTGCCATTTCCTAGGCATCTCCGGAATCGGGGCATCCATCTTCGACAATGCGGGTTAAGTAGCCTACCAATGATACTCAGTTCATTGGTAATAGTAGAGCTGTATTCCGGTAAGTCGGGCATGTCAAACGGAGTATCTTCTTCTTCCAAAGTCATCGCCAGCATAGCTTTATCCATTGCAGACGACATCTCTCTCACCACCGGTAAAATTTTCTTTTAAAAACTCAGGCGGCGCTCACGAAACAGTGAAGAACCCTAGGGGAATAAACAATATATCACAGAAAACGCTGTTTAGATCTAAATGGTCTTAACACTCAAAGGGAAAATAATGTTTTTTCCAACCAAAGCCCTACTTTCCTAAAAGAACAAAGCCTCTTAACGAAAGAGAGAGTCCTAAGCCCAAAAAAGGGAAACTAAACATATCCTCGTTATCTATTGAACAAAATATTTGTTTATAATATATGTAATATTGTTTTTCTTTTATCACTGTAATATTGTTTAGAGAAATTCACAAAACTACACCCTTTCAACCCTCCTTTCACAAAACTAAACCTAATTCAATATTTTCACAAATTTACACCCTTTCAAAATTTTAAAAGCTTGATTTACCTTTTAAAAATTATCAAAATTAAATTTTTTTCATTTGGGTTCGCTAATTAGTGTTTAGGATATAGTATTAAGGGGGTATGATTGTGTAGGTAGGGTTTATTTAGATTTAATCTTGAGTGTTTTGGTGTAGTTTTGTGAAATAATTTTGAAATTGTGTAGTTTTATAATTCTCCCTATTGTTTATCATATAATTAGATATATCAAAAATAACGTATATATAAGTTTGATTTTCATTTAGTGCAATAGAAGGGTTATTCTAATTTTTTGTTAGACAGAAAAGTTTCCTAAATTTAATTTTGAAACTAATTTTTTAACGTTGTTTTGTTTTCTCCTATTTTGTGTATTTTAAACATTGAAACTCAAATAACTCCAACTATCTAAGCGAAAAAAACAAAGAAATTGGATCATAAAATATAGAGGAATTCACAAAACTACACCCTTTCAACCATTCATTCACAAAACTACACCTAATTTAATATTTTTACATATTTACACCTTTTAAAATTTTAAAAGCTTGATTCACCCTTTAAAAAATTACCAAAATTAAAATCTTTTCATTTGGGTTCGCTAATTAGTGTTTAGGGTATAGTATTAAGGGGGTAGGATTGTGTGGGTATAATGTATTTGGATTTAATTTTGAGTGGTTAGGTGTATTTTTGTGAAGTAATTTTGAAATGGTGTAGTTTTGTGAAATGTAATTCAAATGGTGTAGTTTTGTAATTCACCCTAAAATATAATAATTATTTATCGGCATTTTAAAAATATCTTAGTTTCCAATTAACTTTTATACTAATGTTGTTATTTTTAATATTTGTTATATTAAATAAGATGGTGATATACATATTATTTTGATATAAAATTTTTATTTTTAATCAATGAAATAAAGTGTATACAATAAATGTTATAAGAGGAAGAAGCGTGAACAATATGCGTATTACAATGAACAAACGTTTATATTAGGTTTAAGATATTACAATAAAAATTTTGTATCAATATTCTAAATATTGTTTAAAGTATTATTGATTTTTTTATTTTATTTTCACTGTAATATTGTATTAACATTCCGCGTAAACGCTGCTCATTATCCAGTAAAAAATTATAAATCCGTGTTATAACACAAAGTGTTTTATTGTGTAATATTGTAAGAAAAATGGGTCTAGATATAATTTATTTTGAAACAAGTTCCTAAAATAATATTTATCCAAACTCCCAAAAACAAAATTATAGTATTGCCTGGCTATAATCCCACTCCACATAATTTTGAAATCAAAAAAAAAAAACACACAGACAAAAACAGTTTCATTTTAAATGGTTCATATGTCACCATTTTCTTTCTCCATCTCAACCACAGTCTCACCGGCTTACCTAACCGGAACTCTTCTCTCAAACTCAAAGGTAGACACAAGTAATAACTTACTAATCCATTACTCTATTTTCTCCTCCAAAACGAAGATCGAATTAAGCTCTCCATTCAAATTGTCCTGTCGCAATTTCTCGATTTTGCTTAGATTACTTAGATGCATTTTGCTAGACTTAGTGATCCGCCTTTGAATCGTTAGAATGAGTCACACATGTATATCAATCTTGAAGCTTTCACTTAGAAATTTGAGGAATTCACAAAACTACACTTCTTTCAACCCTTTCTTCACAAAACTATACCTAATTCAATATTTTCACATATTTACACCTTTCAAAATTTTAAAAGATTATTTACCCTTTAAAAACTACCAAAATTAAAATCTTTTTATTTGAGTTCGCTAATTAGTGTTTATGGTATAATATTAAAGAGGTATGATTGTGGGCACTATTTTGTTGGATTTAATTTTGAGTGATTAAGTGTAGTTTTTAAAAATGACTTTACAATGGTGTAGTTTTGTGAAATGTAATTCAGAATGTGTAGTTTTGTAATTGTCCCTAGAAATTTTTTGATGTGTTCTTTAAAATTCAGTTTTGTATTTGTGTCTCTTTGTTTTTCGATTTGGTGTTTCGTAGACTGTCTTTTGTAGATTATATTCGAAGAAGAACAATGATGTTACCAACAAAAACAGGAATCTCAAGTATAGAGTTTGTTCTGTTTCTGGAGAATATAACACATCTTTGGAGGACACACCTTTCCCAAGTGATTACTTTGAGCTCCTAAACCAAGTAAGTTTCTTATGTTTGTGGTTTTTTTTTGTGTGTGTATCTAATCTCTCTTCGAGTCAAATAATAATGAGATACATACTAGTTTATGATCTTAAGTAGGACTGAGACGAGTAAGGAGACGAAAAAATTGGCGAAACTAGAATTTGTTAATACGATTACGACATTAGTCTTGGCTTAGTGGTGTTAAATCCCTCCATAAAATAGATATAAATATGTGAATATCCTATGCCATATACAATACTTTTAAGTATGGTCACATCGCCGCATAGTTGGTCAGCTTTCTCAACTGAATTGGAGACGCTACATGATCTGCAAGCTTTCTACCCAGGCTTCTCACTTCGGTATGTGGCAAGGGAAAGAAACGAAAAAGCGGATCTTTTAGCACGAAGTGCACGTGACAGGAATATGGAATTCCAGTATATCAGTTCTTCTCTCCCTACTTGGATTTCTGATACGAGAGTATTTGTAACACAGTAGAAAAGATGTAACTGAGTGAAAAAAAAAATATCTCAATACAATGATTACAAGACTAGTGATCTTATTACAAAAAGGAAGGGATAACAAAATGTTACATGAAAGCACTAAATTTAAGGCGTCATCGTGCTTCAAAGATTATGATCTAAAAGACAATTCTTCCATATTTGCAAGTCTATACTTTGTCATGAACTAATGTTCAACATCATTTCAGGCCAAACAAGCGGTTGAGTTGGCTATGAAAGACGAGAAACAATTAATGGTGAGTTTGGCAATAGTTGTTATAAATGTGATCTAGGAAACATATTTTCTTGATCCAAGGGGAACACTTTTTACAGGAAATCGAGTTCCCAACTTCCGGTCTTGCATCCGTGCCAGGTATATCCTTATAATGTTTCATTGAAAGTATTCTCTCCCTCTATTGTATATTTCAAAATTTAAGCACTATTTTCCAAAATTACACTCAACTCAAATTTGTTTTAAATCTACACATTTTCAAGATATTTTAGAACTTAAATTTTTCATTTAGGTTCACTATTTATTGTTTAAGATTTAGTTTTGAAAGAGTAGAGTTTAGTGTTTAACGTGTATCTCGATTCAATATTTAGTGTTTACGTATATTTATAAAAAAATAAACTTTAATTGAGTGTATTTTTGTAAAGTACAATTCAAAAACTGTATTTTTGTAATTGCCCCATGTATATTATTAGATAATATGTTTTCTTGATTCCATTGTACTTGTTCTAGGTGATGGTGAAGGAGCCACGGAAATGACCGAGAGTATGAATCTCATACGCGAGTTTTGTGACCGTCTATTGTCACCTGAAAAGGCTAGAACCACAAGAATTGTATGTCAACTACATATCATTGTCCAAATAGTAGATTCATCATCTATTATAGAGCTTGTGTAACATTGATTTTTCAGTTCTTCCCGGAGGCAAACGAAGTCAAATTTGCTCAAAACACCGTATTTGGAGGAACTTACTTCAAGCTGGACTATCTTACGAAACCTTCTCTTTTTGAGGACTTTGGTTTCTTCGAAAGAGTCAAAATGGCGGACCGTGTAAAGCCAGAAGACGAACTTTTCCTTGTCGCATACCCATACTTTAACGTCAATGGTAAGAAAAACAATCATCATATGCTTAAGTCGGACTAGTAAGTATTTGGTCCCATGAGCTTCTTCAATGTTCAATTCTATTTTAGAGTTAATTTTGCTCCAATGTATCATTCTAAAATCGAGTTTCTCTATAAATAGACGAAAAAAACAGAGGTAATCTTTCTCATTACTCTATTTTTTACATTTCTTTTGTTTTACCTTTTAGAGATGCTAGTAGTGGAAGAGCTATACAAGGAAGCTGTCGTGAACACTGATCGAAAACTAATCATATTCAACGGTGAACTTGACCGTATTCGATCTGGTTGTATCCTTTTTCTACTCAAAACAATGTAAGACTTATTATAATCTATTTATCATTTTGCATCACAACTTTGAGAAGCCATAAGAGAGAACTCTTGTTTCTCCTTCACTAAAGAACCAAAAACAATAAAAAAAGACTATCCAAAGTTCTTTTACCCGAAACTCGGTGCATTAACCGAAACACTTCTTCCGAAAATGGAAACAGTTTACTATATCCACAATTTCAAAGGACAGAAAGGAGGTGTTCTTTTCAGGTTTGTCTTTTTTCATTTACCATCTTGATATTATGTCTTTCTTTGTTTCTTGATATTTTATCTGAATAAATGTTGTGTGTGTGGTGTTTTTGAATCGGTTTTTAGATGCTATCCAGGTCCATGGAAAGTCTTGAGGAGAACAAGAAACAAATACATATGTGTTCATCAACAAGAAACAATGCCTTCTCTTAAGGAAGTTGCATTAAACATTCTTGCTTGAGTATTTCTTGTCTTAAGTTTCTTCATTTGTAAGTACATTGTTAAATGGATTAACTAACTAATTAAAGCATGTGAATGATTATCAACACGTATAAGAACAAAAACATTTCTTGCAAAATTATTTAATGTAGTTAATCATTGGATATATTTTAACCTAATTAGAATTTATTTTTGTCAACAACTGGACCACAAATAGCCGGCTCATTAGTCATGCATACACTATCGTAAGCGATGGGAATCGATCCCGGGTGAGATGGTGCTACCTGCCTCATGTAGACTTATAATTGCCACTAGACAAAGGTCACTTCCCCGCTTAATTAGAATTCCAATAGACAATAATTTGCCTTTAATCCAAATTCAAATAGAGAAGAAGATTTTAAACATCTATCTTTACTATTTTCTAATCACTACAATTGGATTTTTTTTACTTTTTTTTTTTGTCAACCAAACCCATTTTATTAAGTTCATCACTAACTACTCTTTTCTAGAGAGAGCGGGGCCGAAGTCGATGATCTTACATGGGTATAACTAGGACTTCGTGATCTAGCCAATTTGGCCAATCTATCGGCTTGGGAATTATCCAAGCGAGGTACATAAAAGAAATTACAAAGACTAAAACGAGATACTAGATAAGAAAAATCGCTCAACTCCGCTTTGAAAGCCGGCCAATCCGAAGGAGTCTTTGTCATTGCCATCAAGTCTAAGCAATCCGTAGCGATCCGAGCTTCAAGTCTTTCGAGATCCAGGAGACTTCTCATTGCCCAAAGGAGACCTTGAATTTCTGTGTAATTGGATTTTTTTTACTATAAAACCTTCCTTAGATTCTAAAATATTAGCCATGTGAGGTTAATATCATATACTTTTTTTTTCTAGTAACACAATTAAAAAGAAAACAGATGACAAAAAAGAAACATGATCTTCTTCTAACCATAGACATGTCATAGTTTTCTTTGGCTTTTAATACAAACAAAACTAGAACATGCTTTCTTGATAATGTATTGCTCTAATGGCCCTTGAACTTGCACTAGAACCATATCCGATTTTGATAAAAAAGGCTCAAGGGCCTATAAGACTAAAGCAAAATGTTCAAAGTTTTTTTAAGATTAATCTTAGCCTTTAGTCCTCATTATTGTGATACTTCCTTTACCTCCTTCCGTGCGGATTTTGGTTTTCCCAACAACGGGTTTCCCGGAGAATGCTGAGGTTTGGATCACAACTAGCTCGTCTTCTTCGTCTTCCTTTGGTTTTGTTGGTGGAGTTCGGATTCTTTGGTTTATGTCCTTCAGAGTCATGTCGCCGTGAACACCGCATGGTTTTATAAACGCAAATGGATAGATGATAGAAGATGGTAGATTCGAAACCGGCCTTGAGAATGAATTTCTACCTGCTATTTACCACTCAATATATTATAGTAATGCTTTGTTTTCTTGATTTTTGTGATTGAGCCGTTTATTTTATGGGCAATTCCTAAAAGTACCATTTTTAAAATAGATTTAGGCCTAAACTACCATCACAAGTTTCCCCCTTAAAATACACCTAAAATGTTTTTTGTCTAAATTACCACAAAACGCTTAGAAATTTCAAAATTAAACTCTACATACTCAAAACTAAACCATAGCTTCTTCAAAAAAAACATTAAATATTGAACCCAAATTTAAAATTTGGAACGCTAAAGTGTTAAAACGTTTTTTTGTATTTGTGGTATCTTGAGCCAAAAAACTTTTTAATGGTATTTTAAGGAATTTCTCTTTGATATTATTTTTGCATAAAAAAAACTTTTTTGATGGTATTTTAAGGAGTTCCTCTTTATTTTGTTTTACCTTTAAAGATAACATTTGGAGAGGATCGAATCACACGCCGCTGAACTTCCCTAGCTTCTGGTTCTTGTGGCACATTTAAATACTCTGCACCAAACACAAGGATGATTCTCATTAAGAAAAGACATAGCTAGAGCAACCTAAAGAAGAGAAAGAGAGAGAGACCAAGACAAACAAATCTGACCTGAAATATCAACTTGGACATCTAGAGAACCGAAATTTCTGAGAGAGGACAATAAAAGTAGCCATTTTGTGAAGCTAATTGGGCAAATGAAACTTGAAAGAAGCAATAAAATAACTTATTATTAGTAATAAAAGGCTTGAAACTTACAAGTCACTAGAGAGTATTGGAGTCTCGGCATTGTTTAAGCACTCAGCGTACCACTCTTCAGCGTACAGATCAATGTCGTCGAGGCTTGATGGAGAAGCTTCTTCTGCAAAAAAGGCACAATGTTTTTCAAATGGGAAACTCGTCGGCTAGGAATTTATATAAGATCTTATACCTGAAAACCCTTCTATAAGCTGAGTCCCTTCGGGTAAAAGCTCATCAAATGTGTCTTCTTCTCGAGCCTAAAAACATTCATAGCATCAATCGAATATACTGTTAGAACCTTGCAGTCTCTTAAGCTAACAAATGTTTGATTAGATGCATATACTTAGTAACATAACTTGCCACATTAAGTACAAGGACTCGCTTTGAAAACATTTTGAAATGAAACACAGATTCACATTGTACACTTGCATACTTTTTGCTAACAATCAAAACCATAGAAGTATAATAACTATGTCCTTGTCCTAATAAAAGATCACTTATTTTGTATATCGAGAATATATATCGCAAATGCTTTTGTGAGTTTTAGGTGAACTTACACTTGATTTCAAGATCGAAGAGAAATTCTCACTGCTGAAAAGTGATGTTTCATCGGGGTTATCCTCGAAACGTAACATCCTACGCCTTTTTAAGATAGAGCGTGTCTCGCTCTGCACTACTTCAAGTTTCTTATTCGTTTCATCTGTTGTGACGTGATAACGAAACTCGCTACAATCCTTCACAGGAGTGGCTAAGTCATTGAACATGTAAGAGTGATCTTCTTGGTTTAACGCAACAACTTCAGTCATCGTACAATCTTGCACATCCGCTTTGAGGGTAGGAAAAACAAATTCAAATCAATGATTGTTACATTGTCGATAATAGAGTTTGATGAAGTAGAAGCAAAACTTACAGAAATGAGATTGTGGTTGGTTATTATAGTTATCCACTTGCCAATTCCACGACGGGCTACTACTGCAAAATGTTTTAAGACAAGACATGATCAAACACAAGAGTATCATTTGCTTGTTCAGACACAATAATCTAAACGGTATCACGACAAAGACTATAAATGTGTAAAAGCTCTTATTGGCCACTATAGCTTTTTAAAATTGTGTAGCCATCTATCTAATAAACGCATCTCAATCATATAATCTCCGATGATCAAAACAAAATATACGCGTCATAGATACATTACGAAGAACTCATTTGGGATTAAATTGTAATGATGAATGCATTTTGTGCAAATAAAAGCTAAAAACCAAATCAAAATTGAGTAAAACAAAGACTAATTAAACATTTAAGTGACACATAATTACATTAAGAACACAAAATTGTTAAAAATCAAAGTTAAATCACATTAATTTTGACAAAAATGTGGCTTATGAAACTTGTGATTAAGTTGAAATATTTGAGTTCATTTTGTGCAAATAAAAGCTAAAAACCTAATCAAAAATGAGTAAAACAAAGACTAATTAAACATTTAAGTGACACATAATTACATTAAGAACACAAAATTGTTAAAAATCAAAGTTAAATCACATTAATTTTGACAAAAATGTGGCTTATAAAATGTTGAATGCATCTTAAGCCATTGCAAGGTAAAACCCAAATCAAAAATTGATTAAAACAATGATTAATTAAATTTAAACATATAAGTGAGACACAAATCATTGTTAAAAATCAAAATTAAATATCACATCAATTTAATCTCACATTAAAAACCCAAAAAAAATCAATCAAAACACACAAAAACAAGAACTGAATCTACAAAAATCTAAACTAATTATCGAAAAAAAACTAATAAAATCAAATAATTAACAAACACCGAAATAGAGAATCTACCACTCTTCTGTGTAATCCATGGATCTTCTTCTTCTTCTTCTTCTTCTTCTTCTCTTTAACTAAAAAATGAAGATCAAAAACGAAATCAACAGTAAAGTGGCGATTTTCTCTCTCTAAGACACTGGTCAATATTTATGAGGAGAGAGAGAGAAAGATAGTTTAGCTTTTTTGTGTGTGTAGAAAAAGAAGAGACCATTAGCGAAGCACGCTCTCTCTTTCTCGAGATTTTCTTCTCTATTAATTGCTTAATTATAATTTAATTAAATTACATTAGATAATTTTTTAGTATTTTTATTTTATTTATTTATGGATAGTTTAATATTCGCTTTTGAGATTTAGTTAAACTGTTTCCTATCTTCGTGTTAAGTGATAAATCTGTTAAAATTTGTAATAACTGCATCGTATCTACTTAACACCGTTTAAGAAAGAGAAATATAAATATTAAATATTTGAACAAAAGAAAGTATTGAATATTTTTTTCTTTAATAATCAATATATAGTCAATGGTTGTAATTGGTAAGTGCTATGCAGATTTCTTTTGTTGACAAAACTATATATTTTGGAGAAAATATTTTCACTTTCTAGTTTCTGCATCTTTCATATATTTTTCGTATTTTGATATTTATAATGTATTATGTTTCGTATTATATAGACCTTTTAATTTATATTTATATTTATATTATATCTATTTCGTAAAAGCATTATATATTATCTATATATAGATATTTAATATATATATAATAAGTAGCTAGATAACGATAAATAAATTTAAAAAATAATAGAATTTTACTTAAATTTGGATAATTATGTTTAAGGTTTAATACAAAAGTATTTAAAATTTGATTTATTTTATTTTAAATAGAAAAAATTCAATTTTTTAGTTCAACTTCATTCCGTTTTTGTAAAATATATTTATAAACATATTCAAAAAAATCGATCCGGAAAACGTTAAAATGTCAACGGGTATTCGTTGACCGAATATCCGGGTAATAGATATGATTTCGGGTCATTTTTTATGAATATATGCAGATACAGATCCGAAAATGCTAAAAAACCGGATATTTGGATCAAGTTCACCTCTAATATGCGATATATATTTATAGGGTTGTGGTGATGTTTAACATTCATTTCTATTTAATACTGAGATGTTTTATTCATCCATTTTATAATAAATATGGTTTTAAAAAGTTTTTTATTCAATATATTTTTTGTTTTAAATTTTTAATTGAAAAATTTAATGCGTTTTGACTTTTTTAACCAATAGAATTTATTATATTTTATATATTATTTGTACTCAATATTAAAATTTATATTCGGAAATATTTACTATTTCATTTGTTTCTCCATAAATGATATTTCAAATTTTTTTATTGATATGTAATTATTGGGTCTAAAAGCTTTTTTCGTTATGTTTTTTCTATGTCACATTTTCTATTTGTTGTTAATGATCTCTCTTGTCATATCACATTTTTTTTGTTGAAAATCATTTTGTTGTTCACGTAGGATTGTTAACTAAACTTACTTCTTAAATAATATCTTAGGGATGATTATTCTTTATTTTAAAGTTTAAGTTATTTAACTATTTCATTTAAGTCATTTAATACATCCATTTTTGCGCGCAAACTAATTAAAACTCTATTGTCGTTGACCAAGTCAATTTAGAATGGACAAAATTTCACCGTTAACTCATCCCTTAACATCGTTAAATAGTTGAGGGATAATTTGGTTTAAATCAAAATTCAAACAGACAATTTAGAATTGACAAAATTTCACTGTTAATTCATCCCTTAACATCGTTAAATAGTTGAGGGATAATTTGGTTTAAAAAAAATTCAAAAAATTTTGAATTCGTTTTAGAAGTTAAGAAATAATTTGGCCTAAATGAAAATTCAATTTTTTTTATTTGATTTAAAAGTTTGAGAATATTTTAGCTTTGATTTGATTTGCTCTTTAAAGAGCGAAAACAAAAGGTTGAAAAACATATAAAAGAGAGAAAAAACATGAAATGTAATATTTATTTTTTAGAAGGTCATATGTTTAACATGTTTAAATTTTTAAATGTTTAAATTACATATCTAGGTATGATATCTAAAATGTTTAAGTTACCGTATATATATTGACACAAATGCATAAACAATATTTGAATTTTTTCACATTCAAAATTTACATGTTTTATACATCGCAAAAAAACAAACTTTTCTACAAAAAACACTTTTGTGAAATATAGATGTCTTGAATTCAACCATCACAATAGTCTGCTCTTTAATAAGTGTGTAATGGAGAAGTGGTCTTAGTCTAGTGGCATATATAAGTCCACATGATGTAGGTAAAACCATCCCATCCGGGATCAAATCCCAGCGCCTACGATAGTGTAAGAATGACTAGTGGGTCGACCATTTGTGACCCGAATGTTGACAAAAAAATAAATAAATAAATGTGTAATTTAGGTATTCTTAAGCATTCATTTACATAACTATTTAGGACTTTAGTTGCATTTTCATATAGTTTTATGTTTAAATTAGCTTAATTTAGTAATTTAGTTTAGAATTGAGTCTTAACTAGGAATAAATTCTTTTAGCATTGCATCATATGCATTTCAGGTACTTGGAACTTTGGGGGAGCTCAATGGAGGCTAGAGTGGAGCTCAAGGGAGCTAAAAGGGGGACCAAGTAGAAGGAGAAGTCAACTCAGCGGTCGAGACGGCTGGAACAAGTCGACAAGGAAGACACAAAGACGAGAAGACTACAAAGCTTGTGGATGTTGATCTCGGCGGTCACTAAACCGTCTGAGCATGCCGCTGAAGTGGACGGATGATGGTTATGACCGCTTGAGCATGCCGCCAAAGAAGACGCACCAGAACAACGTCGCTATGTCCATTCCAGGGGTCACCAGATCGCTGTAATAAACCGTTGAAATCAACAAAAAGTTGGGTTGACCGGTTTGTCCTGGGGTTGACCCGACTTCTCTCTTCATTTTCCTATAATACAATGTGAAACTTTAGGATAACTATCTCTTATGATAGGTTATCTTTTCTTAAGTTTATTTAGCCACCATTTGTGATATTTTAAGGTGTATTAGTATCTTAGTAATCAAATCTTCTTTCCTTATTTTCAAATCTTGTTTATTTGCATTATGTCTTCATCTACTAGTATTATGCCCCTGCAGGGGTACCACTTAAGTTGATATCATCTCATCTCATTATCTATTTAATTCTTTTCTGTTTTTTCAAAATTCATAGATCAATTATATACAGAACTTAGAAAAATTGTTTCTTATTTTTTTCAAATAACTATAAATTGATAGAGTTTGTATTATATACATAATTAAATCTGTTTATGATATACACAAAACTAACTAACCAATTATGCTTTTAAGAAATCATTTATATTGTTTTGTAACGAACTCCAAATTTTAATTAACATATTTGGTTTGAGTTACAAGAGCGTTTCAAACTAAATCTTTAAAATAAATCATTTAAGGTAGAGGATAAAGGGTGAGTTACAAAAATATGAAACAAATATAAACAAAAGTTAATAACATTGTCAATTACATGTCATATATACCATAATACATCACATTTTGTTCCTTCGAACTCAAAACTTTTATACTAATGGATTATTGTTAAAAATAAAGAAAAACATAGTACAAAAACCCAAAAAAAGATGAGGTAGAAAGATAAAAAGATAGAATCACCTTTAGTCTAATAACCAAAAATTATGAGGCATATGCATAATATTTAATTGGAAAGTTATTAGTATTGGTTATTATATTTAACATTGTACGAAAAAATTAATATATTAAACATTTTATATATATGTTTAATGATATAAATCTTTAATAGTATAAGAAACAAATCATGAGTTTTTCGACATTTGAACAACAAAATATTCACAATAAAAATTGATTGTAAATTAACATCTCGAGAAACATTATAATTTCTTCAAAAGAGAAAATTATCAACCTCTAAACTCTCTTTTAAAAACTTAAACAGGAAAATAATATAGTAACGCAATTTTACGACATAAACTAATATTTGTAAAATAAAATAATTAAATATAAAAGTGACAAATTTGCATGATACTAATACAAGAATTATAAACAAACATGTATTTACGAAGACGAAACTCTTTTTCTTAGTTTTTGAAACGCCCCGTAGTGTGACGTTTTTTTGACGTACCTAAAATCATAAACATTTGAATCTTTTTTGTGTTGTGCTCTCAAAAACACAAACCAAAAATATAACAAATAAAGAAAGATGAAAAGAGTCATCCATATTATAAATTTTTGTTGTTTGCTTGGAGAACGAAGATGCTAGAGTGAACACTAACTTTTTGCTTGATTTTGTACGCATACTCCCTCCACTACTCACACATGATTATGGTTGAGGTTACATATTTTAAAAGACAATTAATGTCAGATTGAAGATGAAAGTTATTGTTGGTCAATTTTATAAGAAATAAATATCGTTTATGTGAGGCAATGCATCGGCCAAATGCCCTTTTTGGAAGAACAAGCGACTCGAAGTAAGTGAACCTGTTAAAAGTAAAAACAAGGTTCCAAGATCAAAGTTACATTAGTATTTATTACATGTAGAAAGACGAAATGGAGATTACCATTAACAGATCTTTCTTTCTGATCTGAGGCACTTGATCTTGAGCTAAGGAAACCGAAGACCATGACCCTTTGCGACTCACTTTCAGAGTGATTGTTGTGATCATCTTCACTTGTATCATCTTGGAGATCTGATTCTTTCTAAATGAAATAAGAATTATAAAATGCAAATGTAAATGACCAACTGCTTATACATTCTAAAAGAAACTAAGCATCAAGTTAAAACAGACAGACCTCCCTCACCTTCTTCTGATTTTGGATAAATCCAGATTCTCCGTCTTCAGAGGAGTTACTTGAGTCAAAGGAAGAGATGCTTGAGTCATCAACATTATCATCTTGAATAGTATCCACTTTGGCAATGGGACAAGGCATTGCAAGTTCTTCTTTGTTGTGGTCATCAAATCGCTTCAAATTCTTGTCTGACTTTCTCATGCAAAATTCTTGAAGTGTCTAGTGGTTGGGATTGTACTGAAGGATGACACAGGAATCTAACACTTACTTTACTAACATTGGTAGCAAATACCATCGGTTTGTCAATATTTGCAACTTTAAAGGGGAGAGAACAAGGTACATCTTTCAACAACCAATGTATTGTTAGCTTTTAAAAAAGCCTACTGTTTTTTTTCATTATTGAATTTGCAAAGTGGTACCTTACTTTTCATACTTGAGATTTGGATCAAAACAGATCTTTAGTCAAATCTTCACTCAGTTCGGAAACAAGATGTCTATGCGCCGTGATCTTTGCTGTCAGATTCGAGCTATCACCAGCTTCACTACAAAAAGGAGAATTAGTGTTAGCATGATTTTTAATTAGTCCCAAATAATAAGAATTTTAAGTGTTACATTGTGTGTAGCTTCAACTCATTGTTTGTGCAGTTTCTTTAAGTGTTGTTTTAGTTTGGCAATGGACCGATAACATATATTATTCCTATCACACAAACTAAGCTCCATTGCCAAACTAAAACAACACTTAAAGAAACTGCACAAACAATGAGTTGAAGCTACACACAATGTAACACTTAAAGTTCTTATTATTTGGGACTAATTAAAAATCATGCTAACACTATTTCTCCTTTTTGTAGTGAAACTGGTGATAACTCGAATCTAACAGCAAAGATCACGGCGCAGAGACATCTTGTTTCCGAACTGAGTGAAGATTTGACTAAAGATCTGCTTTGATCCATATCTCAAGTATGAAAAGTAAGGTACCACTTTGCAAATTCAAATTCAATAATGAAAGAAACAGTAGGTTCTTTAAAAAGCTAACAAATACATTGGTTGTTGAAAGATGTACCTTGTTCTCTCCCCTTTAAAGTTGCTAATATTGACAAACCGATGGTATTTACAACCAATGTTAGTAAAGCAAGTGTTAGATTCCTTTGTCATCCTTGTTAAATAGCAAAGGAGATTGTGCTTCTCTTGCTACAGACTCTGCATCCACGGATTCAGGATCTGCAATGTCTTGGATATCTTCAGTTTGCAGACCAGGAGACAGCTGAACTGTACTGTCTGAATGGCTGATAAGTACGACCCAACACACCACCGCCCATCACTACCAGATTCGCAAGAAACATACACAAAAGGAAGACAACAACAAGCACATGCCTTTATAGATCAACATCGAATAATTCGACTTTGAAATTGATAATCAAAACTAGAAGGAAACACACACAAAAGAGAGATAGAACACACCATTGAAGTCGATTAGTTAATCGATTTGAAACTAGAAGATCAGATGCTTTTTTCCGACAAGGAGATACAGATTCGATTATTCTCTCTTCCTTCCCTTGTGGTGTGATAAAAAAAGTCAGAACAAGCAAGGCTTGTTCGTCCTGGTCGAGTTTCTCTCTGACTTTTCATTACACGAAAAGAAGAACACAGAGCCCTAATAAATCTCTTTTTTTTTTTGGAATAAAAGCATCTTCTTGGGTTACAATTCGATAAGTTAACCGGCTTCAATTTTTTATAGTTTTTTCTTTCAATCGCCGCTTTAATCTCTTAGGTGATGAATCTTTCTCCATCGATTGATTTTTAGCTTCCTTTAGGATCGTAATTTTTTTTTTTGTCACGGGGAGATACATCTACTGAGATCCAAATAGGGTGTTGAACTAGTAAACTGGAAAATAATTTTTTTGCCACTGCATTTCGTACTAAAAGATCTGTTTTTGCGTTCCTTTCTCTTGTTGCAAACCGAGAATGAAGCCTGGGAAAGATTTTTGCAGATCACGTAGCAACTCCAATTCCGATGAGAAAGCAGACCATTGGTGTGACATATTCACCATCCTCACTAGGTCCATGTAGTCTGTGTAGAAGACTCTGCAGAATTGCCTACACCTTCGTAGACCGTCCATGGCAGTAAAAAGCCCATATAGGGTGGGCATTCGGTTTTCGGATCGGATTCGGGTTGGGTTCATTCGGGTTCGGGTTTTTCGGGTACGGCTATATAAAAACCGTTCGGGTTATTTACAAATTCGGTTCGGTTTCGGTTCGGATCTATTCGGGTTCGGGTCGGTTTCACAATTTTAACAAAACCCGACATGGAACCGAAATATTATTCGGTTCGGAATTTTCGGGTTTCGGTTCGGGTTTTTTGGGTTTTGGTTCGGATTTTTTGTAGTTTTTGGATTTTTGGTGAGAAATTCGGGTTTCGGGTTATTCGGATTTCGGTTCGGGTTAACCCCAAATTACCCGCAAAAAACCTACTAAAATCCAAACTACCGTATGAAAATTCACAATTTCCCTATTAAAACTATATAAACATATATATATATATATATTCGGGTTTATTCGGGTACCCGTTCGGTTCGGTTTGGGTTTTGGTCGGGTACCCGGATTAAAGAATTCTAAAACCAGTTCGGGTTTTTTGGAAATATGATTCGGTTTCGGTTCAGGTTTTTCGGGTCGGTTTCGGGTTGGATTTCGGATTTCGGGTGAAATGCCCACCCCTAGAGCTCGGTATGAAGGGGAGAAATACATCGCGATATTCCTTTCATACCAGAAGTTTCGTATGTCCTCGTGAGTTTGGAGGGTCCACCCCACTCCACTAGTCAGGTCGTCCTCTTTCCACGATCCATCGCAGTAATATGTCATCTCCGTAAGTGAGTGGGGACTCTCAATACCCCCACCCTGATCACCTAGCTCAGGTACCTGAATTAGACTAAGTTCTTGTGCTTTTCTCCATGTCGCAGTTTCCCCCACCGCCACATCCTTTGTTTCCATCGGACTGCGCTCAATACCTCGGAAACACTTATCGTTACGCGTTTTCCAAATATACCACGCTATCCATGGATACAGCGGTATCTCTTCCTCGGGACTCCGCCATCGGGAAAGAAGATAGTCAAAGTTTGCTCCCAAACTGGTTGTGGGAAAACGAATACGCCCTGCTGGGACGCCAACTAATGCCCATGTTTGAATTAACGGTGGACATTCAAATAGCAGATGGTTAATCGTCTCTTCATGTCCACACTGGGGGCATCTCCCCTCCCTCCCTATGTGTCTGTGCAACAATCTCTCATTAACCGGCAAAATTCCTGATAGACATTGCCATAGGAAATGTTTTTGCTTGTTTGGAGACCGTGGTTTCCACACGAGCTTTTTTAAAGCATTGAATGATGGTTCCTGTAAGAGGATCTGAAACTCCTCGTCATTTATGTTTAAGCTCAGAACCTGGTATCCTGATTTAACGGAATACATCCCTGATTTTGTATGATGCCAACATACACTATCGTCCCTTGTCCCCCTGACCGGATTCATGCTTAGGACTAGCGGTATGTCCTCTGGGCACAACATTTGTGACAAAAGGGGCAAATTCCAGCCATTTTGTCGCCTTAATTCCGAGACTCTCAAAACCGGGTAAAACTCTGCTCCGGATCCTGTAGCCGGTCTGGGTTTGATATCTGGTAGCCAATTATCCTACCAGACTCGAGTAGGATCGTAAATTAGTTTCATTTTTTGTTAGTTTTTAAAAAACCTAAGGAATTGATGGGTCTATGAATTTTGTAGAGTTTATTCATAATTAAAAATGTGATTTTTAATTGCTGAGGTTTTTTTTGTCCTTTGTTCTATGTTTGTTTGAAATCAATTACTAGTAGTAGTGTATATATATATATATATATATATAACCATGAATAATAGATTCTTCATATATTCAATTTTTTCTAATGGAATTGTATCAAAGGCATGTGCTTGTTGTTGTCTTCCTTTGGTGTGTGTTGTGGAATAGGCAGGGAAGCTAATAGCGAATTTGATAGTGATGGGCGGTGGTATATGATAGACGAGATTTTACCCCGTTTAATCGAATGTCTCAATTGTAGTACTTGAGGTCAATCCGAATCAGGAGCAATTAAATTACTAGAGTTTGCAAGGAATCAACTTAGTCTAAGCAAATTAAAGAATGGTTTGTTGTGAGTTTTGTAACTAAGTAACGAGAAACGAAAACGAAATTAAAGAGTTTTAAAGATTTAAATTAAAAAGTTAAACAACCAGGTCAGGGTACTTCAACGGGTTCATCAACTTTCAGGTTTTTCGATGTCTTTTATAAAAGTACTTTAAGGTTTTGAAAACGATTTTAGATCAATCCACTCTCGTGACAGAGATCCTTTTCCTAACAAGTAAACTAAAACAATATCTTGGATAGTTTAAATTTTAGAAAACATTAAAGTTCAAATCAATTCAACCACTAAACTTATTAACACGGATCTCTCGGTTAAGCTAGGTTTAGTTCTAGGGTAATTGTTCGGGAATCCTCACGACCTCTCGGCTGTGAAGTTTCTGGGTTCTATCAATTGATTGATCAGGTCAATTAAAGCATTAAGATTGTTACACTAGATTAAAGTTTTAACATGTTTTAAGTTCTAGACATCGATCAACCCTAGAATTGATTCACCCTTTTTCCCCCAACCTAATTGTCTATGGGAAACTACTCACTAAGCATGTTGATTCTTAAAACAATGGATATTGAAGAAAGCATAAACATAAACAAATCAAAGAGATAAAGGGTTCAAGAAAACTCTTATTGATGAAGATCACAAAGGTGGCCAAAGAAGCAATCACCAAGCAAATCTCCAAGTCCAAAGCAAAAAGAAACAAACGATGAAAAACTAAAAAACAAAAGATAGAATGATTGTCAAAACATAAAACAAAACCCTAATATAGTCTTGAACCATAAAATAAAGGAAAACCCATTGGTTTAGGAATTATTTTCCTAATAAAAACATGAAAACCGGATTTCCTTTTAATTTTCGCAGACTGTATCGGTCAATGCAAACCGATACAGATCGACCGATATGCGCTTCGGTAGTCTTCCTTCGGCTCTGTTTTCTTCGTATCGGCCAGGCTAAGCCGATACGACAGTCGATACGTGTCTTCGGGTCTTTTTCTCTTGTATCGGCCACTCCAAACCGATATGTTTGGCCGATACAAGCTTCGGCGAAACTTCGTCTTCTATATCGGCCAACATAAACCGATACAACATGCCGATGCACATGTATCGGTTTCTTTTTGGCTTAAATTCATCACTTTCGCCGTCTTTGTGCTCAAAAACCTGAAATACACGAAACAAACCAACATGCAACCTATATGATACTAAATGCAACCTAAATGAATGAATTCTAATGCATAAACTAAGGTAGAAAGTGTAAAATATGCGAGTTATCAACTCCCCCAAACTTATCCTTTGCTTGTCCTCAAGCAAGAGAACTAACATCAAAGTTTAGGAAGGTGTGGAGGCGGGGACCTCAGAACCAAAGCAACACGGAAGTGTAATGAACAAGTATCCTAAACATAGTACCCTCTCGCAACCGAACTAGTTCCACTTATTTCTATCTACCTTAACTCCGTCTAAATCCGTTGTTATTACCAAAAGTATGTGATCCACTTGTCTAGTCTAAACACCTTTCACATTCAATTAAAACACAATCAAGCATGAAACATGATTAAAAATTTCCAAGAGTTTTTCTATTTGTCTAGGTAAGAACGGGATTTCGAATCAAACGAGGAGGCTAACACTCAGGCATGTGGTTAGTTGTAGCGCGGTTTCTCTCGGGGAGTGAAAGGGTTAAACAAAACCAGGAAAGACAAGAAGCAACTGATGCATACAAGTCCGGACATCCATCCCTACTCAAGACTATCCACTAACCCATCGTCTTTCTTTTAAACATTTAAACACCTAAACATCGAGTTTCTTTTCTTTTCTTAACAACCTTAGGGGATTTTATTTTGGCTAAGTTTCTTTTTTTTTTCTTTTTTTTTTCTTAATCGAATTCTTTTTCTTTCTTTTCTCTTTTTTTTTTCGATTTTTCTATATTTTTTTTACTTAGCCATTCTTTTACCCCCTAGGTGTTTTACAATTACTCGTGTTTATTTTCTTATTTTTCAAAATTCAAAGACGTGTCTCACCAAACCGTTATCCCTTTCTAATTCACTAGTCTAAGAAAAACTAGCCCAATGGATGTCCTTTCTTGTCGCTCCCTATACTTTCAAGTTTTTGCGAAACCAAACAATCACTAAATGAAAAGAATTCTCACAAGTGTTTGGGTTAAGGTTAAGGGGGTGAGAGGGGAATCATCCTTAGAATGAGAATGACCGGATTGCGCTTTAAGTGTTTCGGTTTAGGAAGCCACAATCCGTAGAAATCACAAAGCCATAGAAATTCTTTTGAAAACTATCAATCATGCTAATTAAAAGTCAAGTTTAAGTTCAGATAATTTTTCGAAGGTGACTTAGAACTACCAAGCTTCATAACCACACAATTGGCTTTTTGAACATCAATGTCTAGAGTTGCGGTTTTAAGATTTTCAGCGAGTTCTAATTCGTTTACGGAAGATACTACACCTAAGATACTGTTCAAAACACGAAGTGCGTCGCTTTACAAGGTTAACGTCATCATAGATCCCCTATGCATATGCTCTAAATGCCATGAACTAATCCTATATGCAGATTTTTTTTTTTTTTTTTTTTTTTTTATGAATGCTAATATGCGAAAACTAATATGACTACTCCCCCAAACTTAAATCACACGGTCTCCGTGTGAAACAAGCATTGGAGAAGGTTCCTAAATGTATGTATGAATGACTCTAATATGAAAAACTAATGCGTATGCACATGGTTCAGGTGTTACCTCTGTAGTACTAACACGACGAGTCGAAGTCGTCTGTATCGGTCTCAGCAGACCGATACTCTTGCCCGATATCGGTCCGGCAACCGATATAACGGCCGATACCCCTTTCGAGAATTCGTTTTCCTACTTCGTTTTCACACGAAACCATCAAACACGGCACAAACTCTAAGTAAATTATCATCTAAATGCAAACTAAAATTGTATATACAAGGATAGACATGGGACTTCCTCCCAAGTGAGCTTGTTTATAGTCTCTTAGCTTGACTTTACCCCCTTCTTTTTAGGCGACATTGGGGTTTGAAAGAGATGTCGAATCTCCTTCGGTGACAACTTTGTGGTCCAGGGGCGGCTTGAGTTTTACTCCTTTCACACCAAACTCGCCTCCATCCTTGTGTTTGCCTTTATCCGAGTCGCAGCGAGCACTCCTTGCTTCTTTCTTGAAAGCTTTCTTCAAAGATTTAACCTCGTTGATTAACTTTCTAATGACGCGGTTTTGAGACATGTTCCAATGCGCCTTTCTGAACTTCCTAGGAGGGGATTGGTGTTCCACTTTTGGAGCTTTGGATTTGCTATTTGCATCATCACTAGACTTACCTTTGCTAGCATCTTTCTCCACTCCAATCACCAAAGCTTCACAAGGGACCGTCTCCGTAGGCTTCTTGACCACATCGTTGATGTTGTACCGCTGAACAAGGTCCTTCCCAAGGTGCAAATCTATCTTACCAACCTTCACATCTATGACGGCTCCAGCGGTTGCCAAGAAAGGTCTTCCAAAGATGAGTGGATTATTAAGCTCTTTGTCTATCTCCAAGACGACAAAATCTGTTGGAATGAAAACGTCTCCCAACTTTACCGGAATATCTTCTAAGATTCCAACGGGTACCTTCACGGATCTATCGGCCAGCACCAAAGAGATCTTAGTAGGTTGGAAAGAAGAAAAACCAAGTCGTTTAGCAACAGATAGAGGCATAACGTTGACACTAGCCCCTAGATCGCACAAGCACTTTTCAAAGATCAAAGGACCTAGAGTGCAAGGCAAAGTAAAACTCCCTGGATCGCCAAGTTTCTTAGGAGAATGGCTCTTTTGAATGATCACGCTGCACTCTTGTGAAAGATTCACCGTGTCTTCCGAGTTTTTGAACTTGTTTTTGATGGTGTCTTTCAAAGATTTGGTGGAGTGAGGGACTTGCTTGAAAGCGTCAACAAGAGGCATGGGGGTTTGCACCTCGTTTATTTGCTTCTCGAGCTTAGCTCTAAAGTACTCCTTCAAGAGATGCATCTTGGCTCGACCCGGAAAAGGAAGCTTAGGCACGTAAGAAGACGTCACGTAAACGGGCTTCTTCTTTTTCTCGGATTTTTCCTCTGTATCGGCCATGTTTTTGGCCGATGTAGTTGGTCGATATCGGTCGGATGAAACCGATACACCTGGCCGATGCGAGTGTCCTGTCTCCTGTTCGCTCGTATCGGCCTTGTCCTTGGCCGACACGGGTGGTCGATATCGGCCGGTTGTGGCCGATACGCCTGGCCGATACAGGTGTCATGTATCTTTCTCATCACCGATTTCCTCCTTTGCCACTATCTCAGGGTTCTCGTAGTTAACAACTGTGTCTTCCGGCTCAAACCAGTGGTCCACCCCCTCACCTTGTTTCGCATTGTCCTCAATGAGATCGCTTGAAAGCGTTTGTGTACCACTACGAAGTTCTATGGAGTTGACATACTCTCTAGGATTGATTTCAGGTTTACCCGGGAGTTGACCCATTGGTCGCTTAGAGGCCGAGGTAATTTGAGCCACTTGATTATCCAAGGCTTTCAAGTGAGTACTCAAGGTTTCAAACTTGGCATTGAGATCATGGTAAGAGTTGTCAACCTTTGCCTGAATTTCTTTCTTGAACGTGCTGAACTCCATTTGACTTCGGGTTTGGCCGTCTAGAATCTGTTTTAGTATCTGAATGGTTTGATCACCTGGGGGAGCTGGTGATGCAACCACTCCTTGAGCAGCAGGAGGGTTGTTGTACCCTGGAGGACGATTAGATGGTGGTCTCGGTATGTATCCGCCTTGGTTGTATTGAGGTTTACCTTGGTAGCCTCCTTGTTGCGCATGGGGATAGACCTGGTCTTGGGGGTTGGCTACGTTGTTGTTTCGGTAGGAGAGGTTTGGGTGTTGAGAATAGTTGTTGAAACGCCCATCATTCTGATTTCCCATGTAGTTGATCTCCTCCTGATTTCCCTCGGTTGGGGGTAATTGTTCATCTCCGCTTCCAACGTAGTTAATCCCCACTTGGTTAGACATGAGTAACTTATCCAGCTTCTCATTCACCGCCTTTATCTCTCTCTTAAATTGCTCATCGTTCCACGAGCTGCGGATGGTGCGATCATAATCCTCTCCGTAGTTGCTATCGCTAAGGGCGTAGTTCTCCACCAAAAGCTGTCCATCGGCTTCCGTCTTCCCAAGGAAATTTCCTTGGCTAGCTGAATCGAGAAGCATCCTGAACTTCGGTTTTAGGCCGCGATAGAACGTGCTTAGTAGGCTCTCTCCCGTGAAACCGTGGTGCGGACATCTCACCGTGTAGCCCTTGAATCGTTCCCAAGATTCGCTGAACGTTTCTTGGTCTTTTTGTGCGAAAGCTGAGATCTCGTTTCGCAGCTTTGATGTCCTCACCACCGAGAAGAACTTTGTGAGAAAGGCCGTCTTACACGCCTCCCAAGTACGTATGGTGTCTTTCACAAGATTCTTCTGCCATATGTGTGCTTTGTCCCCGAGTGAGAAGGGGAACAAACGCAGCTTAAACATGTCCTCGTTGACACCATTGATCTTCACCGTGTCGCATAGCATGTCAAATTGGTGAAGATGATCAATGGGGTCTTCACTAGGCAGCCCATAGAACTTGTTGCTGGACACCATATTGATGAGACTAGACTTGATCTCAAAGTTGTTGTTGGCGATGGCTGGTGGTATGATGCCACTACGGTTGGTGATGTTTGATGGCACATCGGCGTCCCCGATTGCGCGTGCGGTGTTGTTTGCCATCTCCGTTTCCGAGTCGAAGCGTCGAGTGCGGGTGGTTCGGAGTCGGAGTGGTGATCCAGTCTCTTTTCCTTAGAGATGGCTCGTTCGTGTGCTTTGATGTCGGCGTAGAAGAGCAAGCTATCACTTTGTCCGTGACTTCTTCTTTGCATACACCTGAGAGCACGAAAAGTCACAAAAGAAAAGAAAAAATTAGTATCCGGTAACTAAAACTTAGTCCCAAGTAATTCCAAAACTCTAATATTTAATCGAGTTCCTGAATCGGCAACGGCGCCAATTTGATAGACGAGATTTTACCCCGTTTAATCGAATGTCTCAATTGTAGTACTTGAGGTCAATCCGAATCAGGAGCAATTAAATTACTAGAGTTTGCAAGGAATCAACTTAGTCTAAGCAAATTAAAGAATGGTTTGTTGTGAGTTTTGTAACTAAGTAACGAGAAACGAAAACGAAATTAAAGAGTTTTAAAGATTTAAATTAAAAAGTTAAACAACCGAGTCGGGGTACTTCAACGGGTTCATCAACTTTCAGGTTTTTCGATGTCTTTTATAAAAGTACTTTAAGGTTTTGAAAACGATTTTAGATCAATCCACTCTCGTGACAGAGATCCTTTTCCTAACAAGTAAACTAAAACAATATCTTGGATAGTTTAAATTTTAGAAAACATTAAAGTTCAAATCAATTCAACCACTAAACTTATTAACACAGATCTCTCGGTTAAGCTAGGTTTAGTTCTAGGGTAATTGTTCAGGAATCCTCACAGACCTCTCGGCTGTGAAGTTTCCTGGGTTCTATCAATTGATTGATCAGGTCAATTAAAGCATTAAGATTGTTACACTAGATTAAAGTTTTAACATGTTTTAAGTTCTAGACATCGATCAACCCTAGAATTGATTCACCCTTTTTCCCCCAACCTAATTGTCTATGGGAAACTACTCACTAAGCATGTTGATTCTTAAAACAATGGATATTGAAGAAAGCATAAACATAAACAAATCAAAGAGATAAAGGGTTCAAGAAAACTCTTATTGATGAAGATCACAAAGGTGGCCAAAGAAGCAATCACCAAGCAAATCTCCAAGTCCAAAGCAAAAAGAAACAAACGATGAAAAACTAAAAAACAAAAGATAGAATGATTGTCAAAACATAAAACAAAACCCTAATATAGTCTTGAACCATAAAATAAAGGAAAACCCATTGGTTTAGGAATTATTTTCCTAATTAAAACATGAAAACCGGATTTCCTTTTAATTTTCGCAGCTGTATCGGTCAATGCAAACCGATACAGTCTGACCGATATGCGCTTCGGTAGTCTTCCTTCAGCTCTGTTTTCTTCGTATCGGCCAGGCTAAGCCGATACGACAGGTCGATACGTGTCTTCGGGTCTTTTTCTCTTGTATCGGCCACTCCAAACCGATATGTTTGGCCGATACAAGCTTCGGCGAAACTTCTGTCTTCTATATCGGCCAACATAAACCGATACAACATGCCGATGCACATGTATCAGTTTCTTTTTGGCTTAAATTCATCACTTTCGCCGTCTTTGTGCTCAAAAACCTGAAATACACGAAACAAACCAACATGCAACCTATATGATACTAAATGCAACCTAAATGAATGAATTCTAATGCATAAACTAAGGTAGAAAGTGTAAAATATGCGAGTTATCAGTATATTGGGCCGTGCTTTCTTTCAAGCCTATCGTCAAGCACTCTCTAGTAAGTTTCACATTTCTTTTGAGCTAATAATAATGGCTTTGCTCTCTTAGTAATAATGATGATAGATTATGTCCAACTTGCGTTTTCGCGATGACTAATGTTTATGTAAAACTTATTTTTGAACAGATGCGTCTTCTAAGACCGGGCGCTGCGCAAGAAGCAATGCAAGGTGCGGTATTACACAAAGCGAGTAAAGTCATTAACTTGCAAGAGGCTAGGCAGATTCTCGGTGACACCGAGAAGACCACTTAGGAAGAGATACTACATGTAAAATACGTTCGTTCACTGATTGATTGCTTCTCTCAGACTATATTTGAAATGATCAAGTGGTTCTACTATATTATACGAATGCAGAAATACGACAAGCTTTTTGAGAATAACGCGAAAGCTGGCAGCTTCTACCGAACAAAAGCCAACGGTACACCTAGCTAAGACTTTTAAATTTTTCTTGCTATTTGTGTAAAAACAAAGATGGTATTACAATGATTTTGATCTTACTTAAAAGAAGGCCATAGTGAAATAAACTTTTTTCAAAAATAGCATGTTGTTACTTAATTTTGATATGATCTTTAAACGTAAGATAAATAAATAAAATTTTTATGTTTTCACTCTGATCTCCAATACTTGCCCAGTTCAAAGCCATTCTTGTTACCGCGATAGTCTCCAATGGTCGTATCTATCTCATCATTTGAGTTCATCACAAACGGATCGTGCTAAAGTACAGGCTCGCCTATGTTAGTGCGGAAAACCCCTCAACGAGGTGAGAAATAGATATAAAGACACAAATTTCACAAGCATCAAACCCGATGCTCAAAAACTAGTGACTGTATAAGTTAACTTACAACAAAGTTACACTTAACAGCATTACATAACACTAAAACCCTTAGCCTAACCCTGCCCAATCACCTAGTTATAACCCCAACAACCTGATCGGTTTTACACAACTCTGAAACATCCTTCAGATTGTCACCGAATCATGGACCTGCTGTAATACGGTTTCACAATCACTAGATCTACCCATCTATGAATTGAAACCGAACCACTCTCCTCTCTAGCTCTGTTTTTTGGTCAAGCGAGATTCACAAGATTTCACATCTTTGCCCTTGAGTGATGACTTCTCTAAGTCGACCTTCAGCCCATTAAATAGTAAACTTCCAAAACCCTAGTCGAATACCCCATCGAATCTAAGGATAATGATAGTTTCCTATTTTCGAATATCTTGTTAAGATACAAAACTTATCGCCCAAGTTTACCTTAACAAGATCCTGAAGTAAAAGGGAAATATTCATGTATTCTCGCTTAAGGGAATAATTCCTTTTCTCTTCTTCTACGTCATTACCACATAAGGAAATCTTCTTTTCCATTCCTTTTTGTGTGCTGCTTTGTGTCTTCATCCAGCTGAACTTCCTTCAGCATGTGTCGTCACCTCAGCACTCTGGCGTTCCTTAGCCACCCAATGCATCTTCATTCTCTTGATGATACATGACTGAAAATACATCAACAATCTATCCCTTTTTTACTGAGTTGTACAACTCATTAAAAACCAAATTGTATTTTCAGCTCATAACCATGATGCCTCTTCTTCTTCACGTCATGGCATAATTGAGTCATGATTTTTGACACACCTCACTGAAATCCCTTCAGCGTCCGTCTTTACATCACACTCCAGATGGCCATCAGATCCCCGATGCAGCTCCTGTCTTCAACGTCCTCACAACTTTTCCACCACTTGTTCACGTCATCCGCAATGCACGTGACCGCCTCAACTCATGTGGTGCATCTTCTGTAGCCACATCTCACGACCATGTCACTGACATCTTCGATCTCTCCCTTTTTAACTTAGTTTGATACTCTCTGCATCATCCACCAAGTTAACACGGTATCTCCAGCCTCCTGATTTCTTCACCAGATGCTTGATATCTCTAAAACCTTCTGAGACCAGTTCGATTCACTCGCAGTACAGTCGCTTCATGAATCCCCATGCCGCAGATAGATCTCTAACAGGCAGTGCAGTCGCCTGTTGACCAACAAAACCTTGTTCTGCCGCTTGATGAACACCAGAGACACATCTCTTCAGCTTCATCTCTTCGGTCTCTATTCTTCAGCTTCACACTAACCTCATCCCCTGGTCCATGAATCTGGAATGGTCTAGTAAGTGTGAGCTCTCGGAGATTTTACTCCCATTGACTCTCCTGCTATGACTTTAACCTCTACTCCATCTTCCTCTGCTTTCGGAATCCCTAAACTCAAAAATTAGATCTTTAAAACATTGAGACAGATGAATGAAAGTAGAAGCTATCTCTAACATTTTTGTCATCAGAAGGGAGATTAATCCAAAGCTATATGGCGTTGTTGATATCTTCTTTCGGCATCTCGGAGTGATTGATTCCTCTTCATGCTCTCATCCACTGCAATATAGAACCAAAACATTAAGCTCAGAAGAGGATTGGTCGGAAATGTTTTTATGTTTTGTTTTCTTATTAACCTGCATGTATGTGACACTTTCAAAACATGCATAGAGTTTATCTAAATACATTAAAGACATTACAAGAAGAGAGAAACTTTATGTATAATGTATAAATGAAGAAAGTGATTTGACCTCTGTGAGGATCATCTTTGAATCCACCTAGACGTGAAACTAATCAAGAAACAGAGCAAATTAAAATAATAATAATGGATGTTTAGATATTATCTTATTTAATGAATAATTTAACATCAAAATCATAAATTTAATTTCTATATTTACCAGAGAATTCAACAAGCGACACGAACGGGTCCAATAACTGATCATGTTCACTTCTGAATTAACCAACAAAAAAAACACACAAAATATATGAAACTTGAAGGTCAAGGGCAAGGCATTGAATTTTCATTTGAGAAAGAAGTGAAAGAAACTCACTTGGTGATGCCATGTCTAATGACAGCACCTTCACTTTCATTATCAAGATTTGCAAATATCGTCTTAATGATAATGATAAAAATAATATGTTCGCTTGCAGTCAAAAAGATCAATAATATGTTATTATATAAAGAGGAATTCACAAAACTACACATTTTCAACCTCTCCTTCACAAAACTACATCTAATTTATTTTTTTCACATATTTACACTCTTTCAAAATTTTAAAAGTTTGATTTACCCTTTTAAAAATTACCAAAATTAAAATCTTTTTATTTGGATTCGCTAATTAGTGTTTAGGGTATAATATTAAGGGGTAGATTGTGTGGGTATGGTTTATTTGAATTTAATTTTGAGTGTTTAGGTGTAGTTTTGTGAAATATTTTTGAAATGGTGTAGTTTTGTGAAATGTAATTCAAATGGTGTAGTTTTATAATTCTCCCTTGTATAAAAGTGAGCGCGATTAATTATAAGTCACCAGATCGTGACACATGTTACAATTAAAAAAAGAAGAAAAATGTTAATAATGTTAATAATTTTAGGAAAAATGTTAATAATGTTTAGGAAAAATGTTAATAATTTTAAAAGAAAAAAAATGTAACGTTTAAGAAAAAAAGACAAAACAAAAAAAAGTAAAAAGAGAAAGGAAAAACAAAAAAAAGAAAAAAGTAAACAAACAAAAAGTCACATAATTATCAAATAATCTTATTATACAAAAACTGAGCGCGTTTAAGGTGAGTTTGACAAACATAATTATAACTCACGAGATCGTAACATTTGCAGTGGTTAGTCCAGATCGTGGCATGTGTATTAAACTTAACAATATTGAGAAAAAAAAGAATTAAGGAAAATAATCAAAAATAAAAAAATTAACAGAAATAAGGAAAATAACATAGAAAAAGAAAAATTTAAGAATATGTTAAGAAATAATCAATAAAAAAATAGAAATAAGAAAAAATAAAAAATAAAAACGTAGAATTACTTGAAAAAATAAATAAAATCTTTATGATAACTTATTTGTTATCTTCGTGGATCCACTATCTAATTATTAATTTAAAATAAATGTTTTTTCATGTAAATTAAAAAATCAATGTAATAAAACAAAAAATGTGTTCTTTTTTTTTCTTAATAGATGAAAAAAGTAAAAATCACTTATTTACTAGAAATTCCCTGGAAGGTCACTCTTTTAAGTTTCTCCTACAAACATACCATCCTTTTGATATGTTTTAGAAATACTATTAGTTACACCCATTTTCCACTTAATTAACAAGAGAATATTACACCCATAGATACTTTCAAGATGTGTAATTACATCTTCATACACTTTTTAGCATAATTCTGAAGGGTTAAAAGACACATTTACCCATAGTTCATGTCTAACTAAGTTTTCTAATTACACATCTAACTAACTAAATCATCTAAACATGTCATCTTGTTAAAATATAAGAAAAAACCCTCTTTTTTAATAAACCCTCTTTTTTATCTAGACCTAAACGTTCGTAATCGACTTCGCCGAAAATCAAAATTATCTTTTCCCCTTTTCTGTTTTCCCCCTTTTCTGTCTCCCATCGCCGGAAATAACCTATGGCATTCCGTGGACAGGATTCCAGCCAATAGATCTCGCTAATAGATCTCGCCGGAAAGAGAAATAAACCTCACCGGAACCCTATTTTTGTTCCCTTTTGGCTTTCTTTTGTTATTGCCAGAAATCCCCTCTTATCGTTTCCCCTTCTTTCTAACCCTAATCGTTCTCATCGTTGGTAGCAAGGTCATCGAAGATCCCGCAGCGGCGTTACGATTTCTCGTCCATTTCCTACGACGGCGACGACGACATGGATGGTATGTTCGATAACTTACTATTTCCCGCGGCGGCGTTACGATTTCTCCTCTATCTAACCTCTTAAAATATTTTTGTTTCACCTGTTTTCAGCTGAATCTAATCCCGATACACTGTTCGATTTCAACCTTCCGCCAAGGCTATATGCTTCAAATCGGTTTACAAGCGAGCGGTTAAATGTTTATTCGAAGACGGACTTCATCGCTCTTGTTCAGTTGAAGTTGAAAGGGGAGACAAAAGCTAATGCGGATCTTAGAGTCTCAATTCGACAAGCTTTTTGAATTGCCCATTTACTTGTCCTCGATTTCAGGGAAACACGTCCACGCACTTATGTCCAGGCAGCTTGTAACGAATAAGCGATATGAGTTGTGGACAGTTTTTGGTGGACAACCTCTCCGGACAGAGTTTGCCCAAATCACAGGTCTGGATTGCTCTGATTTTAGCCATGATTATTGCCACACTTGGTTTCCTAAAGAAACCAAAACACCTTCAGAGTTATGGGTTAAATTGTTAGGCCCCGACCCACATATTCAACTAGCCAATGTTGCTAAAATGTTGGACGATGTTAGCACGATGCCAAGATGGAGGATTTTGGGTTTAGCTCTTATCATTCTTGTCGACGGGGTGTTAATTGGTTCACACCAGTATCCTAAACCAACACCAAAGTATGTTGATATGCTGGAGGACATCGATACTTTCCTTGCTCATCCATGGGGTAGAAAATTATTCTTCAAGACGGTTGCAGCTTTGAAACCACCAGAGCAGGTTCGCGACCACCCGAATGACCCCATTCAGTGTTTTCGCCTACAACTTCAACAACAAACGTTATGCCTCAAAGGGTTCCCAGTTGTTTTTCAGCTACTCGCCTTCGAATCGATTGACTTGCTAGCAAACAAAATATCCCGAGCATTCCGGGTGCAGAAAATCAGATCGTTAGTTGGTGTAGGGATTTTACCAAAACTAAGGGTGGCACTCTCGCTTGAAGATGTGATGGCAGTCGAAAACAATCCCAATATAAGAAAAAAACTTATCTTCATTTATACTCATTTATCCACAATTTTAAAATTTTAAATAATGACATTATCTCTATAACTAGCTCGTGGTCAAGCCAACATTGGATGATATATTGTGCGAGCGTGCTCCATGGGCTCTTATCGACGGAGAAGTTGTGGACAAGAAAGTCGCCTACATGGAGAGGCTGATCATGGAGAAGCATAACTTCAAATTAGTTGAGTGGCATGGTGGAGACGAATCGTTGAATTTACTCTTTCCAAAACCAATCAAGCAACCTCGTCCACCTAGAAAACACTACCAAACTAGGTCGAAGAAATCAACAAAACCAGCATTAGGTGTCAAGAAACCTAATCTAAAGAAAACTTCCTCAAAGCCCACACAACCTTGTATGGCATACTACTTCCAACCGTACTCGACAGACCAGCAAAGTCAAATCGAAGCTTTGCAAGCGGAGCAACTTCAACTTAATACAAGAATAAATGCACTTGCTGCCAAAACTGCTCGCCTAGAAAAACGCGAACAAAAACGTCGGGATCGCAGCCTTGCAAGGAAAGTTATCCGCAAACAACGCTTTATGCGTAGGAAGCATCGCGCCACTACACAAGTATCATCACCACAACCTGTCTCTAATTCAAAAACCTCGGGGATGGAACCATTTGTTAACTTATTCAGCCATGTTGGTATACCACCACAATGGGGTCAACATTCACCGATAAGGCAGGACATATCGGTGAATAAACCTTGCTATCCACCATTCCTACTAACACTCCATTTTTACCTGGTCAGGGCACTGAGCAACAACATTCAGGGGGTTCGTCCACTATGTTGTCTCCACAATCACCCATCCACACGTCTAGTGGAAACATCAAACATGTAAACCTTAAAACTTAGCACCTTTTGTTTTACCCATTTTGTCAACAACCAAAACACCTTAATATACACACCAATTTTTTGTCTCAGTCCGATGACCAACCAATGGCCCATGACACTCAAGAACAAGGGACAACACCCCAATAGTCACCAGAGGGTACTATCCCCCATATTGTGCCGACAAGTTTTTTTCCATATTCACTGCAACCTGCCACGCATTTGTCCCTAATAAGTTGTCCACCGTTTAGGTCCCGGATCAATCCCACCCCCAAGCAATACTGCCCGTGAGTGTACAACAACCTCGTATCCACAGAGTCCCATCCAGACTGACGTTGATGTCAGCCATCAGGTTCTCTTTTATCTTTTATTCCACAGTCCATTTGTGTTTGCTACGCTTTTGCTAACTTTACATCTTATATAACGCGAACTACAAAGTAAATATGTTCAGGTCTTAGATCAGACGAATTACCCGCCCACTCAATCGCACCAAAAAACATTTCAGCATATCCCACAAAGGTAGCATTGACAACATACATATGCACACGGATGCTCAAGAACAACTTAATGAAGACAAACCTGGACATGTAAGAACTTATACCAGTACGACAATTAAAAATATACACTTTATGAATTGTTGACACGGTCGCTGAAGTGAATCGCAAAACATTTCAGGATAGTACACCGGTTGGCACCGAAAACATCCACATGGACACGGATACTCATGCACCTATTACGGAAGAGGAATCTGGCCAGGTAATAACTTCAACACATACCCACATTACAGAGAATGCGTGTCCAGTGGATCATTGGATCATTAGCCCAACACAGACATCATACGCCTAACAAAAATGTGTGTCCATTGGATCATTTGCCAACATAGGCACCCAAAATCAAAGAACCCCCTCATACTTCTATGATGCCTAACATAGATCTGTGTCCAACAAAACAAGCTTACAGGACCTGTACCAACGTCGTATACTCTAATGACTTGCAATTATATATCCTTATATATATACATCTTACATCCTTCATTTATGTTTTTTTCTTCAGCTGCACAATAGAAGTTGGCTACTATCAGACGAACTTGAAGCAATCTCAACCCCTTCTGGCAATCATCTGCTGGCAACCTTTCCAACAATTTTATTACTTTACTCTGACCACAACCTGTCCACAAACATAACCGTCAGAGCTAACTTATTGCTCAGGCCTCACACACAGGGGCACAAGGTAACGTCACCGCACAAGGACTCGATCAGTCTGCAAGACAAACCACGGTACATTGCACACCATACCCCCATTTTCTTAGTACTTACCGTATCGAAAATCTAATATCGATGTCATGCGTACACAGGAAAGTGTGGCTGCCATAAAGCATGTCGACATCCAAGCTCCACAACTGCCAACTAAAGAGTCATCCACCAACAAGCATGGCTGGAAAGAGGTAAAGAAAATGCACACACCTGTCGGAAAATTTTAGCTAGTTACTGCAAAAATACAAAATGTAAGTACTTCTCTGTGTCATTGTCCACACAGTGCATGGCAGACATTGGTAAGCAGGTGGACAACATATTAGCGGGGTCAACATCTAATGCAGAAAACAATATCCACCCAACCGTAGTAATTAATTCTTCGCCAACGCATCAGATACCAAGAAACATTCCAACAACGCTAGAGGTCCAGCTTGCCACGCTGTTACAGAGTATTCCCGATCCGCCACCGTCAGATTTAACCCCACACATCAACTGCAAAGATTACGCACTTCTAGAAGTCGTTCTCAAAAACAACCCCACCACATAAGTATAATATTATTTTGTAAATAAAGCACAAATTTAAAATTACATGTTGAATGACACACAAGTTCAAATGCAGCTCACACACAACACTGGACGGCTACGCGGTTAACAACAACTTCCTATTGGACTTGGCAACACCCACAACATGGTTCTCCACACAGGTACCTGCCTAAAACTGCATCCATGTGTTCATCTGTTTTTAACCCCCACCATGGACATCCATACTAACTCATTCTCAACCCCTCCACTTGGACGCACAGCACATGGAGGTTCTATGCGCACACCTGCAACACAAACAAAACGACATTTTGGCCATCGAACGGGCATACTTCGCATCACCATGGTTAATAACCCACATGACAGAAAAATTCAGATCCTTAGAAGCGGCTGTCGACAAGAACAAGCTCCGAGTTGTTCACCGCATCACCGCTCTAGTCACCCAGCCCGGTCATGCGTGGATAGATGATGTCGACATTGTCTACGTCCCGATGAATTAGGATAATGTCCATTGGGTAGGCCTCGCGATCAACCTTAAACTTTCCTTCGTTGAGGTTTAAGATCCCGATAGCACTATCTACACCCACGACCAGGTTTGGGAACGTGTTTCGCCCATCCTTGACATGCTACCCCTCATAATCAACAAGGTATGCAGGCCACACACCACACAACCATATGGTTTCAAACCATGGGGTTGGAAACGCATGTTCTTATTCACCAAGCGAAGACGCTCAGGGGACTGCGGACCGGTTTCAATGAAACTCATGGAGTTACACGCTTACGACGATCCAGCTCCTACCATGGCAGGGCTCACAACCGATCATGTGGATACACTGCGCAAGGCATATGTCATGGACCTTTACAAAAATCAGATCCTCCCTGTCTACTTCCCCACGCCCAGCCAAAAGCTATAATGGGTTTGTCCTTTTTTGTGTTTCTGTGGATCAACATTGTGGTGACTATGTACGACTGAATACCACCCAACTCTGGGTTTGAGTTTTTTGTTATTTTTAAATTGGTCAGGTGGACCACATCGGCTAATTATAACTTAAATGTCACTTTTATGTCGGTAATTTTATTTTCAAGGATCATTTTGTGTTCTATCGTAATAGTATCTAAATCATCTTTTTCTGAATTTGAACTACATGAAACACACAGTTAATCCACCTAAACTTGTCCACCTAAACTTATCCACCTACACAAGAAATCCACAATTACATTTTTTGTTACTTTTAAATTGGTCAGGTAGACCACATCGGCTAATTATAACTTAAATGTCACTTTTATGTCGGTAATTTTATTTTCAAGGATCATTTTGTGTTCTATCGTAATAGTATCTAAATCATCTTTTTCTGAATTTGAACTACATGAAACACACGGTTAATCCACCTAAACTTGTCCACCTACATAAGAAATCCACAATTACACATCCACCTAATGGTGTCCTCCAAACACAACATCTTAGCTAGGTATTGGAAAACGTAACCACAAACACACCACAGCCTACCCGTCCACAACTATACATCCACAATTACACTTCCACACACTTTTCTAAACCAAACACAACAGATTAATTAGGCATTGGAAAACGTTCCTAAAACACAACACTTCTTAACCATCCACAACTATACATCCACAACCATACATCCACACATACACATCTTTAACTACAGGGTAACTCGGTCTTGGAAAAAACAGCAACAAATTACCTTTAAAACAAAAGTCAATAAAATACAAAAACCCTAACACAAAACACAGCGTTTCAATCCTTACTAAATCTCAACCACAAAATAGGTATTGGAAAACGTAACCACAAACACAACACAACTTACACGTCCACAACTATACATCCACAATTACACTTCCACACACTTTCGTGAACCAAACATAACAGATTAACTAGTCATTGGATGACTTTCCTAAACCACAACACAACTTAACCATCCACAACTATACATCCACACATACACATCTAATAATTACAAGGAAACTAGGTCTTGAAAAAAGCAACAACAAATTGCCCTAAAAGCAAAACTCAATAAAATACAAAAAACCCTAACACAAACGCAGCGTTTCAATCCTCACTAAAACTCAATCCCAAAACATCAAACGATAGGTCAAAATCGATAAAGGGCATCAAACTACCACTCCCCCTTACGTGCCGCCAAATAAATGGGTAGAACATTAAGCTTCAGTTTGAGTAATCCGATTGAAGCTCCAGAATACGGTTTGGGCGAAGAATAGGTAACAAGCTCCATGGTAAGGTCCGATAGCTGCTCTTTCGATCCGTACGCCGAGTCCGGGGAAATGGGATTTACGAAGATATGCTATTGTGGAAGAGATGTTACTGTGAGGGCTTCCAACACGGCTACGAACCCAGGAAGGCGCTTCCTAACATGTCGGGCAAGAAATGTAAATGTATTAGTTAGTGTTTTAAATCTTATTAATGTTATTCTATCCATACTAATTAGAAATAAGTTCTTTTTGTATGAAATACCCGTTTCTTAATTTTGTCTACAATTGTTTTGTTCTGCTTGGTTAGGACGGTCAATATCATGTGTGGAAGTGGTGGGATGTTGCAGTTACGGAAGAGTTTCGTCTGGCTCATCTAAGGGCAACAAGGATTGAAGAGAAGCTGCAATTGCTAGGGAAGATTGAAGACTCGGTTTTGAAGAATAAGACAGAAGTTGCTACGATGAAGAAGACATTGAAGGTAGGGATGTTTTTCGTCACTCGATTACTTATTGGCATTGTGTTCGCCTACAAGAGGTACGACTTATGCGGTATGTAGACCTAAGGGCTTGTAATGTTTTATAATGCATTGTGTAAGTTAATGCTCCTCCCGTTATCTTTGTAATGTAGCTCTAAACCAACATTTTAAAACGTCGTCCACTAATATCAGTCTTTGTTGTTAATACTTGTGTCCACAATATTTTTTGCAGTCCAGTACTAATAATCCACACATTCTACCCATTTTCATAAATGAAAAGTGCCAAAAATACATTTAACTAGTGTTATCACCAGTGTCCACAATAGTGCGGTCCATTAGTATCATCCATAAATGATACCATTATGGCAAAAGGATAAATTCCAAAAAAATTACACCGACTATTTCTTCCTTGTTAATACTAGTGTCCACAATATCCAGACGATCATACGCACGACCAAAAAAAATTCTATCGTCCACACTTGCTGTCCATCTGGATACCTAAACCACCACATTATATGGGGTTTGTAAGGCTGCTCCTATTGTGACCAACTTGATGACATCGACCACACCTGTTTGGAACTGCTTTCGGTTTCTTCATACCCTTCAATGTATATAAAACGAAACTCTTAATTCAATTCAAAAACTAACACTACTTTTAACCATGGACAATGTTATTTTCACTTACAAATTCACCCTTAGACGGAAACCTCCATTCCTTTGGGCGGCCAGATGGTCTCCTAGTTTTTGGTGGATATGGCTTGATGTTCTGGACCTCCTGTGGTATGGTCTCATCCTCGGCATCGCCTTCAGGGCAAATTAGACCAGCATATTGACGAACCCATGTCGCAGTCTTGAAACATTTATCGTCCAAAATGGCTATAGGAACACCCAAACTATCTGCAGCGATAAGTGCATGACCACACGGGATTTTAAGCTTATTATACGCCCACACGTGCATTTCCGCTCTTTTAGCTGAACATGGTTTCTCGCCCCATATATTCCAACTATGCCACAACTCCACACAGACACGATGTTAACTTTACTTCCTTTGCAAGTAGCTAAAATTTTCGTAATCTGCTTATCAACCTCTGGTGTAAGGACACCTCTCTGCAAACTTGCCTTTTTGCGTCGGGCAAAAAAGTAGCTCCACAATAGGTGATCCACGAGCAGTTTTTAAAGCCTTATTAAGTTGCTCTCCTATATTGCTAGTCATAATGTTATATCGCTCACCCGCAAAATGCGCTCTTGTCCAATGAGCAATGCCTATCTTCTCTAAATACTTTGCACATGCAACACTTTCAGACAATATTTTAGAAAACTCATTCCTAAAATCACCCACCTTGTATGCAAATCCAGCCCTGATTACAAGCTTACCCAATCCCTTGTTAATATACGCCGAGCTTACGTTTCTAGCTACATGCACAATACATGCTCCATGGTGCGCTTTTGGGAAGACATTCTTCTTCGCCACGTATATGGCATTGTGTGTATCTGAGATTATTGTCAACTCACTACTATCCGCCAATATAGCTTCCAGCTTTTCAAAGAACCAAGTCCATGAGAGCACGTTTTCACTATCCACCATAACAAAGGCCAATGGATATACTTGGCAGTTTGCATCCTGTCCACTGGTTGTCAACAACACATCTTTGTATTTACCAGTCAAACGGGTCCCATCCACAACAATTACCCGTATGACTCTTCTAAACCCTACAATAGATGCCCCGAACGCGATAAACGTATACAGAAAACGACACACACCATCTTCATCAGCCCGTGTCTCTAAATGTGTAACTGTCCCAGGATTAGCTAACTTAATCATGTGCAAATATTGCGGCAAATTCATATAAGAGTCGTCGTCGGAACCGCGCACATCGTATATTGCCTTCTCCCTAGCCCTATAACACTTCATATAAGTCGCTGATAAGCACAACTCCTCAAGCATTAACTGTTGCAGCTCCATTTCTTTAGGACCACCAACACCAGCCCCGTACTTAGCCTTGAATACGGCAGCGAGCACCTGTTGCGTTGATTTCCGTTTGTAACCATCCCTCGTATCTATCGGGAAAGAATGATCAAGATTTGCTTTCTGAATCTCATAGTACCCACATCCACTCAATTCATGAGCCATTATGCGCCAATCACAACGGGCATCGGCACAAGTTACAACAAAATAATCTCGTTTCGTCGTCATCTGCTTGAAGTGGAATTGAGTCTTAATAGCATATATTGCTAATGCAATCTGGCAATCTTTTTTGCTATTAAAGTGCTTCCCTACGTACATGCGCTCATCTACCCCGTCTATGTCTAGGTCTGGGATTTCGTCAACCACATACTCAGTGTCATCAAATAGTTGAGGTAAGTCAAATTATTCATCGCCTACCTCTTCTAGTTTCCGCCTTTGACCATCTGCCTTCGTCCACATAGCCTCGTCCACACCAACACTAGATGGGGCTTCTGATTCCTGCTTTGGAGAACCACCTACAACTTCTTCAATTACAACACTTTGGGCAAATGCGTCTCCAGAATCACACTCTACTAATCTCCGTTTAGTTTTCATGGGAGGCATACCTAATAAAGGTTCACTATCAGTGCACAAAAGCTCAACCGCATTGGACCTACCATATGCATCTTCAATCAATGGACTCCAAAATTCCGAATCGTAGCCTCGAGGCGCAATTTCTTCGAGCATTGAACCCTCATCAAACGCTGAAAACAACCCTGAATCATCCCATTCATTGTCATCACTGTCTTCCAAGAAAACGCTCTCCCTCGAATACTTAGCTTCAACGCGCTCCACCTCTGCAATAAACTCTTCGTCATCCAAAACAAAAGGTTTTGTCTTAGACCCTTTGCACGAACCAGCACTTTCTCCACTTAACACATTACTAGTTTTGCCCTCAAACATACCCTTGTTTTGCGAGACCTGAACTGGCGTCGTAAAATAGGCAGATGGTTCTATGAGTAGCACCCGTCCGTTGTTGGTTCTTCTTCCAAACCGTACACATAGATTAATCCCACCATTAACACGAAGATGCCTAACAAAGTACCCTACCGAACCATCACTTGTTAACAAAACCGGTGGAGTCTTCAACCCTGTAGATAGCTCTTTGCTATTAGGAGGCCAATAACTCAACCCATTAACATCATATTCTGCATTGCCCAGACCAAAAAACTCTGACAGACAAGCCTCTTTCAATTCTGTAAGACTCATTCCATCCTTCACGGTAACAACCCTACCATACCGTTGTTTATCGATTAAGAACTCCCAATAACCATCAGCTCCACACCACCACTCATCGATCATGACCATTGCCTGGTCTTCCATTGAAACATGTCCAAAATAAATCAAGCTTAACTATCCAGAGGGAACATAACTGGAAAAAAAAGAATAACCCATCGCTATCCACTGATTACCATCTCCAAATTCTATGCATTGTTTGTCCTTTGCCTCCACACACTTAACGTCCTTAACTTACTCTAACTTTCTAAGCCAAAAAAGTTGTTTCACAATATGAAACAGATCTTAAAGACAAAAAGGAACTTTTATAAAAGCATGAATTAATCCCTTGGTCATAAAGAGTACACGTCATCGATCCACCACTATCTACATTCTATTATTCCAAGGTTAATAAATAAAGTCCACCATTCTACACGTCACTTACTACAAACTAAATAGATCACTAAATATGTAACTAGTTTCCCATTATGGTTACAATGTCCTAGTTACATATCTGTTTTTTTACAAATTAAGGGTACAATGGGCATAAAATTCCCTTTAAAGCAATGAAAGTCCACATTCAACCCAAAGTATCTCAAAGTGACATAATACAAACCCAAATTATCTTTAACTGTAAATCACTCAATTAACAATTAAAACAATAATAAAAATACAAAAACACAAAAAAGAAAAAGTTAAGTGCGATCGTCATCTTCACGGCTTTTGATCGAAGCTTGTGAACGCAGGCTTGAAGGATCGTGATCTTCGCGGCTTTTGATCGGAGCTTGTGATCGCATGCTTAAAGGATCGTCGGTTTTCAGGATCGTCGGTTTTCAGGCCGCGTCCGAAGCTTCACGATCGTCTCTACCGATCGGAGCTTCAATATCGTTGCTTAAGATTCGTTCTCACCGCGATTTGATTGCGATTTGTTCTCAATTGCGTTTCGATTGCGATTCGTTCTCACCGCGATTCGATTGCGATTCGTTCTCACCATGATTCGATTGCGATTCGTTCTCACCACGATTCGATTGCGATTCGTTCTTAAGATTTATGAGTTTCGTTCTCGACGCGATTCAGATCATTGTGATTCGAATTCAAGGTAAAAATTGATTAACAAATTATTCACTACTCTTATGAAATCATATTCATCGGTGATTTTAAGTTTATTTCATCATAATTGAAGTTTGCTAAATCAAATGGTTTGATTTTGTTTTTGATTTTGAGTTCATTCATTGAGATGTTTTTTTGGTTGTTGTTGTTTGAAATATATTATTGTTTGGTGTTTAGATGTCAATTTATGTATCCACTTTCAAAGATTTAGTGGGCTATATTGTCGTTTTGAGTGGTGTTATTGTTTTGATGTTTGAACTATATTGTTATCGTGAGAAAGAGAAACACTTGTAGATCTTATTGTTAACCTTCGTCGGAGTAGTGGATTTTCCGAGGACGTTCCCGGCATGAGTAGGCTGCTATCACATTGATAGTAGAGGCCGAACATGTTAAAGCTTTGTGTGTCACTTTATCTTTCTGCATAGCTTTAGGATCTCCAAAAGAAATCAAGCTTAGGGTTTAGTCTAATCGGAGATTAATCAACAACAGTTTGTTTAGCTGGAGCTCAAGGATGGAGATGAAATCGATGCAATGTTTCACCTACAAAAGCGTTTAAATCGAATTTGACTATTGTTTAAGAGCAAATGTAACATATTTCTACATGGGTCCATATAAATATAAAAGGCTCATGGTTATATTCAAGGAATGAACTAGAATATATGTTGCTTTTGTAACAAGATTTGAACAGAATAAAAACATTTGCAAACTTTGAGGAAAAGCACATAAGGAAAAGAAGACATTGTCCTCTATTATAAAACCAGTTAAAGAATCTATTATATATTCAATATCATATACAAACTACCATCATACAATTTTTTCTCAAGAAATCTCTAAAATTGTTTTAAACATGTCATCAGAAACTGGTAATTATATAACTTCTTCTTTTTTTCAATATTAAACCATATCATATAGTTATTTTTTTGTGTATGATCTACTTTGTCACATGTGCATATATATGACAGTCGAGGTTAATCGCGGATTACTAAAGGAGCTTGAAGATATAGGATTCTCGATGGCCAGAGCAGCTTGGGCTCTGCATCACTCTGGTATGTATGAACCTAATTTAAACAAACTCCAAGATCAATGTCATGGAGTCACCTATTGTATTGCATCTACTCTTCATTTTTAGGTAACTCTAGCCTTGAAAATGCTGTGAATTGGATCATAGATCATGAAAACAATTCGCAATTCGACAACATGCCTTTGGTATGTTGTTCATCTTTCATTTCTCTTTTTCCAATATATATACGTTAGTTACTTCGTACAATTCAATTTATGTAAATAACATTAGTATACTAATGTAAAGGATATGAGTCAATTCACTTATTGCTGATTGATTTTTAGTTGAAAGTCCATAACCCTAAAAATATTCCAGAGGAATTTTGATTAAAAGTGGTCTTGTAGGTGGAATTTAACATTGCGATTGAGTCTCCAAATCCATATGATGAGACTAATCAAGCAAGAGAAAAGGAACTAATGTTAGTTAGTTTATAGTTTTAACATATATTCATCTCTTAAAGCTTCTTCTACACAATGATAAATTACTTTTTTTTATGTATTCTTAGGGAACAAGCTCGTAACCTAAGAGAAGAAGAAGAAACAAAACGCGAAAGAGAGAGAGAAAAGGTACACAATAGTTAAATTTGCAAGCTGGAAGACATATTATCGCCACGAAGAATGCTAAAAGTTTTAAGTCTCTTGTAGGAAAGGATACGAGTAGGAAAAGAGATGATGGAGACAAGGCGTATCGCAGAAGAAAATGAAAGAAAAAGGTATATATAGGATACTTTGGCTTTGAGTAGGTGTGTAGTCTACTCAAGATCGGACTAATCAGACTAATATTTGGTATGTTGAAGTGTATACTATTGTTACGCTTCATTACTGTATTGGTCTTGAAAATATCATACAAAGAGTAATATTTTGGTATGCATTTTTAGTTGATTGCATATTAGTATAGTGTTTTCGTCCGAAATTGATATCTAGTTAGTTCTAAATTGGTCTCGAGCAAATCAAAGAAAAAGCAAATGGTGAAAAACGGACTAATGATCCACAATGGAGTATACAACTATTCAAGACCTTTGCTTCTCATATTTTTCTCCTTGAATTTTATGAAAAAAAATTATACGTCAAAAATATGAAGTTGAATACTATAAAAACAGAAACATAGCTTTGAGAAAAGCTGAGAAAGAAGAGGAGAAAAAAGCAAGGGAGAATATTATGCATAAAGTGAATATGGACAAGGTGAATCTTTGATTTGTTCATATACCAATCATATCAAAAACATAGGAATATTATCTTAATTTATATTTGATTTTGATTAAATTTTTTGTATAGCTCGAGAGAAAGCGTAAGCACGGATTGCTAACTGAAAAAGAATCAGCTTTTTCGACATCAACTCCGGTCGATCCACTCGATGACATTAAGGTACATAAATCTTTTCATAACGTGAGTAAGTGTTGTTAAGTTCTATGGGCTTCCAACTTAAAATCAATTGACGATAAGTGGAGAGGTCCATATCCTTTATATATTAGTATATCATCCTTTGAGTTTCCGATCTGGAATAATAATCCCTGATAAGTGTTACCTTAAACTAGCGGGCGGATCCGATCAATTTAAACATGTTCCATTGAGATGTCATATCCATTAAGGATCATTTAGTTTATAGGATCTAATAACATTTTCAATTTATACCGACTAACCATGTTTACTCCATTTAAAAAAATATAATAATATTAGAACTATTAAGTATAGTTATGTCTTTGTTTTTTTTACATAAAATTACTATGAAAATTTCAGAAGATATCATTCTCATCGCCAAGACAAGATGCGAAAGTAGAGGAGATGGGAGAAATCTTAAGATCGTTAAGACGAAACCACAAAGTGAGAAAACGTTCTAGCAAATAAATGATGATCTAAAAAAACAAGAAACAAGAAAGTAAATGAAATATTGGTTGTTTGTTGTTATAGCATGAAGATCCAAGAATCACGAGAAGAGCGTTTGAAACGCTTTTGATGATTGTGAGGAACGTAGCAAATAATCCGGAAGAAGAAAAGTACAGAAGAATTCGCGTAACGAACCGTTTGTTCCATGAGAGAGTTGGGAGATTTAAAGAAAGTGTGGAGTTCTTGGAGCTTTGTGGATTCAAAAGAGAGGATAGATCTGAATTCTTGGCTTTGTCGAAAAACGGTGGAGACGTCGTGCGGCTACGAGACGCTGCGTTTCAGTTGAATTATGCGATTAACAATCCTTTCTTTGGACTTCTTTCCAAAGAGAACAATGAATAGTGAAGTTTGTGTTGCTGAAATGTAATGTCACGATTAACATAAAAATATCACAACGTTATCGCCATCCACATATAATTCGTGCTACGTTTTACTAGGAGATTCTAGACCAAAACTCATAATCTCTCTAAACCATTGACCAAAACATGTTATATAGTGCTATCAAATATGTGACTTTATTCTTGATATTTTCTGGTAGAACTAACAAAGTGTTTCTAAGTCCTTTACATGCAACATAGAGAGTGGTTTAATATGGATTTCATATAAAATTTGTTTGTGTTTTTAGGATTTTTGTTTGTTTGTGAATATGGGTAATTCAAAAGTAAATACTAAATCTTAATATAAACGGTTTCGTACGGTTTTGGTCGGGGTCCAATGTTTTAGTCAAATATATTTTGAGATAATTTTAAGATATCCTAAAAAATTGTGTGCCAATATATCACAAGCTTTCTATCATAATAATTGATGAAGCTTTAGCAATCCGATTTGCCTTGATCAATGGGCTTGCGCTGGATATCAGAAAGTTGAATAAAGATAATCTTGTTTGTGTTAAACTATGTAGTTTTGTTTTTGTATTTAAAGTTCTAATTTTTATATTATCAAAATTGAGAAGATTTTTTTTAAAAGATTTAGATCTTTGATATAATATCTTTTTGCTTGTTGACTATTTTTAAAAAGTATCAATTTATTTTCATACTACTTAAAATATATTGTACGAAATATTAGTATTTCGATTTGTATGTGTTGTTTAAATAGATGTTTACTACTATTTGAAAGAAAATACTAAACTATTTAATCATATATAATCGACATGTCAATATAGATATCCAGTATATAATAAAATAGTAGACTAATTCATCATAATTTCCATTATATGTTTATTACTATATCGAATAATAATTGACTATATCTATATAAATATCTATAAAATGTATGTAAAAAATAGCATGTTGTTTTCCTAATTTGGAAAACTCTGTTTTTTATTAATTACTAGATTTGAACCCGTGCGGGATGTTTATAAATATATTATTTTGAAACAATTTTAAGAAACTAATTTTTGATATATATTGATAAATTTTGAACCATATTTATCTATGTTTTGATATCACGAATTTAATTTTGGTTATATCTCTTATATTATGTATGATAATTTCTTACTCGTTGCAAAATTACACATATGTATTATACATAACATAATTTTGATTTAACTTCATGACAATTATTATTCGTAATTTGAAATTCGATATGTGATATTCAATGACCCGTTACAAACTAAAATATGAGAAAATCATCATATTTATTTAAATTGGATGTTAAATATACGATTATACTTACATTTAAATTTAAAATTAGACCACAAGTAAAATTTATCTTACATTTATAAATTTAAGATATACTTTTAAATAATAAAAAGATTATATAACTTAAGACATTTTTAAAAACTTTAAATATATTTTTAATATTGTATAATTTTCATAAAAACGGTATATTCATACTATTTTAGTTTTTCATTGTCTATACTATTAAATATGAATAGTTTTTGATATTTGTTTTGATTTTCTTTGTTATTTTCGTTATTTTATATTTGGTCCTATTAAATAGGAATTTTGTTTGCTATTTATTAAATTTAAAATTATCTTATATTATAATTTATACAATGACATTACATATAATTAAAGAAAACTTTTAAAGTTTCTCAAAATTTGTCCTTCCTAATTATTAGTATAGATGTATTTAATATGGCGTATATGTTATATATTTACTTTTGAATACGCACACATAATTAGATAACTATGAATATATGTATTACATATGAATACATTTATGTTCTCTTTGTGAAAATATAATTTTCTATCTTTTGATATCTTCAAATATGTGAGTTACTTTACGACGTAACGTAAACTATTCAAGAAAAAATGTGAATCAATCAAAAAGAAATTAAACTATTACCACTTATTATCCTTACATAGAAGAAGATAAAGAAAATTGTGTGTTTCGAATGATGTCCCAAATTATGCAATTAATTCTTACTAAATGGTGTATATAAATATGAAATTATTTACTATATCTACTTATAAAAATATAGTTGTCTATCTTTATAACTAATAATAAACTATTTTTAGGAAATACATCATCTATATATCTATACTAGTGTTGTGACCCGTGCAAAACACGGTATAATTTAAATTAAAATGCGTATTAGTTTTCAGTTGATAGCATTTAGTTGAATTTATAGTTAAAAAATATTTTACTACGTAATATTACATCTACATAAAAAGTTTTTCAGAAACATTATTTTCGCAACATGGGCAAACTGACTATTTGTGAATAAAAATATTAGAAAATGAAGTGAGCTTGTATAAACCTCTTTCCTTAATTCCTAAAACTCCATGACCTTCGGAATTCTAAGATAGAATATCGCATCACTCCAAAGCATAAACCTCTTAAACCTTATATTTGTGTTGTGTGAAACCAGTGGCGGAGGTAGTGTTTGTTTAGGTGGGTCAATTGACCCATGTGAAAATTTAAAATTTGGTTTAGTGTGTATTTAATTTTTATGTTGTCCCTCCTTTAATTTAATTATTGACCCATACCAATTTCAATTCAATTAAAATTCTCTAACAAATTTAATTTTAAAAATACAAATCTAATAACATTTATGTTAAATAATTTTAACACAAAGATAAGTTTATGAAACCAAATAAATCTTAATTAATAATAATCTAGTGAGACCACAAAGCAAAACTATTTACATTTTCTCTTCTTTTTGTTTCTTTATTTTATAAAAGTGTTTTAATTTTTTTACTATTTTTGTACCAAATTTAGAGTTGTTTAATGTTTACAATCGTATTGGTCTAGTTAGTTTTATTGAAAAACTTGTGTGATTAACAATATAATATAAAACGATTATAAAATACGAGTGTGTATCGAATACTTCTTTCAAATGTATATATTTGTGACTATATTCACAAATTTTTATAAACTTATATAGTTTTTAGGTAAAAAACTGTTTTTAGTTTATCGATATAAAGAAAAAATTGACCTTTGTAAATTAAAATCTTAGTTCCGCCACTAAGGGTACATGAATAAATTATTTTTTTTGCTTTTGTATTATCTTTAACTACTAATAAAATTATACAATTTTCTCACAAAAAATTATACCGTATAATAATAAAAAAAATTATTATGACCCCGATAAATCCAAATCCTGGCTCCGCCATTGTGTGAAACACAATGAAGAAAAAAATAAGAGGATAGATATAAAATATATGAAAATGGTATCTTATATAATAAGATTGAAAGTTGCATTCTCATGATGACAAGTGTCCACCTAAAGTTTTGATATTTGTCTTAGTGTTTACTCATTTTTAATAAATTCAAAGAATCTTTTTGGTAAATAATTCAAAATAACATATTAAGCTTATAAATAAAATAAAATCAATTTATGTTACAATTATGATTAATTTTACTCATAAGTCAAAATCAACTATAATTGTCAAAAATTATTATATTTCGTATCAAAATGTTATTTAGTAACAATTTTGTGCCATATAATATAGTTTTATTATATATTATAGGCAAACAAATATTGTATTGTTTTTTCCTATTTTTATTTTAAGCTGTAAATATATCATTGTGTTTTAAAAAATATGTTGAGCTATGACTCAATAACCAATGATGCAAAATAAATATTTATGTAATTGATCATTACATATATTTTATTTTGGTCAAGTGATATACTTTTTTTCCCCTAAGTTGTTCTTTCCTATTGCATTACAAAAACGTCCGACGAATCAGCAATCCAAGTAGGAAGAGAAGAACTGATAGTTTGGAATTCAATATTCCTGCCACGTGCACTTTGTGCCAGAAGATCCGCTTTCACATTGTTTTCCCTTGCTGCAAACCGAAGTGTGAAACCAGGGAAGAGTGCTTGCAGATCACGTAGCAATTCTAATTCCGACGCAAAAGTCGGCCACATATGTGGTAATGCTGCCATCCTCACAAGATCCATGCAATCCGTATAGAAAACACTACATCTGTGCTCATAATCTCTTAGGCTATCCAGAGCAAAAATTAGTCCACATAGTTCCGTGTGGAGAGGAGATAAACTCCTTTTGTAAAGTGATATACTTTTCATGTGATGTAGAATTAAAGTTGGTCAAAGAAAATAATAATTCTCATGATAAAAATAATTAAATTTTGGTCATATAATAATCTTCTTCTTAAATTGAATTAATAAATGATTTTATCATTCAATTGTGTAACCACCAAGTTTGACATAAAGTTATATGTTAAATGTGAGTCTTGGTGGTGTTATAGACTACATGATGAAACCAAAGAGTCTTGCATCATCTCCTATATAAATAGCAAAATCCGGCATTTTTTAACCAATGATGCAAAATAAATCTTTATGTAATTGATCATTACATATATTTTATTTTGGTTAAGTAGTATATTTTTCATGTGATGGAGAATTAAAATTGGTTAAAGAAAATAATAATTCTCATGATAAAAAAAAATTAAGTTTTGGTCAAATAAAAATCTTCTTCTTAAATTGAATTAATAAATGATTTTATTATTCAATGGTGTAACCACCAAGTTTGACATCTTATATAATACGACACAAAGTTTTTCTTAACTTTGATTCTTGTGCTGACATTTGTCACTCTCTCATGGCGACATGTGGCGAAATAAAACTCAAAACCCTACAAGCATGCGCCGTCTCTCTCTTCTCTCTCTGCGCCGTTTATCTCCCTCTCTCTCTTCTGAGTAAACCTTCTCCTTCTCTTTCTCTTCTGAGTAAACCTTCTCCTTCTCTCTATCTCTCTTCTGCGCCTTCTATCTCCTTTTCTATTGATGCTCTCTGTTTATGTGTTGAAATTTATAAATTCGATGAATTGTTTACTGATTTGGATAAAACCCCCAAATTCTCTGAGAGCTTTTGATTATTTGTGATTTTTTGTGGGTTTTGTTTGTTTCTGCAAAATTGTAGAGATTTGTAAGCAAAGATGACATTAATCTGTACGAGATTTAACTATTTAGTTTTTCGAAATTGTCTGAAACGGACCAAGATTTATTAAAATCTTTTCAAGGTATGTCGGTGAAGACTAAAGAATCATTCAAGCTTCTTCTTTTTTAACATTTTATTTAGAGATCTATGAATTGCTTGAGTGTTTGGTCTGTCTTGATCATAGGTTGTTTTGTTTTGTGCTCTTGTTCTGTTCAAAACCATGATATTATTAGTATTTTTTCTTTTAGAATTCATACCAATGTTATTGTTGTTCTGTTTTTTTATTTATAAAAGTTGTGGTTTGGTATATATTCCAGGAAGAAGCTGGTACCACGGTGACAATTGGTGTCTTGGATGAGCATATAGTGAGGTAGAGATCGCTCTCTAGGCGCGCTTTCTTTGTTCTTTTGTTTTTATTTCCTTTGACATTTTATAATCTGGTTTTTCTCTTGGAGAAGCAGATTTGGAGGTAGAAGTACTATTTAAATTTGTTTGTTTCTTTTAATAACTTTATTTGTTTCTGTTGTTTTGTTTCCCTTGAGTTGTTTCCGTTGTAGCAGTTTACAATAATCAAATGAACTATTTTCTAATAAAGGTTGTTGGTGCAAAGGTAAGCTTTTGCTTCATCATATTGTTATTTACACGAAAGTTGCAAATCATAGGACATGTCAAAGATCTCGTGAGACTCCCATAAGCTAAGAGAATTAGAGTTCTTTGTTGTTCTTCCTTAGCTCATTGTTTTCCTCGGACAACGTTTTAAGGTGCCCGTGAAGAAAGTTTATCATGATATATGCCTTTTTCATTTCGGCTTTAAGAGTCTCTCTCTCTCCACATCCGTTTGCTGCTTCTCCTTCTGTAGATCATTGTTTAAAATGGCGAAGGAGCTTGCAGGCACCATTGTAGTATTAGCCACTGGTTCTTCTTCACTAATCATCTCGGTGTAGGAGCAGCTTGGTGAAGGTGACATTGTAGCAACTGGTTCTGTCTTCTTCTCCTTACTATGTACCGGATTCTCTTTCTTGTCAGAAAAATCTATGAGAGAGGAGAGCAGAGCTGAGACACAAGCGTCCACGCTTGTTACTGAAGAGGAACAATGGTCAGGATTCTCTTTAGTTATGAGACACAATGATCTCGTCCACGCTTGTAGTTATGAGAAGGAAGATATGAATGAGTTTATAATGCATTTGCTACTTATGTCCCACTCATACGTGGTTCCTCAGTTGAAACGGCTTTGTGAATGACATCTAGAGCATGGTTTGCTTAACACCGAGAACGTTATTGATGTTTTCCAGCTCGCGTTGTTGTGTGATTTCCCTCGGCTTAGCGTCATATCTCACCGTATGATTATGAAACACTTTAAGGAGCTTTATTCTACGAAGCATGGATCGCTATGAAGAAAAGCCATCCCTTTCTAGAGAAGGAGCTTAGAGACTGTAGTTATCGAAGAAAATGTAAGTAATTACTACATTCACAAAACACCTCATTACCATATCTTTAATCTTGATTATGTGTGTAAACATAAATGCATATGAGAAAATATAGGATAATAAAACGCAACGAAGAGAGGATATATTTGCAGATATATGAAGCAATGGAAGCACTTGTTCATATATGCAGAGATGAGTGTATAACGATAGGACCACACGATAAAGATTTTAAACCCGAAGGACGCAGATTGTAAGTATGAGGCTTGCAAAGGATTAGAATCATTAATTAGGCATTTAAATACAAAAGAATTTATTCTGGTTTTGTTTTACTTTTTATAATACATAATATAATTAAGAGAAAATTACATCATGACACATTTTTTAAAACACAAATTTCACTTTATATCACTTTTTTGACATAGAGACACTACATAAATTTCACAATCATCTTCTTTCTCATTTTTCTATTTTGCATTCTAATTTTAATTTTCTAAGGTAACATGAATTAATTTATTTTCGTATGTTGTTTTATAAAATTTTAATATCTATATTTTGATATCCACTTTTATATATTTTATTTACAAATGGATCAACATTTGTGGACAACTGGTCAATATCTAATTTTTTTATATATGTTCACATAGAATTGTACAAATGTTTAAAATAGAATGGACGAGTTTAAATTTTATTATAATGAATTTATATATCATAGACAAACTTTATGATGATTCGCGTTCAAGTTTAAATAAATTTTGTAGTTAATATTATATGATGGTTCATGTTCAAAAATGAATAAATAAGTTTTAATAATGAATTTAAAATATATATATGTTTTGATGTACATGTAGTTTTCATGTTTTCACTTATTAATGTCAACATGTTTCATTCACAATTATTAAGAATATTTCAAAAACATACTTTAATATGAAGTGTAAATACCAAATACAAATTACTTATGTAAGTAGAAATTTGATAAACAAAACAATTATTGAAATAATATATTTTAGAATAAATTAAAATCCATTTACGAATTTGTACAAAATTTATGTCCACATCTTTTTGTACAAAGCGTTGTGTATCCAAAGCTTTGAGTACACAACTTTTGTGTACAAAAAAGGTAAAATTGTATTTAAAAAAATATAAGGTGTAAAAAGTGCTTTATATCACAAAAGTGTCTTATTTTGATATGCAAATATTAAAAAATGTCTCATTGTGTAAATCACTCTAATTAATGTCTTTTTTGGGTTTCTATATTCTACATATTGCATCAAAGACGTAACTAAATATACTATATCATAATCTTATATAATATTCAATACATATTGCATCAAAGAATTTTTGAAAAACATACAGAACAACACATTCTACGATATTACTTTAATGCATATTGCATCAAAGAATTTCTGAAAAAATACAGAACAAATTATGTATGAATAAATTACAAAGAGAGTTCATTTTGGTTACAAGCATAAACCCAAAACTCTATGAAGGTAAATCATAATATATGATCTTTTTTCAATTTTCAAAATTATTGCATAAATATTAAAATGTTATTATGATTACCCTCAGGGAGACTCCAACTCGAATCAACCGCATCAAGTCGCCTTTATAAAGAAGAAAATGCATCAATAGTTAAAAAAATTTAATATGAGATGGAAAGCGGGGCAACCTACAACGACTTAAATTATTTTCATAAAAACTAAATGTCATAAAAACTAAATGTAATTTTCGTTTACTGACAACAAATACTATATGAAAAAGTATGTTTAAATTTCTCTTTAAACAAATACTATATGAAAAAGTAATATGGTAAATGTGATGGATCTTGCCAGATTAAACAGCAAAAGCAAATAAGACGTCGCTGAAAATGATAGCCCAAATGAAAAACTAATTATATTAGTTCCCGTGCAACGCACGGGCCCCGACCTAGTTAGATTATATGTTAAATGTGAGTATTGGTGGTGAAACCAAAGAGTTGCATCATCTTCTATATACAAAATCCATCATTTTTAACCAATGATGCAAAATAAATCTTTATGTAATTGATCATTACATATATTTTATTATGGTCAAGTGAAATATCTTTTTCATGTGATGAATATTTAAAATTGGTAATAAAATTTCTATATATATATATATATATGTTGAATATATATATATATATATATATATATATATATGTTGAATATTTCCTAGTATACAATATGTTGAATATTTTCTCTTTATATAGGAAATGAGAATGGAGAGGAGAATGCAAAAGTTTTTTGTTTCATCATCTAGTCCATAATATCACCATTACTCATTTATAACATATAATTTTAAAGTCTGGTGGTTACACAATTGATTAATAAAATCAATTATTAGAAGAAGAGTTTTGTTTGACCAAATTTTAACTTTTTTATTGTTAGATTTATTAATTTTTGGACCAAATTTAATTTTCCATCACATGAGAATTATATCACTTTTACCAAAATAAAATATATGTAATGATGTTGGTGCTATTTGTTCATAAAGTGATGTTCACAAAAATAAAATTTGGTGGTTACACAATTGAGTAATAAAATCAATTATTAATTCTATTTAAGAAGAAAAGTTTTATTTGACCAAAATTTAACTCTTTATTATTAGAATTATTATTTTGTTTGACCAAATTTAATTCTCCATTACATGAGAATTATATCACTTTGAAAAAAATAAAATATATGTAGTGATGATGGTGTCATTTATTCATAATAATGGTATTTATAATATAAAAGTTATTTCTTGTTTTTTAGTTTGTTTATAAATAAATTATTGTTTATTTGTTTCAATAAAAACTAATTATCGGAGTTTAAAAATTATGATTTTTAGGTCGTATTATTTAATTTATTTTTAACACATAATATAAATACAATTATGACAATTATAGTAAGTTACAAAATATGAGGATAGTAGGATATATGGATTGCAATATTTAAATCTAAAAAAAATATTATATGAAAATCATGTAAATCATTTGTAGTAAAGTAAAAGAAACATAAAAAAATAAGATAACATTTTTTTTTGAAAGAGTTAAAATGAAACTTTTAGTAAAGATGAATTAAAATTATATATAAAATCAAAAAAAAAATTATGAAACTCATGTGAATCATATGTATTAAATTGAAAAAAACATAATAAATTTTTTGCATATATCAATTAATAAAGGACACATGTCAACAAATGAATGTGACACTTGTTGCCTTGAGAGTGAAAGTTACAAAAACATTCAATCTTATTATATAAGATATATAAATATATGTAAATTGGTGTTACCTCATTCGAGACAAAATCATATTGATGTATGTTTAATTACATTTCTATCATGTCCAAAACAGATGTAAATTTATGGCATATTTCATCAATGTAGTAGTAATGTATTTTTTTTCATAATGTAGTAGTAATGTATAGATTGTAAATTTTGGTATTTGTAAATCTCACTAAAATAGTCTGATATTTTTGAATAAATGTAAACCATTCACAAAATCACTAGAGTGACATACTCCATAGAGATAATTGTTTCTAATGTGCAATTACTCCATAGAGATAATTGTTTCTAATGTGCAATTTTCTGTAACCGATAGTCAACTCTATCTTCTCTAAGTTTCATCTAATAGCTTTAGGGAAAAATCGGCATAATTATAATTTGTTCTCAATCCTTTTGTTAAATCTGTCAATTAATATAATATTTTGACACCATAGCTAATTTCAGAACCCATTAAATAATATTTAGCAAATTCATCCTTTTTTTAATTGTCCCATTTATAAATAGGTTTTTTTTTTTTTTTTTTTTTTGATAATCCTGGTGTCCTGATCCTCACCGAAGTGAGTTCAGACTATTTCCAGGAACGCTGCAGCCCGCATGTTAATTCCGCAGTGGCCGAGGTTCGAACCCAGGAGGCGGAACTCACAGCTGTGAGCCCAATACCAACTTCTCGTTTGTTGAAATTAACAAAAATCAACAAATAAACATATAAATTGTCATGAGAGAAACAAATTCGTAAAAAGAAATGAAAGTATGGACACGCGCCACCGGTGCTATAAAAGACAAACTCAGCCTAATATCGGCGACGGATAAAATTTTAACGGCGGCGATTATCAAAGCGACGAGCCACAACGACCAAATAACGGATACAAACATCGTTAAATTCATCAACAGTTACATAAACAACAATCCATCGAGTTTCAAACCAATCCTACGCGCCATCTCAAAGCGCGTAGAACACACGCGTAGCTGGAAGGTTGCTTTGAAATGTTTGATACTATTACACGGTTTGTTCCTCGCTGGAAACAAATCCATCGAATTAATCGGACGGCTACCGTTTGATTTATCCGATTTTGGTAAATCAAAATCCCGGTTTAGTAAAACCGGTCGGTTTAACGTTTTCGTACGCGCTTATTTTTCGTTTCTCGACGAGAGGTCGATTTTATACTTCGACGAAAGCAAGATTGGTTTCGAGATGATCATTGAAATGCAAAGAACGGTCGATTTGTTGATGCGAATCAAACCGGTACGAGAAACGCCGCTTGTGATCGAAGCTATGGAGCTTGTGGTGAGAGAGATCTTGGATATTTACGCTAAAATCGGCAACGAATTCGCCGGTTTGTTATTATCCGATGTAAATGGGAGATCGGAAGATGAGTTGGCGGTGGTGAAGATCGCCACAAAGACTTTGTTGCATGGAGAAGAAGTATTAAAGTATTTCGAGTTCTGCAGACATTTTGGCGTCACAAACGCTCGAGAAATCCCATGCTTATTACGGGTCTCGGAAGCTCAAGTGAAGGCTCTAGATAAGCTTCTACGCGACGTCCCAAAGAGAGTATCATATATCTGAAAAGAGATAAATACTAACATATAAACCATAAGGGCTAATACATTCATATGTTAATTGATTTTGAGTCGTAAGCCGAAAAAAAACAATGACGACAAAGGAAAATTGTAAGATATTTGAGGAGCATTATAAGAGATTGAAGGTTCTTTATTAAGGAAAGATGATAAATCATAATTAGAGAATATTATTTTTAAAGGCACTTTTTAGCATAACACTTATACATAAAGATACTTGTAACTCTAGGCATACTTTAACTATAATACCCTCAACGAAAAATTAACTTGAATAAGTATGTTAAATTACACTTCAAACAAATTTTTTAGTCGACAAAAAGATAAGTATGTACAGTTTTGAACCAAAATCAATTAATTTAGGGAAAATTTCTTTCTCACCTCTCACCAACACACTTAACATTTATCATGTAATCACGGCGGCAGTATTAACAATTGTGCCAAAAAAAGAAAAAAAACAGGAGATAGGGTTTCATGGTGGTGTTGACCATGAGCATGAGATGAAGTCTCTCTCTCAATTTCTCTATCTATTTTCGTTGTGTATTGTTTAAGCTTTTTGTATATATATATTCACATATTATATTTCATCTTAGATTTTTCTGGATCTTATTCTCGATTATACTTATTTGAATTTTGTGTGTGTTTCAAAATTGGTTTGGTTTAGGGTTAAATTATAAGGACAATCTTCGATAGATATCTGAGATTCTATTTACAGATTGACAAGGTGTGGATGGTTTTTGATGGACAACTTTTCGGATTCGATTTACAAATTGGCAAGTTGTGGGCGATTTTTGATGGACAATTTTTCGGGTTCGATTTACATATTGACAAGTTGTGGACAATTTTTGGTGGACAACTTGTTGAGTTTGAGTGCGTTACGACCTTTTCTTCATCATTACAAGTGCCACACAGAATAAGAATCATGGATAAATACATGTGGACATGCTTGTTATGTTAATTCATGGGAAATCGAAGTGAGTGTCACGAAATACTTCAAATCGGAACAAAAACACAGAGACTCTAAAGAGAAAGTAGCACAACAAAAACCAAAACAGAGGATAAAATATGTGTACCAAGGGTATAACCAAAACCTAAAACACTCCCACTCATCAAAAGTACTAAGGATATAAACACTCTGTCTATATGTGTTATTATTTGTGGACGCCTATATTTATCAAGATGGATATGTTCCTTTTACTTTACTCATGTTCACATATTCTAATAATAATTTGAATATTTTGAAAAGGTTTATAGTTCATCCTATTTTTAATTTTTTATTAGTGGTTTTTGAAGTCATTTAAGCTAACAATTACATGTTATTGTAGAGTAGACAACTAGTTCTTGTTATTTATTCGTCCATGAACATTTTGTGCAAAACTGATATTTTATAACCTATCCAAATGTACCAATCTACATGGTCGTCCACCATCATCTTCGTCCACCAGCATCTTCGTCCACCAGCACCTGTCACACAAAGCTAAAAAAACAATAATAGTGGTCTTTTTTCATTGATAGAATAAAGCTGAAAATTAATGTCCCAAAAATAGAAACATAAATTGAACCACACAAGTAATATGATAATTACTTTAATCTGATTCGTCATATCAGTAAAAAAGATCAATTGTTCACAATAATCCTTCATTTTCTATCACAACCCACATGAGATGCATGTAAGGAATCAATGGTTACAAACATTACACATGTCATATCTCTACATAACTAAGAAACAAAAATCTAAAAAGGGTATTTTCGTCAAACTATTCACATGAACAGTGCAAAAAATGCACCTTAAACTAAAAGTACTTTATTCTTTAGAATCTAATCTTTATTCTTTAGATGTGAATCCTCTCCAAACAAGAATTCTCTTTCCACAAGAGTTGAAGAATTTAATCGGTGCCAACTTTTTATTGGTCATAGGGTGCATGTTGTACGCTCGCTAATAACATTAGTTAAAACTTATAGACTGCATCAGATCGGATATTAAAATCCGATAAAATTAGAGAAATTTGGGCTATTTTGGGATATTCGAACTAAACTTTGGGAAATGGTAGTTTTGGGAAAACCTTGCATAAAGATCGATCTTGGGTATTTTATCTTTGGATTAATTTAAGAGAAAATTACATCATGACACACTTTTTAAAACACAAATTACACTTTAGAGCACTTTTTGACATAGAGGCACTTTATTGTTATAAAAGACTAAATTACCCTTCAATTCATTTATTCTACATAAATTTCACAATCATTTTCTTTCTCATTTTTCTATTTTGCATTCTAATTTTAATTTTCTAGGGTAACATAAAATAATTTATTTTCGTATATTGATTTATAAAATTTTAATATATATATTTTGATATCCACTTGTGGCAGTCCCGCGATTGATCTGTTTTTTATTTTTTTAGTTACATAAAATATAGAAAATTAAAATTAATTTTTTTAAGCTCCTTTAACCAAGTTACACCGATAAAGATACTCTAATAAGCTGATACAATGAAAAAGTGTTTTCGAGTTTAAAATAATATATTATCAAGTTACAAAATTGAAAACCAAACAAATCATTTACTAGTTAATCAATTTAATCTAAAAGGTGTGTATACAAAATTGCACGTTCTTGATGATATGAGCAATACTTTCAAAATAAAACAATTGAAAAATGTTAGATTAGAATATTCTAGATTTGTCCATTATATTATGTCCACATAATCTTGTTAAATCGACCGAATCAAATTAGTACACCTAAACTATTATGTCCAAATTGTCCACTAAACTATTTTATATTTTATATCTTATATAATAAGATTGGATGTTTTTTTAACAAGCTCTAATTTGTTGACAAGTGTTCTATTATTCTTTTGACATTTGTTCATTCTTATTTTTTCAATAATGATCATTAAATTTAAATATATCTATTAACATATATTCATAATTATATATGAATGAATTATTTTTGTATTAAACAATTTTTGATGATTTTAACAAAAATAAGTATAATGAAAATTTGAAAACATTTGCTATTTTATACATCTAAATGAATAAACATACAAAAATGAAAGTCAAAATGAAAATCTTATATAATGAGATAAAAAAAATTTAACTTTCATTGTGAGAGTTACAAGTGATAGTCTATTTAGTTGACATGTGTCTATTTTAGTTTTCATAATTATCTCCTATATTTTTTAAAACAAGATTTTTTCATAATTTTCATACACTTGGTTTTTTAAATAAATATTGGTTTATAGTTAAAAAGTTAGATATAATGCATCTATTTTGTTTAAAATAATTTTTATGACTCTAAACCAATATTCATTTAATAACTTATTTTTAATTTGATATGTATAACTTTGTATTTTTTAAAGATCTTGCACTAAACCCCACATTATCATAATTTGTATATATTTTAAAAATAAATTATGTTGGACAAAAAATTTTGTTCTATGACCTACAAAAACTTAGTTACTTTTATCTATCTTTTTCTAATCAAATGAAAAAAGAAAAAATTACGTATTTGTGTTATTAAAAAAGAAATAAATACATATTTATTTTTTATCTATTTACAAAAAAGGGAAATTTGGTCCACAAAAATAATAATTCTCATGATAACAAAATTAAATTTTGGTCAAACAAAACTTTTATTCTTAAATTGAATTCATAATTGATTTTTATGACTCAATTTTGTAACCACCAAATTTAACATAAAGTATGTGTTAAATACTTAAATGTGAGTAATGGTGGTGTTATGCATTACATGGTGAAAACAAAAGAGTTTTACATCCTCCTCTCTTATATAATAAGAAAACGTCCAACATATTTTACATATACAATTTTTTTCATCTTTTGTAAATATCATTTTATGTTAAATGTGAGTAATGATGGTATTAGAGATTACATGGTGAACCAAAGACTCTTGCATCCAAAATATCCAACATCTTCTCTACACCATTCCTCACAGATTTTATATATTTGCTTCACATCTTTTCTCCTTTAATTCTCATGAGTATCCTCTTTATTTTTAGAGGACAAGTTTTTCATATTTTCATACATTTGGGTTTTTAGATAAATATTGCTTTATAATTATCAAACTTAGATATAATGCATCATTTTGATTTAAAACAATCTTTTATAACTCTAAATCAATATTCATTTAATGATTATTTTTTAGAGGACAAGTTTTTTCATATTTTCATACATTTGGGTTTTTAGATAAATATTGCTTTATAATTATCAAACTTAGATATAATGCATCATTTTGATTTAAAACAATCTTTTATAACTCTAAATCAATATTCATTTAATGATTATTTTTTATATTTTGACATGCTTTTTAAAATATTTTGGACTAAAAATCACATATATCATAATTTGTACATATTTTTACAGTAAATTATGTTGGACAAAAATATTTTCACTATGACCTACGAAAACTTCATTACTTTTAGGGAGAATTACAAAACTACACCATTTGAATTACATTTCACAAAACTACATCATTTCAAAATTACTTCACAAAACTACACCTAAACAATCAAAATTAAATCCAAATAAACTATACCCACACAATCCTACCCCCTTAATACTATACCCTAAACACTAATTAGCGAACCCAAATGAAAAGATTTTAATTTTGGTAATTTTTAAAAGGGTAAATCAAGCTTTAAAAATTTTGAAAGAGTGTAAATTTGTGAAAATATTGAATTAGGTGTAGTTTTGTGAAGAGAGGGTTGAAAGGGTGTAGTTTTGTGAATTTCTCTTACTTTTATCTATCTTTTTGTATTCAAATGAAAAAGAAAAAATTATGTATTTGTCATTAAAAAATAAGAAATAAATGTTTAATTTTTTCTATTAATAAAAAAACAAGCTGAAATTTGGACTATGAACATAATAATTATGATGATAAAAAGCAATATTTGGTCAAAAAAATGTTTATTCTTAAATTAAATTCATAATTGATTTTTATAACTCAATTGTGTAAATACAAAATTTGACATAAAATATGTGTTAAATGCGGGTAATGGTGGTTATGCACAACACGGTGAAACCAACAAGTTATGCATCATTCTCTCTTATATAAAAGAAAACATCCTACATCTTTTAGATATCTTTATTCACATATTTTTTTATGTGTCATTTTATTTTCTTTTTCTTTTTGTGAGAGTACAACAATAATATAGAGTTCAATATTTTCGAGTGATGATAAATCATAACAATTATGTGATTGTATTTTGGAATTCATAATTAAGAAAATAATGTTAGGCACCTCCGCAAACTCACATATTTTCCAAATTATTTTCTTATTAAACGAATATTTTAGGTAGATAAAAAAAGAAGAAACAATTGTTAGTTGGTGTTGAAAATGTGGAAAGTGTTCTATGCCTTTTAAAAAACAAATACATAGTCCGAAAAAAAATTGTAAACTACTTGTTAAACAAATTAAAAATCTCAACAAACATATAGTAATAATTTTAGTTAAATTTGTGGATGGATGTAATTACATAGTAAATAATGTTTTTTATCTATAAATTTAACTAATTTCTACGAACAAAAATTTAGAAACATTATATATTAAATTTCCACTAGCCATAAAACTAGTATTAGATAGATCATTTAAACGTAAAGAACAAAAGATAGCTATGTCAGCGTAGAATAAGTAGTCGTTGACGCAATCAAAAAGAAAGAAAAGTCAACGCATTCGTGAATACATTTCTCTTATATATTTTTCTTATCTCTCTCAGAAATATTCTATTTGGGAGTTATTGAAGCGACATTGAAGTAATTCTGAAATATTCAGAAATATGGCAGTAAGTCTGTTTTTTTATAAATTTCTAAAACTTTTCGTTTTATAAGTTATATGAACTTTTTGTTTCCACAATTATTTGTGTTTCACTTTGTGGAAATTGATAGTAAATATCAAATATGTGGAAATGAATAAAATGAATACCAAAGATTTTGTAGAGGGCATTTGGTATTTTCAGTTTTCATATCTTGAGTTTAGTATCCATTCAATTTTTTCAAAATATCAGTTCTTAGTTTGGTCTTGTTTCCCTTTGGTCTATTTGGTTCAATATTTTTGGCTTTTTCGGGTATTTTAGATTTATTTCTTCGGCCTTTTTTATATTTAAGATATTTTGAGATATTCATAATTTTCGGTTTGGGTATGCATATATTTTTCTGTTTTTCACTAATTTTTATTTCGTCTAAAATATTAATACTCACTCCGTTTAAATATATGTGTCGTTTTATCCAAAAATTCTTGTTACAAAATAAGTGTCACTTTTAGTTTTCGATGAAAAAATAAAAATAATATTGAGTTTCTGACTCAAAGTTGTGTGTTATATTTTTCTATTGATTTATTTGGTTGTTTTAACTGATGTTTTATTGAAAACAACAATTTTTTAATCCGAATACAAAACTCTAAAATTATTTGAAACAAAGGTAATTTAGTGTATATATTTTAGGGCATTTTTTCTTAAATGATTTTTGAATTAAAAGACATGGACCCATGGTCATGGTCTATGCCTAGTACTATTGCCTAGCCTTTGAGGCGTGTATATACTTACAATTTAAATGGAAGTTCATGTTTCTTGACACAATTTTTTTTATTGTGGTTTAAGAATCATTCACAAGTACCCAAATTTGGAGATTGGACCAAAGATGCACCATTCACAGTCATATTCGAGAAAGCGAGCAAAAGGAAGCAAAATGCAAACATGTCTAACCCTAATGAGTATCCGGTAATGAATCAAAGCTCAAGTTTACCTACACCTACTCGAAATAGCATGGACGATGACCAACCACCGAACCACAATGTAAGACCAAGACACGAAAGATTCGGTAGTAGAGAAGAAACTGATTTTAGACGGTTCACGCCGTCACCTGCACACAACGAAAGAAACAATAACAGAGTGAGAAGTCCTGCCATGTATGAAACATACAACCTTCAACCATACGGTACTGGAGGCAGGTCACTCGGAAATCCGTCAGAAATTAATCATGCACCAGTGCAACCTAGGCGGATACAAAATCTTAGAGGTCGAAATAGTGAAAGGGTATGAATACTTATACCATTTATATAAACAATATGCGGATCTGAACAATGAAAAATTATTAAAAATTGATAATATTGGCACAAATCGAATATTTTGGGCAATATCCCAATACACCAATTAAATCTATATTATTATTTTTGAAGTACTCATTTAAACTTTTCCAAAAAACACATTTATTTACATCTCATACCATTGGTTTAAAAAATGATGAAAAAATTTCATTAAGGATAAATTTGTAATTTATTCTTAGCCAAACAAAATGTATATGTATAAGGATACTCTTATTCTTAACTTTGAAAACAATTTCAAAACAAGTTTTTTATTAAACATACATACAAACATATAACACAAAAATCAACCATTAATATTATATATTATGAATATAATTAAATAATTTATATGTATCTATAATTAAAATTATTAATATTTTAAATTAATTCGGATAACTCTGGTAGTTTGGTTAAGTTTTACAAATTTATGTTCGATTCCGGGTTTTCGGGTAGTAAATATTTCTCAAGTTCGAGTTACTTATTTTTTAGTATGGTTGGATTATTTCACATTGGTTTCAATACGTTAATTTGGATCCGAATATTTTGTCAACCCTTATAATATAAAATAGTTTGAAATAATTCAGCTTACAAATTATGTTAAAAATCTTCTATATAGAACATGTATTTCAAACTATTATATAGTAACAAAAAAATTTACTTCAACAACTTTTAATATTAAAAAATGATTATTTTAAATAATTTTTGGGTCATTTAGTTATATTTCAAAAAATTGTTTCATTTCGGATTTCGGTTCCGGGTTTTCGGTTAGTAAATTTCTTTTCATGTTTGATATATTTATTTTTTCTAGATCGGTTTAAATTTGGATATTTTGGTTATGTTTCAGTTTGGTATTTTAGGCCATGTAATTTGGATGATAAATAGTAACAAAATTTTTATTTCAACATGTTTTAGTATTAAATGATTAAATTACTATTTTTTATAAATTTGTATATTCTATAAAAACAAAAGTTGTATTACAAATTTTTAAATTAAATTTATAGAAAAATATAAACACGTGGTACACCACGGGTTAAATCCTAGTTTTATCATTAAAAATACCCTTACTATTTTGGGAGAATTATAAAACTACACCATTTGAATTACATTTCACAAAACTACACCATTTCCAAAATACTTCACAAAACTACACCTAAACACTCAAAATTAAATCAAAATAAATCCTACCCACACAATCCTACCCCCTTAATACTATACTCTAAACCCTAATTAGCGAACCCAAATGAAAAGATTTTAATTTTGGTAATTTTTAAAAGGGTAAATCAAGCTTTTAAAATTTTGAAAGGGTGTAAATATGTGAAAACATTAAATTAGGTGTAGTTTTGTGAATGATGGGTTGAAAGGGTGTAGTTTTGTGAATTCCTCTACTATATTTTTCTTAAAACAAAACAAAAACTGTAATTTTCATTCAAAACTACTACAAACGGTTGATTTACTTAAATCTCCAAAAATTAAACCCTAACACTTGAAACTAATCCCTAAGCAATAGATTATTAAACCTAAATGAAAAAATATTTTTTTTAACTACTTGTAATATTTGGGAAAATAAAATCTCTAAGTGATGTTTTTGGCTGAAAAACTTGCATGGTATGGCATTTTTCAAACAACATTTTTGTAGCATTGTTTATAAAATATATCTTATATAGTTTTATTACAAAGTAGTGTCACATTTTACTATAGATATGTCACCAAATAATTGAATTTTCTAGAAGGTTGCATCTATTCCGCCATTACATGGATCGAGTTTAGAGAATCGGAGTTACAATGGAACTGGTCATTGCACTCCGATCCGACCCATCAACGACCAACATCAACCTACGTTACCTTCTAATCCCAAGGTATGTACATATTGTTTTGTTGTTTTCATTAACATATTTACATACTTTTAATGAGATAACAAAACCAACATGCATCAAGCTATTTGATGAGATAAGACTAATGATAGACACGCTAGGATCTTAATCTATTCATAAGAGTATGATTATTGCAGTCTTTTAGTGGGGATTTTAACCCATGGACCCCACAAAATTTTAAGATATTGCATCTCTTGTCTCTTATTTCGGGACTAGTTCATACATTATTTGTGGGCCCAGAGTCGTTGTAAGCATTTTATATGTCATAGGCGGCTATTAAACTAATTTAACTGATATACAATTTTATTATCTAGTAAAGTTAAAAATACTTAAATTATGTAACTTAACAATAATATATATATTTATAAAATAAATAACCAAACACCAATCTTGTAATGCTTATATTTAAAATAATGTGTAAAAGAGTTTTATTAATATAAGTTCGTCAAACTTGTATAAAGCTCATTGAGGAACTTAGAAGAACTCATGTTGCATGAAACTTGGTTTAGAGTCTTAGAAACCACGTTGTTAGATGTTTCATAAGTTCGTCAAACTTACAATGCACATTGAGATACTTAAAAGCACTCATGTTGCATGAAACCAGGTTTAGAGTCCTAGAAACGTGTTGTTAGATGTTTCATAAGTTTTTCAAACTTGTACAAAGCTCACTGAGACACTTATAAGCACTCATGTTGCATGAAACTTGGTTTAGAGTCCTAGAAACGCTTGGTTAGATGTTTCAAAAGTTCGTCAAACTTGTACAAAGATCATTGAGGAACTTATAAATACTCATGTTGCACGAAACTTGGTTTAAAGTCCTAGAAACGCGTTGTTAGATGTTTCATAAGTTCGTCAAACTTGTACAAAGATCATTGAGACACTTATAAACACTCATGTTGCATGAAACCTTGTTTAGAGTCCTAGAAACCGCGTTGTTAGATGTTTCATAAGTTTGTCAAACTCGTAGAAAGCTCACTGAGACACTTATAAGCACTCATGTTGCATGAAACTTGGTTTAGAGTCTTAGAAACCACGTTGTTAGATGTTTCATAAGTTCGTCAAACTTGTACAAAGCTCATTGAGGAACTTATAAGCACTCATGTTTCATGAAAATTGGTTTAAAGTTCTAGAAACGCGTTGTTAGATGTTTCATAAGTTCGTCAAACTTGTACAAAGCTCATTGAGACACTTATAAGCACTCATGTTGCATGAAACTTGGTTTACAGCCCTAGAAACGCGTTGTTAGATGTTTCATAAGTTCGTCAAACTTGGTTTAGAGTCCTAGCTCCGTAAGATAACCATCGGGTAGATTAGGCGGGACATGCCAGTTTCCTCCACGGGGAACTGTGTAATTCGAAAAGTAATGATCCATATGCGCCTCAACTTGTTCGCCCGTATAATACACCGATGGAGGATCACGAACCACTTTGTTCTTCTTAAACATTCGTTTGTTTTTTCCGGTAGGGGTGGCGCAGACTAAGAAATTGACAGTGACAATCGAACCAGCTAGTTTTCCTTCCATTCTTCAATTGGAAGGCGTCAGTGCGATGCATGCAGTACAGACAAGAGAGTTGTTTGTGTGTAGTCCAGCCTGACAACATTCCGTAGGCGGGAAAGTCGCTGATCGTCCATAGGAGCACTGCACGCATTGTAAAATTATGTTTCCTCGAACAATCATAAGTCTTTACTCCAGTGTGTCATAACTCCTTCAACTCTTCCATCAAAGGCTGTAGAAAAACATCAAGGGATCTTTTTGGATGTTTAGGTCCATGGACTAATACACTCATAAATAAAAATTCCCTTTGCATACACATCTCTGGTGGGAGGTTATAAGAGGCGACGATAACGGGCCACAAAGAATACTACTAACCTGACATACTAAATGGACTAAATCCATCTGTACATAGACCAAGGTAGACGTTACCTTTTCGCCTAGCAAAATCGGGGTATACCGAGTTAAAGTGTTTCCAGATTTTCGCATCTGATGGGTGGGTCACCTCTCCAGGCTTCTGTGTATGTTCTGCATGCCACCTCATCGAAGAAGTTGTCCTCTCCGAGTGATACATCCTTTGAAACCTGTTTGTTATAGGCAGATACCACATCTTTTGGTACGGTACCCTCTTTCGACCTACTCCTTCTGGCATGTATCTTGGTTTATTGCAAAAACGACATTCCTCAAGAATGTCGTCGTCTTTCCAATATATCATACAATTATCTACACATACATCATCAATTGACTGATACGGAAGACCAAGACTGATAACCAATTTCTGAACCTCATAAAACGTTTCAGGAGCTAAATTATCATAGGGTAAATATTCTTTTAATAATGCAGCCCAATCATCCATGCACACCTCAGATAAGTTATGGTTTGTTTTAATATTCATCATTCTAGCAGCTAATGACAATTCAGAGTGTCCTTCTCTACAATTATCATATATTGGTTGATTTGCAGCATTTAACATGTCGTAGAATATTTTAGCATCTAAATTAGGTTCTTCTACTAAATTTCCATCAGATGAGAATGCAACAGTGTTAACTTCAGGACGAAATGCATCGTTAACCATGTCATTTATCATATCCGGTTCATTTCCATGATCATGATGAAAATTTTTATAATCATACTCATTTTCTACATGTTGATCATGATCTACAGATTCTTGATGATAATTACTACTACTGCTAGCAACATTACCACAATAATCTTCCCCATGCTGAAACCATATAAAATATTGTGGTGTAAATCCTCTATTTAACAAATGCTTCCAAAAATTTTCAACCAAAATGAACCGTCTTTTGTCGCATTTCGTACAAGGACAAAACATCTTACCGCTTTCAATAGTGACCGGTAGATTTGTGGCCTGCTCCATAAATATTTCAACCCCGTCGAGGAACTCTCGTGTCACCGATCCGTCATCGTCTCGATGTTTGTACATCCACTTCCGGATTTCGTTGATATCGCCTCCGGACATTTTTTGGAAAGAAAGTGAGTTTTTTTTTCTTTAGAGAGGGAGAGAGATATGATTTGTGGTGTGATTTGTGGTGAGAGGTGAGAATGTATTTATAGGAATTTTGAAAATATACCCACTTTTTACCTACGAAATTTAACTACTAATTTACAACTATTGAATTTAACAAGAGATTTACAACTAATGTACAACGATTGAACTACTAAAATGAAAGTTGTAAAAAATTAGGTGTAGCAGTAAATACACGTTTTCACCTACATTGTAAAATCGTTGTTAAAAAGTCTCAAAATACATAAGTTGTAAACTCGGTGTACATTAACGACGAATTTACAACGATACTTTCGCTTCAAGCTGATTCTCGTAAATTCGTTGGAAATTGCTGACGATTTAACGACGATTCAGATGATATTTGAAAAATCGTGCCTTAATCGTCGTAATTTTACGACGATTTAACGACGACAAGATTTGTTGTTCTTTTACTATGATTTTACAATTATTTATATATTCGTTGTAAAATCATATTGTCCTAAATTTACGACGAAATAAATCGTTGTAAATATTTCGTCGTAAATTGCGAAGATTTTTGTAGTGATAGCATATTTTAAATTTACACCATTTGTTTTGTTACGGTAGTACAACTTTCAAATATATATATATATATATATATATATATATATATATATATAAATAATATGAAGACAAGAAACTTTGAAGAATTTTTTGATCAGAAATCAAGTTTTCAGAGTAAAATATACAAAAAATAATAATTTTTTAAGCGTCAACAATATAATTGTTTTATAAAATTAGGCCTTTCGCTTGACAAAAAAAAATAGGGCTTTCAAAATGTTTTTAATTCTTGGTAGTAGGTAAATGTGTCAATTTTTTTAACGTGGCCACGCCCCTGTGTGGGACCCATTGACACGTGACGGCCCATGATTAGTGCACTTTTTAAGTTTTTTTCTTTTTAAATCAAACAAAAACTAAATTCCTAAGAATCCTTAACTTGGTTTTTGCAATAATCATGGTCTAAGGTCAATGATACCGTCAAATAGGACTCATCGAGTTTTTAATAGACTTAAAAAGCTATTTTGACGTACATTGTAAAGTTTTATATGTATAGTATTGAGATTAAAACATATCCATATACAAACATTTTCATACAAGTTTTAATTTGGCCATCTATTTTATTTAACTAAATGTTTATTGTGATTTGCATATACAGAGTTGCTGCTTTCCTCTATGGGACCGAAAGGGACGTTAGCTACTGAAAATGATTTGTTCATACTCTATTCATAAACCCTTCGTTTGTTTGCTTCTGCATGATTTTATTTCATTTTCTATGTTTAATGTTTCTCTTATATATAATTGGTGGACTTTATTTGTTTGGCTAAATGGTAAATATCATACAAACGAAAAAGTTTTTGGTGTTACATTGTGATCATGATGACTAGGCTTGGGCAAAATACCCGGAACCGAAAAACCGGAACCGAAGAACCGAAAAAAACGGTTCCGGTTCCGGTTTCGGTTCCACCCTAAATACCCGATGGTTCCTAAACTTAGGAACCATGGGTATCGGGTAGGAACCGGAACCGAACCGAATATCCATGGGTAGAACCGAAGAACCGAAATATTTTTATATACTTTGAGTATTTTTTATATTTTCAGGTATTTTTGGCTATTTTTCTAACTTCGGGTATTTTTTATTATCCTATTCCGGGTATTTTTTTGTTTTTGGGTATTTTTTTCAATTTTCGGGTTTTTTTCATAATTTTGAATTTTTTATGAACTTTTATTGGATATATTTTATGTTTTCGGGTATTTTTTCTATTTTTGATTTGAAATACCCGGAACCGAACTGGAACCGAATTGGAACCGAAAATTTCGGGTATTTTTCGGTTCCTCAAACAAAGAACCGAACCGAACCGAAACCGATAGGAACCGAACCGGAACCGAACAGAAATATTGAAAAGTAGTGATTGGGTAATAGATTCAAGAACCGAACCGAACCGGAACCAAAATTTCGGACCCGGAACCGAACCGAATACCCGAATGCCCAGGCCTAATGATGACCAAAGAGTTTAGTTCCTTGGTAAAAAGAGAATAAAAAATTAATTTTAAGATTGTAAAATAGTTTTGGATTTAAAAGTTAGTTATGTGTTAAATGTTTCGAGTTTCCTTATTTAATTTATAAATTGTAATTAACAATATCTATATTATTATTTTTAAGTACTCATTTTAACTTTTCCAAAAAAACACATTTATTTACATCTCATGTCATTGGTTTAAAACATGATTTAAATTATGTAAAAAGGCAAAACAATAACTTCCAAAAATACAAACAAAACTATTAAATGATATTTTTATCCTTAACTTGGATAACAATCATAAAAGAGAATAATTATATATTTACAACCAAACATATTTTTAATATCTTTTTCCTTTAATTATTAAAAATAAAATACAACAAAATATTAAAAAGTGATAACTAGCAAATAAAAAATAAGCACTGAAACTATTTAAACATATACAAAAAATTGTACGAGATTAAAATTACATATACCACAACTATAACAAGTATTTTCTTAAACCGAAAAAAAATAATTTTCAGTTAATATAAACCAACTATAGCATGTATTTTTAACAAATTATTTTCTCAAATAAACATAAACTAATATTATTTTTACACTAACATATAACATTACTATTTTCTAAAAATTTAAATATTGAATATAATAAATACCAAAAATAACAAATATATTTGATTTGTTGATATTTACACGAAATAATTATTATTTGTTATTTTTCATAAACTGTTAGAGATAATTAATGCTATTAAAAAGAAATATATATTATCATTATGTGAAATATACCATGTTTATTACCATAATCATTGTTAGCAAAAATCATATATTTAAATATGTAAATAACTTATTACGAAAATCAAAATAGACAATTATTTAATTGCTAATTTTTATCAATCAAAATTTGTTACCAAGTTTTTTAAATCTCCTAACTTTTGGCAACTACATGTTTTAACAATTATAAAAGGTAAGTATATAATTTTTAATTTTCACCAATTAAATTCTTAATAAAGTTGTTGCCAAAATATGCAAAAATCTTGCTCACCAAGTTTTGCAAAAACCTAAAATTTATTTATTCAATATCATACATATATATAATATCATATATACTCACAATCACAACATCAATTGCAACCCATCAAAAAGTTTCATAATAACAATGGTTGCTAACTTTGCGACAACCCTTCTTTTAACAATTTTTGATATTAAAATTATTATTTTAAATAATTATTGGGTAATTCGGTTTAATTCCATAAAATTTGTTTTAATTTGGTTTTTGATTAGTTAATTCCTCTACCTGTTAGAGGTGTTTATTTTTTAAATCGACTTCAATTTGGATATTTCATTTATGTTAGGGTTAGATATTTCAAATCCGAGTTTTTTTTATTTATATTAATTGAGGAGACACTTTTGAAATTTGAATGAAAATTTAAAAAGCCCAAAATATGAAATCTAAAAGTCCATAACATTAAATCTCTAATTATTGAAAACTAAATACCCTTAACATTTAAAGTTTAAAGCATAATGTTAATTGAAAAATTAAAATTTTCAACAAGTAATATATATAAAGAATATACGGTAGAGGCAAAGATAAAAGAAACTATTGGGCCTGCTAAAAAATTGCATTGACCATCTCTGGCCCTTTGGGCTTTTCTTCTGCTCCAATTTTAAAAAACTCATATGACGAAATTGTGGCTAATGAAGAAGGGTTGTAGCGTCGGGAGGAGAAGAACGGAGGCCACGCTTCCGCCCCAGGTGGAGTCGGTCGGTTCGTAACAACGCGTCGGGATATACAAAATTCCCCTTTACCGATAGAAGAGATAATATCACCGTTGAAATATCTATTTGAAGGGCCGATTTCGGTGGAGCGCTCAAGATCACGGGAAAAGAAGACAAAGGGTTTCAAGTTGGCTTTACATGCTAGGAAGAAGATTGTTAATGAATTGGCAAGAAAGGGGAAGATGATAAGGACTTCTCGGTTGACTTTGAGTGACTATGCCTTGGTGGTAAAACCGCGCACTTCGAAAGAGGCTCTTGATAAAGGAGGAAACACGAAGATTAGCAAAGCGTTGGTGGTCGGAGAACCACCGATGAAGAAGTAGTATGATTATAAGTTGGAACTGCCAGGGGGTGGGAAGTGACATGGCAGTTCGGAGGCTGAGAGAGTTTCGACGAGAGTTTTTTCCCGGTTTGCTTTTTCTTATGGAAACAAAAAATCATGTAACCTTTCTTCAAAATATTAAAATAATGTTGGATTATGATTTTCTTTATACGGTTGATCCATGTGGTCGTAGTGGCGGTTTAGCCCTATTAGCTCTAGTTGAATTTAATGTTCAGGTTTTGTACTCATACAAAAACATTATTGATGTTATGGCAACAATTAAAGGACAAAGGGTCAATATCTCGTTTATCTATGTTGAGCCAATGGTATCTAGACGTCGGAATGCGTGGGAACGAATTATGCTGATGGGCATAACCAAAACTAGGCCCTGCCTAATGACTTGTGATTTCAATGAGATAATCGATCACAATGAAAAATCTGGGGGGAGAAGAAGACACGAGAATTCTTTTTTAGATTTTCGGCTTTTAAAACACTGTTGTGGCATGATTGATTTCCCTTTCAGAGGAAATTTCTTTTCATGTGTGGGAAGAAGGGGAAAAAATTGATACGATGCATGTCGATTAGATAGATCAATGGGTAACGAAGATTGGTATAACCTATTCTCATACACACAAGTTGAGTATATGAGATTCATGGGTTCAGACCATCGTCCGATCAAGACATCCATGAATATTAAGAATCAAGTGGGCACAAAAACATTCAGGTTTGATAAAAGATGGCTTGCGAGCGGGAAGCTAGAAGGAGTAATCCTTTATGGGTGGAACCGGATAGACAGAGACGAAGATATCGGAGATCGTATAAGAGCATGTAGGACCTCGATCTCGAGGTGGAGGAGAGGATAAAAAACCAACTCATTGGAAAAGATTCAGGCACTAAAGGAGGAGTTAGACTGTGCCTATACAGATGAGAATGTCTTGACGTCTCAGTTAGAGGCAATTAGAGAGCGTCTAAGGACATCTTTTAATGAAGAAGAACAATTTTGGAAACAAAAGAGTAGAATAAGCTGGCTCCAGGAAGGGGACATAAACACAGGCTATTTCCATGTCGCCACCAAGGCTAGGCGAGCGCGCAATAGGATCACGGGGATAAAGACTAACATTGGGGATTGGACGGAAAAAGAAGAAGAGATTGAACATACGGCATTGATTACTTCCAACACCTTTTCACGAGTTCGAATGTTGGAGATTTGACAAATGATATTTTCGGTAACCTGAAGGTAGGGGTGAGTGCGAAGATGAATGAGACTCTCTTGCGGGAGATAACATCAGAAGAAGTGAAAAAGGCGGTCTTCTCGATGAATCCAGAGAAGGCCCCAGGACCAGATGGGATGATAGCGCTTTTTACCAAAAGTTCTGGCATATAATAGAAAACGATGTGGTCATAATGGTGAGCCATTTTTTTAACACATGAGAGTTTGATGAAAGATTAAATGAGGTTAATATTTGTCTCATCCCTAAAACGAAGAGACCAAAGGAAATGAAAGAATTCCGAGCAATTAGCTTGTGTAATGTATGATATAAGATTATTGCAAAAGTGTTGTGCCAAAGGTTGAAACCCTGATCTCAGAAACTCAATCAGCCTTTGTGGCTGGAAGATCGATTTCAGATAACATTTTAATCGCACAGGAGGCGTTTCATGCTCTAAATACCAAAAAGATATGCCAAGAAGAGTTTATGGCAATCAATACATATCTGAGTAAGGCTTATGATAGACTTGAGTGACATTTTCTCCAAACACTCTTGATTCGATTGGGCTTTGCGGAGGCGTGGGTCTCACTCATTATGAGGTGTGTCACCTCGGTGTCTTATAGTGTGCTGTTAAACGGCTCCCCAAAAGGGAGGATCCAACCCTCGAGAGGGCTTAGACAAGGTGATCCATTATCCCCCTATTTATTTATTCTCTGCACGGAAGTCCTGATTTCATAGATTCAGCGAGCTGTGGAGGATAAGGGCTTAACGGGTATTAAGGTAGCGTATAGGAGCCCACCGGTTTCTCATCTGCTTTTTGCGGATGATAGCCTTTTCCTTTGTAGGGCATATCCAAACCAATATATGACACTCCTACGAATCTTAGACTCGTATGGAAAGGCAACGGGACAATGCATCAATTTTGAAAAATCAGCAGTCACTTTTGGGAAGAATATTGGGAGTGATAAAAGGAGAGATATAAAGTCGAGACTGGGAATCAGACTGGAAGGAGGAAAGGGAAAGTATTTGGGTATCCCAGAGAAACTCCAGGGGTCAAAGCAACAAATCTTTGCATATGTCTGAGACATGTTACATAGTCGAATAAATGGATGGAATGCAAAGTTCCTGTCGAAAGGGGGTAAAGAAATAATGATTAAGTCGGTGGCCCAGGCTATACCCACTTATGTCATGTCATGTTTCCTTTTACCCAAGCATCTATGTAACCAATTGACAAGTGTTGTGACAAATTTCTGGTGGAGTTCAAATGAAAACTCAAGGGGTATACATTGGTTGTCCTGGAAAAACATGTGTATCCCGAAAGATGAGGGAGGAATAGGATTTAAGTCATTTGAGGACTTCAACAACGCTCTGCTGGCAAAACAGTTGTGGCACCTTCACCAATTCCCTAACTCGTTAGTGGCTAGAGTATTGAAAGGAAGATACTTCCGGAATCTGCACCCATTCGAGGCTAAGAAGCCGTATAGACCATCCTTTGGATTGAGGAGCATATGGTCATCTCGGGATCTCCTGAAGATGGGGACTAGGAAAATAATTGGGGATGGAGAGCAGACGCGGGTTTGGCAGGACAACTGGCTATCGGGTATTACATCGCGACCAACTGAAGGAATTGAAGCCTACTATCATCCAGATCTGAGTGTCTCTGAACTGAGGATACAAAGTAGGAACGAGTGGAACATTCCTCTACTGAAACAAATGCTACGCCCAGAGGATATACCTATGGTATTGAGCATTACATCGGCCTTGAGATCAAGGAAAGATGATATATGTTGGCACCATACAAAATCTGGGGTGTACACGGTGAGATCAAGATATCAGGTTATGTACTTAAACAAAAATGATGAGGAGATTCAGATCCTCTTACAGAACCATCATTCGCAGTATTAAAAAGGTTTGTTTGGAAACTTCGGACTCCAAACAAACAAAAACATTTCTTATGGCAAGTTTTGTCAAAAATTTTACCGGTTAATGAAAGATTGGTATACATGCTCGTAGGGAAAGAGGGGATGTGTCCCGATGCGGCCAAGAAGAATCAATAAACCATATGCTCTTTGGGGGTCCACCGTCGATACAAACGTGGGTGTTGGTTGGAGTCCCAACATGGCATATTCGATTTCCGACAAGGAGTTTGGGAGCAAATATGGACTTCTTGTTTTCAAGATGGAGAAATCTAGATGAGAAGATACCGATATATCCATGGATAGCATGGTATATTTGGAAGTCCCGGAATGATAAATGGTTCATGGAAATTGAATGGAGTCCGATGGAAACAAGGAATGTCGAATTAGGAGAAGCCGAGGCATGGAGTAAAACTCATAAGCTTCTGTCGACGCAAACACCTGATTTAGGGAGTCAAGATGAAGAGAGGACGATTACGCAACAGGAAAATGATATGGAGCTTTCTTGCTATATTGATGGAACATGGAAGGAAGGTGATCTCACTAGTGGTGTGGGTTGGATCCTTCAATCCAAACGGGACACACGAAATTATTGGGAATGAAGGGGTATTGTATGAGTATATCCCCACTACACACAGAGTTGCACAGACTGCTTAATGCTTTGGATAACATAAGGAGTTGCAGACGAGTTTGTCGAATCTTCTATACGGATTGTATGGACCTGGTGAGGATGGCGACAATGCCTCACCAATGGCCGGCTTTCTCATCCGATCTGGTTACGCTACGTGATATGCAGGCACTCGTCCCAGACTTCTCACTACGGTTTGCAGAAAGGGAAAGGAATGCGAAGGCAGATCTTATAGCACGTTGTGCAGTGGCAGGAAACATAGTTTCCAGTATATTGGCTCATCGCTCCCTTATTGGGTTCTAGATACGTCCAACGTGTTCGAACCGTAAACGGAGAGATGTGCCCTCGGGAAAAAAAATATATATATATACCAATATCCGTAAAATTGTTATGAAAAACTTATACAAAACAAAAAATTTAATTATATAAATTAATTGAATAGTAATTGTGATAAAATATCAAACTTCTTTTAATATACAAAAAATAAGGGATCATTTTCCAATTGACGAAAATTAAAAATAATTTTGTATTTTTTATATAATACGTATATAGCTATAATTTTAAACTCCGCGCTTGGCGGGGGTCAAAAAATCTAGTTTGGATATTAAATGATCAAATTATCTTATTTGTTTGTAAACAATAATACTGAAAAACTTTAAATTATTTTATTTGTTCTATAAAACAAAAAATATATAACAAACTTATAAATTAAATATATAGATATATAAAATCATTTGAAAAACAATAAACATGTGGTGTAACACGGGTTAAATCCTAGTTTATATGATTAAAATGGAACCATGAGAGCATCTTCATCGAGCGGATCTCCATGGAGTTTTCAAAAATTTATACTATTATTTTTGTTGTCCTAATATAATAATGTCCAAAAAAATTACAAGAAATTACAAATTGTAACATTGTCTATCACAAAAAAAAAATAATGAGGAATTTATAAAACTACACCCTTTCAACCCTTCCTTCACAAAACTACACCTAATTTAATTTTTTCACAAATTTACACCCTTTCAAAAATTTAAAAGCTTGATTTACCCTTTTAAAAATCACCAAAATTAAAATCTTTTCATTTGGGTTCGCTAATTAGTGTTTATGGTATAGTTTTAAGAGGTAGGATTGTGTGGGTAGGGTTTATTTGGATTTAATTTTGAGTGTTTAGGTGTAGTTTTGTGAAGTATTTTTGAAATGATGTAGTTTTGTGAAATGTAATTCAAAAGGTGTAGTTTTGTGATTCTCCCAAAAATAATTGATTTTTTGAACAAATAAATGCGAAATCCATATAAGGAAAGTTTTAATTTCGCCTACAAAATAGAAATATATTATTAAGGATTATATGAACAAAAAATATTGAGAGAACCAAATAAGGAAAATATGAAATTCACAAAAATATAAACCATTACATAGTTTTTTTTTTCTTCATAGTGTCTATGTAGCTAGTTCTCTCCCAATTGAGAGCGGCGAGATTCGAACCCCGGGTTATGCGATTAGATGCAGAGGTGACTACCATTGGGTCACTTGCTCATCCTCCATTACATAGTTTTATTATAACAAAAATAACATTAAAATTTTATTTAATACCAAAAGATCGATAAAAGAGTTTTTAACAAAAATATTAAGAGTTTCTAAATGTAGATATTTTGAGAGAGTTTCTCATTAAATAGAGTGTGGCTGAGAAGTGTGGCTGAGTAGGGTGGGATATGAGTAAAATTACGCCGTATCTCCCGCGAGAAGTGTGGCTGAGGCTCGGTTCAGTGGTGCTAAACGACTATGCTGGTAATCATGATATTTTATCGTGGGGGAGAAGCACTGATGGGAGATTCACGGTGATATCGGCATACGAGCTCGTGTGTGAGGATGAAAATCCACAACCTTGCTTAACAAAGCTTTGGGATAAAGTGTGGAGAGTTATAGCACCAGAAAGAGTTCGGATCTTCCTTTGGTTAGCTGTCAAACAAGTGATAATGACGAACCAGGAACGCGCACGAAGACACCTAGCCACGAGCGATCTTTGTCCGGTCTGCAAAAGTGGGACGGAGTCCATCCTCCACGTGCTCAGGGACTGTCCCGCTATCTCTGGAATTTGGGATCTACTAATTCCGGCAGAAAAGAGGCAAGCTTTCTTTTCATTTCCTCTGTTCGAATGGGTTTATCAGAATCTGTCTTCCATAGATGTTAATGGTGACGGTACCACGTGGCAAACAATGTTCTCTATGGCGTTGTGGTGGGGATGGAAGTGGCGATGTATGAATGTCTTTGGCTCGACCGAGAAGTGTAGAGACATGATTGGTTGGGTTCGGAAGAGAGCAAAAGAGGTGCCATTAGCTCACCTAAAGGGTGTTGTATCAAGACACGAAGTGCTTAGAGAGGAGAGGAGGATCGCTTGGGTTAAACCGAGGGAAGGGTGGATTAAGATCAATACTGACAGAGCATCTCGGGGTAATCCAGGACCAGCCGCGGCAGGTGGAGTTATCCGGGATTCGGAGGGAGGATGGTATGGAGGGTTCGCGTTACACATAGGTGTGTGCTCAGCACCCCTTGCCGAATTGTGGGGGGTCTATTATGGCCTCATTATTGCTTGGAACAAGGGGTTGCGGAGAGTGGAAGTGGAGATTGATTCGGAGATCGTAGTTAATTTTATCAAGACGGGGGTTGAGTGGTCTCATCCGTTGTCGTTCTTGGTGCGGTTGTGCCATGGCTTTCTTTTAAAGGACTGGGAGGTCCGAGTTGCACACGTTTATAGAGAGGCGAACCGTCTAGCCGATAGTCTCGCGAACTACGCGTTTACTTTGGATCTTGGCCTGCATTTGTTTGATTCAGTTCCCATGGATGTTGTTTCTATTATGCAGGACGATGTTGGGGGGCTCTCGCACCCTCGGCATATTCGATTGTAATTCTTTCCTCTTTGAATAAATGGAGAGATCCCTCACCAAAAAAATATATATATATATAAACCATTACACAGTTTTTTATTTCTTTATAGTGTCTAAGTAGCTAGTTCTCTCCCAACTGAGAGCGGCGAGATTCGAACCCCGGGTTATACGATTAGATGCAGAGGTGACTACCATTGGGTCAGTTGCTCATCCGCCATTACATAGTTTTATTATAACAAAAATAACATTAAAATTTTATTTAATACCAAAATATCGATAAAAAAGTTTTTAACAAAAATATTAAGAGTTTCTAAATGTAGATATTTTGAGAGAGTTTCTCATTAAATAGAGAACCTCTAGTCATTATTATTTTATTATTATTTTTGAGAATCCATATGAAAATTAGATCTTCTTTTTTTCATCTAGTTTTTATTAAAAAACAAGTTTGGAATACAAAGACCCATAAACTAAAGACTAAAGCCCACATATAAACTTAACTCAATAGTCAATACAATCCAAAAGAAACCTAGATTTGTCTTGTATGTTGTCGTGCCGTCAAGGTAAATAGTGTGAGTTTGGACACGTCACACGCCGGAGAGAGGTTGTCGTTAGAGTCGGTCGCCGTTGTTAATGTTTGGTTGGTCGCCGCTTGGAAATTTCAGCCCGGAAAGAGTTGTACCACCGGAGATCGCTTTGATTACCACATCAAAAACGCCATAGAACCCGCCGGAAGCTTATCGATAAACAATCTTCTCCTCGCCTTGTAGATTTGTGAATCTAGAGCATCTCATGGTGGATCGAGAGATTCAAAGCTTGAATCATATGGGACTAAGTCGATCTATAGCCAGATCTATACCAGATCTGGAAGCGGAGTCGCAACTAAGCCGAACGAACATGTTGTCGAAGCCATCCTTCGCTCGAGTCAAAAGCCAACCGGAGATATTGTGATAATCATCTCCGCCAGAGTCAAAAGTTGGCTATCTTCGTTAAGAAAACCGAAAATACCAGAGTCGATAGCGGACATACCTGGTAGAGATACCTAGATATTCCGGAGCATATATGAACGTCGTACGGTGGAGGCACGACTCTCTCTCTCAAAGATTTTTGAGAGAGAAGAGAGAGAGTCGCCCTGAAAATGAGATCTTCTTAATGATGATGTTCTGAAATATACTCGAGGCACATACTTCAAAAATTTATGAGTTCTGGTCGAAAACTTTATATTATAGAAAAATGATTTTTTGAAACGTAGGTGGACTATAGAGTCTATAGTGTTTTGAAAAATTATAGTTTAGAAATATATATATTTTTCCAATAACAAAGAGGTTTTGGACCTACGAGAGCATATCCATTGGTGTTTCTTAAAGAAATCTTAGCAGGTGGTCCATTAAATAGTTAAGATCTGGATCTTATATTTCCTATTTAAGATCCGATCTTAACTATTTAGTGGGCTCTTTGGATACGTGGCGACCTATGATTAATGCGTTTTTAATTATTTTATTTTTCTTTTTTTAAAACCTAACTGTTTATGGGTCCCAATGAATAGTTAATAAATTTTGTGGGTTTCTTTGTTGGAGATGGTTTGAGCATCTCCAATTCTATTTGCATTCTTCTTCAAAATTGAGTTAGCATATATTTTTCTTTATAAGTCAAATCTCCAAGAATCGTTATATAATTCAATGTAGCTTTTTTATGAGATAATTGTCAAATTGGACCATTTTTAAAAAAGTTATTCAAAAACTAGTCTATTTACTATTTATTATTGTGTTTTAGTCCGTAGGGCCCAAGTTTATACACTATGACACACTTTTTGAATTACTATAATGGGTATAACTTTTCTAGTATTTTCGAAAATGCCATTACCAGAAATATTTATTTTTTAAAAAAACAAGTTATTATTTATTACTCTTTAACATTATTTATCCTCTTTTTCACTTTCTCTCTCCCACTCTCTCCCTCCCTCCCTCCTCCTTCCCTCCCATCCTTCTCTAGTGTATAGTCTCACGTATCCGTGTACAGTTTCACGTATCCGTGTACAGTCTCACGTATCCATCCGGTACATGAAAATAACATTCATATGTACGTGAGTACGTACATTGTATACAATTTTATATGTACAATAATATCTATTGTCCATGTATTATGTAAACAAAATGTACTAGTCATATAATTTGCATTTGTACTACGTCCATATGTACAGAATATAATATGTACATGTTTACTATGTCCATTGTACGTAATGTACGATGGAACATCCATTGTACAGACTGTACGATGCTATATCCATTGTACTAACATATAATACATCCATTGTACATATTGTACGGTACTTTAATATGACTACACAATACAGTGGACGACATAATTATTTTGTGGACAATTTAATAAAAATTATTTTGTCTAAATTTAAGTGTACATGTTTTTCAGAATAAGATAAGAAAAAAAGAAAAAAAGATAGTAAATATGTAGATGTTCTGAGAGAAAAAAAAAGACAAAGGAAAGAGAGAGAAAAAAGAAGATAAGATAAAAAAAAAACAAGAAAAAACAATCATCATCTTTCTCCACCATACAGTCACACTCAGTTTCTCTCTCCATCAATTTTTCAGATTGCATTTAATGCTATGTTGACTTTTTTTCTTTGTTTCGATATACCCACAAGGGTAATTTCACTTTCTCTTTATTTTTCTATTACACACCTTTCTCTTCTCTCACTATCTCACACTTTCTCTATCTTTATAGTGGTCACATATGTCAGTGAATAGTACCGTGAATAGTACCGGACCTGTTTTGCAATTACTTTTATAAAACGGTCCAAACACCATATAAACCCTTTTTTATTCAGTTATCAACCTCTACTGATTTGACTTTAATTTTCTCCGTCCTTAAAATAGTTACACTTAAATATTAATATTATAATGTTAAATAGATACGTTACAACGTCCTTTAACCTAAATAAAGTATGTTATCATGCTAGATAAACTCCTGTTTCAAACCTGGCCTATATTTTCATGAAAAAACAGAATCGTTAACAAACATAATATAGGCAAAAGAATATATAACTAAGACATACAACATCATAAACTCCATGATACAAATGTTGAACAATGAACATTGTGGTGAATAAGAACTTTGGTACATATAACAATATATATACCACATAGTTACAACATGGCTGGTATCCAATATGCGCATATCTCACTTAAATCAATAAAAAAAAAAGTTCAAAAGAGCATAAAGAACCGTTACCTGATAGTAGCGTACAATATGATGATGTTGCAAGCGGGAAAGTGTTGCTACTTCTCTGAGGCCATGATTATCGGGGCCCAAAAGGGTTAACCCGTGGGCCCCACAATAATATTAAGGATAATACTAAAATTGTTTCTCTAAGTGCCGAACGAGACGGAGCCTCGCTTTAAATTGACAGAGGAGTTATTGGACGTCGGGTACATCCAGCCATCCAAAGCACCTTATGAAGCCTAGATATACAAAATATTAAAAAAACAAAAAAAGAAGATTAAACACAATCCGTTGAGCGACGACCCTTCCACTCGGCACCGTCGGATCACGTGATATATTTTGATCACGATTATGCACCTTTTCAAAATTATCGCCCCAATTTTCAAAATTATCGCCCCAATAAAATTATCACTCGGTAGTCGGTCTATTTCCATCAGCCGGCCGGTGGGAGCTGAGATACCGCGAGCTCGGGAGTGATGCATTTGGCTCGTCAAAATCAGAAGGTGGCACCCAGGAACTCTGGTTGAGGCCTAAAAGATAAGAACAATCAGAAGCACTATTTTGAAACTCAATAAATAAAAAATAGCCATAAAGTGTGCCCACGGATACGCACCATGTTTTGATTGAATACATCTTCAAAAGTTCTGTTAAAAGTCTAGAGATGATTTGGAAGCTAAATCTAGCACACTTTCAGACAACAACATCTGAAGTGGTTCAAAAAAAAACTAAGAATCTTCTCATAAAAGAATGAAATCAATATTGAGAATTCAGATTATGTAAAAGACTTACACCAAGCTGATGCAGTTCATCGGTTGATCTGAGGCAATGCATCGGCCAAATGCCCTTTGGAAGAACAACAAGCGACTCGAAGTAAGTGAACCTGTTAAGAGTGAAAACAAGGTTCCAAGATCAAAGTCACATTAGTATTTATTACATGTAGAAAGACGAAATGGAGATTACCATTAATCTGAGGCACTTGATCTTGAGCTAAGGAAACCGAAGATCATGACCTCTTGCGACTCACTTTCAGAGTAATTGTTGTGATCATCTTCACTTGTATCATCTTGGAGATCTGATTACTGCTAAAAGAAATAAGAATTATAAAAATGCAGCACTTGCCATTAGACTACTTCTAAAGTAGTGTCTCATATGTAAATGACCAGCTCGTATATACGTTATTACTTTCTAACAGAAGACGGCGTCGTTCTGTTTCAATACGATAATACAAAAAGGAGTAACTTTGCAAATATAGAAAAAAGAGTAATGTTACATTTTGTTAAAAAATATAAGGAAATTTAGCAAAAATCTTAAAACAAAAAGCCCAAATCTAAAAAGAAAACCAAAAAGGTTTTAGTGAGTCCTCAGCTTATGCTAACATTTTCTATGTTATTCAGATTAGCAAAAACTGTAAGGTACCCTTGGAATTAAGGAGGTTAATCCCATGGATTCTATGGTATTTTTGGAAGAATAGAAACAAATTTTTCATTGAAGGAAAGTTCTTTTCCACAGCCAAAACAATTGGAAAGATTAGAGAAGAAACAAATCTATGGTTCATGGCTCAACAAGAACAACCCTTGGAGGAGATCAATGACTTGGTTAAAATGTAATGTAAGTGTAGCTTGGTCAAAACAAAATTCTTCTTTCGGAGCAGCCTGGGTTTACAAGAGATGCGACAGGTTGTGTTTTGTTGCATAGTAGAAGATCCTTTGCAAGAGTAAATTCTTTGATGGAGGCAAAGTTTTAAGGTACTATGTGGGCTATTAGTGCTGTGGCAGAGCACAAGATGGACAAGGTCATTTTTGAGATTGAATCTAAAGAACTGGTAGGTGATGTGAGTCGACCGTAAGCATGGCCTTCTTTTCGGTATTTTTCGGTTGAGGTAATGTATAATCTGGCCAAGTTTAAGCTTTGAAAATTGGTCAAATCTCAAGCTAGTGCTAATAGAGGTGCTTCACTCATTGCTCAAAGTGTGTTAAAGTTCAATTTGGTCTGTCATATGTGGCTAGAAGCCATCCTTTTTGGTTTCATAACGATTCGAAACCGTGAATCTAAGTTTTACATGTTTTTCGCGGAGTAAATCTGCGATTTCGAACGTAATCGAACAAAATTTGGATAATTATCGGGTTTAATTGAACATAATTAGTTAATAAATTAATTACAATTTTGGACAAATGTGGAATTAGTTAGAATGTAATAAGTTTGGGTGGACGATTAGATAATTTTACGACTTTAGGTGTTTACGTGTACAAGATGAGAGTATAGGTGGATTCAGTGTGGGATAGTACTCTTCAAGGGTAAAAAAATCGTCATCCTTTTTGAATCTTATATATTTTTGTTTTATGATCTTAATTAATTATGTTTGTCTTGTGTTCAAATATAATATTCAACCTAGATAAGTTTGTTTTTAGAGGAATTCACAAAACTACACCCTTTCAACCTCTCATTTTTATTTGGGTTCGCTAATTAGTGTTTAGGGTATAATATTAAAGGGTAGGATTGTGTGGATAAGGTTTATTTGAATTTAATTTTGATTGTTTAGGTGTAGATTATGATGTTGGATATGTGATTAAAGCTTTGGAGTTGCTGAATCTTTAACTTGGCTTACTTTTATGTGTGTTTTCAATACAGACGATTTTTAATATTGAACAAGAAAAGAAAGACCTAATGGAGAAAGGTTCCATGGAAGCAGTCAAACATTGTGACAGTTGTCTACTTCCCCTACGTCTACAAGTATTTTTTTTTAGAGAATTCTTTAGAATACCATCAAAACAAGTTTTTGTTTTGAAAATATCATTACAAATTTTTTTATAACAAAAATACCTTTAAAATGTTTTTATAACAAATATACCATCAAAAAAGTAGTAGTTTACAAAAATACCACAAATACAAAAAACGAGTTTTAACACTTTTAGATTTTAATTTTTTTCATTTGGATTCGTTATATAGTGTTTAGGATATAGTTTTGAAGGGTAGGTATAGTTTTTTGAAGGTTTTGGGTGTAATTTTGAAAATTTAAGATTTGTGGTATTTATGAGAAAAAAACTTTTTAATGGTATTTATAAAACTTTTGAAAATCTGTGCTAATTGTGTTAAAAAAACCTTTTTTAAGTGGTAATTCAGAAGAATTGCCTTTTTTTAAATTTAATTTTTCTTTTCTTTTCTAAGTCCTTATAATTGATAGTGTGATTGAATGTACTAAAAGTTTATTTTTTCATTTTAAAAAAATAAATAGTTGGTCCAAGTTGAATATATGATACAATGTCTGAACGAAGCTGCAATTGATGGAAGGTACAAAAACGTCAGGTCAAAACCAGCAATACCACCAACATTATTGATTTCTCTTTGTTTCTCTATCGCCATCTTGTCTTATTTTCTATTTTTCTAAGCTCTTTGATAATTTCAATGCAAACCAAAAACAAAGATTAATTTATGAATTTGACAGTGTAAGCCAAGTGTTTTAACTATTTCAATTTGGTTTATTCAAGTTTGATAATAAAATCATCTCTTGTTAAGTTTTTTTTGTTCGTTTTATCATCCCATAGGCGGATCCATAGATAAATTTTACCACATATATTAGAACTATCAATATAAGCAATTTCCAAAGGGCAATTATTATGAATACCACTAAAAAAGTTTTTTTTAACACAAATAACACAGATTTTAGAAAATTTTATAAATACCATTAAAAAGTTTTTTTCTCGTAAATATCACAAATCTTAAATTTTCAAAATTACACCCAAAACCTTCAAAAAACTATATCCTACCCTTCAAAACTATACCCTAAACACTATATAGAAATTAAAATCTAAAAGTGTTAAAACTCGATTTTTGTATTTGTGGTATTTTTGTAAACTACTACTTTTTGATGGTATTTTTGTTATAAAAAATATTTTAATGGTATTTTTGTTATAAAAAACTTTGTAATGGTATTTTAAAAACAAAAATTTATTTTGACGGTATTTTAAAGAATTTGTCATTTCCAAATCCTATGTAAAATTGTGGGTCGCTTCTATCTCACGCAAACGCTTTTTTTCTTTCTTTGAGAAACGCGTCGGTCTGCTTTTATCACGTTTTGTGATGTATATCGTTGTTCTGTTCCTTTTTTATATATATAATCCACATCTACCCACGACGCTATACCCACGAAAATTTTCGTGGGTTTTCGTGGTTTACCCACGAAAAAATAGCCTAAAAACCCACGAAAATTTCGTGGGTATTTTGTTTTTTTTACTAGTGTTACCAATAAACTCTATGCCGAAACCTATAATCTCGATAGAAACAAACCAAGTTAATCTTTAAATAAATTCCTTAGAATACCATAAAAATAAGTTTTTGTTTTGAAAATATCATTACAAAGTTTTTATAACAATAATATCATTAAAATGTTTTTATATCAAAAATACCACCAAATAGTAATAGTTTACAAAAATACTACAAATACAAAAAACTAATTTTAACACTTTTAGATTTTAAATTTTTCATTTGGGTTCACTATATAGTGTTTAGGATATAGTTTTGAAGGGGGTAGAGTATAGTTTTGAATGGTTTGAGTGTAATTTTGAAAATTTAAGATTTGTGGTATTTATGAGAAAAAAACTTTGTAATGGTATTTGTGAAACTTTCGAAAATGTGTGCTAATTGTGTTAAAAAAAATTTTTGTGTTATTCATAAAAATTAGAATTGCCCCTAATCTTTATTCTTTAGATGTGAATCCTCTCCCAACAAGAATTATCTTCCCACAAGAGTTGAAGAATTTAACCGGTAAGACAACTTTTTATTGGTCATAGGGTGCATGTTGTACGCTCGCTAATAACATTAGTTAAAACTTATAGACTGCATCGGATCGGTTATTAAAACCCGATAAAATTAGAGAAATTTGGGCTATTTTGGGATATTCAAACTAAACTTTGGGAAATGGTAGTTTTGGGATAGTTCTCTATACTTTGGGAAAACCTTGCATAAAGATCGATCTTGGGTATTTTATCCCGTTTGGATTAATTTAATTACTCCAAATACAATAATTAAACTTTAAGCAACTCTTAAGCACCGTTGATGGAGCTGATATAAGACCATCATTATCGGGCTTTTTAGGGGGTCCTTAATTCGTGGGCCGCATAATTATTAAAAATTTAGCATAAATAACTTTTACCTAAACACCTTTTCTTACATAGTTTGCGGGCCGGACTGATATGTGGCAGTCCCGCGATTGATCTGTTTTTTATTTTTTTAGATACATAAAATATAGAAAATTAAAATTAATTTTTTTAAGCTCCTTTAACCAAGTTACACCGATAAAGATATCTAATAAGCTGATACAATGAAAAAGTGTTTTCTAGTTTAAAATAATATATTATCAAGTTACAAAATTGAAAACCAAACAAATCATTTACTAGTTAATCAACTTAATCTAAAAGGTGTGTATACAAAATTGCACGTTCTTGATGATATGAGCAATACTTTCAAAATAAAACAATTGAAAAATGTTAGATTAGAATATTCTAGATTTGTCCATTATATTATGTCCACATAATCTTGTTAAATCGACCAAATCAAACTAGTACTCAAACACCGGTGAGTGACGTCTACAATTGGTTATCTAATATGTTGGAATCTCTGTTGGTCGTTACACAATGGTCGTCCGCGCCGATTAAGTTTTTTGCCGCGTAAATTCAATGATTTGAATAACGTTATCTATTTCTATAAAATTTTGCATAATCCAATTAGTTTTTGATTATTTTCTAACTAATTTGATCACTTATATTTAAATTTTATAAAAAATTTGATAAGTTACTAGTTTTAGAGTTTAATAACAATATTTATGATAATATAAAATTAATATAAAATGAAAAATATATGAAAATATAAATATATCCAAAAATTATTTCCCAATTAATCTCCGATTTTTTCGTTAGGAGCTAGACACCTACTACCCGCATGCATAGCGCCTACCGAATTCTAGAACCTTGGTTAGAATTACTATAATAATAAAAATATATTTTTCAATATTTATGTGGTGGGTATATTATACTTAGATAGATCATTTAAACGTAAAGAACAAAAGATAGCTATGTCAGCGTAGAATAAGTAGTCGTTGACGCAATCAAAAAGAAAGAAAAGTCAACGCATTCGTGAATACATTTCTCTTATATATTTTTCTTATCTCTCTCAGAAATATTCTATTTGGGAGTTATTGAAGCGACATTGAAGTAATTCTGAAATATTCAGAAATATGGCAGTAAGTCTGTTTTTTTATAAATTTCTAAAACTTTTCGTTTTATAAGTTATATGAACTTTTTGTTTCCACAATTATTTGTGTTTCACTTTGTGGAAATTGATAGTAAATATCAAATATGTGGAAATGAATAAAATGAATACCAAAGATTTTGTAGAGGGCATTTGGTATTTTCAGTTTTCATATCTTGAGTTTAGTATCCATTCAATTTTTTCAAAATATCGGTTCTTAGTTTGGTCTTGTTTCCCTTTGGTCTATTTGGTTCAATATTTTTGGCTTTTTCGGGTATTTTAGATTATTTCTTCGGCCTTTTTTTATATTTAAGATATTTTGAGATATTCATAATTTTCGGTTTGGGTATGCATATATTTTTCTGTTTTGCCACTAATTTTTATTTCGTCTAAAATATTAATACTCTCTCCGTTTCAAAATAAATATCTTTTTATCCAAAAATTCTTGTTATAAAATAAGTGTCACTTTTAGTTTTCGATGAAAAAAATATTGAGTTTCTGACTCATAGTTGTGTGTTATATTTTTCTATTGATTTATTTGGTTGTTTTAAATGATGTTTTATTGAAAACAACAATTTTTTTATCGGAATACAAAACTCTAAAATTATTTGAAACAAAGGTAATTTAGTGTATATATTTTAGGGCATTTTTTCTTAAATGATTTTTGAATTAAAAGACATGGACCCATGGTTATGGTCTATGCCTAGTACTATTGCCTAGCCTTCGAGACGGGCGTGTATATACTTACAATTTAAATGGAAGTTCATGTTTCTTGACACAATTTTTTTATTGTGGTTTAAGAATCATTCACAAGTACCCAAATTTGGAGATTGGACCAAAGGTGCATTCACAGCCATATTCGAGAAAGCGAGCAAAAGGAAGCAAAATGCAAACATGTCTACCCCTAATGAGTATCCGGTAATGAATCAAAGCTCAAGTTTACTTACACCTACTCGAAATAACATGGACGATGACCAACCACCGAACCACAATGTAAGACCAAGACACGAAAGATTCGGTAGTAGAGAAGAAACTGATTTTAGACAGTTCACGCCGTCACCTGCACACAATGAAAGAAACGATAACATAGTGAGAAGTCCTGCCATGTATGAAACATACAACCTTCAACCATACGGTACTGGCAGTGCCGGCCCTGACACCAAGCCAACCAAACTTGGGCTTGCGACCCAAATATTATATATAAATAATCGGCCCCTATTTTTCAAATATTCTCTACAGGACAATGGTAAAACTCTATGCTAAAGGCCCCATATGTGCAATGTTCGATTCTACCCATTGCAATATATTTTTTTTTTTTAAAACAGCCAAAATTAATTTTTGCTTGCGGCCTTCATTTTCTCAGGACCGACACTGGGTACTAGAGGCAGGTCACTCGGAAATCCGTCGGAAATTAATCATGCACCAGTGCAACCTAGGCGGATACAAAATCTTAGAGGTCGAAATAGTGAAAGGGTATGAATAATTATCCCATTTATATAAACAATATGCGGATCTGAACAATGAAAAGTTATTAAAAATTGATAATATTGGCACAAATCGAATATTTTGGGCAATATCCCAATACACCAATTAAATCTATATTATTATTTTTGAAGTACTCATTTCAACTTTTCCAAAAATCACATTTATTTACATCATCTCATACCACTGGTTTAAAAAATGATGAAAAAATTTCATTAAGGATAAATTTGTAATTTATTCTTAGCCAAACAAAATGTATAAGGATATTCTTATTCTTAACTTTGAAAACAATTTCAAAACAAGTTTTTAATTAAACATACAAACATATAACACAAAAATCAACCATTAATATTATATATTATGAATATAATTAAATAATTTATATGTATCTATAATTAAAATTATTAATATTTTAAATTAATTCGGATAACTCTGGTAGTTTGGTTAAGTTTTACAAATTTATGTTCGATTCATTCGATTCCGGGTTTTCGGGTAATAAATATTTCTCAAGTTCGAGTTACTTATTTTTTTAGTATGGTTGGATTATTTCACATTGGTTTCAATACGTTAATTTGGATCCGAATATTTTGTCAACCCTTATAATATAAAATAGTTTGAAATAATTCAGCTTACAAATTATGTTAAAAATCTTCTATATAGAACATGTATTTTAAACTATTATATAGTAACAAAAAATTTTACTTCAACAACTTTTAATATTAAAAAATGATTATTTTAAATAATTTTTGGGTCATTTAGTTCTATTTCAAAAAATTGTTTCATTTCGGATTTCGGTTCCGGGTTTTCGGTTAGTAAATTTCTTTTCATGTTCGATATATTTATTTTTTTTAGATCGGTTTAAATTTGGAAATTTTGGTTATGTTTCAGTTTGGTATTTTAGGTCCATTTAATTTGGATGATAAATAGTAACAAAATTTTTATTTCAACATGTTTTAGTATTAAATGATTAAATTACTATTTTTTTATAAATTTGTATATTCTATAAAAACAAAAGTTGTATTACAAATTTTTAAATTAAATTTATAGAAAAATATAAACTTGTGGTACACCACGGGTTAAATCCTAGTTTTATCATTAAAAGTACCCTTACTATTTTTCTTAAAACAAAACAAAAACTGTAATTTTCATTCAAACCTACTACAAACGGTTGATTTACTTAAATCTCCAAAAATTAAACCCTAACACTTGAAACTAATCCCTAAGCAATAGATTATTAAACCTAAATGAAAAAAATAATTTTTTTAACTACTTGTAATATTTGGGAAAATAAAATCTCTAAGTGATGTTTTTGGCTGAAAAACTTGCATGGTATGGCATTTTTCAAACAACATTTTTGTAGCATTGTTTATAAAATATATCTTATATAGTTTTATTACATAGTAGTGTCACATTTTACTATAGATCTGTCACCAAATAAATGAATTTTCTAGAAGGTTGCATCTATTCCGCCATTACCTGGATCGAGTTCAGAGAATCGGAGTTACAATGGAACTGGTCATTGCACTCCGATCCGACCCATCAACGACCAACATCAACCTACGTTACCTTCTAGTCCCAAGGTATGTACATATTGTTTTGTTTTTTTCATTAACATATTTACATACTTTTAATGAGATAACAAAACCAACATGCATCAAGCTATTTGATGAGATAAGACTAATGATAGACACCCGAGGATCTTAATCTATCCATAAGAGCATGATTATTGCAGTCTTTTAGTGGGGATTTTAACCCATGGACCCCACAAAATTTTAAGATACTGCATCTCTTGTCTCTTATTTCGGGACTAGTTCATACATTATTTGTGGGCTCAGAGTCGTTGTAAGCATTTTACATGTCATAGGCGCCTATTAAACTAATTTAACTGATATAAAATTTTATTATCTAGTAAAGTTAAAAATACTTAAATTATGTAACTTAACAATAATATATTTCCTCTGTCCCATATTATATGAAGTTTTAGAGGGATTTTTTTGTTCCAATTTAGTTGATGTTTTACAAGTTTCCATATAGAAATTAAATGTATGTAATTTTTTTAACCAATAGTTTTTTGAAGGATTTTTTTCTATTGGTCTATTTTGTTATAGTTAATGATGTTTTTATGAAAAAGAGAGTTTTATTAATATGTGTGCAACATCCTTAAACATCAAATAAAATGGGACGGAGGGAGTATATATTTATAAAATAATTAACCAAACACCAATCTTGTAATGCTTATATTTAAAATAATGTGTAAAAGATTTTTACTAATATAAGTTCGTCAAACTTGTACAAAGCTCATTGAGGGACTTAGAAGAACTCATGTTGCATGAAACTTGGTTTAGAGTCCTAGAAACCACGTTGTTAGATGTTTCATAAGTTCGTCAAACTTGTACAATGCACATTGAGATACTTAAAAGCACTCATGTTGCATGAAACCTGGTTTAGAGTCCTAGAAACGCGTTGTTAGATGTTTCATAAGTTTGTCAAACTTGTACAAATCTCATTGAGACACTTATAAGCACTCGTATTGCATGAAACTTGGTTTAGAGTCCTAGAAACGTGTTGTTAGATGTTTCATAAGTTTGTCAAACTTGTACAAAGCTCACTGAGACACTTATAAGCACTCATGTTGCATGAAACTTGGTGTAGATTCCTAGAAATTAAACGCTTGGTTAGATGTTTCAAAAGTTCGTCAAACTTGTACAAAGATCATTGAGGAACTTATAAATACTCATGTTGCACGAAACTTGGTTTAAAGTCCTCGAAACGCGTTGTTAGATGTTTCATAAGTTCGTCAAACTTGTACAAAGATCATTGAGACACTTATAAACACTCATGTTGCATGAAACTTGGTTTAGAGTCCTAGAAACCGCGTTGTTAGATGTTTCATAAGTTTGTCAAACTTGTACAAAGCTCACTGAGACACATATAAGCACTCATGTTGCATGAAACTTGGTTTAGAGTCTTAGAAACCACGTTCTTAGATGTTTCATAAGTTCGTCAAACTTGTATAAAGCTCATTGAGGAACTTATAAGCCCTTATTTTGCATGAAAATTGGTTTAAAGTTCAAGAAACGCGTTGTTAGATGTTTCATAAGTTCGTCAAACTTGTACAAAGCTCATTGAGACACTTATAAATACTCATGTTGCATGAAACTTGGTTTAGAGTCCTAGAAACGCGTTTGTTAGATGTTTCATAAGTTCGTCAAACTTGGTTTAGAGTCCTAGCTCCGTAAGATAACCATCAGGCAGATTAGGCGGGACATGCTAGTTTCCTCCACGGGGAACTGCGTAATTCGAAAAGTAATGATCCATATGCGCTCAACTTGTTCGCCCGTATAATACACCGATGGAGGATCACGAACCACTTTGTTCTTCTTAAACATTCGTTTGTTTTTCCGGTAGGGGTGGCGCAGACTAAGAAATTGACGGTGACAATCGAACCAGCTAGTTTTCCTTCCATTCTTCACTTGGAAGGCGTCAGTGCGATGCATGCAGTACGGACAAGAGAGTCGTCCATGTGTAGTCACCCCTAACAACATTCCGTAGGCGGGAAAGTCGCTGATCGTCCATAGGAGCACAGCACGCATTGTAAAATTCCTTTTCCTCGAACTCCTTCAACTCTTCAACTCTTCCACCAAAGGCTGTAGAAAAACATCAAGGGATATTTTTGGATGTTTAAGTCGAGGGACTAATATACTCAGAAATAAAAATTTCCTTTGCATACACATCTCTGGTGGGAGGTTATAAGAGGTGACGATAACGGGCCACAAAGAATACTGCTTACCTGACATACCAAATGGACTAAAACCATTTGTACATAGACCAAGGTAGACGTTACCTTTTCGCCTACCAAAATCGGGGTATACCGAGTTAAAGTGTTTCCAAGCTTTCGCATCTGATGGGTGGGTCACCTCTCAAGGACTCTGTGTATGTTCTGCATGCCACCTCATCGAAGAAGTTGTCCTCTCCGAGTGATACATCCTTTGAAGCATGTTTGTTATAGGCAGATACCACATCTTCTGGTACGGTACCCTCTTTCGACCTACTCCTTCTGGCATGTATCCTGGTTTTTCGCAAAAACCACATTCCTCAAGAATGTCGTCGTCTTTCAAATATATCATACAATTGTCTACACATACATCAATTGACTGATACAGAAGACCAAGACTGATAACCAATTTTTGAACCTCATAAAACGTTTCAGCAGCTAAATTATCAGAGGGTAAATATTCTTTTAATAATGCAGCCCAATCATCCATGCACACCTCAGATAAGTTATGGTTTGTTTTAATATTCATCATTCTAGCAGCTAATGACAATTCAGAGTGCCCTTCTCTACAATTATCATATATTGGTTGATTTGCAGCATTTAACATGTCGTAGAATCTTTTAGCATCTAAATTAGGTTCTTCTACTAAATTTCCATCAGATGAGAATGCAACAGTGTTAACTTCAGGACGAAATGCATCGTTAACCATGTCATTTATCCTATCCGGTTCATTTCCATGATCATGATGAAAATTATAATAATCATACTCATTTTACACATGTTGATCATGATCTACAGATTCCTGATGATAATTACTACTACTGCTAGCAACATTACCACAATAATCTTCCCCATGCTGAAACCATATAAAATATTGTGGTGTAAATCCTCTATTTAACAAATGCTTCCAAACATTTTCAACCAAAATGAACCGTCTATTGTCGCATTTCGTACAAGGACAAAACATCTTACCGCTTTCAATAGTGACTGGTAGATTTGTGGCCTGCTTCATAAATATTTCAACCCCGTCGAGAAACTCTCGTGTCACCGATCCGTCATCGTCTCGATGTATGTACATCCACTTCCGGATTTCGCTGATATCGCCTCCGGACATTTTTTTGGAAAGAAAGTGAGTTTTTTTTCTTTAGAGAGAGAGAGAGATATGATTTGTGGTGTGATTTGTGGTGAGAGGTGAGGATGTATTTATAGGAATTTTGAAAATTTACCCACTTTTTACCAACGATATTTAACTACTAATTTACAACTATTGAATTTAACAAGAAATTTACAACTAATGTACAACGATTGAACTACTAAAATGAAAGTTGTAAAAAATTAGGTGTAGCAGTAAATTCACATTTTCACCTACATTGTAAAATCGTTGTTAAAAAGTCCCAAAACACATAAGTTGTAAAATCGTTGTACATTAACGACGAATTTACAACGATACTTTCGCTTCAAGCTGATTCTCGTAAATTCGTTGGAAATTGCCGACGATTTAACGACGATTCAGAAAATATTTGGAAAATCGTGCCTAAATCGTCGTAATTTTACGACGATTTAACGACGACAAGATTCGTTGTTCTTTTACGACGATTTTACAACTATTTATATATTCGTTGTAAAATCGTCGTAATATTGTCCTAAATTTACGACGAAATAAATCGTTGTAAATATTTTGTAATAAATTGCGCATATTTTTGTAGTGATAGCATATTTTAAATTTACACCATTTGTTTTGTTACGGTAGTACAACTTTCAAATATATATATATATATATAAATAATATGATGACAAGAAACTTTAAAGAATTTTTAGATCAGAAATCTAGTTTTCAGAGTAAAATATACAAAAAATAATAATAATTTTTTAAGCATCAACAATATAATTGTTTATAAAATTAGGCCTTTCGCTTAACAGAAAAAAAATAGGCCTTTCAAAATGTTTTTAATTCTTGGTCGTAGGCAAATGTGTCAATTTTTTTAACGTGACCACGCCCTGTGTGAGACCCACTGACACGTGACGGTCCATGATTAGTGCACTTTTGAAGTTTTTTTCTTTTTAAATCAAACAAAAACTAAATTCCTAAGAATCCTTAACTTGGTTTTTGCAATAATCATGGTCTAAGGTCAATGATACCGTCAAATGGGACTCATCGAGTTTTTAATAGACTTAAAAAGCTATTTTGACGTACATTGTAAAGTTTTATATGTATAGTATTGAGATTAAAACATATCCATATACAAACATTATCTTACAAGTTTAAATTTGGCCATCTATTTTATTTAACTAAATGTTTATTGTGATTTGCATATACAGAGTTGCTGCTTTCCTCTATGGAACCGAAAGGGACGTTAGCTACTGAAAATGATTTGTTCATACTCTATTCATAAACCCTTCGTTTGTTTGCTTCTGCATGATTATATTTCATTTTCTATGTTTAATGTTTCTCTTATATATAACTGGTGGACTTTATTTTTTTGGCTAAATGGTAAATATCATACAAACGAAAAAGTTTTTGGTATTGTGATCATGATGACTAGGCCTGGGCAAAATACCCGGAACCGAAAAACCGGAACCGAAGAACCGAAAAAAACGGTTCCGGTTCCGGTTTCGGTTCCACCCTAAATACCCGATGGTTCCTAAACTTAAGAACCATGGGTATCGGGTAGGAACCGGAACCGAACCGAATATCCATGGGTAGAACCGAAGAACCGAAATATTTTTATATACTTTGAGTATTTTTTATATTTTCAGGTATTTTTGGATATTTTTCTAACTTCGGGTATTTTTTATTATCCTATTCCGGGTATTTTTTTGTTTTTGGGTATTTTTTTCAATTTTCGGGTTTTTTTCATAATTTTGAGTATTTTTATGAACTTTTATTGGGTATATTTTATGTTTTCGGGTATTTTTTTCTAATTTTGATTTGAAATACCCGGAACCGAACTGGAACCGAATTGGAACCGAAAATTTCGGGTATTTTTCGGTTCCTCAAACAAAGAACCGAACCGAAACCGATAGGAACCGAACCGGAACCGAACCGAAATATTAAAAAGTAGTGATTGGGTAATAGATTCAAGAACCGAACCGAACCGGAACCGAAATTTCGGACCCGGAACCGAACCGAATACCCGAATGCCCAGGCCTAATGATGACCAAAGAGTTTAGTTCCTTGGTAAAAAGAGAATAAAAAATTAATCTTAAGATTGTAAAATAGTTTTGGATTTAAAAGTTAGTTATGTGTTAAATGTTTCGAGTTTCCTTATTTAATTTATAAATTGTAATTAACAATATCTATATTATTATTTTTAAGTACTCATTTTAACTTTTCCAAAAAAACACATTTATTTACATCTCATGTCATTGGTTTAAAACATGATTTAAATTATGTAAAAAGGCAAAACAATAACTTCCAAAAATACAAACAAAACTATTAAATGATATTTTTATCCTTAACTTGGATAACAATCATAAAAGAGAATAATTATATATTTACAACCAAACATATTTTTAATATCTTTTTCCTTTAATTATTAAAAATAAAATACAACAAAATATTAAAAAGTGATAACTAGCAAATAAAAAATAAGCACTGAAACTATTTAAACATATACAAAAAATTGTACGAGATTAAAATTACATATACCACAACTATAACAAGTATTTTCTTAAACCGAAAAAAAATAATTTTCAGTTAATATAAACCAACTATAGCATGTATTTTTAACAAATTATTTTCTCAAATAAACATAAACTAATATTATTTTTACACTAACATATAACATTACTATTTTCTAAAAATTTAAATATTGAATATAATAAATACCAAAAATAACAAATATATTTGATTTGTTGATATTTACACGAAATAATTATTATTTGTTATTTTTCATAAACTGTTAGAGATAATTAATGCTATTAAAAAGAAATATATATTATCATTATGTGAAATATACCATGTTTATTACCATAATCATTGTTAGAAAAAATCATATATTTAAATATGTAAATAACTTATTACGAAAATCAAAATAGACAATTATTTAATTGCTAATTTTTATCAATCAAAATTTGTTACCAAGTTTTTTAAATCTCCTAACTTTTGGCAACTACATGTTTTAACAATTATAAAAGGTAAGTATATAATTTTTAATTTTCACCAATTAAATTCTTAATAAAGTTGTTGCCAAAATATGCAAAAATCTTGGTCACCAAGTTTTGCAAAAACCTAAAATTTATTTATTCAATATCATACATATATATAATATCATATATACTCACAATCACAACATCAATTGCAACCCATCAAAAAGTTTCATAATAACAATGGTTGCTAACTTTGCGACAACCCTTCTTTTAACAATTTTTGATATTAAAATTATTATTTTAAATAATTATTGGGTAATTCGGTTTAATTCCATAAAATTTGTTTTAATTTGGTTTTTGATTAGTTAATTCCTCTACCCGTTAGAGGTGTTTATTTTTTAAATCGACTTCAATTTGGATATTTCATTTATGTTAGGGTTAGATATTTCAAATCCGAGTTTTTTTATTTATATTAATTGAGGAGACACTTTTGAAATTTGAATGAAAATTTAAAAAGCCCAAAATATGAAATCTAAAAGTCCATAACATTAAATCTCTAATTATTGAAAACTAAATACCCTTAACATTTAAAGTTTAAAGCATAATGTTAATTGAAAAATTAAAATTTTCAACAAGTAATATATATAAAGAATATACGGTAGAGGCAAAGAAAAAAGAAACTATTGGGTCTGCTAAAAAATTGCATTGACCATCTCTGGCCCTTTGGGCTTTTCTTCTGCTCCAATTTTAAAAAACTCATATGACGAAATTGTGGCTAATGAAGAAGGGTTGTAGCGTCGGGAGGAGAAGAACGGAGGCCACGCTTCCGCCCCAGGTGGAGTCGGTCGGTTCGTAACAACGCGTCGGGACATACAAAATTCCCCTTTACCGATAGAAGAGATAATATCACCGTTGAAAGATCTATTTGAAGGGCCGATTTTGGTGGAGTGCTCAAGATCACGGGAAAAGAAGACAAAGGGTTTCAAGTTGGCTTTACATGCTAGGAAGAAGATTGTTAATGAATTGGCAAGAAAGGGGAAGATGATAAGGACTTCTCGGTTGACTTTGAGTGACTATGCCTTGGTGGTAAAACCGCGCACTTCGAAAGAGGCTCTTGATAAAGGAGGAAACACGAAGATTAGCAAAGCGTTGGTGGTCGGAGAACCACCGATGAAGAAGTAGTATGATTATAAGTTGGAACTGCCAGGGGGTGGGAAGTGACATGGCAGTTCGGAGGCTGAGAGAGTTTCGACGAGAGTTTTTTCCCGGTTTGCTTTTTCTTATGGAAACAAAAAATCATGTAACCTTTCTTCAAAATATTAAAATAATGTTGGATTATGATTTTCTTTATACGGTTGATCCATGTGGTCGTAGTGGCGGTTTAGCCCTATTAGCTCTAGTTGAATTTAATGTTCAGGTTTTGTACTCATACAAAAACATTATTGATGTTATGGCAACAATTAAAGGACAAAGGGTCAATATCTCGTTTATCTATGGTGAGCCAATGGTATCTAGACGTCGGAATGCGTGGGAACGAATTACGCTGATGGGCATAACCAAAACTAGGCCCTGCCTAATGACTTGTGATTTCAATGAGATAATCGATCACAATGAAAAATCTGGGGGGAGAAGAAGGCACGAGAATTCTTTTTTAGATTTTCGGCTTTTAAAACACTGTTGTGGCATGATTGATTTCCCTTTCAGAGGAAATTTATTTTCATGTGTGGGAAGTAGGGGAAAAAATTGATACGATGCATGTCGATTAGATAGATCAATGGGTAACGAAGATTGGTATAACCTATTCTCATACACACAAGTTGAGTATATGAGATTCATGGGTTCAGACCATCGACCGATCAAGACATCCATGAATATTAAGAATCAAGTGGGCACAAAAACATTCAGGTTTGATAAAAGATGGCTTGCGAGCGGGAAGCTAGAAGGAGTAATCCTTTATTGGTGGAACTGGATAGACAAAGACGAAGATATCGGAGATCGTATAAGAGCATGTAGGACCTCGATCTCGAGGTGGAGGAGAGGATAAAAAACCAACTCATTGGAAAAGATTCAGGCACTAAAGGAGGAGTTAGACTGTGCCTATACAGATGAGAATGTCTTGACGTCTCAGTTAGAGGCAATTAGAGAGCGTCTAAGGACATCTTTTAATGAAGAAGAACAATTTTGGAAACAAAAGAGTAGAATAAGCTGGCTCCAGGAAGGGGACATAAACACAGGCTATTTCCATGTCGCCACCAAGGCTAGGCGAGCGCGCAATAGGATCACGGGGATAAAGACTAACATTGGGGATTGGACGGAAAAAGAAGAAGAGATTGAACATACGGCTGTTGATTACTTCCAACACCTTTTCACGAGTTCGAATGTTGGAGATTTGACAAATGATATTTTCGGTAACCTGAAGGTAGGGGTGAGTGCGAAGATGAATGAGACTCTCTTGCGGGAGATAACATCAGAAGAAGTGAAAAAGGCGGTCTTCTCGATGAATCCAGAGAAGGCCCCAGGACCAGATGGGATGATAGCGCTTTTTACCAAAAGTTCTGGCATATAATAGAAAACGATGTGGTCATAATGGTGAGCCATTTTTTTAACACATGAGAGTTTGATGAAAGATTAAATGAGGTTAATATTTGTCTCATCCCTAAAACGAAGAGACCAAAGGAAATGAAAGAATTCCGAGCAATTAGCTTGTGTAATGTAGGATATAAGATTATTGCAAAAGTGTTGTGCCAAAGGTTGAAACCCTGATCTCAGAAACTCAATCAGCCTTTGTGGCTGGAAGATCGATTTCAGATAACATTTTAATCGCACAGGAGGCGTTTCATGCTCTAAATACCAAAAAGATATGCCAAGAAGACTTTATGGCAATCAATACATATCTGAGTAAGGCTTATGATAGACTTGAGTGACATTTTCTCCAAACACTCTTGATTCGATTGGGCTTTGCGGAGGCGTGGGTCTCACTCATTATGAGGTGTGTCACCTCGGTGTCTTATAGTGTGATGTTAAACGGCTCCCCAAAAGGGAGGATCCAACCCTCGAGGGGCTTAGACAAGGTGATCCATTATCCCCCTATTTATTTATTCTCTGCACGAAAGTCCTGATTTCATAGATTCAGCGAGCTGTGGAGGATAAGGGCTTAACGGGTATTAAGGTAGCGTATAGGAGCCCACCGGTTTCTCATCTGCTTTTTGCGGATGATAGCCTTTTCCTTTGTAGGGCATATGCAAACCAATATATGACACTCCTACGAATCTTAGACTCGTATGGAAAGGCAACGGGACAATGCATCAATTTTGAAAAATCAGCAGTCACTTTTGGGAAGAATATTAGGAGTGATAAAAGGAGAGATATAAAGTCGAGACTGGGAATCAGACTGGAAGGAGGAAAGGGAAAGTATTTGGGTATCCCAGAGAAACTCCAGGGGTCAAAGCAACAAATCTTTGCATATGTCTGAGACATGTTACATAGTCGAATAAATGGATGGAATGCAAAGTTCCTGTCGAAAGGGGGTAAAGAAATAATGATTAAGTCGGTGGCCCAGGCTATACCCACTTATGTCATGTCATGTTTCCTTTTACCCAAGCATCTATGTAACCAATTGACAAGTGTTGTGACAAATTTCTGGTGGAGTTCAAATGAAAACTCAAGGGGTATACATTGGTTGTCCTGGAAAAACATGTGTATCCCGAAAGATGAGGGAGGAATAGGATTTAAGTCATTTGAGGACTTCAACAACGCTCTGTTGGCAAAACAGTTGTGGCACCTTCACCAATTCCCTAACTCGTTAGTGGCTAGAGTATTGAAAGGAAGATACTTCCGAAATCTGCACCCATTCGAGGCTAAGAAGCCGTATAGACCATCCTTTGGATTGAGGAGCATATGGTCATCTCGGGATCTCCTGAAGATGGGGACTAGGAAAATAATTGGGGATGGAGGGCAGACGCGGGTTTGGCAGGACAACTGGCTATCAGGTATTACATCGCGACCAACTGAAGGAATTGAAGCCTACTATCATCCAGATCTGAGGGTCTCTGAACTGAGGATACAAAGTAGGAACGAGTGGAACATTCCTCTACTGAAACAAATGCTACGCCCAGAGGATATACCTATGGTATTGAGCATTACATCGGCCTTGAGATCAAGGAAAGATGATATATGTTGGCACCATACAAAATCTGGGGTGTACACGGTGAGATCAAGATATCAGGTTATGTACTTAAACAAAAATGATGAGGAGATTCAGATCCTCTTACAGGAACCATCATTCGCAGTATTAAAAAGGTTTGTTTGGAAACTTCGGACTCCAAACAAACAAAAACATTTCTTATGGCAAGTTTTGTCAAAAATTTTACCAATTGGTATACATGCTCGTAGGGAAAGAGGGGATGTGTCCCGATGCGGCCAAGAAGAATCAATAAACCATATGCTCTTCGGGGGTCCACCGTCGATACAAACGTGGGCGTTGGTTGGAGTCCCAACATGGCATATTCGATTTCCGACAAGGAGTTTGGGAGCAAATATGGACTTCTTGTTTTCAAGATGGAGAAATCTAGATGAGAAGATACCGATGTATCCATGGATAGCATGGTATATTTGGAAGGCCCGGAATGATAAATGGTTCATGGAAATTGAATGGAGTCCGATGGAAACAAGGAATGTCGAATTAGGAGAAGTCGAGGCCTGGAGTAAAACTCATAAGCTTCTGTCGACGCAAACACCTGATTTAGGGAGTCAAGATGAAGAGAGGACGATTACGCAACAGGAAAATGATATGGAGCTTTCTTGCTATATTGATGGAACATGGAAGGAAGGTGATCTCACTAGTGGTGTGGGTTGGATCCTTCAATCCAAACGGGACACACGAAATTATTGGGAATGAAGGGGTATTGTAGGAGTATATCCCCACTACACACAGAGTTGCACGGACTGCTTAATGCTTTGGATAACATAAGGAGTTGCAGACGAGTTTGTCGAATCTTCTATACGGATTGTATGGACCTGGTGAGGATGGCGACAATGCCTCACCAATGGTCGGCTTTCTCATCCGATCTGGTTACGCTACGTGATCTGCAGGCACTCGTCCCAGACTTCTCACTACGGTTTGCAGAAAGGGAAAGGAATGCGAAGGCAGATCTTATAGCACGTTGTGCAGTGGCAGGAAACATAGTTTCCAGTATATTGGCTCATCGCTCCCTTATTGGGTTCTAGATACGTCCAACGTGTTCGAACCGTAAACGGAGAGATGTGCCCTCGGGAAAAAAAATATATATATATACCAATATCCGTAAAATTGTTATGAAAAACTTATACAAAACAAAAAATTTAATTATATAAATTAATTGAATAGTAATTGTGATAAAATATCAAACTTCTTTTAATATACAAAAAATAAGGGATCATTTTCCAATTGACGAAAATTAAAAATAATTTTGTATTTTTTATATAATACGTATATAGCTATAAATTTAAACTCTGCGCTTGGCGCGGGTCAAAAAATCTAGTTTGGATATTAAATGATCAAATTATCTTATTTGTTTGTAAACAATAATACTGAAAAACTTTAAATTATTTTATTTGTTCTATAAAACAAAAAATATATAACAAACTTATAAATTAAATATATAGATATATAAAATCATTTGAAAAACAATAAACATGTGGTGTAACACGGGTTAAATCCTAGTTTATATGATTAAAATGGAACCATGAGAGCATCTTCATCGAGCGGATCTCCATGGAGTTTTCAAAAATTTATACTATTATTTTTGTTGTCCTAATATAATAATGTCCAAAAAAATTACAAGAAATTACAAATTATAACATTGTCTATCACAAAAAAAAATAATGAGGAATTTATAAAACTACACCTTTTCAACCCCTCATTCACAAAACTACACCTAATTTAATTTTTTCACAAATTTACACCCTTTCAAAAATTTAAAAGCTTGATTTACCCTTTTAAAAATCACCAAAATTAAAATCTTTTCATTTGGGTTCGCTAATTAGTGTTTATGGTATAGTTTTAAGGGGTAGGATTGTGTGGGTAGGGTTTATTTGGATTTAATTTTGAGTGTTTAGGTGTAGTTTTGTGAAGTATTTTTGAAATGATGTAGTTTTGTGAAATGTAATTCAAAAGGTGTAGTTTTGTGATTCTCCCAAAAATAATTGATTTTTTGAACAAATAAATGCGAAATCCATATAAGGAAAGTTTTAATTTCGCCTACAAAATAGAAATATATTATTAAGGATTATATGAACAAAAAATATTGAGAGAACCAAATAAGGAAAATATGAAATTCACAAAAATATAAACCATTACATAGTTTTTTTTTCTTCATAGTGTCTATGTAGCTAGTTCTCTCCCAACTGAGAGCGGCGAGATTCGAACCCGGGTTATGCGATTAGATGCAGAGGTGACTACCATTGGGTCACTTGCTCATCCTCCATTACATAGTTTTATTATAACAAAAATAACATTAAAATTTTATTTAATACCAAAAGATCGATAAAAGAGTTTTTAACAAAAATATTAAGAGTTTCTAAATGTAGATATTTTGAGAGAGTTTCTCATTAAATAGAGTGTGGCTGAGAAGTGTGGCTGAGTAGGGTGGGATATGAGTAAAATTACGCCGTATCTCCCGCGAGAAGTGTGGCTGAGGCTCGGTTCAGTGGTGCTAAACGACTATGCTGGTAATCATGATACTTTATCGTGGGGGAGAAGCACTGATGGGAGATTCACGGTGATATCGGCATACGAGCTCGTGTGTGAGGATGAAAATCCACAACCTTGCTTAACAAAGCTTTGGGATAAAGTGTGGAGAGTTATAGCACCAGAAAGAGTTCGGATCTTCCTTTGGTTAGTTTTCAAACAAGTGATAATGACGAACCAGGAACGCGCACGAAGACACCTAGCCACGAGCGATCTTTGTCCGGTCTGCAAAAGTGGGACGGAGTCCATCCTCCACGTGCTCAGGGACTGTCCCGCTATCTCTGGAATTTGGGATCTACTAATTCCGGCAGAAAAGAGGCAAGCTTTCTTTTCATTTCCTCTGTTCGAATGGGTTTATCAGAATCTGTCTTCCATAGATGTTAATGGTGACGGTACCACGTGGCAAACAATGTTCTCTATGGCGTTGTGGTGGGGATGGAAGTGGCGATGTATGAATGTCTTTGGCTCGACCGAGAAGTGTAGAGACATGATTGGTTGGGTTCGGAAGAGAGCAAAAGAGGTGCCATTAGCTCACCTAAAGGGTGTTGTATCAAGACACGAAGTGCTTAGAGAGGAGAGGAGGATCGCTTGGGTTAAACCGAGGGAAGGGTGGATTAAGATCAATACTGACAGAGCATCTCGGGGTAATCCAGGACCAGCCGCGGCAGGTGGAGTTATCCGGGATTCGGAGGGAGGATGGTATGGAGGGTTCGCGTTACACATAGGTGTGTGCTCAGCACCCCTTGCCGAATTGTGGGGGGTCTATTATGGCCTCATTATTGCTTGGAACAAGGGGTTGCGGAGAGTGAAAGTGGAGATTGATTCGGAGATCGTAGTTAATTTTATCAAGACGGGGGTTGAGTGGTCTCATCCGTTGTCGTTCTTGGTGCGGTTGTGCCATGGCTTTCTTTTAAAGGACTGGGAGGTCCGAGTTGCACACGTTTATAGAGAGGCGAACCGTCTAGCCGATAGTCTCGCGAACTACGCGTTTACTTTGGATCTTGGCCTGCATTTGTTTGATTCAGTTCCCATGGATGTTGTTTCTATTATGCAGGACGATGTTGGGGGGCTCTCGCACCCTCGGCATATTCGATTCTAATTCTTTCCTCTTTGAATAAATGGAGAGATCCCTCACCAAAAAAAATATATATATATATAAACCATTACACAGTTTTTTATTTCTTTATAGTGTCTAAGTAGCTAGTTCTCTCCCAACTGAGAGCGGCGAGATTCGAACCCCGGATTATGCGATTAGATGCAGAGGTGACTACCATTGGGTCAGTTGCTCATCCGCCATTACATAGTTTTATTATAACAAAAATAACATTAAAATTTTATTTAATACCAAAATATCGATAAAAAAGTTTTTAACAAAAATATTAAGAGTTTCTAAATGTAGATATTTTGAGAGAGTTTCTCATTAAATAGAGAACCTCTAGTCATTATTATTTTATTATTATTTTTGAGAATCCATATGAAAATTATATCTTCTTTTTTCATCTAGTTTTTATTAAAAAACAAGTTTGGAATACAAAGACCCATAAACTAAAGACTAAAGCTCACGTATAAACTTAACTCAATAGTCAATACAATCCAAAAGAAACCTAGATTTGTCTTGTATGTTGTCGTGTCGTCAAGGTAAATAGTGTGAGTTTGGACACGTCACACGCCGGAGAGAGGTTGTCGTTAGAGTCGGTCGCCGTTGTTAATGTTTGGTTGGTCGCCGCTTGGAAATTTCAGCCCGGAAAGAGTTGTACCACCGGAGATCGCTTTGATTACCACATCAAAAACGCCATAGAACCCGCTGGAAGCTTATCGATAAACAATCTTCTCCTCGCCTTGTAGATTTGTGAATCTAGAGCATCTCATGGTGGATCGAGAGATTCAAAGCTTGAATCATATGGGACTAAGTCGATCTATAGCCAGATCTATACCAGATCTGGAAGCGGAGTCGCAACTAAGCCGAACGAACATGTTGTCGAAACCATCCTTCGCTCGAGTCAAAAGCCAACCGGAGATATTGTGATAATCATCTCCGCCAGAGTCAAAAGTTGGCTATCTTCGTTAAGAAAACCGAAAATACCAGAGTCGATAGCGGACATACCTGGTAGAGATACCTAGATATTCCGGAGCATATATGAACGTCGTACGGTGGAGGCACGACTCTCTCTCTCAAAGATTTTTGAGAGAGAAGAGAGAGAGTCGCCCTGAAAATGAGATCTTCTTAATGATGATGTTCTGAAATATACTCGAGGCACATACTTCAAAAATTTATGAGTTCTGGTAGAAAACTTTATAATTATAGAAAAATGATTTTTTGAAACGTAGGTGGACTATAGAGTCTATAGTGTTTTGAAAAATTATAGTTTAGAAATATATATATTTTTCCAATAACAAAGAGGTTTTGGACCTATGAGAGCATATCCATTGGTGTTTCTTAAAGAAATCTTAGCAGGTGGTCCATTAAATAGTTAAGATCTGGATCTTATATTTCCTATTTAAGATCCGGATCTTAACTATTTAGTGGGCTCTTTGGATACGTGGCGACCTATGATTAATGCGTTTTTAATTATTTTATTTTTCTTTTTTTAAAACCTAACTGTTTATGGGTCCCAATCAATAGTTAATAAATTTTGTGGGTTTCTTTGTTGGAGATGGTTTGAGCATCTCCAATTCTATTTGCATTCTTCTTCAAAATTGAGTTAGCATATATTTTCCTTTATAAGTCAAATCTCCAGAACCGTTATATAATTCAATGTAGCTTTTTTATGAGATAATTGTCAAATTGGACCATTTTTTAAAAAGTTATTCAAAAACTAGTCTATTTACTATTTATTATTGTGTTTTAGTCCGTACGGCGTAAGTTTATACACTATGACACACTTTTTGAATTACTATAATGGGTATAACTTTTCTAGTATTTTCGAAAATGCCATTACCAGAAATATTTATTTTTTAAAAAAACAAGTTATTATTTATTACTCTTTAACATTATTTATCCTCTTTTTCACTTTCTCTCTCCCACTCTCTCCCTCCCTCCCTCCTCCTTCCCTCCCTCCCATCCTTCTCTAGTGTATAGTCTCACGTATCCGTGTACAGTTTCACGTATCCGTGTACAGTCTCACGTATCCATCCGGTACATGAAAATAACATTCATATGTACGTGAGTACGTACATTGTATACAATTTTATATGTACAATAATATCTATTGTCCATGTATTATGTAAACAAAATGTACTAGTCATATAATTTGCATTTGTACTACGTCCATATGTACAGAATATAATATGTACATGTTTACTATGTCCATTGTACGTAATGTACGATGGAACATCCATTGTACAGACTGTACGATGCTATATCCATTGTACTAACATATAATACATCCATTGTACATATTGTACGGTGCTTTAATATGACTACACAATACAGTGGACGACATAATTATTTTGTGGACAATTTAATAAAAAATATTTTGTCTAAATTTAAGTGTACATGTTTTTCATAAAAAGATAAGAAAAAAAGATAGTAAATATGTAGATGTTCTGAGAGAAAAAAAAAGACAAAGGAAACAGAGAGAAAAAAGAAGATAAGATAAAAAAAAACAAGAAAAAACAATCATCATCTTTCTCCACCATACAGTCACACTCAGTTTCTCTCTCCATCAATTTTTCAGATTGCATTTAATGCTATGTTGACTTTTTTTCTTTATTTCGATATACCCACAAGGGTAATTTCACTTTCTCTTTATTTTTCTATTAGACACCTTTCTCTTCTCTCACTATCTCACACTTTCTCTATCTCTATAGTGCTCACATATGTCAGTGAATAGTATCGTGAATAGTATCGTGAATAGTACCGGACCTGTTTTGCAATTACTTTTATAAAACGGTCCAAACACCGTATAAACCCTTTTTTATTCAGTTATCAACCTCTACTGATTTGACTTTAATTTCCTCCGTCCTTAAAATAGTTACACTTAAAGATTAATATTATAATGTTAAATAGATACGTTACAACGTCCTTTAACCTAAATAAAGTATGTTATCATGCTAGATAAACTCCCGTTTCAAACCTGGCCTATATTTTCATGAAAAAACAGAATCGTTAACAAACAGAATATAGGCAAAAGAATATATAACTAAGACATACAACATCATAAACTTCATGATACAAATGTTGAACAATGAACATTGTGGTGAATAAGAACTTTGGTACATATAACAATATATATACCACATAGTTACAACATGGCTGGTATCCAATATGCGCATATCTCACTTAAATCAATAAAAAAAAAGTTCAAAAGAGCATAAAGGACCGTTACCTGATAGTAGCGTACAATATGATGATGTTGCAAGCGGGAAAGTGTTGCTACTTCTCTGAGGCCATGATTATCGGGGCCCAAAAGGGTTAACCCGTGGGCCCCACAATAATATTAAGGATAATACTAAAATTGTTTCTCTAAGTGCCGAACAGAGACGGAGCCCTGCTTTAAATTGACAGAGGAGTTATTGGACGTCGGGTACATCCAGCCATCCAAAGCACCTTATGAAGCCTAGATATACAAAATATTAAAAAAACAAAAAAAGAAGATTAAACACAATCCGTTGAGCGACGGCCCTTCCACTCGGCACCGTCGGATCACGTGATATATTTTGATCACGATTATGCACCTTTTCAAAATTATCGCCCCAATTTTCAAAATTATCGCCCCAATTTTCAAAATTATCGCCCCAATAAAATTATCACTCGGTAGTCGGTCTATTTCCATCAGCCGGCCGGTGGGAGCTGAGATACCGCGAGCTCGGGAGTGATGCATTTGGCTCGTCAAAATCAGAAGGTGGCACCCAGGAACTCTGGTTGAGGCCTAAAAGATAAGAACAATCAGAAGCACTATTTTGAATATCAATAAATAAAAAATAGCCATAAAGTGTGCCCACGGATACGCACCATGTTTTGATTGAATACATCTTCAAAAGTTCTGTTAAAAGTCTAGAGATGATTTGGAAGCTAAATCTAGCACACTTTCAGACAACAACATCTGAAGTGGTTCAAAAAAAAACTAAGAATCTTCTCATAAAAGAATGAAATCAATATTGAGAATTCAGATTATGTAAAAGACTTACACCAAGCTGATGCAGTTCATCGGTTTATCTGAGGCAATGCATCGGCCAAATGCCCTTTGGAAGAACAACAAGCGACTCGAAGTAAGTGAACCTGTTAAGAGTGAAAACAAGGTTCCAAGATCAAAGTCACATTAGTATTTATTACATGTAGAAAGACGAAATGGAGATTACCATTAATGCGAGGCACTTGATCTTGAGCTAAGGAAACCGAAGATCATGACCTCTTGCGACTCACTTTCAGAGTAATTGTTGTGATCATCTTCACTTGTATCATCTTGGAGATCTGATTACTGCTAAAAGAAATAAGAATTATAAAAATGCAGCACTTGCCATTAGACTACTTCTAAAGTAGTGTCTCATATGTAAATGACCAGCTCGTATATACGTTATTACTTTCTAACAGAAGACGGCGTCGTTCTGTTTCAATACGATAATACAAAAAGGAGTAACTTTGCAAATATAGTAAAAAGAGTAATGTTACATTTTGTTAAAAAATATAAGGAAATTTAGCAAAAATCTTAAAACAAAAAGCCCAAATCTAAAAAGAAAACCAAAAAGGTTTTAGTGAGTCCTCAGCTTATGCTAACATTTTCTATGTTATTCAGATTAGCAAAAACTGTAAGGTACCCTTGGAATTAAGGAGGTTAATCCCATGGATTCTATGGTATTTTTGGAAGAATAGAAACAAATTTTTCATTGAAGGAAAGTTCTTTTCCACATCCAAAACAATTGGAAAGATTAGAGAAGAAACAAATATATGGTTCATGGCTCAACAAGAACAACCCTTGGAGGAGATCAATGACTTGGTTAAAATGTAATGTAAGTGTAGCTTGGTCAAAACAAAATTCTTCTTTCGGAGCAGCCTGGGTTTACAAGAGATGCGACAAGTTGTGTTTTGTTGCATAGTAGAAGATCCTTTGCAAAAGTAAATTCTTTGATGGAGGCAAAGTTTTAAGGTACTATGTGGGCTATTAGTGCTGTGGCAGAGCACAAGATGGACAAGGTCATTTTTGAGATTGAATCTAAAGAACTGGTAGGTGATGTGAGTCGACCGTAAGCATGACCTTCTTTTCGGTATTTTTCGGTTGAGGTAATGTATAATCTGGCCAAGTTTAAGCTTTGGAAATTGGTCAAATCTCAAGCTAGTGCTAATAGAAGTGCTTCACTCATTGCTCAAAGTGTGATAAAGTTCAATTTGGTCTGTCATATGTGGCTAGAAGCCATCCTTTTTGGCTTCATAATCTCTTTGTTGATGAGTGTGGCTCTTCCTCTATCTAAGCCTTTAGAAGCTTTTGATGATACATGGGCTGAAAGTTTTTGGTTTTTGGTAATACTCTCGTTTTTATGGCTTGTTTTTTAGAAAATATTATGCTGGATTGTAATGTGGTATTCTTGCCGTATGGCTTTTTTGAAAATATAGTCCAGATGACAAAAAAAAAAAAAAAAAATACCAAAAAGACTAATAAAAAAACTAGTAGTAGGATTCTCGAAAGTTTTCTTTTACCTATAAATAAATATAGGGTCTGTTTAACTCTATTTTTTTTTTTATTATTATTTTGATCCACAAAATATCCCTCGCCGTCTTCTCTCAAGAGATCGATCGAATGGGTTCAATTTTATCCGTAAGTTTTCCTTCTCTGATTTTTGTGGTTTCTCAGATCGATTAATTAATTATAAATATTTAGATCTGATTTAGGTTTAGTTAGTGCTTTTAGACTCGTCTGATTTTTTTAATTATTTTTTTATTTTTATTTTTTAAAAATTTGAATCCATGTCGACCACAATCTTTGTTCAACAATCTTGTAAAATTTTTGATTGGTAAAATATGTGATAGTTTTGTCTGGGGAAGTTGCTCTCCTAGCTACAAATATTAATGATCAATGGTTCTAACATCCCTCCTACTTTTTGATTACCAGAGTATGTTCAAGTTTCAGGTACCAATGTCTTTGTTGTGGCTGACCGGTGAGGCAGTAACCGACACACGACGTCTCGAAAAAGCCATTAAAAGAAATAAAGAGGTATTGTTTTGGGATGACGATTTTTTTACCCCTGGAGAGTATTATCCCACACTAAATCCACCTATACTCTCATCCTCTACACGTAAACACTTAAAGTCGTAAAATTATTTAATTGTCCACCCAAACTTATTACAGTCTAACTAATTCCACATTTGTCCAAAATTATAATTAATTTATTAACTAACTGCGTTCAATTAAACCTGATTATTATTCAAATTTTGTCCGATAACGATTCGAAACCGTGAATCTAAGTTTTACATGTTTTTCGCGGAGTAAATCTGCGATTTCAAACGTAATCGAACAAAATTTGGATAATTATCGGGTTTAATTGAACATAATTAGTTAATAAATTAATTACAATTTTGGACAAATGTGGAATTAGTTTAGAATGTAATAAGTTTGAGTGGACGATTAGATAATTTTACGACTTTAGGTGTTTACGTGTACAAGATGAGAGTATAGGTGGATTCAGTGTGGGATAGTACTCTTCAAGGGTAAAAAAATCGTCATCCTTTTTGAATCTTATATATTTTTGTTTTATGATCTTAATTAATTATGTTTGTCTTGTGTTCAAATATAATATTCAACCTAGATAAGTTTGTTTTTAGAGGAATTCACAAAACTACACCCTTTCAACCTCTCATTTTTATTTGGGTTATTTAATTAGTGTTTAGGGTATAATATTAAAGGGTAGGATTGTGTGGATAAGGTTTATTTGAATTTAATTTTGATTGTTTAGGTGTAGATTATGATGTTGGATATGTGATTAAAGCTTTGGAGTTGCTGAATCTTTAACTTGGCTTACTTTTATGTGTGTTTTCAATACAGACGATTTTTAATATTGAACAAGAAAAGAAAGACCTAATGGAGAAAGGTTCCATGGAAGCAGTCAAACATTGTGACAGTTGTCTACTTCCCCTACGTCTACAAGTATTTTTTTTTAGAGAAATTCTTTAGAATACCATCAAAACAAGTTTTTGTTTTGAAAATATCATTACAAATTTTTTTATAACAAAAATACCTTTAAAATGTTTTTATAACAAATATACCATCAAAAAAGTAGTAGTTTACAAAAATACCACAAATACAAAAAACGAGTTTTAACACTTTTAGATTTTAATTTTTTTCATTTGGATTCGTTATATAGTGTTTAGGATATAATTTTGAAGGGTAGGTATAGTTTTTTGAAGGTTTTGGGTGTAATTTTGAAAATTTAAGATTTGTGGTATTTATGAGAAAAAAACTTTTTAATGGTATTTATAAAACTTTTGAAAATTTGTGCTAATTGTGTTAAAAAAACCTTTTTTAAGTGGTAATTCAGAAGAATTGCCTTTTTTTTAAATTTAATTTTTCTTTTCTTTTCTAAGTCCTTATAATTGATAGTGTGATTGAATGTACTAAAAGTTTATTTTTTCATTTTAAAAAAATAAATAGTTGGTCCAAGTTGAATATATGATACAATGTCTGAACGAAGCTGCAATTGATGGAAGGTACAAAAACGTCAGGTCAAAACCAGCAATACCACCAACATTATTGATTTCTCTTTGTTTCTCTATCGCCATCTTGTCTTATTTTCTATTTTTCTAAGCTCTTTGATAATTTCAATGCAAACCAAAAACAAAGATTAATTTATGAATTTGACAGTGTAAGCCAAGTGTTTTAACTATTTCAATTTGGTTTATTCAAATTTGATAATAAAATCATCTCTTGTTAAGTTTTTTTTGTTCGTTTTATCATCCCATAGGCGGATCCATAGATAAATTTTACCACATATATTAGAACTATCAATATAAGCAATTTCCAAAGGGCAATTATTATGAATACCACTAAAAAAGTTTTTTTTAACACAAATAACACAGATTTTAGAAAATTTTATAAATACCATTAAAAAGTTTTTTTCTCGTAAATATCACAAATCTTAAATTTTCAAAATTACACCCAAAACCTTCAAAAAACTATATCCTACCCTTCAAAACTATACCCTAAACACTATATAGAAATTAAAATCTAAAAGTGTTAAAACTCGATTTTTGTATTTGTGGTATTTTTGTAAACTACTACTTTTTGATGGTATTTTTGTTATAAAAAATATTTTAATGATATTTTTGTTATAAAAAACTTTGTAATTGTATTTTAAAAACAAAAATTTATTTTGACGGTATTTTAAAGAATTTGTCATTTCCAAATCCTATGTAAAATTGTGGGTCGCTTCTATCTCACGCAAACGCTTTTTTTTCTTTCTTTGAGAAACGCGTCGGTCTGCTTTTATCACGTTTTGTGATGTATATCGTTGTTCTGTTCCTTTTTTATATATATAATCCACATTTATATTGTCCATTATAAGATGTCTTAAAGCGACCCCAAACTTTATATTGACGCTAAACGAATCTCTTTTAAAAGATATTCTATAAATTCTCTCAAATCCCTAACTTCTTCCCCCTTACAATCTCTCACATAATTTTCTCGAGAAAATATATTAAGATAATCAAAAAGAGGAAAGTTATATTTTCCCTTCTTATATCCAATCGAAAATCATGAGTACTGAAATATAATCATGAGTTATGATGTGGAATAAATTTTTAATTTTTAAAATTTTTATATTTGGGTTTGAATTCGTTGGATCCGAAAAATAATTTATGGAATTCGCCAAAAAAATTCAAATATATAAGGGTTAATTCGCAATAAAAAATAAAAAAAATTTAAAATCTCTATCGTGGCGACACATAAGCGTTTTGTCTACTCTTTTAATAGTCTTTTAATAGTATAACTAGGATTTGACCCGCGTTGTGCTCGGGGTTAATATTTATTTTATTGTTAAATTAAACTAAATTTTTAAAAACTTAGTCTTATACACTAATATAAACAATTTATAACATATAATGAAGTGTTTATATTATTTTAGTTATAATTATTTAAACATAAAAATTGGTAGCAAATAATTAGTATTTTAAATGTTATCTAAATTTTTGTATAAAATATAATTTAACCTAATTTAACCCATTTAGTTTAATTGTTTTTATTATATAAATATATTTATACTTTTTATGTATTATATAACTCGTGTTTACGTTATATTTGATAAAAATATATTTTGCTTACCAAAATAATAACAACCAAATATTATTAATGAATATTTTAAATGTGGTATTATTCAAATTATTTCTTTATATAGATACTAATTCATTTTATATGCGATATTATTCAAATTATTTCTTTATATATACTATTTCAATTCAATTTTTCATTGAGTTTTAAATTTGGGTTTGATAATTACAAAAATAAATATTTGTAAAATAGCATATTAGGGGAGAATCGATCACCAAACCTCATTACCATGTAAAGATATCTCAAAATATTATATCAAAGTCACTTTTTGATTTTGATTCTCATCATCAATATTTATAATATAATTAAATTAAATTTTATTTATTGTTTTGACCAAATTACCTTTAATGAATTTTGTTGGATTATTCTAAATTCCAATGACATTTTATGTAATTATTTTACACTTTCAAAATTATTTTTAAAAATGTACTTCTAAAATGTTAATATAGAGATATAAGATTTTAGAAAGTTTATGCCCATTATAAGTATGGAAAAACGGCCGATTTGTACATCAACTAAGACCATCGTGCGGATTTCGATATGAACTATTCGATCATGCCAATTTATACCTAAATTATAGTTAATTTTAAATTTCCTACACGGACATCTAAAATGTGGCTAATTTATGCTTTTTGTTTAACACTGTTAATTGAAACGTTAACCCATGCCACGTAAGACTCCACGTGGTTGACTAACACGATGGAGTTTTGAGGTTTGGTCTATTGGGCGTGGTTTTGTCTTCGTCACTTAAGTTTTAAAACAAAAATCAAATTGGGGCTAGGGTTCTTAAGAATCTAAGATTTTGACAAAAATCACGCCCAATACACCAAACCTCAAAACCCCATCCTTTTAGTCAACCACGTGGAGTCTTACGTGGCATGGGTTAACGTTTCAATTAACGATGTTAAACAAAAAGCACAAATTAGCCACATTTTAGATGTTCATGTAGGAAATTCAAAATTAACTATAATTTAGGTATAAATTGGCATGATTGAATAGTTCATGTCGAAATCCACACGATGGTATTAGTTGATGTACAAATAAAAAAAAAAAAAAATTATAAATGAAACATCAAAGCCCATTATGAGTATTAGGCCCATATTTACGATGTGATAAGAATAGCCTCTACTCTGATTTTCTCAGAGATCACACACAAGAAAAAGGAAAAAAAAGCTTCAAACAAGGAAGAGCAAAAATGCGTTTAATTTACTCTTTTTTCTTAATCATCTCTTCTCTCCTTTTACTACAAAAAGGTTCTGTAACATTTCTATTAACTATACATACACTATTTCAATTTTCCTTCTTTTCACAAATTTATCACTCACAGATCTGTTATTACAGGTTTCGCGAAGAAGACAGGAGACGTGTCTGAGCTTCAGATCGGAGTCAAGGTAAATATTTTGTTATTACACCACACGGATCTGAACATAAGAATAAGTCATTGTAATGTTTCTTTCAAGTTTTTGATTTATTGTTATTATTATTATGTAGTTTAAGCCAAAAACATGTGAAGTTAAAGCACACAAAGGAGATATGATCAAAGTGCATTACAGGGTAAAATCTTTTGAATTTGATCAGATCTACCACTAAAAAGTTTGAATCTATTGTGGATTAATGTATAAAACTTTGATTGTGGTATTTAGGGAAAACTTACGGATGGGACCGTGTTTGATTCGAGTTTTGAAAGAGGAGATCCGTTCGAGTTTGAATTAGGAAGTGGTCAAGTTATCAAAGGTTTGTTGTTGTTGTTGTGGCATTTTTGTCTCTTACCCGCTTTTCGATTTTGAGTATGTCTCATATTAATGGTATTTTTGGATTTTTTTTTATGGTGATAGGATGGGATCAAGGTTTGTTAGGAGCGTGTGTAGGCGAAAAGCGTAAGTTAAAGATACCTTCGAAACTTGGATATGGTGAACAAGGATCTCCTCCTACGATTCCCGGTATGTCGTAGAATAAGATTAATGTCTAATTATATTATGTTTATTGTTTATATATTTGTGATTTGCATATAGTATTAGAGTTTAGGAAACCTTTATACTATGTAAATGTATATACTCTAAACCTTATGATCATGAGAGATAATATCATTGTTCATACACACACATGTATTCTTCTCTCATCACAATTTTTAATAGTATTTTGTTTGTTTGAGAGTCGCTTAGTGGTCAATCGCTATGTTGTTCGTTTTGATGTCATTAGCGAGACAGTCGCGATATTGTATAAAATTAAAAAAAATTAAGTATTTAAGTTTCATATAATTAAACTAGTTTTATTTGATTAATTTAAAATCAAATTAATTTTTTTGTTTTATTTTAAAATGTATTTAGTTTTAGCTATTTGTATTTTACGATCGTTGTTGTTGTTGTTCATTTGTGAGTCGCTAGCGACTAAAACTTTTTGTCACTAGACAATTGCGACATTGCCTTTATAACTTATTTAAGTGTTGCAAAAATTCAGGTGGCGCGACACTGATATTTGACACAGAGCTTATTGCGGTGAATGAAAAACCAACAAGCTTAAGAGGAGAAGAAGACGACGGAGGAGATGAAGAAGAAGATGGAGAAGAGGGAGAAGTTGGAGGTGGTTTTGGAGATGATGAGCTATGAAACGAAGAAAAGGTCTATCTATGAGCGTTTTCGACTTTTTTTTCTTTCGAACTTTTAATTTAGTTTGGCTTTTTAGGCATAAAGACTGGCTAAGGATGGTTTGTGACAGACGTTTAAACAAATAATTTTAAGCTACAACTTTCTGTTGGTTTTTACCTTTGGAGTTTGGGGTAATGAAACAACAGAGAAATTTTTTTTATAATAATACACCAATTTAATTATCAGTAGTTTTTAATACATTAATAAGTATTGGTTGCTCAAAATATAATAGATTTTATTTAAAATTACAAACTATTTAATTATTTTGTTTTAAAACACAAATTCAAATGGTCTAGTGTAGTTAACTAATTTGTATAGATTCAATACCCTACATATTGTACAACCTAATTGCGCACTTAGAATACCTTCATTGGTAAAATATTAGAGCATGTGCATTGGTGTTTCTTAAAGAGATCTTAGCAGGTGGGACCCGTTAAATAGTTAAGATTTGGATCTTATATTTCCTATTTAAGATCCGGATCTTAACTATTTAGTGGGCCCTTTGGATACGTGGCGAACTATGATTGATGCGTTTTTAATTATTTTATTTTTGTTTTATTTTAAATTAACTGTTCATGGGTCACAATGAATAGTTAAGAAATTTTGAGGGTTTCTCTGTTGGACATGGTCTTATATTTTATTCTAAAATATTTTGTGAGTATCGTAGCAACATTGTCGCCTCCATTGATAGTTAGATACCTATATTATTATGAATTTGTTATATTTTAAAATAAACAAAACTATTTTTTAATCGCACATATACATCTTTAAAACATCAAATTCAATTCATAAAATCTAATAGTTTTTAGAAAATATATTATATAATTGTATCAATAAAAAGTTAATAATAAACATATTATTAAGTTTTAAAGACAAATTGAAATAATATTAATATATAATTGGAAGTTATAAATTAATATAGCTTTATATATAAATAATTTCATTTTATGTTTCACAAAATGTAAAAAATGTAAAAGTATAAATATCTATATTTTAGTTAATAATTTAAGGTTTAAATTTTTAATTATTATAAAAAATTTAATCAATCACAAAGAGACATGTCTCAAGATCAAGAGAGGGTTCTTTTGGGTATCTTAGCAAATATACTTTGTGGCACATCTTTATAGATTTTAAAATTAAATTAATAATTTATGAATTTTATATATTATTTTAGTAGGAGTTTCCGAACAAAAACTTTCCATTAGAGATGGTCTTATAGTCGTGATCGTTTATGAAATATTAGGAGGATACCACACAAATTTTACATGATTTATCAAATATCAAAAGGTGAAAACCCTATTCGCAATTAAGTCATCATTTGTGTTCAACTTCTTCATTCTTTTTTTTTGTCAACATTTTGACAACAAATGACCGATCCATTAACCAATCATAGACTGTCGTATGCGTTGGGAATCGATCCCTGCTGGGGTGGTGTTATCAACCTCATGTGGACTTATGATTGTCACTAAGCCAAAGTCACTTCCCCACTTCTTTTTTTTCTTTATGTATATTTTTTCTTTTTTTGTCAACATTTGAACCACAACTGGTCGGCCTATTAGTCATTCTTACACTGTCGTAGGCGCTGAGAATCGATCATGGATGAGAAAGTGTTACCTGTCTCACGTGGACTTATGAATGCCACTAGACCATGGTCACTTCCCCTTTATGTATACTTTTAATTACTACGTTATAACGCCTTCTCTTTTCCTAATTTAAAAGTAAAGTACGAGTCTTTTCTTTAATGACATTTGATTGCTATAATTCCATAACTTTTGCCTTTATTTTCTTTTAACATCCATTTCCTCTTTATTTTCTTTTTCCTTTATGTAAAGATAAAATAAAGTCGACAAAATTTTATTGGGAAATTAATAGTTTGTTTATAACCTATGATGAAAAACATGGCCTTCATAATTACCTTAGAGTCATGCCCAACATTTCATGTCCTGTTCAGTTGTTACGCTTATATAAACACAAATTTTTGTGAATGGCATACTATGGATAAGTTATTAAAAATATTGGGAGAAAAATGTAAAAGAAAATTTTAGCTGTGGAGAAAAGAAAGCTAAAAAGGATTGAGTTTATGGTAGATTTCGAAATATAAAATGAAAAGAAATGGAAAAGGTTTAGATTTTGAAATATAAAATGAAAAGAAATGGAAAAGGTTTAAATTCATGACATATCCAATTATATACTTTATGTAGTATATAGTCTATCCAAATCCAAAAGTTACTTTACCAAAATGTACAAAAATTTGAAATAACACTAGAACTTGGCAAAATATTAAAGAAGTTGCAATACAAGTCTCACTTTTATAATAGTAATTCAAGCAAGAGAAATTCACAAAACTATACCTTTTAAACTTTTCTTTACAAAACTACATATAATTCAATATTTACACCTTTTCAATATTTAAAATGATTGATTTACCTTTTTAAAAATTACCAAAATTAAAAAGGAGAATTACAAAACTACACCATTTGAATTACATGTCACAAAATTACACAATTTCAAAATTACTTCACAAAACTACACCTAAACACTCAAAATTAAATTCAAATAAAACCTACCCACACAATCCTACCCCTTAATACTATACCCTAAACACTAATTAGCGAACCCAAATGAAAATATTTTAATTTTGGTATTTTTTAAAGGGTAAATCAAGATTTTAAAATTTTAAAAATGTGTAATTATGTGAAAAATTTGAATTAGGTATAGTTTTGTAAAGGAAGAGAATAAAAAGTGTAGTTTTGTGAATTCCTCAAATTAAAATCTTTTTATTTGGGTTCGCTAATTAGTGTTTAAAGTATAATATTAAAGGGGTAAAATTATGTGGATAAAATTTATTTGAATTTGATTTTGAATGTTAAAGTATATTTTTGAATAATGACTTTAAAATTGTATAGTTTTATGAAATGCAATTTAAAAGTGAGAAGTAATTTTGTAATTGTCAATACAATATGAATCGCTTTTCCCAAAGCTATGTATTTTTTAATTCATTTCCTTTTTCCTAGGCGTAAATAAATATAAAACATACATAATTTCACATGCATAAATCTTTCCAATATATAATAAGAGGAAGAGGGAAAAAAAAGTGTTGTCTGACTCAAATATCTCATGCTTGTGGCAAGAAACATCTTGAAATGCACCCAAACCCACCTCCCCTTACCTGCAATTTTCAATTTAATTAATTTTTTAGTTTTTGTAGTAAAAATTTCAAGTATAAAATAAATTTTGGTTTTAGGCAGGGATAAATTAGAAGATAAGATTAAGGAAAAACAGTTTGTTGACATTCTAGGATTAACATTTAACAAAAAAAGGTCGTTTAGACTATCTGGAAAAAATGAAATAAATGAATAATTACAGTTTTTATTACTTTTTAATAAATTAAATTTTTATAAAATTTTGATGATAAAAAGCTAAGGAATTTTCCATGAGGAATTCACAAAACTACACTATTTCATCCATTTCTTTATAAAATTCTACCTAATTCAAATTTTTTCATATTTACACATTTACAAAATTTTAAAAGCTTGATTTACCTTTTAAAAAATTCCAAAATTAATTTTTTCATTTGGGTTCGCTTATTAGTGTTTATGGTATAGTATTAAAAGGGTAAAATTGTGTGGATATATTTTATTTGGATTTAATTTTGATTGTTTATGTGTAGTTTTGTGAAATGTAATTCAAATGTTGTAGTTTTGTAATTCTCTCATTTTCATACCCTTTTGGATTTAATGGAGAGAAGGTGTGGGGACTATTTGTACAAATCTTCGTCAACTGGTTTTGCCGCCGTTATCCTCCGCCTCACTGTCTTCGTGTTAGACTCACGCGCCTCCGTCTTAATGTTTTGTTTCTCTTCCTTGACGCCCACTCGCTTAGCCGCTTTTAGCTCCTGGCCAACCTTTGCCTGAATTAAAATACATTTTGATTGAACATAAAAAATAAAATTAAAAATTAAAGTTCAAACAAAAAAGATTTTCGTTCAAAAATACCATTAAAAGTTTTTTATGTAAAAAAACCACTATTTCAAAAAAATAATACTATTTTTGCAAATACCACAAATACAAAAAATAATTTTAACATTTTTGAAGGTGATAGAATTTAGTTTTGAATGTTAAGAGTTAAATTTCAAAAGTTATAAACTAATGTAAGTATTATGGTATTTTTGAAAACAAACGAATAATTCTTGATTTAATGCTATATATATACGAGAATTACCCTAAAAAAATCATTGTGTGAAATAGACAACTAAGATTAAACAAGGGCAACTTTTATGAATAACGATAAAAAAGTTTTCTTAACACAATTAGCATGTATTTTCGAAAGTTATACAAATACTATTAAATAATTTTTTCTCATATATACCAGAAATCTTAAATTTTCAAAATTACACGCAATCCTTTCAAAACTATATCCAAAACCTTCAAAACTATACTCTAAACACTATATAGCGATCAAAACTATACTCTAAACACTATATAGAAAACCCAAACAAAAAAGTTTAAAATCTAAAAGTGTTAAAACTCATTTTTTGTATTTGTGGTATTTTGTAAACTATTATTTTTTTGGTATTTTTGATATAAAAAACATTGTAATGATATTTTTGTTATAAAACACTTTGTAATAGTATTTATTTGGAAGGTATTTTAAGGAATTTCTCTTAAATTAAATACCGGACGGCGGCGAGGGAGGAGGATAACCGCCGGAGCTACAAGATGGTGATCGTCGTAGAGATCTCCGGCGATGTATAAATCATGATCTTGAGGAGGATAAGAAGCGTAGTGATGATTGAGAAAACCTTGAGGATTGAGATGTTGTTGTGTCGTTGCTGTGTCAAAACACTCAGTGAATGAAACGGCGTCGTTCCAATCCCATCCACCAAATGCCGGCACGTGTCCTCTTCTGTTGTTGTAGTAATGATCTACTCCATATTCCTAATATTTTTAAATTAAATCAAAAACTAATAACTGAACAAGAAGAAGAAAAAGAAGGTGGAGAAAGAAAGCTTACATAGTCCATTGTTGGTAGTGGTAAAGAATGTGTTGTGTATGATTTTGGATTTGATGTGTGGTTTAATATAAGTATAACTAAAATTGGGGAGAAGAGAGAGACAGAGATATTAAATGGCCAAATGGGTTTGTTACTCAACACAGTGAGACAAAGTTGTCATAAAGTCTACTGGTAGGAGAGAGAGTAGGAAGACTGTCTGTGTGTGTCTGAGAGGAGAGAGGGTAAGTGAAGAAAGTAAAGTTGGGGTTAACCTTTAAAAAAAATACATGTATACATTATTTTGTCTATCTTTACCATAGAAAATCTCATAACCATTAAAGTGATTCACATTTTCACTTTAAACCTCGAAGTTATTGCGCTTCCAACTTAATATTTTAACTAGACACCGATCCGCACCTAAAAATTATACATAAACTAAAATATTAAGTAAACTAAAATAAACTAAAATTGATTTTAGTCTCATAAAAATTATTATTCGTGATTTCAAATTCGATATGTGATTTTTAATGACCCGTTACAAAAATTAAAATATGTGTAGATCATAATTGTTATTCATATTTGATGTTAAATATTTAAAATCTACCATTATACCTAGATTCAATTCTGAAATTAATTCGTAACAAAATATTTTACTTTATTAATAAATTATTCTGTAATTATTTTTTTGATATTATTATTCGATTTAATATTTTAACTTTTTAAAAATTTCAAATGTTTATTTTTTATTTTGATATTAATAATATTTTCCTTTCCTTTTTTGAATATTTTGGTGTTTTTTTTTGTTTCCTATTTTAATGTTGAAATTAATATGTTTTATTTTTTTATATTTAAACATAATCATAGTTTATATTAAGTGGCAATATTGTAAATATAATTTTTGTTTTGTCCTTTTTACACAAATATTTATCTTTTAATAGTTAAGATGTGACATTTTTATTAATTTAAACTTTTAATTGTATTTGAAATGTTGATGTGATAATAAAAAAAAATTATTTTAATCAAAACTTGTTTAAAATTATTTTTTTACCACTTATTTAATTTAGCAAACTAAACTAACTTTTTAAAAATCTAAGAAAAAACAGAAAAACTAAAAAATAACTAAAGAAAACAAGCATAATTATTTAAAATTATTTTTATACCAAAAAGTTAGTAAATTACAAAAAAGTAGAATGTTTTTCATAAAACTAAAAAAATGAAAATACAATTAAATAAAAAGTCAAAAAATTGAAATTTTGATTTTAAATATTCATTAAAACATAGAACCAAAATTCTAGTTATTAAAAAGAATAATTATGGACACTTCATCATTTATTCTCTACAAAATATAGAAACATATTCATTAAAGAGTTTGAAAAATATATCCTTCATTCTTTTTTTCTACATACTCATATGTAAATATTTGTGGACCCTTATATTAGTATCATTTGATGAACATGCTCTTATAAGTTTGAGGTTTAAAGTAGAAACGAAAATCACTTTGATGGTTTTTATGGGGGTTTCCCTAAGTAAAAGTTTGGAGAATTACAAAACTACATCATTTGAATTACATTTCACAAAATTACACTATTTCAAAATAACTCCATAAAAGTACACCTAAACACTAAAAATTAAATCCAAATAAACTCTACCCACACAATCCTACCCCCCTTAATACTATACTCTAAACACTAATTAGCGAACCCAAATGAAAAAATTTTAATTTTGATAATTTTTTAAAGGGTAAATCAAACTTTTAAAATTTTGAAAGGGTATAATATATGTGAAAAAATTGAATTAGGTAGAGTTTTGTAAAGGAAAGGAAGAAAGAGTGTAGTTTTGTGAATTAGTTTATATTTTTAGTTTTTTTCTTTTAGAAATTGTTTTGGTTTTAGACTTTGGTTTTACAAGAGGTTAGAAGGAAAAAGAATAGATTTCTCGTGTGTTTTGCCAATTGTCAATCGAAACACATAGTTATTGTAACGACTTTGATCCGGATGTCCGTTACCTTTGAGAGTTTAACCCTTCATTAATGTGATATTGTTCGTTTTTGGTCTGTAAGACCCGCACGATTTTGTTTTTGGTTTCCATCACAAGATGTCTCGCATTAAATTGGAGTTAGAATCTCCATTATATATTTGATTTTCATTTTTTAAATATCCGATGTGGGACGAATGTTACCATTACTTTTTTCCGACCTACAATTTAACAAGAAAGATCCGTAGTACAAGATACTCAGATAATTGAGACCAAATACTTGAGTTACTAGTTGATTACTCGCAAGAATACATCGAGTTATGGTTTGTTTGCTATGTTTTTCAATAAAAAATGTACAATCATGCCAAACTAGTTAAGAGTTTGATCCAAACTATAGATAAGCATAATCTGGATCAATTATTTTTAATACGAGCTAAAAATATAATAGCTAGATCGAGGAATGAAAGTGCTGGTCGATTCGAGATAGATTCAAATGTGTAAATCAAATTTAGAAACATAATTTCTTCTATTCAAACTTTTATATTAAAGTTGCATTTAGTTGTAAAAACGTTTTCATTTTACTAATTTTACATTTGATTCAAAAGAAAAAAAATAGATTTGTAATTTTTTTGATAAAAAATGATTTATTTTTGTATGGTTGACAAAATAAAGAGCTAAACATACTTTCTGATATCAAAATAAGTGTTGTTTAAAGATTTTTATGCATATTAGTAAAACATATCTAATATATAAATTTAGAGTTTACAAAAAATTGTACAAATTTAAAAGTTAAATAAAATATTCACATTCTATTAAATTATTTAAAGTTTATTTTTTCCAAAATATGTCAAAAATAAATTTATTTCCCGCTTAGTACAAATATATAATATAAAAAAATATTTGAAACTATACTTCAACTTTAACTAATTGAGAGACGTATTAAAAGTTAGTTATTCTTAAAAGTTATGCACCAATTAATTGACCGAATTTAATGGCCAACTAATTAGTCTTGACTTATACTTTTCATTTATTATGGCTTCAGCAATTTACTGTTTCTTTAAATATATTCCTCATTTTCCTCTGGAGCAAATAACATTAATGTGACTTTTATCGGAATATCCTATTTGAAAAACTTTTTATTGGTAAATTTTTAAAAAGTGAAAAATGTAGAGACAAAAGAGTTAAGAAAGGAGCTTTAGGAAGAAGGGGGCCACAATTATGAAACTTTGTGCTTTGTGCAGTGTGCAAAACAACCGTTACCACAATTTCAAGCAAACCCCATTTATTATCTTTTGTCAATTTCTTACACTTTTTTTACTTATAAAAATCCATCTTTACGAAAATTATTATTTATGTTTTAGCAGAGGACAGGTTGTGTTAGGTCAAAATTACTGAAACTGTTAATAAATTAAATTGCAACTGCCCATTGCAGCCTTTGAAATTGAGAAGGCAGTTAAAAAACATAAATCAACGGAATAACATATTCACTTATACGAGTGGGGGAACAACACATGGGACATGGATTAGGCATGTCAATTAAGGCTAAAATCCGTGGGCCGGCCCGACCCGACCCTATAAAATATCGGGTTCGAGATTTCATATTTAAGCCCGAAAAAATTGGGTTTTTCGGGTTTAGACCGTTCGGGTAAAGGGTTTTTCGGGCTTAGCCCGATCGGATTTCGGGCTAACCCGAAAAGCCCAAAAATAAATAAGATAATATTTTTATATACTTTATATAATTTGTAAACCTAATCTTGTATAAAAGTCGTCTTTGGCCTAGACATGTTGAAGCATTGATTCGCACTCGCACTTGTTTGATGAATTTACATTTAGTGATCCATGTTACAATATCATTCATATATATTTAATATGTTTTAAATTATTATCTATCGAATTTTTAATTTTATATGATTTATTTAGGATAAAATTTGATATTTATTTTGTTTGTAGCTCTTGATGGTGAGGAAGATCTAGATGACGTCGAAGAAGATCTGAATTTGCGCTCTAACAGTACTACTGCCTAGATTTAAAGTGTTTTGTTTTTAATTTTGCTTGTTACTATCTAGATTTCAAGTGTTTCTCTCTCAAACTTTTTCTTTGTTTTTTATTAATCATTTGATAACAAAAACATATGATCGATTTTATTTTCAGTTTTTATTTTTAAACTAGTTGGGTATTATTTTTTATTCATATTTATCACAATGTTAATGCGTAAAAAATTAATTTTATTGTTTAAAATATAATTAAATTATGATAATATTGTTAAGACGAAAATTCTAAAATATATGAAAAAGCCCGAAAAGCCCGAAGCGGGCCGAGTCGGGCTTTGAAATATAAGCCCGAAAAATATTCGGACCGGGTCGAGTCGGGCTCAAATATATACGGGTTCGGATCGGGCCGGGTCGGGCCGGGTCGGGTTATCCCTATTAAAACCCCTAACATGGATTGATACATACAAAGGAAAATTTAATGTTACATAAAAAAATACCAATATATCAAGTCACATAAATCACCATATAAGAAAATGTTTTTAAGTTATTATTTAAATAACATAAACACTAATCCAATGGTAACCCATATTTTAAATTTAAGAAAATATTGTTAAATATTTAATATCATAGTCTTAATTTTATTACGATAAATATCTTTAAATTATGAACTTTTGAAGGTTTGAAGTAGAAGTGGGATTTGACAAAAAAAAAGAAGAAGTAGAAGTGGGTACCCCTCTAATTTTCTAAAATTTGTGAAAATACTTTTAAAATACGATAATATAATAGAAATTAATAAAATGAATAAAATATTAAAGTTATTTAAATAATATAACTAAATAAAAATTTAAATTTCTATTTTAACAATTTTTTTGATTTGTTTTCCTATTTTTTTATTAAAATATCAAATATTCAGATTTTTAATGTATAAAACCTAATTGGTATATGGTATCCTATCAACAGTTACATATGCATATAACTTGGTGTAGATATGATATCCATTTATTGTAACTCCTCATATATGAAAAATCTATTTTTTCTGTAAACTCAACAAGAAATAAAACTGATGTAATAAAAAAAAAACAAGAAATAAAACATCTTATACATGTGTGGTCATAAAAACAACTATAATTAAAATATATTCTTAAATCATTTACTTTGGGAGCTTGGGAGGGCTAGGTTTCAAAGACCTAGAATGTTTCAACCAAGCTCTTTTAGCTAAACAGGCATGGAGGATCCAACAATTCCCAAACAGTCTTTTCTCACGGTTTCTTAAGAGCAGGTACTTTTCAGCATCTGAGTTCTTTCAGGCAGGTCTAGAAGCTAGACCCTCCTTTGCTTGGAGAAGCATTCTTCATGGTAGAACTCTTCTTAGGCAGGGGCTGAAGCCAGGTATAGGTAATGGACGTTCCATAAGCTTATGGACTGATAAGTGGATACATGATGGATCCTTAAGAGCTCCTTGGATCAAGTCTTTATTTGATATGGAGCTTAAGGTATCTCACTTGATTGATCCTCATACAGGAGATTGGAACATACAAGTTGTAGAGGACTTGTTGGTGTCAGGTGATGTTCAAATTCTGAAAAACAACAGACCAATTCCAAATCAAGTTGACTTTTGGATTTGGTTGCATACTACAAGTGGAGAATACTCTGTTAAGACGGGCTATACTTTAGCCAAAGAGAGTAAGGCTTCAGTACTTGTCTTGGAAGCTAGTGCCTTACCTTCTAGGAATTGCCTTAAAGAGAAAGTATGGTCCCTCAATACTTCTCTTAAGCTTAAACATTTCCTATGGAAGGTGCTAAGTGGGGCAATATCAGTTGATGACAATTTGTCAGCTAGAGGTCTTAAAACGGATGGAAGGTGCCAAGTATGTGGTCTAGTGGGAGAATCAATAAACCATGTTCTGTTCACATGTTCACTATCTAGGCAAGTATGGGCTCTCTCAAATATCCCTCAGCCGAGTATTGGGTTTGATAAAGTCTCCATTCACGCTAATTTCTACTACTTGTGTTCGATAGAGAACTCTACAAGAGTCTCTTCCGAGGAGTGGAGAAGTTTTCCTTGGTTACTTTGGTTCATTTGGAAGAACAGGAACTCCCTTCTCTTTGATGGATTCCTGTTTGAGTCAATGTCAATTAAGGAGAAGAGTAAGGTTGAAAGTTCTCTATGGTTTGAGGCACAAAGCTAATGTTCGGTCTCGAAACTATTTATCTACTTGTAGGAACCGTGAAAGGAAAACCGGAAGCCGCCGTGGCAATCTTGGGTTAAATGCAATGTTGGCTCATCTTGGTCAAAGACTACAAAGTTAGGTGGTGGTTCTTGGGTGGTTAGAGACTTCAAAGGAAAAGTTCTGATTCATGGTAGACATGCCTTCACCAATTCGCCTAGCTTGAAAGAGGTACAATTCAAGTGTATTCTTTGGGCAATTGAAAGTATGGTAAGTCTCAAGTTTAGCAAGGTTATGTTTGCTCTTCAAAGTCATGATCTAGTGGGAGCAATCTCTCGGCCTCAAGCATGGCCATCCTTCAAAGCTGAAAGTTCACAATTGGTGGAGATCCTGAGAGCCATCCCTCAGTGGAAGTTTGATTACGAACATGCTGATTCTAATAGAGGAGCCTCTCTTATAGCAAAAAGTGTCACCTCAGACAATAGGTTTCAGCCGTATGTGGCTTCGAAACATCCCTATTGGTTGTCTGGTCTTTTTGAAGCTGAGATGTCTCTATCCCGTCCTCATTTTTAGACTTTTTCTTTGGCTTTGTTTTAGCTTAGTGTTGAACTGTAGGTTCATGTTGCTAAGTTGCTACCGGAGCATTGCTCGGTCTGCAATTTGTGCATCATTTCTGTAACCTTGAACTATTTCTTATATTTAAATTCAGATGACAAAAAAAAAATCATTTACTTTGGATTCAAAGATTGAACTAAACAATATAAAGTAATGTTATTCTTTTTTCAATTAACCACTACAATCTCAAACAAACATTATAAAAGAGACTAAAATCAGAGATTAAAAGTCATTCTTGGTTGAACATTTCAAATTTCACTTTTTCAATCAAACTTCTACATCTAATAAATGAAATGAAGGCATGACTTGATTGTATCACAAATCTAATCATATCGTATATTGGTCTTGTCCGATTACGATCCAAAAACGTGGTAACACGCAAAAAGTATATAAATCTTAGATCTGCGGTTTTGAATCGTAATCGCACAAGATTCAAATTATAATCGGGTTTATTTGAACACAATTAATTACTATATTAATTGCAATTTTGGCCAAATGTGGAATTAGTTAGATTTTAATGAGTTCGGGTGGACAATCATAAAATTTGTAAGTCCAGAGGTTTAGATGTAGAGGGTAAGAGTTCAATGGGATTCAGTGTGGGTAGCTACTCTTCAGGGTAAAAAAATTGTCGACCCTAATATAAACCATATTTTTCCATTAATTATTTCACAATTATCTTCTTAACAAGACTTGATTTCGGTAAATAGATCACTCTTTAATTATGACAAGGGCTTGAAATTAAAGACTCTTTTCAAAAATTTAATTTCTTATGCATCACAATAATAAACACAAAACGAATATCAATAATGGAAAGAAAATAAAAGGTAGATAACTTATAAAAAATCGCTAATAGTATATTTATTGTGATCGAGATTATTGCAATTTCATTGGATAGAAAACAAAGACATGCATAATGATGATGTACAAATATCTTTTACCTATAAACATATACCATATATTAGGGGTGAACCGAATCCAGATATCCGTGTTTTAGAATATTCGGATCGCATCTGTCCAAATTCATATAAAATGACCCGGATTCATATCCATTACTACAGATATTCGGTCATCGAAAATCCGTTGACTTTTGTAGGATATCCGAATCCATTTTTTGAATATTTTTATAAATATATTTTGTTAATATACTGGTTATTATTGGTTGATATACTTTTATTTTTTAAATTAATTAAAAGATTTAAATCCGATACAAAAATGAATGGAGTTCAACTAAAAAATTGAAAATAGAACGTTATACAAAATTAAAAATTCTCTTGGATTGTCAATGGTAAGAAAGTTTCAAGATAATAGATGAAGTTCCCCGATAATGACTATTTCACGACAAAAAAATTACACTTTCAAATTAGATGTAATTTAGTAACTAAAATATAGTATAAATTTTATAATAGAAAAAATTAATCAAATTATAAATATTATTATATTAAACCATAAACATAATTATCCCTTTCTACGTAAAATTCTACTTCTTTCGTTCCAATATACATGTTGTTTTTAGGAGTTTTCACGCATATTAAGGGGTAATAAATTGTTTGTAGTGCAATATAAAAACATTAAAAATAAATACATATATTCAATTTCAACCAATATAATAAATGTTTCCAAAATATAATTGGTTAAAAAACATTAAATCTTATATATAAAAGTTGAAGGGAGCTCTCCAATGATTGACACATCATCATTTAAATTTATTACTAATTTATTTATGGGAGAATTACAAAACTACACCATTTGAATTACATTTCACAAAACTACACCATTTCCAAAATACTTCACAAAACTATACCTAAATACTCAAAATTAAATCTAAATAAACCCTACCCACACAACCCTACCCCCTTAATACTATACCCTAAACACTAATTAGCGAACCCAAATGAAATTTTTTTAATTTTGGTAATTTTGAAAAGGGTAAATCAAGTTTTTAAAATTTTGAAAGGGTGTAAATATGTGAAAAAATTAAATTAGTTGTAGTTTTGTGAAAGAGGGGTTGAAAGGGTGTAGTTTTGTGAATTCCTCAAAAATTTATTAAATTCATTAATTTTCAAAAACTTATGTCACAATTTAATTACTAATTCATAAAACATATTAAATTTCAACTTAATATTTAAAAATATTATTATATTACAATATCAAATGCATAAAAATTATTAATACATAAAAGTTTTTAAATATATGTTTTTTTTTAAAAATTTATAGGGCTTTGAATAAATAAAATTATTTTAAACCCCTATATCTAAAACAACATCACATAAGTAAATTATTTTAAACCCCTATATCACACAATTTAAGACACTAAATAAACAAATAATATGAAACATATATTAGGACACTCATTTAGGCAAATATATGAAAAATACATCAATATAAGTAAATAGTATCATAATACACAAGAAAAAAACATGTGATACAAAACTAACAAAAAAATAAAAAACTAAAGAATATACAAACTATTTAATATTAGTGAAAATATATCAAAACAGAAAATTCAGAAAATAAAAATTAATGTAACATTATAGAACAAAACTTGGGTTCACCCCTAGGTGAACCCTTTCCTTCACCTTATTTTTTAAGCCAATCAAATAATACCTCTTAATATTACATTTAAACACTTATTTATAATTAAACTAATTAAGAAAATAATTAATGATCTTTGTTACGTACACCATCAACGCGAATTATAAAAGACGAATGATATATATAAAGTTAAAGTTAATAACACTAATTATAAGAAAACAAGCAATTGCCTAACTAGACAAAACAAATAACGTTTCAAACACTAAACCCTAAACCCTAAACCGTGTAACATAAATGCTAAACCCTAAACTCTATACCTTATATCCTATACCCTAAACCCTAAATTCTAAACCCTAAACCCTAAACCCTGTAACATAAACCTATATCCTAAACAATAAACTTTAAACCCTAAACATTAAACAATATACCCTAAACCCTTTCATTTACCTCGTTTAATTTTACATATTCATTTTTTTTAATTTTTAATTAGTTTATAAATATAATAGTAAACAATATAATTTGATTGGTTAAATGAAAAGAGGTGAATGGAAGGGTTCACCTAGGGGTGAACCCAAGTATTTTTCGACATTATATAGGTAGTTAAAAATATAAATTGTGAAAATAAAAATTATTTGAATCATAAAAAATAAATAAAAACAACATGGAATTGTTGTACAAATATTCCTAGTACTAATAAAGTTTGCATCGAAAGTACAAAACAACATTTTTTGTGAAACAAAATTATTCCCCTAAAACAACATGATTTTTGGAACGGAGGGATTATTATTTTCAAAATTTTCTCAATCATGGACCAGATGGAGACATTTATAAACATAATTGTACATTTAATATATAAAGTGAAGGCATGATTTGTTTATATCACAAATCTTATCTAATCATATCATATATATACTAGTATTATGCCCGGAAACCACTTAAGTTGATATCATCTCATCACTACTATCTAGTTGATTATTTTCTATTTTTTCAAAATTACTATAAATTGATAGAGTTTGAATTATGTACACAATTAAATCTTATTATGATATACACAAAACTAACTAAACAATTATGCTTTTTTAGAAATCATTTATATTGTTTTGTAAAGACCTCCAAACTTTAATTAACATATTTGGTTTGAGTTACATGATAAAAGATGAAAAAGATAAAATCACCTTAGTCTAATAACCAAAAATTATGAGTATGTGCATACTATTTAATTGGAAGGTTTTAGTATTGGTTATTATATTTAAAAATTAATATATTAAACATTTATATATATGTTTAATGATATAAATCTTTAATAGTATGAGAAACAAATCATAAGTTTTTCGACATTTGAACAACAAAATATTTACAGTAATAATTGATTGAAAATTATTATCTCGAGAAACAATAGACATTTGAACGACATTTATTTTTTCGATGTAGTAAAAACTTTTATTTTAATCTATATAAAACTTATCATATATTAATATTTTTAACTAAGTATAATTTATTCTTCCGATTATTTTACGATTCATTTTTCATAACTTTTAGCAAAATTTAACGATCATTCATAACTAATTTGCAATAGTTTTTTCGTTAAGATAAACCATAGTTTTTATCAACCAGTTTAAAAAAAATATTCAAAATTTAAAATTTGATACTTGATATTTTTGCAAGACATGTGTAATTTCGCAACATATCAAAATATATCAAACATAATTTACGATATATAATCAAATTATATTTTTAATACTAAAACATATATATATATATATATATAGGGAGAATCACAAAACTACACCATTTGAATTACATTTCACAAAACTACACCATTTCCAAAATACTTCACAAAACTACACCTAAACACTCAAAATTAAATCCAAATAAACCCTACCCATACAATCCTACCCCCTTAATACTATACCCTAAACACTAATTAGCGAACCCAAATAAAAATATTTTAATTTTGGTAATTTTTAAAAGGGTAAATCAAGCTTTTGAATTTTTGAAAGGGTGTAAATATGTGAAAACTTTAAATTAGATGTAAGTTTGTGAAGGAGGGATTGAAAGGGTGTAGTTTTGTGAATTCCTCATATATATATATATATATATATATATGTGATTAGTAATTGTATTGTTCAATGTTCATCAATAAATATTACTTCAGTGCAGCTAAATCTAGTGTTTATATTAAATTGACAAAAAATGAATTTGTGTATTGTTTTTGTCAATGAAAAAATTTGTATATTAAGTTTCTTATCGGAAATAACTTGGTGTATTAAAATTGAATTTTCTCTTTACCAAAAAGCGTTAATTAATGTTCACAGTATGCTCGTGCTTTTCCATTATATTCGTTACTAGGAAAAGACCCGCGCGTTACGCCGGACAGTGATATAAAAGTATATCGTTGTACATACAATAACTGATTTTTAAAGGATAAATGTAATTTATTTTAAATTAATTACTCAAATGTTTTGAGAATTTCATTACACTTTTTGTTTCTATTTTTTAATTTTTTTGTTTTTTGTTTTTTTTTGGAAAACTCTTTTTAGCTAACATGTGTATAAAATACATTCTTATCAAATTATAATTATGTAAATATTTATTATTATTATTCTCTGCAAAAGTATAAGTTATTAGTATTGGTTATTATATTTAACAATGTAGGAAACATTTAATATATTAAACATTTTGTAAAATCATAAGCTTTTCGACCTTTGAACCATCATAAACTTTGTCATAAAAAAACCCATCATAAACTTTTCGACTTTTGAACAACAACATTTTCACGAAAAAATTGAATTAGTTAACATTTCAAGAAACAATAAAATACCTTCAAAAGAGAAAATTATCAACCTCTAAACACTTTTTAAAAAATTTAAAGAGAAAATACTATACTAACATAATTTTTATAACACATGAACTAATTAATATTCGTAAAATAAAATATTTAAATTATTTATTTGCATAATACTAATACAAGAATTAGAAAATAACATGTATTTACGAAGAACAAACCTTTTTTTACTTTTTGAAATGCCCTATAGTATAACTTTTTTTTGACGTACCTAAAATCATAAATATTAAATCTTTTTGTATTTTGCTCTCGAGAACACAAATTAAAAAATAGAACAAATAAAGAAAAATTAGAAGAGAACATGTGAATAATTAATTTTCTTTTAGTTTTGTTTCTATGTTTCAAAGTATATCAAAATGAGAAGAATATAATTTTTTTATATAACCCCATTTACATAGGAGTTATGAAGTGGAATAATGAGAATTTAATTTCAATATAATTGTCACCATTATGTCACAATATTGATTACAATTTAATTTTGTTGAATGACTAAATGTAGAAAATATTTTGTTGACTTGATATCTTCAATATAATTAATTTTTTATAATTTTTTGATGATATATGTGTATGTAAGTGCATCATGTTTTTCTTTGACAAAAAAATGCATCATGTTTTTCGATATAATTAATTTCAAATAAGTAAGAAAGTTATGATATATGTGAGTTTAAGTTCATGATGTTTATGAAAAAGATAGATATATAGATTGTTAAATAAATATTGGTTTAGAGTTATTAAAATATGTGTATCACAAAATGATGCATATATATATTTAAGTATTACAACTATTTAAATATAATATTAGTTAAATCGAGAATGTCAAGTTGGTAGAACTTGATAAACAAAATTCATGTTTTAATAAAATTGATACTTATCAAATCCGAAATATATGGTTTGTTAAAAAAATATTGTTTTAGAGCTATAGAAAAATTATAACATAAAATATGATGCTTTCATATTAAATATGACAATTAAATAAATATAATAAAATAATTCTTGTTTGAAGAGATGGCAAATGTCAATAAAAGAAGAAGACACATGTCAATAAAAGAAGAAGACAAACGGGTTTTGTAAGTAAAATGTTTGGTAATTTAATTAAAAATACAAAACTACTGATACAAGAATTAGCAAGTGGTTCACGGAGGCGAGTAACACTCTTTCCTTAATTCTGAAAACGCCTACGATTTCATAACTTTTTGAATCCTAAAACAAAATTGGAGAATTCTTATGATTCATATAATTCGGAAATCATAAGCTCACGAACTCATTATTCGTGTTGTACTCTCACACAAGGAAGAATAAAAATAAATTTATAGACAAAAAAATATGTGAATAATGGTAAACTAAAGATTATCGATAGTAAAAGAGGAGCAAAACTTTTTGGTTTCACCATGTAGTCCATAACATTACCATTACTCACATTTAACACACAAATTTTTATGTCAAATTTAGTGGTTACACAATTGAGTTATAAAATTTTTGTTTGACCAAAACTTAATTATTTTTATTATAGAATTATTATTTTGTTGGGCCAAAAATTTTTAGCTTATTTTTTTGTTTATTGAACAATAGTAACATTTATTTATTTCTTTTTTATCACGAATAGTTAGTTTTATTTTTAATTTTATTAGAAAATGATGTTGTGCATTGTATCTAAGTTTTATGACTCCAAACCAATATTTATTTAAAATTTCAAATGTATATCAAAATGAAAAAAATGGCTTTCTTATATAGCATCACTATATGTGTTCTCATCTTTTTCAACATTGCTCAAATACTAATTTATTCTCATAAAAATTTAATTGTCACCATTATGTTACAATTTAATTTTGTTGAATTACGATTTATATGAGAAATTTTGTTGAAATTTAAGAAGAACTTTGAGGCATGTGCATACTATTTAGTTGGAAGATTATTAGTATTGGTTATTATATTTAACATTGTAGGAAAAAATTAATATATTATACATTTTATATAAATGTTTAATGATATAAATCTTTAATAGTATGAAAAACAAATCATGAACAAAATATTCCTTCAAAATAGAAGATTATCAACCTCTAAACTCTCTTTTAAAAACTTAAATAGAAAAATACTATAGTAACACAATTTTTACGACATGAACTAATTAATATTTGTAAAATAAAATACTTAAATCTAAAAGTGAAAAATTTGCATGAAGAATTATAAAGAAACATGTATTTACGAAGACTAAAGCATTTTTTCTTAGTTTTTGAAACTCCCCATAGCGTGATGCTTTTTTGACGTACCTAAAATCATAAACATTCGAATCTTTTTGTGTTAGGCTCTCAAGAACACAAACCAAAAATATAACAAATAAAGAAAGATGAAAGAGTCATCCATATTTTTAATTTTTGTTGTTTGCTTGAAGAAAGAAAATGTTAGAGTGAACACTAACCTTTTTGCTTGATTTTATACACATACTCCACTACTCACATATCATTATGGTGGAGGTTACACAATTTTTTTAAAAAACTAATGTCAAATTGAAGATGGAAGTTATTGTTGGTCAATTTGATAAGAAATAAATATCATTTAACCAAAATATATATTTTATCTTGTTTTATTTAATTTTTTTAATAGCATAAATGTAATTAGTATTATGGAGGTTACAAAAATATTCTATTTTTAGAATATAGTGATTGTGAATTTTATTTTGTAACTAAAAGTATTCCAATTTCACATTTATTTTTTGTATAGAAGACACATGTCATTTAACAATTTTTATATATAAAATAAAATCTAAAAATAATATTTTTAAAAATAAAATAATATTTTTAAAATAATATTATTTGAGAAATGTTGGTAAAATAATATTTTTAAAAATAATATTATATGAAAGTACTCTTAATCATTTTATCAAACTAAAATAAAAATAGAAGATTATTTGACATTTATTTTTAATTTTTGAAAGTGGTAAAATATTAGTAATTTTATATATTATTTCAATTATGTGACTAATATGATATAATTAATTGTAAATTTATAATAAAATCTAAAATCAATAATATATGAAACTTATGAGGATAATTAATCTTAAATTAAAATATACATAGAAAATAATTTGGTATTTATTTTTGATTATTGGAAAAAGTAAAATCAATTTTGATTTGAAAATATAATTAAAATGAAATTTTTTTTAATAATCATAAATTAACCATTAAATTTTAAAAAGACACATGTCATAAGAATAAGGAAACACATGTTACCACCAAAAGAAAAGTTAAGAAAAAAATTCAATCATATAGGGCTGACGATCTATTTCCCCACCGTAAGTATCATATAACACCAGATCCACGCAAACTTAATAGTTCGCTTTATTTCCCCCACAAAAATAAAGTTTTAAACTTATTTCCACCTAAACTGAAAGTTTCAAACCCCATACCACATAGACGTCGGTTTTATTGGTTTACGACCTAAATCGAAACTAAACCACATAAATCCTATACCAAAACCGACTTGAAATCTCACTCACAAACAAACCCACCCAGCCCTGCACAACTTCTTCTTCTTCACCCGATTAAAAAATCATCATTTTTCTCGTCCGTCATTACCAAGGTTTTAACTTCAACAATATCTTAAAAAGACATACGCAATTAAATTTTTCCCATGAAATCAAAAAATAAAAGTGGAACGATGGTAAAAAAGGTGGATAATATAAATCGGATTGTCTTCTCTCTCCTCGTTTTGCTTCAAGAGAAAGAAAGAGATCGCCTTGTTCAATTAAATAGAGAAACTAGAGAAAAGATAAGATTTTGGTATATGGATTTTGAATCGGATAGGAAAAAAGGATTTTGATAAAGAGAAGAAAAATGCATCTTTTTATATCATTGGAGCCATTAATGACAAAAGAGATGAAGAAACATAGAGGACGATGAAGAAGTCGGTTTGGTTATAGTAAATTTAATTTCAGTTTAATAATAAATTTAGATGATAGTAATAAAAATTAAACCGAATAAAACCAAATTTGTGGGGTTTTAAGTTTCGAAGTTCGATTTTGTGTTGTCCGGGGATTTAAACTTTCAATTGATGTGGAAACTAGGTACTTTCTCGCGCCATGCGTGATGAATAAATTTTGAAAATAATAAAGCTTTACGTAAAAGTGGATTATTATGTTTAAGGTTTAATATAAGAATATTTATACTTTGATTTACTTTTAGTTTTGGATATTGAAATTTTTTTATTTTAACTCCACTCAGTTTTTGTAGAAATATATTTATAAAAATATTCACATAAACGGATCTGGATATCCTTCAAAAGTCAACGGATATTCTCTGACCGAATATTCGTCTAATGGATTTGAATTCGAGTCATTTTTTACGGATTTAGACATGCGAATCCGGATATCTTAAAAAACGAATATCCGGATTCGGTTCACCATTAATATGTGGTATATATTTATAGGGTTGTGGTGACGTTAAACATTTTAATACTGATATTTATTGTTATATCTATTTCATAATAAATATGGTTTTAAAAAATTCTTTTATTCCATCGGTTATTCTTTTTAATTTTTGATTGAAAAATTTAATGCGTTTTGACTTTTTTAACCAATAAAATTTTATTACACTTTTCTTGATTGTTGTACTCTATATATATTTTTTTAAAAAAATAAAATTTATATTCTAAAGTATTTTTTATTACATTTATTTTTCCATAAATGATGTTTGAAATTTATTCTAGTTATTAGGCCTTAAAAGTCTTTTTCATTTTTTTCTATTAATAAATGTTTTTTCCATGTCACATTTTTGATTGGTTATTAAAGATCCATCTTGCATGTCACAATTAATTTGTTGAAACTCATTGTGGTGTTGATACCTAGGATTTTTCACAAAAATCACTTCACAAATAATGTCTTAGGGATATGTTTAATACTTTATTTTTGTGGGGAAACAAAGCGAACCATTAAGTTTGTGTGGATCTGGTGTTATATGATACTTACGGTGGGGAATTAGATCGCCAGCCCTATTATATAATATATGTAAACAATGTTTATCAAATAACTCATACAATTAGTTGAATCAACTATAACTAATAGTGCATAAGCATTTTATTTCGGGAAGTTAGTATTGAACCATATTTTATGAAATTTCAGTTTTTGATTTTTCAAATCTAGGCCAAAGGAACTACGACATTCAAAAGAGACATTTAAATCTTCCAATTTCCAAGTATATACAATTTAACTTTTTGTTGATTATGGTTTTATACCCTATAGATTCAAGGGGGAATTACAAAATTTCCACCGTTTAAATTTCATTTTATAAAACTAAATCATTTCAAAGTCACTTTACAAAACTACATCTAAACAATCAAAATTAAATTCAAATAAACTCTACCCACACAATCATATCCTTAATATTATACCTTAAACACTAATTAGCAAACTCATATGATTTTTTCTAATTTTGGTAATTTTTTTAAGGGTAAATCAATTATTTAAAATTTTGAAATGTATAAATATAGGAAAATGTTGAACGTAGAATTTTGTGAAGAAAGGGATTAAATGGTATAATTTTGTGGATTCCTCTAGATTCAAGAAAAAATCAACCATTAACTAAACTTATAAAATTAAGGGAGAATTACAAAACTAGACCATTTGAATTATATTTCACAAAACTACACTATTTCAAAATTACTTCACAAAAGTACATCTAAACATTCAAAATTAAATCTAAATAAACCCTATCCATAAAATCCTACCCCCTTAATAATATACCCAAAACACTAATTAGCGAACCCAAATGAAAAGATTTTAATTTTTGTAATTTTTGAAAGGGTAAATCAAGCTTTTAAAATTTTGAAAATGTGTAAATATGTGAAAAAATTGAATTTAGTACAGTTTTGTAAAGGACGGAATGGAAGAGTGTAGTTTTGTGAATTCCTCTAAAATTAACGGTTAAGTTTAAATATCATAGTCAACAAAAGATTTTTTTGCCTATATTGGAAAGTTGAGTAATATTTTTTCCCAATAATTACAAAAGTACTTTACTTTTCTGTTCACAAAAAAAAACAATTGCACTTTACACAATTATACTAATTTAAAGTCCATATTTACAAATACACAAAAATACTAAGTCTTAAATTCCAATAAACTCTACCTCATTTAAAACTAAAACCTAAAATAGTGAACCCAAATTAATAAAAAAAAATTAATTTGGGTAAAATTCTCTTTAATGTCAGTTGTAAATTGTAATTCTACTGTTTTGTCTTTTAGGTACAAGATTGATTACTTGGCTTGAGATCTATTTACGAAAAATAATTGATAATTTGATTATAAATAAAAGAAAAATAGCTAATGGCAATAATAAGACCAATAATACATCATCCAAAAAAGTGAATTTACCCGTGACTGATGAACAATCCAATATGGATGTGGTTCACGGGTTTCCTCTAAGACTTGGTATATATTCATTTCACCATCACACAACACACACAAGCAAAATATATATACAATAAAAAAGAAGATAATAAAAATGGCTAGCAAGAAAGTGGCTATGATGATGATGATGATGATGATGACAATTGTTATGGTCATGATCTTAGCCGAGAGATCTATCGCTTTTGACCTATGTGGCTTGACCAACACAGAGTTAAATGAGTGTAAACCATCAGTGACCAAGGAGAATCCAACCACACCAACACAGCTTTGTTGCGACGCGCTGCACCATGCTGATTTCACATGTCTATGTGGCTACAAAACCTCACCGTGGGTTGCGTCTTTCGGTATTGATCCTGAGCTAGCTATTGGACTACCAGTCAAGTGTGGCCAAGCCAATGCACCAACTTGTTAAAGCTTTTGTGTTCCTTTCTAATTTCGAATGTTTTTTATATCATTTTGTATCAGTTATCAACCAAATATTAATATCGTCTTGCGTCGGTACCAATCTTAGTAAATTAATTATGTGTTTGTAAAATACTATATATAGGATTCGAGTGAAAATAAAACATTTTGCGTCCGTAAGAATTTTATTTGTTAAGGTTATAATATATATTTAAAAATTAAAATATACTCTTAAAACTCTAAAAATTAGTTTACAAAATCAGTATCCAAAATCGAAATAGAGATTTTATCATATTATGTAAAAGCCATTATTCTATAATCAAGAGAAAATCAACAAAATAAATAACTGACATTAAATTCAAAAAATGTTTGATATATTTTCTATATATTTTAGTTTTAGTTTTCACAGAAATCTCTTTTTTCCGGCTTAGATCATCTCCAAAAGACAACTCTCTTTAAGATGGCTTAGATGTCTCCAAAATAGAACTTCAAATTTGAGGTCCATAGTGTATTAGTGTTTCTACAAAGGTAAAACCTCAAAGTTACTTTTTGAAAGTTTGTATTTAGCAATAAATTCTTTAATTTTTATTCAAAATTAGGAGGGAACCCGCGATACTCTCGAGTTTTTTTCATGATTATAAATACATATGTTTGTAGATCTTAATAATTTTATTTTATAAATTATTGGGTTTGGTTTTTCTTAATGATTTTATTAATTTCTTATATTTTCAATATTTATGATTTTGTTTAACTAAATAATAGAACCGGTCTTAATAGATTTGTTATTAGAAGTCCCATCAAGTTTGAACTTAACCTTGAAACTCTATGCCTCCCTGTCGACATCATCGATTGATTCATCTCTGTGAAAGTTACAGTCAGGGCAGTCTTGAAAATTTGGAGGTCAAATCCCTAAGACATTATTTGGAAAGTGATTTTCCTTAAAAATCCTACGTGTCGACACCAAAATGAGTTTCGGCAAATAAATGGTGACAAGGCAGAAGGAATAATTAACAACCAATAGAATATACAACTTGGAAAAATCATTAATCATTTTATTTAAAATCAGTAAACATCTTTCAAGGCCCAAACATAAGATCTATGTGAAAACGCTATGTGAAATATCATGTTAAATATGAGCACTTTTTATTCATGCAATCATTCGTTTTCGAAAATTTAATTTTTCACACTGATAAAAGTTTAATAAAACAATTACGATTCTCTAATAAATCAATAAAATAAAGTTATTAATATTCTTTTTATTTTGATTACGAACACATAACTCTTGCTTGATATAAGTAAATTTATGAAGATCCAAAAAATAGTCCTTTAACAAGAAAATTGTTAGAAAATACAACTCTTTAACACAAACGTTTTCGTTTGATAATATTCCTTTAACGAAGCAATCAAACATATTTCTTTCAAATTTATGAAGATCCATAAAATAATAGGATTAAACTTTGATGTAAACAATATCTCCCCATTTGTTTAAATTATATTCAAATAATGTTTACCAAAAAGAACTAAAAGATCATATAATATATTCCCATGTTATAAATAATAGAGGAATTCACAAAACTATTATCCCTTCCTTTACAAAACTCTACCTAATTCAATTTTTTTACATAATTACACCCTTTCAAAATTTTAAAAGGTTGATTTACCATTTAAAACTTCACCAAAATTTAAAAAATTTCATTTGGATTCGCTAATTAGTGTTTAAGGTATAATAATTAAAGGGGTATGGTTGTATGGGTGAGCTTAATTTGGATATAATTTTATGTGTTTAAGTGTAGTTTTGTGAAGAAATTTTTAAACGGTGTAGTTTTGTGAAACGTAATTCAAAAGATGTAGTTTTGTAATTCTCCCTAAATAATATTTATCAAAAAGAATTTTAACATACAAAGATATTTTAAGGTAGGATGTAACTTTTAATTAGACAATAAAGCTATTTTAGTAATAACTTTTACTAAAAATAATATTCATATATTTGTTAGGAAAAAAATCATATTTGATATGATTTTCCAAATTATTATACGTTAATTAAGGGAGTTTTTCGAACAAAATTTATTGTCAAATATTTAGTTTATAGAGCCGAATTAGGTAAAGACATATTCACGGGCCATATAAATTTGTGGGGAATTACAAAAATACACCATCCGAATCCTTTTTTTTACCTAATTTATCAATTTTTTTTTTTAATACTCAATGACATAATGTGTAATATTGAGTGATTTTTTGGACATGTTCAAATTACTACTTCAAAAATAATAATATAGATAAGAAGATATACATTTATTTGATGGGGTTGTATAATTCCTAGATTATATTTTTCATAAAGATTATGATAATTTAATTTTTAACTTTTTCTGTTTTCGAAAATTTCCATATAAATTTTTTCTTATTTCTCCTATAACCTAGGAGTTATCATATATAGTGTTAAAAATATTATATGGAGTACTTCTAACAAAGATTTTCGAGATTTTGGAAATATACTAATAACAAAGATTTTCGAGATTTTGGAAAAATACTATAACAAATATTTTCGAGATTTTGATAAAAAATTGTTTAAATTATAAAAATTATAATATTGCCCATGATACGAAAGTCTCGAGATAATAGTTGTAGTTCCTCGATCAAGTCTATATTGAAAACTAACATGGTTACGAGTAGACTAATTCACGACAAAAAATTACACTTTAAAACTGAATTTAATTTAGTAAAAAAAAATAGTATAAATTTTATAACCGAAACAAAAAATAAATCAAATTGTAAATATTATTATAATAAACCTTAAACCTCATTATCATTATCCATCTCTACCCCAAACTATATTATTTTTAAAATTTATTCGTCGCGCATAACGCGAGAAGTCACCTAGTCTATAAACAAAAATTTAGTGTATTTAATAATAATTTTTAAAATTTGGAGCATTTATTTTATAATTAGAGAAAATTATGGACCACTTGCAATAAAAGTTGGTAAACGGTAAACAAATAACAGTCGCTGAAGATAGAGGCCGATTATAATTTTAGTTGGGCATTCAAGAAGCTTTTTTTTCATCAACAAATAATTATAACCACTCTTCATTTCGATAAAAACCAACGACAACTTTACCCAACCGCTCCACATATTTGTTGAAAACCGTTGAAATCCATATGTCTAACACCTAATTAATATGATATTGCCCGCTTTGAGCTTATGTTTCTATTCCTCACGGTTTTTTTTATTGGTTTTTTCCCAAAAGACCTCATATTAGTTGGGGTTGAACTCTCTTTATATATTAAACATTACTCGTTTAATATTTCGATGTGTGACTTGGATTGTTATCCCAACAATCTCCTCCTCAAACCAAAGACCACAACACTGACTCTGATACCTTGTTGAGAACTGTTGAGGTCCATGTCCAATTTCTAATTAATATGATATCGTCCGCTTTGGGATTATGTCTTTAGTCTTTACGGTTTTTCTTATTGGGCTTCTTCCGAAAAGGTCTCATACTATATGGAGTTAGATATCTCTTATATATTACACTTATTGTCTAATATTCCGATGTGGGACTTTGTTTGTTTTCCCAACAATACTTGGACCATAAGAAACATTATTTTATTATTTTTTCTTTCTCTACAGTTGCCATTATGAGTATGAAAACTTTAAGTGTATAGTTAATTGTGTTATAGGTAGGGATCAAATCCATATGCACCATTAACTAAATCCAATAAACGACATAATAAAGTTTGTTTGGTAATAGTGACATTGAAATAAGAAAACAGTATAACGAACAACGGTTTTATGCAATTAATTAAAAACATTAGACACAAGGAGTAATTGTATGAAACAATTATTACTATATAGATCTACGACAAGAAGAGTAATTACACAATGTTCTTAAACTCTGATCACAAAAAATTGATTGACCTCCTCTCATACTTATTGATACTCAGAGGTGTTAACCCTAAATATGATTCACTTCAAGTGCACAACTAATCGTATAATTCGTAGGGATCAAATTCATAGAGACCAATGGTTACACTACTTTCCTCAAATTCATATAAACCTAAGCGACACAAGAAAATTTGTTTGTACTAATGACAACGAAATAATAAAAAACTAATTAAGCAAACGGTTTAAAACAATATATGAAAGCGTTAGGTACCATGATTAATCTCAAGAAATAGTTATCACTAAATACATATATGATAGAAAAAGTAATTAAACACCATTCTTAAACTCATATCACAATTTATATATTTACCCCCTCTCGGGCGTATCAAATCCCTATGCTAACATGTATGAAAACTAAATTCTCGTTTGTGTTCAATAAATCTTAGCATGCAGTTTGTCTTAGTCTGATATGTTCACAAAATGCAATAACATCTATTCTCAGAGGTTAAGGACGTTTTGCTTATCTAGGTTCTATCAGATTTCTAAACCAACTCTCGTTGCGGCTAAATAACCTAAAATCATGAACTATAATTCGTCAATCAAATTCAAGCAATGCGAACAACCTAGATGAATAATTTAAGATAAATTCTCCATCTATCAATCTAATAGCAATTCCTAATTTTCCTTTGAAACTCTGAAACCTAACAATGAAACTACTCAAACATATTCATATCAAAGTAACAAAGAGATGATGAAGATTGCATAAAACAAATATAATAAAATAAAAGATGTTCATAAAACAAAGCAAAATAGTAAATGTAAAAAGTGTTGTGAATGCGTAGCCTAAACAATGACTAAAATTAGGTATAAATAAGGTTTTGAGCGTTTTGGGCCGAATATAGTGTATTTGGGCAGAAACTTGATTTTAAGACGTCCAACATTTCGTCCATAGTGGAGATCGGTCGATCCCCAAAGTCGATCGGTCGATCTCTTATCAGAGCGGCTCCAGATCCGCGCCTACTTCCTTGCTCGGCAGATTGACCTGACTTCGCTAAAACTGACATAACTTTCGATCTAACCGTTGGAACCATTTCAAACCACCGCAAATTCAAAGCTAATATCCGTGAACTTCTTGTGGTAAAATATCATAAAGATCCATCGGTTGAAACCACATTAGTGGATGTTAAACTTTTGCGCATCTACATGGTTATTATTTTCATATACTCATATATGCTCCAAAATACAACATTATTCTCCAAATCGGCCTTTGACACGTAAGATTTCTAAAAGAGATAAAAAGACTGTAAAAACATATATTTACTCGATAAAAGACTTAACCTTGTGGCGAAACACTAAGGTTAAAACACTAAAATCGTCTCACATCATTTTGACTTATGACTCTTAACTTTTATTCAGATTTACCACTTTTATTCTGATCATTACAAGTTTGTGTAGTGAACGACCACTTTTGTCCAAAAATACCATTTTTATTAGTAACACATTAAACATAAACACAATGCATCAATACATCTAAACATGAACAACCAAAAACACACTTATTACATGATTATACAACAAATTCTCATTTCTGATTCTCAATCTCGTTCTCTTTCAACATTTTCTCCAATGCATCATTTTTCATTTGCAATATCTCTATCTCGTTTATTAGAGACTCATCGACCCACTTAAAAAATGTTTATCATTCATAAGGTACATAAGAGATGAGAAACGATGAACAAAACAATAGATTAACAAATCATCATCTAAATTTTGTACAAAAACATGAACAAAAAGATAAGAAAAGAACTAACCCTATTTGCAACAGCATAACCACATCGATAATACTTTCGATTCAGATTAGCTTGAGATTTTGAAATCTTCTCAATAACTCGTTCACCGCACCAATAGACTTCAGAAACACCGAAGATTGTTCTTATTCCTTTGCAATTTGAAGCTTCATTACCTTCTCCCAAGCCATTCTTCATTATCATCTTTCGATTTTACTTAGGATTCTTAGATTTTGAAGAAAAAAATTGATTTGGGTGTTTTCATGTTTATTCGGATCGTGGTTATAAAGAAAATTGGGTCGAGATCCATTTATCAACACGTTCATAGGTTTTCTGGTTAAGATCGTAAACCGATAAAATTAGACAGGGGGAATTTGGATATTTGTATTTCAATTCAGCATTATCTGGAAAGAGTTTAAAGTTTGAGGGTTATCCAGTAAGATATGAAAGTTACGAAGGGGATCTAGATCGTTTTTCCTAAAAAAATTTTATAGCAATTCCCTATTTTTTATTTTTATAGCAATTTCCTATTTTTTATTATTCATAATATTTAAATAGAAGTCATATAAATACATAATATGACCATGTAAATATAATAATAAGGACAATATATATTTAATTAATTCTTGTGAGACATTTGTAATCCAAAGAAGTTAAACTGGTGCAACATGTGGAGATGGAGATGGAGATGTTTCGTTGTTAGGACCACTTGGAACTAATCTCTTCATTTCGATATTTTGTAGGTGAGGTGGTGGCTTAGAGGTTATATCACCACAATTATTTGAAACCATTCTTTTCATCTCGATATCGGCTATGTGAGGTGGTGGATTCGATGGAGAAGTTTTATTGTCGGGACCACCTGGAACTAATCTTTTCATTATGATATCCGCTATGTGAGGTGGTGGATTAGAGGGAGACGTTGCGTTGTCGGGACCACCTGGAACTAATCTCTTCATTCCAATATCGGTTATGTGAGGTGGGGGATTCGATGGAGATGTTTGGTTGTCGGGACCACCTGGAACTAATCTCTTCATTTCGATATCGGCTATGTGAGGTGGTGGATTCGATGGAGATGTTTGGTTGTCGGGACCACCTGGAACTAACCTCTTCATTCCGATATCGGCTATGTGAGGTGGTGGATTCGATGGAGATGTTTGGTTGTCGGGACCACCTGGAACTAGTCTCTTCATTCCGATATCGGCTATGTGAGGTGGTGGATTCGATGGAGATGTTTTGTTGTCGGGACCACCTGGAACTAGTCTCTTCATTCCGATATCGGCTATGTGAGGTGGTGGATTCGATGGAGATGTTTGGTTGTCGGGACCACCTGGAACTAGTCTCTTCATTCCGATATCGGCTATGCGAGGTGGTGGATTCGATGGAGATGTTTGGTTGTCGGGACCACCTGGAACTAGTCTCTTCATTCCGATATCGGCTATGTGAGGTGGTGGATTCGATGGAGATGTTTGGTTGTCGGGACCACCTGGAACTAGTCTCTTCATTCCGATATCGGCTATGCGAGGTGGTGGATTTGATGGAGATGTTTGGTTGTTGGGACCACCTGGAACTAGTCTCTTCATTCCGATATCGGCTATGTGAGGTGGTGGATTCGATGGAGATGTTTGGTTGTCGGGACCACCTGGAACTAATCTTTTCATTCCGATATCGGCAATGTGAGGTGGTGGATTCGATGGAGATGTTTGGTTGTCGGGACCACCTGGAACTAATCTCTTCATTCCGATATCGGCTATGTGAGGTGGTGGATTCGATGGAGATGTTTGGTTGTCGGGACCACCTGGAACTAATCTCTTCATTCCGATATCGGCTATGTGAGATGGTGGATTAGATGGAGATGTTTGGTTGTCGGGACCACCTGGAACTAATCTCTTCATTCCGATATCGACTATGTGAGGTGGTGGATTCGATGGAGATGTTTGGTTGTCGGGACCACCTGGAACTAATCTCTTCATTCCGATATCGGCTATGTGAGGTGGTAGATTAGATAAAGACTTTCCATTATCAGGACCGATTGAAACCGTTCTCTTTCTTGTGTATGTTGTAACATGCGGAGACTCAATGCCGTTCGGATTGGTTGAAACTTCCCTAACGACAAAAATTGTCTCACGGATGGCTAAAGATAACGTAATAAAAAGAAATTGAAATAGCACAACTCCAATAACCATTTTCATACTTCCTTGGCTTTCTTTCTTTGTTTAATGTTGTGATAGTGAAAATGTGATATATTAGCTGCATGAAAGCACTATTTATATATGATTTTGTAAAAGGATTAGCTATTAATAGTATATAAAATTATAAGAAACCCATTTAAGAATGATCTTACTTTTCAATTTAAATAGTTATTTCAATTAAATAGTTATAGAAATAATCTAATATAATTAAAGAAATAATCTAATATAATTAAAGAAAGAATCTAATATAATTAAAGAAATAATCTAATATAATTAAAGAAATAATCTAATATAATTAACTATTGACACATACAAGAAATAAATTAAATATGAAGATACGTATCTCTCTTTTGTATGCAATCTTTAAATGATAAAATTCATTACCCAAATTAGTCTAATGCATGAAAAAAATTTGTTGGCAAACATCTTTTGAGAATTAAATCTAATAAATAGAAAAGACAAATATACATGAAAAAGTTTAGGTTTTTTCCAGTTTAGGGGGCCTAATCATTTTATTTAAAAGTAGTGTAAAAACAAATTTAAGAGTCTACGAGCATTAATATAGGTAGATCTTAAAAAAAAACATCTTAAAATTATTATTATTATTTTTTATTATTTTTTGAAAAAAAAATAATAGAAAATAAACCAATCGCGGACCGCCACGTGGCAGTCGGGTCCGCGAATAGTATAAGATGCATCTCTTAAATTGGAAAACGACCTATTTCCCCACGAGAACTATGATATAGTATCAGATTCACACCATTCTTTGACCCCATCCTAAGTACCCATAATTTTACTATGTCGTACCAATTTCCCACACTAACTATCATACTGTCTATTTCCCCATCCGTGTTGGTTATGTTCGGTTTGAATAAAACCAAGTGGTAAACCAGTTACTCTTCTCTCAAACCGAAATTGTAACCTTCTAGCCGATTTGTTATCGACGACGACGACAATCCGAGCTTTAACTTGAAATCGGAGAGTGGAATCAGCAAGCCGTATAGCACGGCGCATCAATCGAGGAACGCGTCGGTCGCGAGAGGAAGAGAGCTTGAAGATCCGGCGACGAAGACCTACATGAAAGCGATGGCGGCGAGAGCGTTGTGGAAACTCGCCGCTGGAAACGCGACGATCTGCAGAGTCATCACCGAGTCAAGAGCTTTGCTATGCTTCGCGGTTCTGCTCGAGAAGGAGACGAAGACACAAAGTACAACACATCAATGGCTATAATGGAGATAACCGCCGTGGCGGAAGAAAACGCGAATCTGAGAAGATCCGCGTTTAGACGCACTTCATCAGCGTGCAAAGCGGTTGTTGACTAGTTATTCCGAATTGTTGAAAACGCAGACGCATGATCAGATTTGCTCATCCCTTGCGTCAGATCCATCGGAAACCTAGCTCGAACATTCAAATTGCCGAGACGCAAATGATAGTTCCTCTGATTAACCTCCTCGACGACGGAGAACCGAATTTAGCGGCGGAGGTAGCAATCGCGCTGGCGAAATTCGCGACGGAGGATAACTTCTTAGGAAAAGATCATTCTAGAACGATCATCGGAGCAGGAGGATCGAAGCTTCTGGTTCAACTAGCGTATTTCGGAGGGAACGGAGCTCATATCCCGGCGCTGGTTTTGCTCAGCTACGTGTTGATGAACGCTCCCGACAGCGTGCAACTAGCCAAGGTCGAAGTGTTAACGGTGTTGGAGTGGGCATCGAAGCAAGCAATTAGTGGGTTTAATCGGGTTTAATCGGTTAGGTTTTTCTTGCTGACAATGGCTTAGTGGGTTTAATCGGGTTTAGTGGGTTTAATCGGGTTTAATCGGTTAAAAAATTAATAAACACGGTTTATAAAACAGTAAACCAGTTTTAAACCAATAGTAACCCGACCGGTGGAGAATCATATATTTAAACTTTAATAAAGAAGGAAATAGACTGTATGATAGTTAGTGTGGGTAATTGGTACGACATAGTAAAATTATGGGTACTTAGGATGGGGTCAAAGAATGGTGTGAATCTGATACTATATTATAGTTCTCGTGGGGAAATATGTCGTTTTCCCTCTTAAATTAGATATTTTAGAGGTAACTCTTGTTCAAAAGTATAGGCCCCCACAAGTTAGATGTGGTGTAAGAGGTGTTGATATTAGTGCTCTAATAAACTTTGATGAAAATAGTAATAAAACATTAAAGTCAAGTAATTATCAGCTAAAGATTATCTATAATCTATGCTATTAAATAATTTTAAAGAAAATGACTTCAAAGTTGTGTTTTTATGTATGAGACTCCAAAGTTGTTTATACTATATAATACTCCCTCCGTTCTTTTTTGTTTGATTTTATAGGTTTTTCACACAAATTAAGAAGACACATAAATAAGTAATAATAAATATGTGTTTAACAATTTTCAATACCTTTGGACCAATAGTGTTGCAAAATTTTCAATAAATATATCTTGAAAACTACAATTCACAAACATCAATAGATAAAACTACATTGATATTTGTGAAAATCAAACAATTAAAAACAATTTTTTTTTCTAAAACATCAAACTTTAAGGAATTGAAGGAGTAGTTTTTTTTTTGTTCAAAGGTTAAAACATAAAGAAAGTGTGTTAATAGTATTGTTTATCCTATATTATAGTTTTTTGCCCTATATAATAGTTAATGGAAACTCTGTAATCGTTGACATATTATTATGCCACATAATTCTCGTTTATATCATAAAATTATAAAAAATCATGTGATAATTCCTATTTAATAGAATAAAAATAAAAATAAATAATGAAAATAAATATAAATATTAAACTATTTAATATGTAACAATGAAAACTTAAAATATTATGAATATTTCAATTTTACGAAAATTATACAATATTAAAAATAGAGAAATTCACAAAACTACACCCTTTCAACCATTCTTTCACAAAACTACATCTAATTCAATATTTTCACAAATTTACACCCTTTCAAAATTTCAAAAGCTTGATTTACCTTTTAAAAAATTACCAAAATTAAAATCTTTTCATTTGGGTTCGCTAATTAGTGTTTAGGATATAATATTAAGGGGATAGGATTGTGTGGGTAGGGTTTATTTGGATTTAATTTTGAGTGTTTAAGTGTAGTTTTGTTAAGTAATTTTAAAATGGTATAGTTTTGTGAAATGTAATTCAAATGGTGTAGTTTTGTGATTCTCCCTTAAAAATATTTCTGAGTTTTTTAGAAGTTTTTAAGTTATATAAAATTTTATCAATAAAATTGTTGGGCCTTTAGAGAGAGTTTTCGGATTTTAAGTTGTTGGACCTTTAAAGTCTTTTTATCTTTTTTTTTGTTTTTATTAAATTTGTTTTCAATGTTGTAAATTAGATTGATTCTTATTGGTTCTCCATTCCATATCACATTTTTGTTTTTATTAAATTTGTTTTCGATGTTGTAAATTTGATTGATTCTTATTGGTTCTCCATTCCATATCACATTTTTTGTTTTTATTAAATTTGTTTTCTATGTTTAATTAATTTTAGGTAAAAAATAAAAAAATATTCCTATTTAATAGGATTAAAATTGAAAAGCGTAATTAAAAAATAAACATAAAAATAAATATAAAATCTATTCCTATTTAATAGGATAAAAAAAATAATAATAAATTAATATCAAACTATTTAATAGGCAACATAATGAGAGCTTAAAATATTATGAATATTTAAATTTTACGAAAATTAAACAATAGCATATTCAAATCCCAAGAGTGGTTCCGAGTCTCGTACTAGCCCCAATTAAAAATATTTCTGAGTTTTTTAGAATTTTTTAATTATATAAAATTTTGTCAATAAAATTGTTTGGTCTTTAGAGAGGGTTTTCGGATTATAAATTTTTGGACCTTTAAAGTCTTTTTGTCTTTTTGTTTTTGTTAAATTTGTTTTCGATGTTGTTAATTAGATTGATTCTTATTGGTTCTCCATTCTATGTTACATTTTTTGTTTTTATTAAAATTGTTTTCAAAGTTGTAAATTAGATTAATTCTTATTGATTCTGCATTTCATGTCATATTTAATAAGCTGAAATTCATTGTGGTGTTGACATCTATAATTTTAAGTCAAACTTACTTCACACATAATGTCTTAGGGATTTTAACCCAAGCTTACTAAACAAATAATGTCTTAGAGATTCTTATTTTCTTTTCTTTTTTTCTTTTTGGGTTTTGAAAAAATGACAATATAATTTAATCTCAATATTTGTAAAACCATATTACACAAGATAACATGTAAAACAAGTGAGAAAACATGACGAGCTAAAAAAACTACGAAAACAAAAATATACAAACTATTTAAAGCATTGACTAAATAGATACAAAAAAGAGAAATTTTTCAAAATAGCATGAAAAAATGTTTTTTGGACAAAAAAAACATTACAAGTTTTTTTTTCCTCAAATACCATTAAAATGTTTTTTTCCTCAAATACCATTAAAATGTTTTTTTTGGACACAAATACCATAAACACAAAAATCTAATTTTAACACTTTAAAACTTAATTTTTTTCCATTTGCGTTCGTTATATACTGTTTAGGGTATATTATTGAAGGGGTAAGGTTTAGTTTTGAGGGTTTCATGTTAATTTTGAAGGTTTTAACATAATTTTAAGTTTATGGTATTTTTGTCCAAAAAAACGTTTTAATGGCATTTAAGGAAAAAAAACTTATGATGGTATTTTTGTCCAAAAAACTATTTTTCATGGTATTTTCGGAAATTGCCCTACAAAAAACAGATAATGCAATATTATCCTCTTAAGTGAGCAAGAAGATAAAAAATGAAAAAGAAATATAAAATTTAAGATATGTAAAATATATACAAAATGCTATATAATCAAGAAAGTAAAAAGATATTGCAACGTTACTTAGGTGGATAGAAATATAAATATTTCAAAAGAAAAAAATTACAAGAATCATCAAGAAAACATAACTGATAAAATAATATGAAATATCTAAAATATATATTTACAATGTAGAAAACAAATACGCCAGTATCACGGATTCTCTCCTATTTTATAAAAGTTGTTGACAAGAAAGAATTAAATGTCAAAGGAACTTACTAAAAACTAACATATACTCCTTTTTTGAAATAATCTTTTTCAAGTTTATTTCTACAACTATACTCGATATTCTTGTAATATATAACATATACAAACGTAATAAAGTAAAGCATTCGCAAAATAGTATTATAGTTTATATATGAGTGATTTTGAAAATACCACTTTTATGTTTCTAATTGTGAAAACTACACCTCTATTTTTTATTTTTGAAATCTACCTCTTTCTATATGTGTTTTGACTATATATCCCAAATTTTAATTAAGAACAACATTGTTAATAACTACAACTTAAATTTTGAAATTTTATATTCGACATATTTAAAAAAAAAAAAAATTGAGTTTGAAATAATATATGTTATAATTTTATAAAGACGAATTCACAAAACTACACCCTTTCAATCCCTCCTTCACAAAACTACATCTAATTTAAATTTTTCACATATTTACATCCTTTCAAAATTTTAAAAGCTTGATTTACCCTTTTAAAAATTACCAAAATTAAAATCTTTTCATTTGGGTTCGCTAATTAGTGTTTAGGGTATAGTATTAAGGGTGATAGGATTGTGTGGGTAGAGTTTATTTGGATTTAATTTTGAGTGTTTAGGTATAGTTTAGTGAAGTATTTTTGAAATGGTGTAGTTTTGTGAAATGTAATTCAAATGGTCTAGTTTCGTAATTCTCCCTTTTATAAAAATATGATAAATTAGATAATTAAGTAGATTTTGATCAAGTTAACTCAAATTGGTTATGGTTAGAGAACCGATCAAAATGTCAAATCACATCTACAATGAGATAGTTTTTTCAAAAATGAAACTAAAATGTGTGTACATCAAATTTATAAAACACAAAAATATTTTCCAAAACAATTTTTATTATATTATCCAATTATTAAAATAAATTATAAAAAGAGAAGGTGAAATACAAACAAGAATATGAGTAGCGAGATATACATTTTGTTAAATAAGCTTACGAATGACATGTGCAATTAATAGAAAATATGATTCTTCTCTTTATAAAAGTTTATATAAATATTAATAACAATTCAAAAGCATATTTTGTTTAGTTCTATGCAGTGTTCAAAAAAATGTTCTAGGCGGCGTTTAGGCGCTAGGCTCTTATAGACCGCATCGATTTCTTTTTAATCCGCCTAAAATATTACGATGGTATAAAAAAGAACAATAATATAATTTTATTATTTATAAATTACTATATTTAGTATTTTATATTATAGAATAAAGATATCAATTCTATAAAATAATAATAAAAATGTTTTAAAAGATTTTATCATGTATAAACTATGATATTTTGTACATTCTATTATGTATATATATAATAGAGGAATTCACAAATCTACACTCTTTCAACCCCTTCTTCACAAAACTACTCCTAATTTAATATTTTCACATATTTACATCCTTTCAAAATTTTAAAAGCTTGATTTAACCTTTAAAAAATTACCAAAATTAAATTTTTTTCATTTGGGTTCGCTAATTAGTGTTTATGGTATAGTATTAAGGGGGTATGATTGTTTGGGTAGAGTTTATTTGAATTTAATTTTGAGTGTTTAGGTGTAGTTTTGTGAAGTATTTTGGAAATGATGTAGTTTTGTGAAATGTAATTCAAATGGTGTAGTTTTGTGATTCTCCCTATATAATATATAATATATTTTTTCAAACGTTTACATCGTCTATAAAATTGCATAGGTTCCGACTAAGCGTTCTAGGCACTAGACTGTAGATCACTGCCTGCTCAGCGCCTAGCGCTTTCTTGAATACTGGTTATATGGTTCTAAGCAGTTATTTTGTAGATTATCTTCTTAAGGTTCAAATTCTTATTTATATAAGAGATCTAGCTAAGTTGTAGTATCCTTTTAAGAATCGGTAGCTGTTAATCTTAGATCCTATTTTGTGATGGTAATTATCAATTGGCTGCCTAATTTGCATTTCAGTCGACTAACGTGGCAACAAATCTTAACTACTTCTAGGCATCTATGGGCGATTTAGGAAAATAACTCAATAAAGGTTAAATATCCCCACTAACATTCTTCAATTTTCTGTTACATTCTTCCATGCCAGAGTTTTAAATTGAGAAAGTAGTTCAATGTCTAATTTTTCAAGTTGAATGTCTGTAACGACCCCGATTCAGGCACTTGAGAGTAAAAGCGTCAGACAGAAGGAGTAATCGCATGGAACAGTTATTACTAAATAGATTTACGACAAAAAGAGTGATTAGACAATATACTTAAACTCATATGACAAAATATTGATTGACCTCCTCAGTAAACGTATCAAATCTCTATGCTAACAATTATGAAACCTAAACTTTCATTTGTGTTCAATAAATCCTAACATGCAGTATGTCTTAATCATGTATGTTCATAAAACTAATTACATCTACCCTCGCAGGCTAAAGACTTTGCTCACCTAGGTTTTATTTGGTTTCTAAATCAGTTCTCGTTGTATCTTAAGTAACCTAAGATCATGAACTAAAATTTGTCAATCAAATTTAACCTATGCGAACAATTTAGATGAAAAACCCTTATAATTTTTTTCTATTATCTATTGATCTAATCTTGCAATTTCTAGTTTCCTTTGAACCTTAAAACCTAACATGTCGATTACTCATACATATTCATGGATGAACAACACATATAGATGATGAAAAAGTTGCATAAAACCAATTAAGATTTAAAAAATCCGAGGTTCAAAAAACTTCTCCAAGTGACTGAGTATACGATGGACTAGGCAGGTGATGAAAAATATTTTAATTTTTTTTACAGTAAATTGTTACATTGGACTATATCATTAAGATATTGACAAATCTACACATCTATAGAACTACACCAATTTCAAATTTCTATTATATACACCTTCAAAATAGTAGAAATTTGAAGGTATGAGATTTTGACGTTTTAAGTCCTATATAATTTCAGTTTTTCTTTTGCTTACAAAAACACAACAATCGATCAACAAGTCCAATATGTTTTTATCACTTGGATGATGAATCCAATGAATGTTCCAACATCCTATTTTTTATCAATGATGAAAAAAATTCACAAGTGTTAGTGGTGGGCTTAAGCCCATCAAGGTCCGGCCCGCTTGGAAAGTCTCATTTGACTCAAAGGAAGAACTCTATAAATAGAGAGACAAACTCACAATAAGGGGAGGCTTTTCGGAGGGACAACTTTTAGAGAGAGAATTTAGAGAGAGAAACAATCAACAATATTTTTCTATCTCTGAGTTCGTCAGCTTCCACTTCGTCAACTCCGTGTTCGTCAGCTTTGAGTTCGTCAGTTTCATGTTCGCCACTTCGTCAACTCCCTGTTCGTCAATATTAAGTTCGTCAGCTCTCAGTTCGTCAGTTTCATGTTCGCCACTTCGTCAACTCCGTGTTCGTCAGCTTTGAGTTCGTCAATTTCATGTTCGCCACTTCGTCAACTCCGTGTTCGTCAGCTTTGAGTTCGTCAGTTTCATGTTCGCCACTTCGTCAACTCCATGTTCGTCAATATTGAGTTCGTCAGCTCCCAACTCCAGCTCAACATGTCTTCAGTTCGGCGACATTCAGCTCGTCAGCTCCCCAGTTCGTCAACATTCAGCTCGTCAGCTCCCCAGTTCGTCAACATTCAGCTCATCAGCTCCCAACTCCAGCTCAACATGTTTCCAGTTCGGCGACATTCAGCTCGTCTGCTCCCTGTTCGGCAACATTCAGCTCGTCAGCTCCCCAGTTCGTCAACATTCAGCTCATCAGCTCCCAACTCCAGCTCAACATGTCTCCAGTTCGGCGACATTCAGCTCGTCTGCTCCCTGTTCGGCGACATTCGGCTCGTCAGCTCCCCAGTTCGCCGACTTTCAGCTCCCCAGTTCGCCGACTTTCAGCTCATCGGCTCCCCAGTTCGTCAGCTCGTCGTAGCTTCCAGCTCCTCTGCTCCCCAGTTCGGCGACATTCAGCTCGTCAGCTCCCCAGTTCGTCAACATTCAACTCATCGGCGCCCTAGTTCGTCAGCTCGTCGTAGCTTCCAGCTCCCAGCTCTCAGCTCAACATGTTCCCTGTTCGCCGACATTGAGTTCGTCAGCTCAACATGTCCCCAGTTCGCCGACATCAAGGTTGTCAGCTCCCGCCCGTCGGCTCCGAACTCCCAGCTCACTTGTTCGCTAACTTTCAGCTCGGCTGCTCCCAGTTCGCCGACATCTCAGCTCAACATGTTCCCTGTTCGCCGACATTGACTTCGTCAGCTCAACATGTCCCCAGTTCGCCGACATCAAGGTTTTCAGCTCCCCAGTTCGTCGGCTCCGAACTCCCAGCTCACTTGTTCGCTGACTTTCAGCTCGGTTGCTCCCAGTTCGCCGACATCCAGCTCGTCTGCTCCCAGTTCGCCGACATCCAGTTCGTCTGCTATCAGCTCACCAACTTGCAGCTTCCCAGCTCTCAGCTCAAACAAACAGTTGTCAAATAAACGGGATTCTCCGACCCACACTTCACATCGACTCCGAAATAAACACTTAACCGTTTTACCCCCACAACAACAAGAAAAAAATCGCAAATTAGTTAGATTTGTCTATTTTAATGGGCTTTTTTTTTCTTTTTGTATATTTTTGATAAAATTAACAAGACTGATATGATATTATCATAACAATTTACTAAATCATAAATGGATGAATATTTGATGAGTGTCAAAATTATTAGGGAGAATCACAAAACTACACCATTTGAATTACATTTCACAAAACTACATCATTTCCAAAATACTTCACAAAACTACACCTAAACACTCAAAATTAAATCCAAATAAATCTTACCCACACAATCCTACCCTCTTAATACTATACCCTAAACACTAATTAACGAAACCAAATGAAAAGATTTTAATTTTGGTAATTTTTAAAAGGGTAAATCAAACTTTTAAAATTTTGAAAGGGTGTAAATATGTGAAAAAATTAAATTAGGTGTAGTTTTGTGAATGAGGGGTTGAAAGGGTGTAGTTTTGTGAATTCCTCTAATTATTATTGAAGATGTGTAAAATTGAATAGGAGAATTACAAAACTACACCATTTGAATTGCATTTTATAAAACTACACCATTTCATAGTCAATTTTCAAAACTACACCTTAATACTCAAAATTAAAACCAAATAAACATTACCCAACAATCATACCCTTTTACTATTATACACTAAACACTAATTAAGAACACAAATGAAAATATCTTAATTTTGATAATTTTTTAAAATCAACATTTTAAAATTTTGAAAGGGTGTAAATATGTAAAAATATTAAATTATGTGTAGTTTTGTGAAGGAAGGGTCTAGTTTTTTGAATTTCTCAATTGAAAATAGTCATAAAACAACATATAAGAAAAAAAAAATTCATGGGTGTCAATTGACACCCCTCCTTACTCTATATACCTCCGCCCATGATTCCATCTCACTTAGGAAAAATCAAGCATCGATCCCATACAGGATCATAATTCACAACAATACAATCCAAAAAACTTCTTAACTTTTCCAATATATATATCAAAACTAAACATCCAAAGATTATGAGAATTCTTCCAATAATCCTTAGCAAAAATTGATATCTTTAAACGCATTGCCAATATATTCTTGAACATAATAAATGGATCGTCGAAATAATATTCGCAAATATATGAATCATATCATACGTGTTGAAAGACTTTGATCTGTTGTGTTGATCACATATCTGTTTGATTGACCGATTAAAGTTATGATTTGTGATTCTCGTTTGCATAAAGTAAATAACACAAGAGATTGTTCACTTAGTTCACGATGTATGCTACATCTGGAGGTATAAAACCAAACTACAATGTTTTCACTATCAAACAAGAGTTACAACAAATGTCTAACAATAGCTACATCTTGATATCATGGTACTAATGCCTTGAGCTCTCAGTCAGAGAACATATCGGTCTGCGACGGCATGCTACGTCGGCAACTCCTTATTTCTCCGTGTCGTTGCCTTGTTGTGCACGGCGCAACTTGTCTGATATTAATGTTTTGGTGTTAAGCATGCAATAAACCTTAGTGCATGCTTACATAACAGATAAATGACCTAAGATATGGGTTTGATTAATTCACAACTCGGTTTTTGTATCAGGGGCCAACTAGTTTAAGCAATAAATCCACAATACACATAGTCAGATTAGTCACACAATCATGAATATTGACTATATTCAAGTATGACTTAGAACATGGTCATGGTCACAAACTCATCTTATTTTTTTGATTTGGTAAGAACAGTTTTTGTGACCGCTGGTTACATAGTCTCTCAACCTAAACTCATACATGATTCTACGTATTGATCGGCTATATCTCTTAATGATAAAATAAGTGTTTATCGGATAATAGCTGACGATCTTCACTTAAGAATAATGAGATAAGTAGATAACTATCATTTTGTTATTGTGGAGTTAGTGTTTTCCTAATCTATGGTGTGTATTCACGTTTTATGAATTTAGTTATTTTAATTAATGTATTTAACTATCAACAATATTGGAATTAAGGAGATTGAGAGAAAATTTCAGTAACTTGTGTCTTAAGCTTTTTGGTTCCATTAAAGAAACTTTCACATTCTTTATAAGTATTTTTAGACGAGTGAAATGTGAAAAGTCTCTATGTTATCTTGAAGCAATGATTTTAGATGGCATTTTTACTTCTTTGACCGAACCAATTCTTGATTAAGAGGGTAACAAGTTCCTTATGCATATTGTTATAGTTATGTTCTTAGTTGACTTACCCAAATTTTGTAATTGCCCATTTTATAATAAAAATTTTCAATCTTTTTTATTATTAATAATATTTAAACACAAGTCATATAAATACATAATATGACCATGTAATATAACTATAAGAACAATATATATGTAATTAATTCTTGCGAGACATTTGTAATCCAAAGAAGTTAAACTGGCGCGCAACATGTGGAGATGGAGATGGAGATGTTTCGTTGCTAGGACCACTTGGAACTAATCTCTTCATTTCGATATTTGATAGGTGAGATAGTGGATTAGATGGAGATGTTGCGATATCAAGACCACCTGAAACAAATCTCTCCATTCCAGTATCCACTATGTGAGGCTCAATGTCATTCGGATTGGTTGAAACTTCTTTAACGACAAAAATTGTCTCACGGATCGCTAAGGATAACGTAATAAAAAGAAATTGAAATAGCACAACTCCAATAACAATTTTCATTCTTCCTTGGCTTTCTTTCTTCGTTTAATGTTGTGATAGTGAAAATGTGATATATTAGCTGCATGAAAGCACTATTTTATATATGATTTTGTAAAAAGATTAGCTATTAATAGTATATAAAATTATAACAAAACCATTTAAGAATGATCTTACTTTTCAATTTAAATATTTATTTCGATTAACTAGTTATAGGAATAATCTAATTAAGTATTGACACATACAAGAAATAAAACAAATAAGAAGATATGTATCTCTCTTTTGTATGCAATCTTTAAATAATAAAATTTATTAACTAAATTAGTCAAATGCATGAAAAAAATTTGTTGGCAAACCATCTTTTGAGAATTAATTAATTAAATCTAAATTAGAAAAGAAAAATATATAGGAAAAAGTTTAGGTTTTTCTCTGGGGCCTAATTATTTCATTTAAAAGTAGTGCAAAAACAAATCTAAGAGTGTAATAAACTTTGATGAAAATAGTAATAAAACATTAAAGTCAAGTAATTATCAGCTAAAGATAACATATCTATGATATTAAATAATTTTAAAGAAAATGACTTCAAAGTTGTGTTTTTTTATTTTAACCAAAAAAAAAAGAAGTTGTTTATCCTATATAATAGTTTTTTTTTGTTGAAAGGTTAAAACATAAAGAAACTCTGTTAATAGTTTTGTTTATCATATATTATAGTTTTTTGCCCTATATAATAGTTAATGGAAACTCTGTAATTGTTGACATATTATTATGCCACATAATTCTCGTTTATATCATTAAATTATAAAAATTATGTGATAATTTTAATTACTAATGCAAAGAAGTTATTATATTCCAAGTTACAATGAGAAGTGGTCTTCGCCTAGTGGCAAATATAAGTCTACATGAGACAGATAACACCATCCCACCCTGGATCGAATCCCATCGCCTACGACAGTGTAGGAATGGTTAATGGGCTGACCATTTGTGACCCAAATGTTGACAAAAATGCATTAAAATCTCAACAAACATATGTTAAGTAACTCTAAATTTAAATGTATACTAGGTTACTTCTCGCGTCATGCGCGATGAATAAAATTTTGAAAATAATTATATAGAGGTGGATAATTATATAATTTTTTTATAAATTGGTTTATTTTTTATTACAGTCATAAAATTTTTAGTATTTTTTTTATTTACTAAATTAGATTTAATTTTAAAGTGTAACTTTTGTCGTGAAATAGTCTATTCATGTCACTATATTCATAATCGATAGACATGAGCGAGGAACTACAACTATTATATCGAGACTTTTGTATCATGTACAATCCAAACAAAAAATTATATTCATGTACAATTCAATCTTTTAGTTCAACTTCATTCAATTTTTGTATCGGATTCGAATCCTTCTAATATGATTTGACATTAAAACTAAATACCAAAACCCTAAACTATCTTAGGCAAGTAAAAGAAGTTAATATTCATCATTAAACATGAGAAATCTTTTTGTTTGCTAAAAATCTTCGATTGAATAATTTTATAAAAAATCAAGTTTTTCCTAAATTCCTAAAATCGTTTTTCCTAAATTCCTAAAATCGTTTTTCCTAAAATCAAGTTTCCGGATATTTAAAATAAAATTTAATAATAAATTTTGTATTTCAACTATATAAAATCCGTGTTTGCTATTTATTGGAACTCATACATATCATTTATATTTATGAACAAATCAGTATGATCTAAATATCTATTTATATTATTGATTAGGAAGGACAAATTTTGAGAAACTTTTCAAAGTTCTTTTTAATTACATGTAACGCAATTTCATAAATAGTAATATTTAATTTTAGATAAAAAATAAGAAAACATATTCCTATTTAAAAGGATTAAAAGTGAAAAGCGAAATTAAAAAAAAATATAATGAAAATAAAAATAAATATCAAACTATTTAATAGTTAACATAATGAAAACTTAAAATATTATGAATATTTCAATTTTACGAAAATTATACAATATTAAAAATATTTATGAGTTTTTTTAGAAGTTTGTAAGTTATATAATTTTTTGTCAATAAAATTGTTGGGAACGGAGGGTTTTCATATTTTAAGTTGTTGGACCTTTATAGCCTTTTGCTCTTTTTTGTTTTTATTATATTTTTTCGATGCTGTAAATTAGATTGATTATAATAATTGGTTCTCCATTCCGTGTCACATTTTTTTTTTATTAAAAAAAATTTCTATGTTGTAAATTAGATTGATTCTTATTGGTTCTCCATTCAATGTCACAATTAATAAGTTGAAACTCATCGTGGTGTTGACACCTAATATTTTAAGTCAAATTTACTTCACAAATAATGCCTTAAGGATTTTAAGTCAAACTTATTTCACAAATAATATCTTAGGGATTCTTATTTTCATTTTTTTCATTTTTTCATTTTGGGTTTTAAAAAAATGACAATAATTTAATCTCAATATTTGTAAAACCAGATTACACAAGATAACATGTAAAACTAGTGAGAAAACATGACGAGCTAAAAAAACTACGAAAACAAAAATATACAAACTATTTTAAGCATTGACTAAAGAGATACTAAAAACAAATAATGCAATATTCTCTTAAGTGAGCAAGAAGATAAAAAATGAAAAAGAAATATCAATATAAGTTAAGAAAATTATGGTGGACAATAAAGAAAAAAAATTGAAACTATTTAAGATATGTAAAATATATACAAAAAACTATATAATCGAGAAGTAAAAAGATATTACAACGTTATTTAGGTGGATAGAAATATAAATATTTCAAATGAAAAAAATTACAAGAATCATCAAAAAAACATAATTGATAAATAATATTAAATATCTAAAAACATATATATTTACAATATAGAAAATAATTTCGCCAATATCACGGATTCTCTCCTATTTTATAAAAGTTGTTGACAGGAAAGAATTAAATGTTAAAGGAATTTATTAAAAACTACTCCCTCCGTTTTTTAATGTAGGATTTTCTAGAAAAAAATCACAAATTAAAAAGTTATTTAAAATGACTTTTATAACCTCATTTATTGTTGATATTATGATTGATAAAATATAAACATGATATACCATAAGTGTATAAGTAAGTACATAATAGGAAAATATGTGTCAATTATGCTAGAAAATCCTACATTTCAAAACAATTTTTTTTCTAGAAAATCCTACATTAAAAAACGGAGGGAGTAACATGTTATAGTAAAATTTCCTTTTTTGAATTAATATTTTTCAAGTTTATTTCTACAACTATACTCGATATTCTTGTAATAAAATAACAGATACAAACGTAATCAAGTAAAACATTCGCAAAATAGTATTATAGTTTATATATAAGTGATTTTGCCTCTTTTTGTCAACATTAGGGCCACAAATGACCGACCTATTAGTCAAACCTACACTAACGTAGGCGCGGGGAATCGATCTCGGGTGGGATGGTGCTATCTGCCTCCCAATACACCAATGCCACTTCCCGAAAAATACATCTTTTATGTTTCTAATTGTGAAAACTACCACTACAAGAAAAGGTCATTTCTAACGGGTTTTTGACGACTTTGGTCTGTCAGAACTAGGTCCTCAGAAACGATAATCCGTCGGAATCCCGTCAGTAATTCCCGAGGGATTTTTGACGGCGTATTTCTGACGGATTTCTGAGGGATTTTCCGATAAATTTTACCCTCAGAAATCCCTCGGAATATATCCGTCAGAAACCCGTCAGAAATATATCCGTCATAAATCCCTCAGAAATATATCCGTCAGAAATCCCTCAGGATTATATCCGTCAGAAATATATCCGTCAGAAATCTCTCAGAAATATATCCGTCAGAAATCCGTCAGAAATCCGTCAGAAATATATCTGTCAGAAATCTCTCAGAAATATATCCGTCAGAAATCCCTCAGGATTATATCCGTCAGAAATCCGTCAGAAATATATCCGTCAGAAATCTCTCAGAAATTTATCTGTCAGAAATCTCTGAGAAATATATCCGTCAGAAATCCCTCAGGATTGTATCCATCAGAAATCCCTCATGAGTCATGATTATATCCCTCATAAATCTCTTGTAAATACATAATTTAAATTAAAAAAAAACATTTTTTTAAGATTTAAAATATTAATAAATTTAAAAAACCGAAATTGTATTTAAACCGAAATTGTATCACAAAAACATTTAAAAAACAAAAAGAAATTGTTTTTAAACAACAAACAACATTTAAAAAAACTAAATGTCGCCAAACTTTTGACGCAATTTTTCGAAGAAACTCGCATTTTCGATTTGTTTGCGAAGAATCTCCTTGTTTTGCTCCATTATATCTTTGTTTGCTTGCTCGAGGGCTTCAATGCGAGCGTCCTTCTCTTTTAGTTGCGCGAAGATCTCCGAGTTCTCGCTACTCGACTGCATCGAAGAAGAAGCACTACGGGCATGACGTTTGCCTAAACCGAAGACGCGACCTTTAGTCTTCGGAGTTACCTATAAGATAATAAATTTATTAGCATGTATATAAATATCAAAAATAAAAGATGTAATTTTTACTAATTACGTCGAAGAAGATTTGGTTCATTTCTTCCCGAGATAATTCGTTCGAATCCGACGATCCTTCTTGCGATAGTTGTGTAAGCCGCTCCGTCTTCTTCTTCTTTATGGTCTCGACGACTTGAGCAACTATCGGATCCTGAATATTTCCCGTCTTGCGGTTAGTATGGGCATCCTCTAAAACATGTATGGAACATAGACTGGATAAGTCGGTCGTTCGTCTCCGTCATCATGTCTAGCGGGCCTGCGACATTTAGTACGCACTTCTGAAGGAAAGTAATATTCGGAAAAATTTGATGCTTCCTCGTTAATGCTTTGTGCAATGATGGACCCTTCTACTTTGCTTAGGTTCTTTACTTTTTTCTTCAAGTGAAACATATATCATTCAAAAGGATACATCCACCGGTACTGAACCGGACCTCCAAGTGCCGCTTCTCTTGGAAGATGAATAGGAAGATGCTCCATAACATCAAAAAATGACGGGGGGAATATCTTCTCCAATTTACAAAGAATAATCGGTATTTGATTGTTGAGTGTGTTGATCCCATCCACTGTTAGTGTCCTTGTGCATAAATCCCGAAAAAATGCATCGACTGAAGCAATTGCTTTATGAACATCCTGTGGTAACAAATGTTCAAACGCAAATGGAAGTAGTCGTTGCATGATAACATGACAATCATGACTTTTCATTCCGAAAAATTTACCTTCTCTCGAATCAACGCAGTTACGCAAATTTGATGCATAACCATCGGGAAATCTAACACAATGCAAAATCCAATCGAAAAACTCTTTCTTTGCGAGTTAGGTAATCGATATGCCGCAACAACACTTTTTCCATCCGCCTTAACATGCAGTTCAAGCCGAGCACAAATCTCAGGTAAGTCCAAACGAGACTTCAAGTTGTCTTTTGTTTTTCCTTGCACATTTAGCATAGTGTTCATAATGTTATCAAAGAAATTCTTCTCAACGTGCATGACATCTAAGTTATGTCTCAGAAGATGATCTTTCCAATAAGGTAAATCCCAAAAGATACTCTTTTTATGCCAATTATGGTTTACACCACTACCATCTACCGGATCATGTCCGTTACCACCGCACTCAGGAGTTCTTTCCGCGCCAAAGTCTCGTAATTGTTCCAACAAGTTATCACCGTCTACTTCAGGTGGTGGTCCATCATACACTTTTTTCTTCTTCGTAAACAATGTAACACTTCGACGGTAAGGATGATCAATTGGTAGAAATCTCCTGTGACAATCAAACCAACACGTCTTACGACCATGTCGTAATTGGAAAGCATCAGTGTTGTCTTGACAATACGGACAAGACAGCCGACCATGAGTCGTCCATCCAGAAAGCATACTATATGCTGGAAAATCACTTATGGTCCACATAAGTATCGCGCGCATCTGAAAGTTTTGTTGGCAAGAAACGTCAAATGTTTCAACTCCGTGCTCCCATAACATTTGTAATTCGTATATCAATGGTTGTAGGAACACATCAAGGGATCTTTTCGGATGCTCAGGTCCTGGAACAAGAATGCTAAGGAACAAGTACTCACGACGCATACATAGAGAAGGCGGTAAATTGTAAGGTGTCAAGATCACTGGCCATAACGAGTACTGCCTTTCATGCTTCCCAAAAGGGTTGAACCCGTCAGTAGATAATCCCAAGTATACGTTTCTTCGCTCATAAGCAAATTCAGGATATAATGACTGAAAATGTTTCCATGCTTGTGCATCAGACGGATGTGTAACCTCTCCGTCTGTAGTAGTATGTTCTGCATGCCAACGCATTGACTCTGCCGTGCGCTCGGATTGATATAACCTCTTTAACCTCTTTGTCAAAGGTAAGTACCACATCCGCTTATATGGAATTGGGACTCTTCCACTCGTCTCTTAGTATCGAGGTTTACGGCAAAAACGACATCTAGTCTGATTTTCGTCTCGCCTCCAATATATCATGCAATTGTCGATACACACATCTATAATTTGATACGATAATCCAAGACCAGCTACACATTTCTGCACTTCATAATATGATGCAGGGGAAAGATTATCTTCAGGTAGAACGCTTTTTACAAAGTCCGCAAACGCATCCATACATTCTTCAGGCAAGTTATAATATGTCTTTATGGTCATCAAACGACTTGCGGATGATAAAGGTGAAAGTCCCTCACGACAACCTTTATACAAAGGTTGTTTTGCTGCATCTAACATATCAAAAAATTGTCTTGCTTCCAAGTTCGGTTCCTCGATCCTATCACCCTGATGATCTCCGCCAAAATGTTGCATATTTTCTCTATATGCATCATTAACCATCTGAACAGTACTACCTACATGATCTCCAGTTTCTACTTATGTCCTATGTCCCCCTGAGCTATCACCAATATATGTTCCACTTGAACTACAACCCCCATAAACTTTTGATCTTTCTCCATGAAGATACCAAATTTTATAACCCGGCATAAAACCATTCGTATATAAATGAGGCCATACTTCATCTACGCTAACATTTCTCAAATTTCGACATTGAGAACATGGACATTTAAACTTACCTGTTTTAATGCTTTCGGGTTGATTAAGAGCTATGTCCATGAATTCTCCTATTCCACTCACGTATTCCTCGGTAAGTAAATTCGTCACTGGATCATTCTTCGGTTTATCCATCCATCTTCGATAATAGTTAGACATTTAAAAATTTGAGTGATTTTTATTTTTGAGAGAGAATAATATAGAAAGTGTGAGTTTAAAATGAAAAGAGAAGAGGTATTTATAGAAAACTAATTTTTTCTTTCTGCAGATTTATGACGGATTTTTGACGGATTTAAATTAATCCGTCAAAAATCCGTCGGAAAACTCTCATTAGTCAAAATTCCATCAAAAATATATGTCGGCCGTTTTTCAAAAAGATTAATCCGTCAAAAATCTCTCATAAATCCGTCAGAAAAATTTCGACGGATTCATCCGTCAAAAATCCGTCGAAAAATTATGTCGGCCGTTTTTCAAACTGATTAGTCCATCAAAAATCTCTTGTAAATCCGTCAAAAAATTATGAAAGGTTAATCCATCAAAAATCCGTCGGAAATCCGTTAAATATTTCCGACGGCACTAGCATCCGTCGGAAATATTGTGACGGATTTCCGACGGACATTGTCCGTGGATAATCCCTCGGAAATCCGTCACAATTTTCCGACGGATTTACATCCCTCAGAAAATCCGTCGGAAATGCGTCTGTTTTCTTGTAGTGTACACCTCTATTTTTAATTTTTGAAATCTACCTCTTTCTATATGTGTTTTGACTATTTATCCCAAATTTTAATTAAGAACAACATTGTTAATAATTACAACTTAAATTTTGAAATTTTATATTCGACATATTTTTTTAAAAAAAATTTAACAATGCAAGTGTCGTTTGACTCATTTTAGTATATCATCGGTCCAATTAGGTTATAGTTGGTTGAATCATAGTCTACCTAGGTTCAAATTCTGATTTAGGGAGGCTATATCCCTCTTATTGCATTCTTTGGTGAAATTTACCAAGCGAATTGTTGATAATTTCCTCATGTTGTATGCAAGTAACTTTTGTCGAGGATGTTGGTCGATATTTATACATCCTTGGGAATAATTTTTTGTTGGGCCTAGATTTTCGGCGCTTGTTGGTCCACAAATCTCACCTTCTTGTATCAAGTTGTTATGGAGATTGTTATCTTTTTGCGAATTTTTCTCTTGTAGTATCGATTAGATCATGGAAAATCTCGTGGAGTTTGTCGTAAATTTCGTTACGATTTCTCGTGAAGATTATTGTAAGCACGCATAAATCTTTTGGATGTTTTTTTTAACTTGGAAGAGTTGGGGGCCGAAACTCTTACTTTCTATTTAGGGTTGAATGATACCGTCGAATAGTCCACTCACCATATTTTCTAATGGGTCTAATGCGCGGCACCATCTTCGACTAGACAAAGGGTGATAATCTTGCAATTTTGCATTTGGAGAGAATCGATCTATCCTATACCAACATGGCGACTCGTCCACCAAATGAAAACCACTAGGCTAGCCCCAATTGGTTATGTCTTCGATGTTGCAGGTAGCATACTAACAACTCTCATAGAGATTGTTGAGATCATGTAAAGAACTCTCTTGGAAGTAGTTAAATACATGTATAGAACTCTCGTGGAAGATGGGAGGATCATGTCAGATTTTTATGATGAAATTTTTTTTTGCAACTTTTTAGGCGTGACAGCTCGTTGCAGTCATATTAACTGTTCGGTGAGCAAGTAGAATAGAAGTTGCTAGCAAATGCAAGTTTCCAAATGTCGCTCCTTTGCGTTGAAAATTAGCAAATTCGCTTTACAATATACCACCATTTGTGATTCGTTTTTTTTCGTCGGCTTGCTCATATATAATGTCTTTGCTATTTTTATAGAGTGATTTTCGGTTAAAGGCATTTTGTATTTGTTTTGTTGTAATTTAAGATACTTTGACATGTAGGTGTACTTTCAAGCCTTGAAAATGATTGTTTCTGACTTTTTGCCCTTATTTTGTCGTGTGGTGATTGTTGGTAACGAGAAATTAGTAACCAGAAACTCAACTAGTTGGTTGCCTAGATTTTGTAAAAGTTGTCTAATCATGTGAGTCCATAATTGGTTTCTTGTTTTATTGTTCATCATTGGTTTTTAATAAATGAGTTTATAGGCAAAATGGACATTTTTTGGCAAAGTAATTAAAAAAGTAGACCTGTTACTATTCATAATTAGAAAATTGGACCGTGGAGGGGGAAATATATGGATTGTGCTTGATTGTGACATTGTTTTCGGCCATTTAATGCCTTGATGATGTTTGTGTCAGACTTATTTTTTCTTCTTTCCTTTTTTTCTCTCTTTTCCTCTTTGTTTCCTACTTCTCTCTCACATACTATTCATTCATCTTCTTCATTTATTTTTTCATTTTTTCTTTCTCAAATTTTCAGTTTCTCTCTCGTCTTCTCTCTTTGTCTCTCTCCTCATTTTCTTTCTCTTTTTCTATCTTTTTTTTCTTTATCTTCTCTTTTTTTTAATTTCTCTTTTTTGTTTTATAATTTTTATAAGTTGATTAACTAGCTTTAATTCGTGTACAAATTCACTTGTAGAATCCAGCGAACAATCCAGTGTACAGTCGGACAACATTTTTTTGTAATTCTAGTGTACATCTGAATGTTCAGTGGATTGTCTACTGACGGTCCACTGGATTTTCTACAGACTGTCCACTGGATTGTCTACTGATTGTCCACTGGATTATCATACAAATAGATATAACAATCGTCTGTACAAATTTTAAATGTCCAGTGGATAGTTATATCAAATTCACTGAATTGTTGGATGACGGGTCTAGTGGACAATTTCCAAACGTTTTTTATCTGTACAGACGAAGGTGTACATGAGGATATTGTACATCCGCTGGAACCGTCGTACGATTACTGGAATTTACCGAGTTAACTCGTAAGGTTCTTGATAGGAAGAGAGAGGAAAAAAAAAAGAAAAAAAAGAGAGAAGAGAAAGTGAGAAAAGAGTGAGAAATTGAGAGAAAATGAGAGGAAATGAGACAAAGTAAAAGAAAGTGAAATGGCAAATCATAAAATTGTAATAAAACAAATGAAAAATACAGAATGACATATTGGTGAATAACACAAAACATATACCCATAATTGTAAGCACAAAAAAACCAAATAGTGAATTATGTGGACCCTACGGACTACTTATCTAATTATAAATAGTAAGTGGGGTGAATTTTAATTACTTTGTGAAAAACTGTCCGTTCTACTAATTATTTCTTAATAAATTAAATTAAGATTTTTGTAGAGTGCAAAACAGCTGTGATGTGTTTTTAATATAACTAGTGTCATATTTTTATATATTTTTTCTCATATTTTCTTTTTTTAATTAATGAACCCTTATACTTTTTGGGATGATACTTTATGGACTAGTATTTGTTTATTATTTTTATCTAACTTTTATTTGGTAATTATTTTAATTTAGAGTTTACAAAAAATAATTTTGTTAGTGTTTCTGATTATAATTTTAAAAGTTTTATATTTTGAAATCCATATTGATATATTTTTGAAAAAATGTTTACGATATCTTGTGGACATGAATAATTTGATCCCTAAATTCTACTTATAAATCAAAATATATGGACATATCCATAAGGATGACGAGAGCTAAAACAATCAATGTTGTCCATGTGAACAGATATATTGACGTATACGTGGATGTGAATTTGTGGACGAGTTTGGTGTTAAATTTAAAGTTTAGTGTTTTTTAATTTCGAGTTTGAGATTGTTCGCTTTTGTTTTTTAATTTTTCTTTATTGTTTTTTATCCATCTTTTGTTTGGTATTTTTATAATTTAGAGTTTAAAAAAATAATTTTGTTAGTGTTTCTGATTATGATTTTAAAAGTTTTATATTTTGACATCCATATTGATATATTTTTGAAAAAATGGTGACCATATCCCATGGTCATCCACATGGATGACTAGAGCTAAAATTATCAATGTTGTCCATGTGGACAAATATATTGACGAACACGTGGATGTGAAGTTGTGGACGAGTTTGGATAGACCTATAAATTTATTGTTTTTTAGATGAATATGTTTTTGTGGACTTATTTAGTGCGTAAGTTTAAATTTTAGTGTTTACGTTTAGGGTTTTGGGTTTTAGAGAATAGTGTTTGGGAACTTTGTAGAGAATAACGTCCACGAGTAATCGTTCATGAAGAAGACTATTTAGAATCACATGTTTTCGTCTCTTTTGGCATCCATGTTGGGTCATAATTGTCTGGGAAATGTAAGCACGACAAATTCGAAAAAAGACCAAACTCAGTCAAAGAGAGCGTCATTGGCTGTCACCATGGACATATCCATATGGATGACGAGAGCTACTTATAAATTCTACTTATAAATCAAAATACATGGACATATCCATATGGATGACGAGAGATAAAATAAGCAATGTTGTCCATGCGAACATATATATTGACGAACACGTGGTTGTGAAGTTGTGAACGAGTTTGGATAGACCTATAGACTTACTGTTTTTTAAATGGATATGTTCATGTGGACTTATTTAGCGCGTACTAATTTCGAATTGAGTTTAAAGTTTAGTGTTTACGTTTAGGGTTTAAGAGATTAGTGTTTGGGAACTTTAATATCTATCATGATTTAGTGTTTTAGATTATCGATTGAGACAAATGTCCATGCCGTGTGTTTTACGATGTCCACATGTATGACGTTGTGTGGACTGAAAATGTGATGTATCCACAACGTCCATAAAAAAACGTCCACGAGCTTGGGTTTTTAATTATCATTTAATGTTCACCATAAAGCTTCTTTAGATTCATGTTGCGTCCTAAATTTTCCAAACAATATCCACATGGATGCATCCATAAGAACAACAATTCAATAGAAAAATCACATTAAAAAGTTGATATTATCCACACAAACGCTTTCACTATTAATTTTTTTTATTTAAAGCGTGGATGGGACTACGTGGACTAAACCGAGTGGACCAGCGCGTAAACTCGAAGACATGGATGATGATTTGATATTTCTCATTTTTTATTTCTCATAGAAATTACCATCTATATTAATCTCAACAAGAATAAGAATTTAAGAGTTATCAACCAAAAACTTAGAGTTCACATGTATCATCTTCATTCTCAATCTAGTAAAAACATACAACAAAAATTCAAATTAAGAAACAATGAAGATAAATACATAAGACAAATCACAATGAAAAAAATTTCTAGTAAAATCTCTAATGACCCATAAAGATAGGCACAATACATGAGCTAACCTTGTATCCACCATTATAATTGGGTAAAGAAGTTTCACAATGTCCTCTCTTACAAACATCCATGTAAACGAACAAAATAAGCAAAATGGATCTTAAAAGATTCGATTAAACGTTATCAAATTGTTGGAGGCAAATCGAAATCAAAAAATTAGTTGATAAAACATAGAAAGGTTCACTAGTGTTTGAGGAGAAGATGAAATCTATCTTTTTTTCTTTTCTATTTATTTTTATTCTAATTAGAAAACAAAAGTTTAGTTAGATTTGAGCAAGGGGTATATAAGTATTTTTAGCAAGAGAAAGTATGCCATATATCCTAAGTGCCTATTTATGATATTAGGTAACTTAAAAGTGCCTATAGATGTAATAAACTCATTTTATATCGTGTTTCCTTTTCTTTTGATATAAATTTTTATTTTGCTTGAATGGGGAAATTGAGAAAAAAACAAGGTCTTATTGTTCAATGTACCAATATTTTAATTGGAGTGTGAAATCTACCATTTGTGTCAATTTGGGACTCAATTTGGATTTTTGATGGTAGTTGTGGTATGGAAGATGACATTTTTAACCTCAACTAGATATATGGTATGTCAGAAAAGTAGACAATAGTGGCAGGAGATACATTTAATGCGGACGTGAAGACAAAAATGTGAATATAACACGTGGATAACATTTGACATTATAGAGTGAATATAATAGACAACTGGTTAATACATTTTTCGTAGACAAGTAATAAACGTGAAATTTATTTCCACGTTTACAACTCGTGTATAACTTTTTCATAACTATTATTTTAAATAACTAATTAAAAAATATTTGTGTTAACCAAGTTGTCCACATTTTTACTCACAAACTATTAGTTTGTAATAAACAATATAAATCAAATATATGATGTTGGACATATTGTCCACGTTGTTTACTCATAAATTAATTGTCTACAAGGAGAGAAAGACATTTTGCATGTGAGGTAGTTTAATATTATTATTTCAAGGGTATAATGAACATTTTACAAGGTCAAATCAATTGTAAATCGATTGTGGTACATTTAACAACATTAATAAAAAAATTTGGTACATCGTACAATTTTCCCAAAAAACAATGCCCTTTGGTAAATCCCTGTTTTTACTCAATATAATCAGGTATGGATGGGATGTGAGCCGCAAGTGATGCAAATAAACAATAGTTTTAAAATGTCACTTATGAATAAAATAAAGAAAGTTCTCTCATCAGAGTACAACGAAGTGAAGCGGAATCCAGTGTTTGCACATATTTTAGCGGTTCATGGAACGGTCTAGGCTATTCAGCTCGTTTAATACACATCATGACGTGTAGACAATTAGTTACAAAGAAAAAACATGAATTGTGGTGTGTGTGTGTTTGGAGGAAAACCACAAAGATTTTTGCTTAAGGAGTTTCATGCTATTATTGGTTTGGGTTGTAGTGATGACTACGTAACTAACGAAGAAGAAGACATACAAGATGATGATGTATTTTGGGGTAATCTTATAAAGAAAAATGGAAACGTTAGCCTCAAGACACTGATTAGTGAACACACCTCGAAAGTGTTAAGAAGTGGAAACGAGTTGGTAGAATTCGGTTGGCGTACGTTTGCATAGTAGCGGGGGTAAATATTGGCTAAGGACGAAAAGACAAATATCTCAAACACTTACATCAAGATGGATATGGATATGGATATTGATAAGGATGCTTCTTTTTCTCGATTAGAGGAGAAACTTGAGAAAAAAATTGATGAGCGGATGGGGAAATTAGAAAGTGATATCTTGCAATTAAAGAATTCGGTTTCCATCCAAGGCGTTAAAAGTAGCATAGACACAAAAACAACATCAAGCCCGGAAAAATGACATCGAACCCACTTTGTAACATCAACATCCTTTAGAATATTCTCCAAGAAGCGGACTAATGTTGCATATTCGATTAAACTTTTCTTCAAATCAGAAACTCTATATGCTTTCGAAGCCTTATAAGAAGCACGGGGACGCCTCTTATGTGCCAAACTGTGTACCGGAAACAGTTTGGGACGAAAACAATTTGGGGACGGAAACAGTTTGGGGACGCCTCGGAAACGTCTCCGAAACGTTTCGGAAAGGTGGAGACACCAACCGTAAACGGGGACATATTTTTGGAAACGTTTCTCTAATTTTTTGGGGTTTTAAAAAATATATAAAAAAAAATAGAAAAAAGAAAATAAATATGGTTAATTATATTATTAGGGCTTTATTTAATGATCTCCAACACAAGTTTAGAGATATTTGGGCTCACGCAATTTTTTTGGGGTTTTAAAAAAAATAAAAATATGAAACCTTTTTTATTTATAATTTATGGTATTTTTATATATATTTGATTGTCGTACCCTTGTCGTCCCCAAATGCAATACTTTTAAATTTGCCGTTTTGTGTCCCGTACCATCCCCGTTTCCCGTACCGTACCCGAGCTACTTCCAACCAAGCTAAGCAACCCTTGGTCTAATTGGTCGTTGCTTCCTCTTAACCGGTTTCGATCTAGTTTATCTATCGACTTATCCGGCTTTGGTATTCTCATTATTCCCTTTGGTTCCTTGCGATGGATGTGGTTTGTCATTTCAAAAGAAGCTCAAGATCTATGATTGTTGAAGTCTACTTATATCAATAGAGGACATGAAGATTTCCTTGTGTTTTGGGGTTTGATGGTCCGCTCTCATCCCCTCTATGGTCTCCGTTTTTTGAAATTACTCATTGTTGAAGATTTGATTTTGACTAAGTTCTATCATACCTTCGGTTCAAATATCTTTGTCTCCAGAGAGCTCCAGATTACCACAATCAAGCGTTGCGGGCTTGTGTCTCCTGAGAGTTTCAGATTTCCATAATCGGGCTCTGCGGGCTTGTGTCTCCTGAGAATTTTGGATTTCCATAATCAGACTCTGCGGGCTTGTGTCTCATGCGATCTCGGACTATTATAGACGAGTTTGTTTATGTTTTCGTCTCTTAAAATCAAGGTTTAAATTTTGTATTTTCGGTTTTAAACCACATATGACTCATTTTATCTAAGTCCTCTATCTGTATATAGTATGGGGCCGGCGGATATTGTGGTTGAATTATCTTATTTATAATATCAGTAGTTTTAATGGAAAAAAAAAATCAAAACTTTGTTTGAATTCTGTCAAGTTGCTCAACGTCAACATCTTAAACATATGCATAACTATTAGTGGTTCATATTAATCGACATGTCAAATCAAACTTCTCTATAGTCAATATATTCAACACCGACATATGAGCATATGTATAACACCATTGGCTATAGTTAATGACTTAAAGTTAACAAATCCTATATAATAAATATATCATATCACCGGTAAGTGATCTTGGTCTAGTGGCAGTCATAAGTTCACAAAAGGCAGGTAGCACCACCCCACCCGGGATCGATTCCCCGCGCCTACGTTTGTGTAAGATTGGCTAATGGGTCGGTCATTTGTGGCCCAAACGTTGACAAAAAAAAAAATATATATATATCATATCACCTGTCAACTAAAAATTAAACACTATGGCTAAGACAAGGACAATAGTTTTCTCCATCTTGTGTTTCTTCACGACCGTGTTATCTAAAGATGTTTGTAACAAAGATGACAAAAACACCCTTCTCAAGATCAAGAACTCACTAAACAACCCTTATCACTTAGCCTCATGGCACCCCGAAACCGATTGTTGCTCATGGTACTGCCTAGAGTGTGGCGACGCCACCGTTAACTACCGTGTCATCGCCTTAACCATATTTTCCGCTCAACTCAACGGTCAAATACCTCCTGAAGTCGGTGACTTGCCTTATCTTCAAAAGATTGTATTCCGTAAAATCACTAACCTAACCGGTCCAATCCCACAAACCATCACCAAACTCAAGTATCTAAATTTTCTATGGCTTAGCTGGACCAATCTAACCGGTCCGGTTCCTGATTTCTTGAGCCAGATCAAGAATCTTGAGTATATAAATCTTTCTTTCAATGATCTCTCTGGGTCTATACCAAGCTCTCTCTCTTTGTTACCAAAACTAGAGTATCTTGATCTTAGTAGGAACAAGCTTACAGGTAATTAATCATTGGACAATTCTTACGAATACCACTAAAAAAATTTTTTTTAATACAATTAGTACAGATTTTTCGAAAGTTTTACAAATACCATTTAAAAGTTTTTTTCTTATAAATACCACAAATCTTAAATTTTCAAAATTTCACCCAAAACTCCAAAAAACTATACCCTACCCCTTCAAAACTATACCCTAAACACTATATAACGAATCCAAATGAAAAAATTTAAAATCTAAAAGTGTTAGAACACGTTTTTTGTATTTGTGGTATTTTTGTAAAGTAATACTTTTTGAAGATATTTTTGTTATAAAAATATTTTAATGGTGTTTTTGTTATAAAAAACTTTTTAATGGTATTTTCAAAACAAAATTTATTTTGATGGTATTCTAAAAAATTTCTCTTAATCATTTTCATTTGTTTTCTTAGACTAATACTTTCTCCCTTTCACAAAAAATTATCATTTTAGAAAGTACTATTTTGTTTCACAAAGAGTATCCTTTGCAACTTTTCAAATAATTAAATTAATTTTGATTATTTGGACCATTAGCAATATGCATTCATTTTTATTGGTTGGCTTTATTTTATTTAATTTTGTTTTTGTAGAAAACATGGAGTGTTTAATCCCTGTGCAAATGTCTAAAATAACTAAGAAATATTATATTATTATTATCGAAATTTACTCTCTTTCTAACCTCAATCTTTTAAACCTTTCAATTAGGTCCAATACCAGATTCATTTGGTTCATTTACAGGAAAAGTACCTGCCATTTTCTTGTCACACAACCAACTCTCCGGTCCGTTACCTAAATCTCTAGGTAATCTCGACTTTTATCGGATCGATATTTCACGTAACAAGCTCCAAGGTGATGCTTCAATGTTGTTTGGAGCTAACAAAACAACATGGCTAATTGATTTATCAAGAAACATGTTTCAATTCGATATATCCAAGGTTATTGTCTCCACGACGGTTAATCAATTTGATTTGAATCACAATATGCTAACGGGGAAGATACCGATTCAATGGACTGAACTTAGTCTTCAAGCATTCAATGTTAGTTATAACAGATTGTGTGGACCCATCCCTCAAGGAGGTGATCTTCAGAGATTTGATTTGTATGTTTATTTACACAACAAATGTTTGTGTGGTGCACCTCTTCTGAGTTGCAAGTGAAAGATTCAAGTAAAACCAAGTGGATAATCCATATATTGGATTTTTATCACTAATAAAAACAACTTGTATTTGGAATTATTAATAAAATCAATTTTTCATGCATTTTTTCATCTTTGTTAGCCATTGGCTAGAATTTGACCTTTGATCTAAGGAAGAAAAATAATTGTACAGCCTCTTAGCAACATAAACAAACACATAAGGTCATAGTTGCAAAGTCATGACTTATTTTGGTTTCAATTGTAACATAACCTTAAGATTCTTTTTATTCTCTTTTTGTCTTTAATTTGTTATGTGTTTCTCTTTTAATAGTGTATAATCTATGTTTTTGATCGGGAAAAATGTCAATTAAATCATGAATTTTCAAAATTCACCGAAAAAAACATGAACTTTCACGTGAACCATTTAAATCATGTATTTTTCGTTGATTAACAAACCGCGAGTTTCAGTTGCGGCAACTGCCGATAACCACCAAATCTGATTTAACTAAAATCATAAACTAAGTTAACTAAATCATAAACTAAGTTAACTAAAATCAACAAATGTGGTAACACTTGCCTCTAAAGTTGCGTAAGAAATTATCAAGTAATTTGCATTAGATATCGCGGTTAAAAAATCACCGATCATATCAACCTTGAAGAAATCCTCAGGGTCTAGTCGAGACTCATGATAAACGAGATTTTACCACGTTAAATCTAATATCTTAATGTAGTACTTAAGATGTCAAACCAAATCAGGAGCGAACAATTTACTTGAATTTATGCGAAACGAACTCAGTTTAAGTGTAATCAAAAAGGTTGTTGTTGAGTGATTTTGTAACCGAATATTAAACAAAACGAAAACACAAATTAAGAGTTTTAAAAGATTAATAAAAAGCTAAACAATCAGGTTAAGGTGTTTTAAAGGGTGATTAAACTTTCAGATTTCAAATTGTCTTTTACAAAAATAACTTTAAGGTTTTGAAAACGATTTTAGATCAATCCACTCTCGTGGCAATGATCCTTTTCTCAACAATTAAACTAAAACAATATCTTGGATAGTTTAATCGTCGAGAAACTTTAAGAACAAATCAATTTTAACCACTAAGCTTATTAACACAGATCTCTCGGTTAAGCTAGGCTTAGTTCTAAGGTAATTGCTCAGGAACCTTTATAATCTCTCGATTCATAAAGTTTCATAGGTTCAATAATCGAATGACCAACTCGATTAAGGCTTTAAGTTTGTTACCAAAGACAAAAGTTTTATGATCTATTAAGTTCTAGACAATTATCAATCCTAGATTCAATCAACCCCTTTTTCCCCTAACCCAATTGTCTATTTGAATCTACTCACTAAACATGCTGAATCTTAAAACAATTGGATTTGAAGAAAGCATAAACATAAACAAATCAAGGAGAATAAAGGGTTCAAGAAAACTCTTATTGATGATGATGAAGATTACAAAGGTGGCCAAAGAAGGAATCACCAAGAAATCTCCAAAGTTGTCAAAAGCAAAAACCAAAGCGATGAAAACAAAAACTAAGATAGAATGTCAAAAACAAAAAGCAAAAACCCTAATATATGTTTAAACCAAATAAAATAAAGGAAAACCAATTTGGTTTAGGAATTAATTTTTCTTTTTACAAACAAAACCAAATTTCCTTAATTTTTCGCAGCCTGTACCGGTCAAGTGAAACCGGTACAGACTGGTCGATATGCGCTGATCGGTAGCCTTGCTTCAGCTTCGTTTCCTCTGTATCGGCCAGGCCAAGCCGATACAACATGTCGATATCGATCCCCAGGTCGATATGTGTCGGTCGGTACAAGTGCTTCTTCTTCTTTTCCTCTGTACCGGCCACTCCAAACCGGTACATCATGTCGATATGTGATCTTCAGGTTCTCTTTTAGGTTGTATAGACCATGTGTGACCGGTACAACAGGTCGATACAAGTCTAGGCAAAATAATCCTCCTATATCGGCCACAACAAACCGCTACAACAAGTCGGTACAACTGTTTCCGCTTCTTTTTGGCTTGAATTATTCGTCTTTTGCCGTTTTAACGCTCTGAAACCTGAAATACACGAAACAAACCAAAATACAACCTATATGATACTAAATGCAGTCTAAATGAGTTAATTCTAATGCATAAACTAAGGTAAAACATGTAAAATATGCAAGTTATCAACTCACCAAACTCCACATCGATATATACACACTTTCGGAGAAGGACCGATACTAGAGATTATTAATCTTTCGGAAATGTGATCGATGAGGTTCATATACCCAAGATTCGGAGCATCAATCTCAATAGTGGGGAGCGTATACAAATGTTCCATAGGCGTAAACATTAGTGTAAGACATGTAAGAGACTTGGACCGCACTGTCACGGTTTCTAGAAGATCTTCGAGGTCTCTGATTATACTCAACTCTCGAAGATGAGATTCTCAAGAGTCGAATCACCATCATAATATTAGTTCTCTTGATGCTACATCTTAAGACAAGGCATCGACAAACTGTTATGATGATCCGACAAAAGATTTAAGAGATATAAATGAACAAGATCTAGTACACGAGTAAAGCGATATAGGCATCCTAACCACTTCAACAAAAACTTCCTCATCAACTTCATTATCAACCGTTAGACCGCGGACTCTACGTTTAATTGCACCATTGATCCACGACTCCAACTCCTCGTTATTGTGGTATAAAAACTGATAGATGAGCCTAAATCTCTTTAGATGGATTTCTTGTTTGGATGCGATGAAGGTACCAATGAAATCTTTGACGACTTCTTCATCTTTTCCGGAGATATCGTTGAAGTCAAGATCCAACACTAGAACTTGTGTATTAGGGACAAATGTCCCGCATCGGAAACTCAAAGGGATTTAATCTAATATATAATAGATATAATAGATATGAGCCCTCTCCACTTATCGCCAATTGATTTTGAGTTGGAAGCCCATAGAACTTAACATGGTATCAGAGCCCGATCCGATCACATGTTTGATCCGACTTGTCCGTCTCTCTTGCCAAAACTATCCGAGATTAATTGTTTGGAAATGTCCTTTTTTATCATTTTCCATTTCTTTTGCATGCCTATTGTTTTCCTCCATGTGATCATTTTATAGAATATTTATTAATTGTTAAATTAAATTGATAAAAAAGTTAGTCTTATAGTAACATAAAACAATTTATAACATATATTGAAGTTTTTCTTATTTAGTTATAATTAATTATAAAAAGTTGTCAGCAATAAAATTTTGTATAAAATATAATTTAACATAACTTAATCATTCAGTTAAACTATTTTATTATATATATATTTATACTTTCTATGTATTATATAACCCGTATTTAGGTTATATTTGATAAAAAAACATATTTTACCTACCAAAATAATAACATTCAAATATTATTAATAAATATTTTAGATGAAATATTATTCAAATTATTTCTTTGTATATACTAGTTCAATTCAACTTTTTATTGAGTTTTAAATTTGGGTTGATAATTACAAAAATAATGTTTGTATAATAATATATTATAAGGATTTGAACATCAAACCTCGTTAACTTATAATGATATACTCAAACCACTACACCAAAATCAATTTTTGATTTTGATTCCCAAATAAGTATTTATAATATAATTAAATCCGAATTTTGATTTATTATTTTGACAAAATTACCCTTAATGAATTTTTAGATTGTTAATAATTTCAATGACATTTAATTTAATTCTTTTACAATTTCAAGGTTATTTTGAAAAATGTATTCCCAAATTTTAATATAGAGATATTTTGTTATAAATGTATTCCCATATCTATATAAAAATATTAGCAAAATAGTCGGCTATTTTTTGAACAGTTGTTAATCATTCCCAAAATCACTTGAGTATCACATAGAATATATATAATTGTGTTTATGATGGACACTATTCTGTCACCGAAAAAAAACAGTCACCTATACCATCTCCTTTTAGCCAAATTAAATAGTTGTAGGGGCTAAACCGGTATTATTTTATTTTTCTCTCTCTCCTTTTGTTATTTCGGCCAATTCGTACACATTTTTAACAAAAGCCTTAATTTCATACTCAATAAGTAATATTACACAAATTCACCCTTTTTAACACAGATAAGGATAAAAAATCTCATAAAATATTATATATTTTATCTAAAAAAAGTATTCCAAAACAGATTTCGATCACTTTTTGTTATATTTAAGTTTGTTTTAGATTTTTATTAATAACATATTATGTTTTAGATTTTGACTTTAAACATTTTTGTCATTTTTTAAAATTATTGTTTTTATATCTATGTTTATATGCATTACAATTTCATTGCAAGTTGGCATATCATTAAATCATCATGTATTGGAAATAATTTTAGAAAAATATTATTGTTCATTGGTTTATCCCGTAAACTCATTAAAAATAGCAAAACTAATTATCTTTTGTCTGAAAATTAACTCCTCGTATTGTATAATTTATAGTGTTATTATTTAATGATTTAACTAATTTTCATTTATAATAATCTACGATTTTAGGTTTGATTATAAATAGTCTGGTTAAACTTCTTTTATATAAAGTTTTTATTGAATTTGATATCTATATTATTATTTTTGAAGTACTAGTTTGAAGTTTTTCAAAATAACTCACTTATTTACAATCCATCCCATTGGTTTTTCAAATGATTTTGATTTTTAAAAGGACAAAACAATAATTTCCAAAAATACAAACAAACATATTCAAGACATGTCAAATTGAGTCAAAATATTTGGTTTGATTCAAACCAAACCATTAACCAATTAAACCATTAATTTGATTCCTATTGAGCTAATGGTTTAAATGGTTAATGAGTTTAGTGGATTGGTTTTAATTTGATTTAAATATATTGGGTTAATGGTTTATCCACACAAAACCACAAAATTATTAAAACACACAAAATTATTAATAAAAAAAGAAAGAGATCGACATCATCGTAAGTAAAAAATCCCTAGAAGAAGAAATCGTCTTCTCTCAACACTCGTAAGCTTTTAAGATCTCAGATCGTCTCTCTCCGACAAGAAAACACCTTGCAAGGTTCTATCTCTACATCCTCTCTTTTATGATTTCTCCGAGAACGCATTTGGGTTTTTGCTTATTGAGATTAAAAGACCTTTCCTTTATGTCCTAATTTGATTGTGATTTGTGTTTGCTACACATTATATTCTTATTTGAGCGTTTGATTGGATTGTGATTTTATGTTTCTAGTTTATAAAGTTTGATAAAGCTTCGTTTTTTACAAGACCCAGCTGCTATTTAAGTTTATAGGATTTTTTTGTCTCTTTGTTTACTTGTTGAACTCTTTTAGATTTTATACAATCTTTAATATTTTAATTTGATGTTTTATGTGATTTTTAATTTGATGTTTCCAATAGGTGAAACTATGGACAATGAAGAACAACATACTCAAAGTGGTGGTGATGGAGGGCAATCATCAACAGGTGCATCACAACCTTTGATGCTTACTTCTAAACGCGCAAAAAGAAGTGAGATGTGGAAACACTATGTAATAGAAAAAGATGAGCATGGTGAAGAAAAAACATATTGTCAAAAATGTTCAAAGAGTTATTTATGGTTGCCACATTCTGGTACGTCTAATCTTCTACGCCATTTTAGAAAATGCTCACTAGCTTTGGATAAAGAGAAACATGTAGTGAAGATTGATAACAAAATTGCTAGGGAGAAGTTTAGTAGAGTGATAATTAGGCACAATCTCCCTTTTATTGTTGTTGAGTATGAGGAGCTGAGAGATTACCTTAGTTATCTGAATCCAGACTATCAATGTTACACTAGAAACACTGTTGCAGCTGATGTGATTAGAACTTGGGTTAAGGAGAAACAAAAACTGAAGTATGAGTTAGAGAAGGTTCCTAGTAGAATATGCTTAACATCAGATTGTTGGACTACACTCCTCGGAGATGGTTATGTAGTATTAACCGCGCATTATGTAGATACTAAATGGGTTTTAAATAGCAAAATTCTTTCGTTCTGTGATATGCTCCCTCCTCACAGTGGTGAAGCTTTAGCTTCTAGACTTCATGATATTTTGAAAGATTGGGGGATAGAAAAAAAAGTTTTTAGCTTGACTCTCGACAATGCTACAGCCAATGGATCTCTACAAGATATCTTAAAGGATATGCTTAACTTAGACGAAAGTTTACTTTGCAAAGGAGAGTTTTTCCATGTCCGGTGTTGTGCCCATATCCTAAATCTGATAGTGCAAGATGGTTTAGAAGTTATTGCTAGTGCACTAAGCAAGATCAGAGAAACGGTCAAATATCTCAAAAGCTCAAAATCAAGAAGGCTTGCTTTAGCTAAATGTGTAGAGGGCCAAGGGTTAATCGTGTTGTCTTTGGATGTTGAGCATAGATGGAATTCTACTTACATAATGCTTGAAAAAGCTTTAAAGTATGAGAAGGTATTAAATAGGTTTAAAGTGGTTGACAAAAACTACAAATATTGTCCCTCTAGTCAAGAATGGAAAAGAGCAAGGTTGATTCATGAGATTTTGATGCCTTTCTACAGTATTACTACTTTAATGTCGGGGCGAAGCTATTCAACATCTAACTTGTATTTTGGTCATATTTGGAAGATTCAATGCTTGTTAGAAGTGAATAGAGGCAATGATGACAAAGTAATTGCAGAGATGATTCGCTAAATGAGGATAAAGTTCGATAAATACTGGGAAGAATATAGTGTTGTTCTTGCAATGGGAGCAGTTCTAGATCCAAGAATGAAATTTCGACTTTTGAAGCATTGTTATGATGAATTGGATCCGTTCACTTCACAAGATAAGATAGATCACCTTGAGAGTAAGCTTTATAAGCTTTTTGAAGAGTATCGAAAACAATTTCCTTTAACTCCAGTTGTGAGCTTTGGTAGAGCAAGTTCTTCTGCTCCTAAACGAAATGCAGATTGGTCAATCTATATACAACCAGCCTGGAGTCGGATCAGGAGTTGAGGTAAAGATTGTTTATCGACAGATTTGTCGTCAGTGATGTGATTGATGGGGACTTCACAGACATCAAATGAAAGAAGACGAACTGTGAGAATATCAGATTTATACAAGTTCCTATTATAATTAGGAAAATGATGATTTTCTAATCTCAATAGGAAAGACCTTCATAGTTCATTGGTTATAAATATAAACACAAAATCTAAGACATAAACTAATCCAAGTCTTTAGGATTCCGAGCACCTTAGAGGTGGCTCGTAAAGCAAGAGATAAATAGATAGAGAAGGAGTCTTTTCTCGGTATCTAGGCTTAGCTTGTAGTTGTCATTCTTCCTATTTTCTCTTTGTACTCTCTCGGGGTTATATAACCATAGATCGGGAGAGTGTTAAAGCTTCTTATTGTAAACCACGTCGGATGTGTTTTCTGATGCTTCATAGTGGATGTTGTAGATCTCGGATCCACCCAGATGTAGCGGTTGCGCCCGTGAACTGGGTTAAAGTCTTGTGTCTTTCAAATTCGTAAATCGGTTAATTATCTTGGGACAAGGATTTGGAACATCAAATCTTTAACACGGACTTTGGAAAGCTTTAAATTTTATACATCAAACTAAGAGTGGATCATTTTGGGTTACATAGGAGAATTGACTTTTCTTCATCAACACGGAACCAAATTGTGCCTGGCACGTTCTAATTTCGATTAATCTCTCTATATAATACGATCATAATCAGCCATTAAGTGTTCTACACGGAAAACAAACAAAACACATAACCATAGAAAGAAAATGGCTTCTTCCTCTTCCCTAAATCAAAGAAACCCAGCAAGAACTCAAGCATTAACCAATGACGATGACGAAAAAAAGCCTTCGGGAACTCCTTCTCCGCGGATAAAGAGACAACACTCGATGACACAACATGCCATGTCACAAACTCTCACCACAGCTTCAAACTTATCCAACCTCCTTCCAACAGGAACTTTATTAGCTTTTCAACTCCTCATGCCTATCTTTACCATCAACGGTTCTTGCGATTACGTGACGCGTGTCTTAACCGGAATCCTCCTTTCTCTCCTCTCAATCTCATGCTTCCTAAGCTCTTTCACAGACAGTGTCATGGCTGATGACGGTAACGTTTACTATGGATTCGCTACTCGCAAAGGCATGTGGATTTTCGACTATCCCGACCCGACTCTAGCTGGATTACCGAATCTTGGTAAATACCGGATGCAGCTAGTTGACTGGATCCATGGATTTTTGTCTGTGCTTGTGTTTGTTGCGGTGGCTTTGAGAGATAAGAATACGGTGAGTTGTTTCTATCCGATGCCGGAGCATGAAACTAAGGAGGTTTTAGATATTGTTCCGATGGGTATTGGTGTTATTTGCGGTTTATTGTTCTTGGTTTTTCCAACGAGAAGACACGGTGTTGGATATCCGGTTAGTGGTTAGATTCGGTTTTGTATTTATTTTTTTCCAAATTGCTTGTATTGGAAACAAGTGATTTCGTGCAAGTTTGTTCGTTTGACTTTGTTTGTGTGATCATTTCGTATTTGTATAATATTATCATATTTGTATAATCTATTCCAATGAAGCAAATGCTTTAGACCACATGATATATATACTAATATGGGGGTCATTTAAATATATGGCAATAGATAACATGTAAATTAGTTTTGTAACACTAAGTGTACAAATGTTAAATCTCTCTCATCGTCCAATATTTTCGTTGACGAAAATACCCCTAAAACATTCTGACAAAATATCGCAAGTAAGATTTTTATGTAAGAACATTTAATGCCGGAGATTATGGTGGAATTACATTGGACGGTGCTCTCCATGACGTCATGAAGCTATGGCGGCAAGGCTAGGTGAGTCACTTAGCATCATCTCCAATGTTTATCTATATAACGAGTTCATATAATGGTAAGAAAAAATAAATCAAATACAACTCACTATTAAAGAGTAACGAAGAAAGAAGAAAACAAATATCACTAAAGCCATATCGCAATAAATAAAGATTCGTTGCCAAAAAAAGGAAAGAATCTTGGAGATATATTAAGGTAAATATTTGGTTCCTTAAACATACACTATTTAATATCCTTAAGACATTATTTGTGAAGTGATTTTCACAAATAAGTTTATTGTCATCACCTTTAGTTTCAGCAAATAAATGATGACATGTCATAAACACTTAATATAAACCAATCAAAACTCTCTTATAAAAATATATTTTCCTAAAATTTACATAATACACTAAATGGCCTTACTGGCCTTACGAAGACATTATTTGTGAAGTGATTTTCACAAAAAAAACTTAGGTGTCAACACGAGAAGAAGATTCAGCCAAAATATTTTGACATGGCAAGCTTACTCAATAAATACCAATCAAATAGCCACCTAAACAATTTCATTAAAAAAACGTTAAAGGCTTTCATAAGCTCAATAATAAAAGCTCTCTGCAAAATATTAGTTATCAAATTAAAGAGAAAAATCTTATTTAAATCCTCGACTTTTCAATGACTATTAAACTTGAATATTCATCTTTTATAAATTTTTGTGGAAAATTATCAAAAATAACCAATAAATTAACGAAAGATATATTTCTTGAAAATGCACATTTAATTTAGAGAAATTTTTAAAAATATCATGAAAAATATTCAATTATTTTTTTGGTTAAAAATTATTTTAATGAATATTCTATTTTCATTAAGAAATGATTTTAATAATAAAATGCGCAAAATGTCAAAATAAATTTCAACTTTTGCTGACTTTTTATTTTAATCATAAACTTTTGTTGACTGAGTCAATATGGTTGAAATATAAAGTTTGCGAAATAACTTTTAATTTAAATAAAATATTCGGAAAGTTGATTTTATGAATTTAGGAAATTTTAATTAAGGAATTTTGGAAAACTTGACTCTATAAAATACAAAGTCTCGAATTTTTAGCAAACAAAAAGATTTGTCATGTTTAATTCTGAATATTCACTTTTTGACTTGCTCAATAGAGTTAAGCTTTAGGGTCTCTTAATTATAAATATCATTTTAAATTGTTCATAGTTTAATGAATGCCAATTATTTTGGTTTTAATACAATTTTCTTTACACGTATTCTTTCTTCATGTATATTTCAATAACATGGATTATAACAATGAATATTTACAATCATAATTTTTAGAAAGCATATAATCATAATTTTGGCTTTACAGATTTTTTTTAATAGATAAATCAGTTACTTCAACATTTTTTAAATTAATTTTCAAAAAACTTAAACCCGTGCATGGTGCGGAAAAGTTACCCAGTGTAACATTAAATGGGTCGGCGATGATTAATCTGATAACTACACTTAATGTGCAAAATCCGTAGGTTGATTAATGACGACAATGGTCCGTTTGCTGAGAGGACATTGGACAAGAGATGGAGATGGTAACTACGAGCATGTTACTGAGGTTGAAAGGTACGTGGTCGAGGTGAAGCTAAGACAAGCAACAAGGTTATGGGGAGGTGAATAACGCGGTGAAGGCGAAATACAAGTTACAAGCAGATGCATCATTAAGCTCTCTTAGAAGTTGTCTCCATGGTTGATAGGCCATCCTCGCTCCTTTTTATATATAAAAAAGCAATTTTCGAAAATACCATGAAAAATAGTTTTTTGAACAAAAATACCTTCATAAGTGTTTTTTCCTTAAATACCATTAAAAAGATTTTTTGGACAAAAATACCATAAACTTAAAATTAAGTTAAAATCTTAAAAATTAACACGAAACCCTCAAAACTAAACCCTACCCTCTTCAATACTATACTCTAAACAGTATAATTGTTATCGTGGTTTTAATTTGTATTAGTCTGCAAATATATTTCTACCAAAAAAATAACTGCAAATATATTTAGACAAATTGTTTGTTATATTTTTTTGTTAGTTTTCAAATGAAAATTTGAAACACAAGTTAGAGACTTATGCCAAGTGTTGTAGTTGTTGTTAAACTTACTTGTGAATTATAAATAAAAGAGATTTCTCATCGCCGATCTTCTTTGCCGTCAATTTTTAATATCATATACGACTTATGAGTTTGTAAACATATAATCTGCTATGATTTTCTCATGTTCGGTATTAGTGGTCCACTATTTTCATAAGCATTATGTGTGATGGAAGAACTAAACACTTGTATGATCACACGTAACACGAACAGTAACCGTTCCCTCGCATATTAAACCGCGAGTTTCAGTTGACTAAGGAACTTGCCGATAACCATCAAGTCTCCGAATCCGAATAGACAATGTCCGAATCCAACAATACTTCAGGGCAACTTAATAAGTAAATTTATATATTTTAAAACCTACAGGGCATTAACAAACATAAAAGAAATAAAAATTAAAAAATAGAGATTATACCCTAATGAAAGAGAAACACAGAACAAAGACAAAGCTAATATGAAAAATATTGAGGTTATGTTACAATTGATACCAAAATGAGACATGGCTTTATAACTATGAGTCTATGACCTTATGTGTTTTTGTGTGTGCGTGTGTTTCTAGGAGGCTATACAAACATTTTGCCCACTTAGACCAAAGGTCAACTTCTAACCAATGGTTTACAACGAAGAAAAAATGCAAGAAAACTTAACTACTTGTGTTAATTTGTGCCATATTTTTAATGGATTGTCCACTTGATGGAATCCAATGATACATAATAGACCCAAATGAATTTATTAATCATTCCATTTACAAGCTGTTTTTTAAATTTTATTAACGACTTGGTTTTGCTTGAATCTTTCCCTTACACAAGCATTTGTTGTGTAAATAAGCATAAAACCATCTTTATCGGTAGGAGTGGGTAAAAGGGTGCTTAATTTATTTATTTTATATTTTGTTTAATTAAAAATAAATATCGGACCAATCACGGATCGCCATGTGTCAGTGGAATCCGCGACTAGTGTAAAAAATAATGTTTAGATAAAAGTTATTTAAGTTGGGTTTTTATTAATTATGCGAGCCCCACAAGTTAAGGAGACCCACAAGTTAAGGAGAGTTCGATAATGATGCTCTAAGAATCAAATCTCTAAATATCCGTTATAACTAACATTGAGTGCTTGAAGACTACATTTGGTCCATTGACATATTGTGATTCAAATTTACTTGATTAACGGTTTTTAACATATTGTTGTTGCAGCCGCGGTTTGGTGGTATGTTAGTGGTGGCATTATTCTTACTCAGGGAAAGGTGTGGACAAAAGATGAAATCTTCGAAGTGATCAAAGTAGAATGCAATTGCGGTATACCAATAAAGTAGCAAATCAGAGGCGGAGGCCTACCATGTTTGAAGTGTATTAGCTTCTAAAAGGCTATCGGAGAGAGAGCTACAACTTCACCACGGACGACGATATCTTAGTTCCATCTATATCAGGAGGAGACGCCGATTTCATCCAAGAAGAAGGGTAACAACACTTTCTGAAAACATACAACTAGTCCAACATATATGTGTTTTACAAAAACACCATATGTTGTATTCTTCATATTTGAAGAGATAAAGATATGTTTTCACCCATCTAATTCTTTTTGACTAAACAACCCAAGATTACACTTTTAAGTGAAGATCAAGATTCACATAAAAGTTTCAAGATTTCTACACATCCTAAAAGCTTTTTGGCTTTTGCTTTATAACACATCCTTAAAGAGAATTAATGTTATGTCTTTTGTGAGTTTCATTTTTGTTTACCTTTTAACCATTTCTTCATCCATGTGGACAAACAATATCTCGATATGTGTTCCGGTAAATCCACCTGCAAAAAACATACAAGAAACACATCCATTATTACAAAACAACAACAACAACAAGGAAAGAAAACAAGAACATGGAAAGATCCCTCACACTAGTCCACGTCGCAGAAAACCCATCTGTAGATAGCAACCAGCTTCGGCTTCCACTATGCATGCCCAAAATCTCACCATCATCATCATCATCATCATCATCATCATCAATAGCTAGCTTCTTTCTCTTCTTCTTTTCCCTCTTTTGCCTCTTCTTTCTCCTAATATCCGAATCAGATTCGCTTTCTTCATCGACGCTTAGCAACGAGTGGTCACTACTAGACCTACGGAAGTCAATACCGTTCTCTCTAAACAGAGACTCCCACGAATCCAGAGTCTTACATTCCTCCGATAACCTCAAGTGAATTGTCCAAGAAAGTAGCCCTAGTAGCTTTATAACCTCAACGTTTTGTTTCATCTTCGAAATCTCTCGCATAATCAAAGAGAAACTAACGCCACCGTTACTATCCAAACCTCTGCAAATCTCTTCCATGGTTTCTTTCAACTTCATCTCTCCATCATCATCGTTAACAACACGTAGTAACTGCCTACCTTGGTTAATAACAGAATTCACAAGTAACAACTCGTCAAAAGATTTTCCTCCTCTCTCGCCAAATCTTGAAACAACAAGACCTAGCAAGCAAGACTTAGTAGAGTCCCACGAGGAATCAACGAAACAGTCACCAAGAAATTCAAGAAACCGACACAAGTCAGGCTCGTCGAGAGTGATAAGTAAATGCCGAGTCAAGTAAGAGAAAGACGACTCCATGAGAAACTCCTCAACAACATCCCACACATCATCATTCATATCTTCTTCTTCTTTATCATACATGAATCGTATAAAGAGATCGACGAAGTACTTAGTGTCGAGGGATAAGATCTTTCCGTCTTTGAGAGACTCGGCAAACTCGTTAGATGACCAGAACTCAGGAACATTGTCTATAAAATTCTCAACGGTTCTTTTAACGTCGAGATCAAGAAAGTAATGAGGCTTCGTAGCAACGACCGCGGGGGATTGCCCGTGTTTGCCACGCCACTCGAGCTCTTCCCAACAGATATCGCGGTTAGCAAACGCGAACTGAGCCAATGCTTTTGCACCTCTCTTGTGATCAGATCCACCATCAAAGGCAAACTCGGAGAACCAATCTAGTACATGTTTCGGATTCTCTGCAACATTTCCCATAAAAAAACATAAATGTAAATTAATTAGACTACTTTTCAAGAAACACACTAAAGCAAATAAAAGATCTATACATAAAGATACATAATTTAGACTAATTTCAAGAATCACACACTAAAGCAAATAAAAGATCGATACGTAAATGTGCATAACTTAGGCTAATTTCAAGAATCACACACTAAAGAAAATAAAAGATCTTATACATAAAGATACATAATTTAGGCTAATTTCAAGAAACACACTAAAGAAACACACACTAAAGCAAATAAAAGATATATACATAAACATACATAACTAATTTCAAGAAACACAAACTAAAGAAGCAAAAAATCAAGAACCTAACCTTGAAAGAATCTTTCGAGCAAATAACTTCTTTTAGCCAACAAAGAACCAAATTTCGAAGGACACTTTTCAAACATCATCAAGAGAAGCTGAGATAAGAGACGAACTTTTCTGGGTTTTGATCTAAATAGCTTCATGAATACATTGACTTGTCTTCTATGAGATACAGAGAGATTAGATATCGCAGTACATAGCCAGAGTCTAGCTTCGGATCTAGCTTCGTTAGAAAGCAATGATTGAATCTGAGATCCTAATTTGTTCAATAAAGGCAATAATGATGTTATAACATCGTTGGTTTTGTTAAAATCGGATTCCGACAAGAACAATCTCAACACCATCTGTGTCGATTCCGTTATAGTTATCGGAAACGAAAGAGTCAGATTGAAAATTTTAGGGTTTGCAGAGACCGAGAAATTTTATTTGAGAAAGAATGTGGAAAGTGAAAACCAATTTTCTAGCTATTTTACCATCTCACTTATTAATAACTACACTAGATTTAACTCGTGGTAAACCACGAATCTATATATATTTTAAAATCGTTTTATATGTTTATAAATTTAATTTAAAAATTAATTATACATCTTTTGCTTTTAAAGAATATATAAAAATATTTAGATGTTTTATTTTATTTACAAACAAATAATAATTTAATCATTTAATACTAAAAATTGTTATAATTTTTTTTTGTTACTATATATTTTCCAAATTACCCGGATTTAAAATACTAAATCGGAACATAACTAAAATATCTAAGTTAAAACTAATCCAAAAAATAAATATCTCAAACGGGAAGAAAAATTTTACTAACCGAAAACCCGGAATCGAAATCTGAAACGAAACATTTTTTTGAAATAAAATCGAATGACCCAAAATTATTTAAATATTAAAAGTTATTGAAGTAAAATTTTTTTGTTACAATATAATATTTTTGTAGTACATATTCTATATAATAAGTTGATTTATTCTAAACTATTTTACATTATAGAAATTGTTATTTACTATATTATAAGGTGGACAAAATACTCGGATCTAAATTAACGTATCGAAACCAAATTGAAATAATCGAACCGAAACCGATTCATAAAATAAAAAACTTGAACGGATAGAGAAATTTAATACCCGAAAATCCGGAACCAAATCTGAATAACCTAAATTTGTAAAACTAAACCGAATTTTCAGGGTTTTCTGAATTTTACACTTTGAAAACTATTATTTATTATATTATAAGGGTGGAAAAAATATTCGGATCCAAACTAACATATCAAAACAAAATTGAAATATTCGAACTGAATCCAATCCAAAAAAATAAGTAACTCGAACGGATAGAGAATTTTACCACCCAAATATCCGGAACCGAATCCGAATCGAACCTAAATTTTTAAAATTTAACCAAACTACCGTATTTACCCAAAAATTATTTAAAATAAAAATAGTTTTAAGTATAGATACAAATAATTTATTTTAATATATTCATAATATATAATATTAGTGGTTGGTTTTTGTGTTGAAAATAATTGTTTTTGTTGATTTTTTTTTATTAATTCAAATTTTAACTAAATTTTAAGAATATAATAATATTAATGATATATGTTTGTATGTATGTTTAATATAAACCTTGTTTTGTAATTGTTACTAAAGTTAAAGATAATATTATCCTTATGGATTTGTTTGGTAAGTATTAATTATGGATTTACAATTAATAAAAAAATTTGATGTTTAAATCCAGTGACATAATGTGTGTAAATAAATGACTTTTTTGGAAAAGTTCAAAAGAATACTTCAAAAATAACAATATAGATTTTTACCCTTGGATAAATATTGGTAAGCATACTATTTGAATATTTTCAAAAAAAATTATGGATGTATATATTGTATATCAAGGAATAAATTTTAATAGGTATATTTTGTATATTGTGATATTAAAACGTATAATTCGGTTATATCTCAAAAATTATATATTATATTTTCTGACCAGTTCCATAATTATAATTATTGTTTGCAATCTAAAATTCGATCTTTGATATATTTTAGAATTAATTAGTGTTTTGTGTACATTTAAAAAATAATTTGTCAATTGGGTGATTTTGATGTAGTAATTAAATTTTAGGTAATTTTGATTGATTTTTGTATTTAAAATAACAAATTTACCCTTATTCACATAACTTATTCACAAAACTTATTCAAATAAAATTTTCACATAGATCATTCACGGGAGTTCATTCACGATTCACCATTCACATGGATTATTCACGAATATTATTCGTCATTCACATGTATTATTTATCATTCAAAGAGATCATTGATCATTTACAGAGACAATTCATCATTCACAACGATCATTCACTCAAAATCATTCACAAAATATCATTCACAGGCAATCATTCACGAGATTTGACAATTTCGAAGTTAAATGTAAAACTGTAATTTATCACGCGGAAATCACCTTTTAGCAAATTAAAATAAAAATCACCCAATTAGCAAATTTATGTTTCAAAATGTACCTTTTTTGCCAAATTTTTTTATATTTTATTGTATGAGATACTATTTGCCTAAGATAAGTGGATATTTCAAAGGTACCTATATTGCAAAGGTTCGAATCTCATTTTTTTTTCTTTTTGAATCTCATACGATTCTTTCATATTTTTAAAACAAATTGGTACAATTTTTTATTTTTCTTTTATGTTATTTTATTTAATTTTTTCTTTTTTATATATAAACTACTTTTAAATTCGAACAATATATGCTAAATTTTTTTAAAACTAAAATTATTTTATACTATAATTTATACAATGACATTACACGTAACTAAAATGAACTTTGAAAGATTACTCAAAAGAATGATTTCCAATTAATAGTATAGACTACAAAGTTTATTAGCTAACTAATTTTGTGTTGTAAATATATTACATAATATAATAAAGAAAAATTAAGCAATTAGTTAAGAAATCTTTAAAAAACTAAAAATATTCATTTATATCATATCTACTAATAGTAACAACCCATTACGCAATTATATATAAAGAATTAATATTGACATTTTTAAATGAATTCAAGTGGCACATTAATGAAATATAATATAGTTTTTCAAATAATTTTCAATATATTAATGATTCAAACTATACGTCAAAATCATATTGAGATAAAACAAAAATAAAAAAGGTAATATATTTTCAATAAAAAATAAAAATATGAAAAATAACCAATTTCACCAAATAAGTAATTATATAATAATAATAAGTAATTATCTTAATATATATAAAAACTAAAATCGTATAATTTTCTAGGAAATATAACTGACATTTCGAAATATTAATGTACTAAATAATATATTGATGATATAGACAATTTAAAAATAAAAGAGATAATCATAAACAAATTACATAATACAAAATTAATATAAAAACAAATATATTCCTTAATTTTCTCTTTTTTGACCCATAAGTCAAGTTACTTCATATTTATTACCCTCTGTTTTTTAATTTGGGATTTTCTAGAAAAAAATCATAAATTAACAAGTTTTTTAAAATGCATTTTATAACCTCGTTTATTATTGGTATTATGATTGATAAAATATAAACATGATAAACCATAAAAAATATAAGTAAGGACATAATAAAAAAATATGTGTCAATTATTCTAGAGAATCCTACATTTCAAAACAAAAAAAAATCTAGAAAATTATAGAAAATCATACATTAAAAAACGGAGGGAGTATATATGATAATAATAATAATAACAAGTAATTATAAATTAATAATAAGTAATTATATTAATATATAATAAATTGAAATAGTACACTTTTCTATCGCTAATCTTTGTTTTCACTATCGACCGCAAACATAACATTGTTTGAATAGTTACTTTTTGTTTATGTTTAGATTGATGAATGTTAGCATACCTACTTTTATGCTGGGAAAGGTGGTTTGTCTTATTACCGTCTTGTCATCTTGTGTAGAAGTTTCCCCGGAACCAGAAGATGCAACGGAGAACGTTTCGGCGAAATCCGTGGTTATAGAACTAGTGTCAAAGTCTCTTGGTATGTTGACCATTAAGACTATCCTATTGTTAGTTGATGAAAATGGTTTGAAGACTGTTTCTATCTCGAGTTTACTCGGGTTAGGTTGTTTCTACAACTCTCCTAATTATCTATCAAGCTTAATTAAGTTTGTGTCTCTATCTTTAAACTATGCTTATTTTGAAGTTTCAGCTTTTAAGTTTGTTGTTCGAATGTATTCGTTTACGACGCTCTATCTTGTAACCGGTTTAATTATAATGAGAATTTGAGTGACAAACCAACGACGGGTTGGCTCAGTCGGTTAAGCGCAGTCGTTGGTGATGTTGTGCTCCTGAGTTCGAACCGCGTTGGGAGCGATGATTTACGCCATTAATTGGTATTATCAAAGGCTGGTCGCGAGCCTAGGGGGATTATGGGTTTCGGTCCAGAACCTCCTCGTTTAACAAAAAAAAAAAAAAAAAAAAAAAAAAAAAAAAAGAATTTGAGTGACAAAAAAACATACCTACTTTTTGTTTCCACTTGGGGTTTCGGCTCCCAAGTTGGTAATGGAAATTATAGGCACGGAGCTCCCTGCACTCTAACCCATAATTATTCAAATATATATATATATATATATATATATATATATATATATATATGTTTCCAGTAAACACATACAAGTAGGGGTAGGCCTTTGGACGTTCGGTTAGGTTTGGTTCGGGAAATTTGGTTATAGAGTGAAGGAATTGTTTGGGTTTTTATTATTTTGTTTCGGGGTTGGCTCTGGTTCTTGAATATCATTTCGGTTTATTATATGACACAACACAAACCCATTACAAAAGTCCATAAGTGTTTATGGTTTAGTTCAAGCAGTCTTATGAGATTGTTATTAGTAATCTTGGATCTTATCCATTTTATTAAGGACAAATGTCCCACATCGGAAACACAAAGGGTTAAACACTAATATATAAAGGATATGGACCTCTCCACTTATCGCCAATTGGTTTTAAGTTGGAAGCCCATAATCTTAACACATTTTATGTTCTTTGGCTAAAATTCTTCTCATTACTTTCCTTTTTGTACGATAAAGCTCACTTGAGCTATATCTATTTTGTTATTAGATTTCTATATTCATAATCTTTACAAATCCACTTCTTTGATTTGCTTTTCACGGTTCTTGAAAAATATCATAAGAAAAATTAAAATAAGTATCACGTTTTTATCAAATAAGTATTACATATTTTGAGTATATTTAAATGAAATATTTATATATAATTAAATTATTGTTTTTGAACAAAATTTTGAGTAATTAGGATAATTTGGTCCGGTTTCATAACATTTGGTAAAGTTCCAAGTTCGGATAGTAGATTTACCTACCGAGTTATTTTCTATTTCGCTTTCGGTTTAGGATCATGTTTTGAAATGGGTTTTTCTGTTTGATTCGGATTCATGTTTTCAGGTCCGGATATTTTGGCCACTATTAGTAAACAAGGATTTGAATAGAAACAAGCTTCTATCTCATTGGAGAAGACCAACAACGAGAGAGAAAGAGATTTGAAATTATATTTATATTATTAGGGATAAATGTCCCACATCGGAAATTCATGGGGAGAAACACTAATATATAAAGGGTATGGGTCAATCCACTTATCACCATAATCCTAACATGATATAAATGATGATATACAATGTGTTTATATTTTTTTTTTTGGTCGAAATACAATGTGTTTATATACTAAGCTAAATTGAACTAAACAAAGTTAATAACCAAACTATATAAATGATTAAACCAACTCGCGTGTATAATCTAATAGCCACCTCGAAGACTCAAAGAAACCAAAAGAACAGGGAATATATTGATTTCTAAACTAATATAAAAAACTTTGCTACAAAGTAACTAATTATTGACTTGTTCAATACTATTATTGATAACCCAAGTAGACAACACTCAAAATTATCTTGCCGTGGGAACGACCAATGTGTCCAATGTAATTTCCATTTCTTGATATTCCATTTCTTGATATTCCATTTCTTGATATTCCAAGCCTCCATTCTTACTTCTCCTCGAGTTCTCGCACACAATACACTCTTTTAGCTCATTAATAACCCGAGACATGGCTGGTCGTTTTGACGAAGAAGGATCCGCGCATGATATTGCTAGTTCAAGAGCTCTCCAAGCAGAATTGATGTCATAATCCCCGCAAAGTTTTGGATCCATGATCTCAAGAAGATCACCTCGGTTAAGCTTAAAGCCAACCCATTGTGTTATGTGAGTATGTTCATTGTGTTGGTTAATAACGGGTTGGTTTGTTATCATCTCTAATAATACAATCCCAAAACTGTACACATCACTCTTCTCGGACAACCTACTAGTACGGTAATATCTGCAAGAAAACAACATGGTAAAACAGAACATTTTAAAACATAAATGTTCGTCTATATATATAAATCTAATAATTAATACTTACTCGGGATCAAGATATCCAGGAGTACCAACAACCGCTGTTGGATGTTGACTTTCATCTCCATCTTGAAAAGATCTCGAGAGACCAAAATCAGCGAGTTTGGCCTTGAAATTCTCGTCTAACAATATGTTGGCAGTTTTGACATCTCTATGAGCCATAGGCGGTGTACATCCAATATGTAAGTACTCCAATCCTATGCAATGAAGTCATTTATATCAAATGGTTTATTGTAAATCTAATTGTAATATATCATATCCTACAAATTTTTTTAACTTATTACAAACCTTGTGCTGCCTCCAAAGCTATTCGTAGTCGAATACTCCAATTAATGGTGGGTCTCTCGTCTTTTCCTGCACATTAGACTACTATATCACATTCGAGTTTTCAGAGTTTAATGAGTTAGTTCTATAACGTGAAATCGCTAAAAAAATTACCGAGTAAATGTTGTTTTATGTCTCCATTAGGCAAAAACTCGTAGATGAGGCCTAATATATCTCCTTCATAGCAATACCCAACAAGCCTCACCAAGTTTGTGTGGTGAACTCTCAAAAGAAGATCAACCTAATGTAAAAAAACATATATAGGACTATAAGCGCATATTAGTGATAGTTAGTTTAGTTGGGAAGATTCGAAATTTTGATTACCTCTGCTTTAAATTCTTTATAGCCTTGAGTTGAAGATTGAGAAAGTACTTTAACAGCTACATGTTCATCACCATTTACAATGCCATGATACACCACGCCGAAACCTCCTTTACCTAAAACTCTTTGGAAGTTATTTGTCATTTTGATGACCTCCGAATACGTAAACCTTTTGCTTTTCTTATTAGGACATGTAACACTCGTCGTTGACGTCCACGGTACCCTGTGTAGTAGACCTATGCATCATAATAGTTGTGTTATCATGTAGTTTTTTCTATTTGCATGGTTTCCTTTAATGCAATAGTCACGAGATATGCATATGTATTTCTTATTTGATGTATCTTGCAAATACCTTGAAAATTCTTCGATTTTTTCTTTTTAAGTGCAAGAAAAAGAACCACAACAACAATGACAATGATTGCAGAAGCAACCGATGCAACAATTGGTATAATAACTTTCTTCTTTGAGGATTTTCTACATGATTGAGAGAGACAAAGCTTCGGGTTTCCTTCAACACTACAATAAGAAAATGGTTGTTTCGAGACTGTAAATGTACGAAAAGATTGTAGCTAATAATTGAAAACAAAAAATCAAAAGATATGTAAAAAGTTTCTTACGATAGCTCTAGTCCTTTCTTTTGAAGAGCTTGAGGTATTGAACCAGTAAGATCATTATTGCTTAAGTTTCTGTTAGAAATGAATATATTTTGAGTCGGAGTCGGAAAAATCATTAGAATATATATGTTGAGAGAAACTTACATGAACGATAACAATCTCATGTTTCCTAGAAACTCCGGCACCCCTCCAGTCAAGTTATTATTCGACAAGTCGCTAATTTTGAAAACAAATGAAAAATTTAAAATATATTCACATCCATATAATACAAATTTTTCACATTGTAATTAAAATTTGTTGTACTTACAGTTTTTCTAGTTGTGTAAGATTTTGAATGGCAGCTGCTATTGTTCCAGTTAAACCACTTGAAGACAAATTTCTAGTGAACATGTTCAAAATCACATTAGAAATACTACCAAATCTTAAAGAGTGGTAAGATTACTACGAAATTTGCGACTTACAAAGAAGTAATCCTTGGTGCCATGGATATATTTGTGTTGCTACAGTTTAAACCGTCCCACCTAAGATGTTGAGGGACGCATGGATCACCTTGCGAGTTGATTCTATTCAAAGCATAGGTTGATGCAATGTTTTGTATAGTAACCACTAACATAAAAAAAATATTGATTTGTTAATTATTGCAGGGACAATTACAAAACTAGCATCATTGGAATTTCATTTTACAAAACTACACTATTTCAATGTCAATTTTCAAAACTACACCAAAACACTCAAAATTAAATCCAAATAAATCTTATCCACACAATTCTACCCCTTTAATACTAAATCATAAACACTAATTAGCGAACCCAAATCAAAATAAAATTAATTTTGGTAAATTTTTAATGGGTAAATCAACCATTTAAAATTTTAAAAGAGTGTAAATATGTAAAAATATTAAATTAGGTGTAGTTTTGTGAATGAATGGTTGAAAGGGAATAGTTTGTGAATTCTTCATTATTGTGTTGGTTTTATGATTTATTTTCTTTACTTATATAAGAATGTAGTAAAACTTAATTATATGCAAAAGAGTGGAAGTAAAAGCCACATACCATCGCTTTCATCGGTTTCGGATTGTGGAAAGTGAATAACTGTGTAGATTTGATATGCATTAAGTAGTGGTGGAAGAGTTGATTTGTTGGTTCTTATCAGCTGAAAATTACATTCCCCTCCGTTGCAAGTTATTGGATTCGTACTAAAAATAGTATTTACCTCTAGCCTTTGTGGAACTATAGGGCCGAAAAAGCGTCGTCCGTTTACCGTCATATTGAATTCCCTCGTTTCATTTGCCTGCAATTCTTGGATCTCGGCAAAGTGTGCGTACAAGTAATATTGGTCATCGGGATTTGTTGAACTCCATTCAATCGTCAATGGCGCACTTGAATTAGTAGGCGTAGCGGCATTTTTCAGCGCATCTTTGGATGGAACATATATGTTAGAATTATTCACCTCTAGAGATGTGGAAACTTGGGTCCATTCTGGCTTAAAGTATGGAACCCATATGCGATCATATACATCGTTCGAGTACCTAAGATCATCTCCATTCGACAAATTTCAAGATGTCTTTAAATAAAAAAATAAGAAAAAAGAAGATTCATGCCATACTAAAGACACTTAAAACACTCCATGAAAACTCTTTTTACCATATGTCATAGTTTAATTGGTTCAACTTTGAATATTTTTTCAAATTTAACTAACAAAGAAAATATAAATAGAAGAATTATTAATTAAATTATGGGAGCTTCCTAAAAAGAGTTTTACCCATGAGGGTGCTCTAAAGATGTGGAAGAAATGTTGTTTTATCAGTTGCATTAATCTGAGAAACAATATCATTATACGCATATGCCGAGCTAAAAACATATTTTATTGGGCCAACTATAAAATACTCCCTCCGTTCCACAAAGATAAATGTTTTGGAGATTTCATATTGTTTAAGAAAACCATTAATGTTTATTGATCATTACATGTTTTCAATAAATTATACAAGTTCCCTATCAATCAACCAATAGTATATTAAGAATTCAAAATTTATCATTTATTTTTCTTAAATTCAACAACAAATCAATAAATTTACCTACGACTGTTATCTGTGTGGACAAAAATAAAAAGACAAAACATACATCTTCAAGGAACGAAGGGAATATAAACAAAGAAAATAATAAATATAAATGGAGGCATAATCAAAATTACTTAAAAACTACACTAATTTTTCAAAAATTCTTGGGGGCAAGTGCACCCCTGATTATAGGCCATCTTAGATAGGTACAAAGAAATTCAAATAAAACAAGAAAATGTATTATTTGGGGTTGAAGTCAGACTCACCGTGGCTGAGATGTTTGTGAGTTGCTAAGATAACGCGAGAGCGATTGTTTTAGTGAGCCAGATATGGTAACATAAAAATCATTTCTCATGGGGCGTAATTCCAAGGCGGATAAAAGCGGTGTAGTTTCACCGGTCTTAACAAGACAAATCTTTAACGAGTTTGATGTCATGATGTGTAACATATCTCTCCGTGTCCCATTCACACTTCTTTCCAAATCTATCGTAGTCCATAGATTAGGTCCAAGATAAAGATCAAACACCGGTTTAATGTCAAGACCATCGTAGTTTCCGTATATAAACGTAGCTCTAATCAAATATTTACGCCCCTTTTCCACGTTTAGATTGTAGCAGTTACGTATTCCATCTGGAAAATATCTAAGCGTTGTGTATGGCTTCAAGAACGTACTCGCAATATTTGGTTGGACTCTACCGGTTTTCCCACTCTGGATGAATGTTGCGTCCGACGTGAATTGCAGCCTGGTAAATGTCTCGTTATAAGGAGACCGTTCATTGGCAGGTAGACCGCAATCTAAACTAATGAACCCTGTTGTTTTAACAAACACGATAAAGATTAACCAGTGTATATCTGAGTACCCAAAACTTTTCAATAAAAATAGTCAAGGAGGATGTATATTAGTATATATTGGCAATAAGATAGATGATATATACCTTGTTGGTTTTGAGCTTCAATAATATGAATGATGGCCAAAGTTATTAGCATCAATAAAAGTCCATTGTAATTCTCCATATTCTCTCAACTCCCACAAAAATTTGATTTACAAAAAGTTGTTAACTAATTAACTAAGCTATGGAATATATATTATATATGTAGGAAGGAGTAATAAGCAAACCTATCTCATTCACTAAAAGAAAGACTTGACTAGTCAATTGTGAAATATTTAACTAAGGGGATATTATTGATTTGTATATTTAGGTGGATGGACTTATGAAGATTCAAAATTTTATAAAGATTTGTTATTATTCAACTAAGAAACTTCGAAAACTCTATTCAAGATTGGTATAATTAGTTTATTTATTTGTAATAACAAGTATAAATTCGATTTATTTAATGCATGCATAGCATTTATTAAAGACTATTTGATTAGTTTAGATTTTATACACTAAATTACGAAGTCATTTTCTATAATGAAACAAAAAAATAACTTTATAATAGGAAATGTCGTTTTAACGTTAGGTCAAATGATTCATTCATCTCCAAATTTATTGTTTTCTTTCACAAGTTTTAGGTGAATGTGAACGCAGACTTATATGATTGTTAATTGTTTCCATAATTGAACAACAAGCAAATAACACACATGACACGACCTGGTCGTCTTATTAGACCATCTCCAACAGAGAAACCCACAAAATTTCTTAACTATTCAATGGGGTCCATGAACAGTTGGTTTAAAACAAAATAAAAAAATAAAAAATAAAAACGGACCAATCATGGGTCGCCACGTATACATGAATAGTTAAGATCTAGATCTTAAATAGGAAATATAAGATTCAGATCTTAACTATTTAGGTGGGCTCCACATGCTAAGATCACGTTAAGAAACACCATTGGACTTGCTCTTACCCTCTTAATAATTTAACAAATAGACTCAATCTTTTGTTTTGACATCAAGAAACTTCTATATTCAAAACCGCAAACATTAACATGAGGCAACTTCTGTGCAGGTCGTTTTCGTTTAGAGGTAGTCTCTTAGGTCGCGCTTATGATTTTAATATATGAAAAGTTTTACTTGAGTTATTTACAAGTTAAACCAGGGTAAAATCCATCTGACCCGTTTTACCCGACCCGAGATCCACAATTTTTTAAATCCGAATTTAAACCGAGAAAATTAGATTCAAACCGATTTTTTTATCAAAAACAAACAAATCGATTTTCTCTCTTTATTTTTCTTTCCTCTCTCTAACATATTGATTCTTCTCTCTACTCTAACATCTAAGAACCCTAATGTTCAATTGTGAAATCTCAAATTGATATCTGTGAAAGAGATATGGCGAAAACGAAGTTGGGTAAGAGAAAGAAGAAGGATGAAGAAGATAAACTTAGAAGTTATTACAATAAGAGTTTGGAAAAATCTAGAGAAAAGAGAAAAGCAAAGATGTCGAAGATGGCGAATAATGCGACAGAAGAGACCGCCGTTGTCGTCGTTCCTTATTTTTCCGCCGTTCCCGTAGAAGAAGAAGAAGACAATGGAAAAGGAGATGAAGAAGAAGAAGAAAACGTAGAAAAAGGAGAAGAACAAGACGAAGAAGAAATAGACGGAGAAGAAGAATGAGAAGGGAATGATGGTGAGAGTGATTCATACGAAAAAGTAGAAGAAGAAAATGAATCAGAAGATAGACAAGTGATTGCTAACGAGGAGGTACAAAATTCATCTGGTTCAGACGATGAAGAAGTAAGAAATTAACAATTTACTTTGTTTTATTGTATCAATTGTTGTCAAACTAGAAAAAGTAAGGATTACTGGATAATACATTTAGGAACATTTGGTGTTGCTAGTAAAACTTAGGATTACTGGATAACAGATTTGGTAACAAATCTGTAATAGTACTTTTGATATGTTTTTTATAATAATTTTGGATTTGCAATGCTACTTTTAAATGTTTTTATGGTATTTTCGGATGATTATGGTTATTATGGATGTTTATGTCACTTTCGGATTTTTTATGGTATTTTCGGATGTTTATGGTACTTATGAATATTTATGGTAATTTTCAAGATTTAACATAAAACCCAATCCGAAAAACAAAAGTTCAACATTTAACATCAAACCAAACATAGATCGAAATAATATAAGCTCCAACACTTAACATCAAATTAGAAAGAAAAACATGAAAGGAGGACGAAGAAGATTCATGTACGAGGTCCAGCAATCATCTCCTTGAGTTTTGGAATCTCTTCAACCAAATCTTTCACCTCGCTCCTTAAATTTTCAACTTCCTGAAAACTCATGGCTGACGAAAGTGCAACCCATCGTCATGAACGTTGGACATAGTTTGTCTTAGTATAATACAGTTTTCCTCAGTTTGTCTTAATAAGTTTCATTTAATATAATACAGTTTTACTCAATTTGACACATAAGAAATTAAAAAAAAAACAATTATCTTGTAGGTTTTGCATGTGAAGTACGTACTCCCTGGTAAAGTATCAAAATCAGATATGTACTTTGGAGTTCGAGAGGAATCGTGAATGATTTCTCCCCCACATGGACAACGATTTGGAATCCCGTATTGGTCATCGGCAACGTAGAATAACATGTCGTAATGTTGCTTATTCTTTTTCATCTCACGTCTCTCATGTTTTTCTACCCACTGATCCATGAATTTGAGAGAGAAAATCGAGATAAGAGAGAAAGAGAGAGGAGACGAACAAATGAAATAGAAAGTGAAGAGAAGAAGTGAAAGAGAAAGAAGAAGAAAATGTATTAAATATAGAGATGTTTGGCTAGTTGGACAGTTTTTTAAAAGTTATTAAAAACTAGACCAATAACTATTCATAATTAGGTAATTAGTCCGTAGGTCCCACCTTATACCCCCTTACCCATCAATTGCAAATGACAAATATGGGTGTATAACCTACATATATTACAATTATGTCATTTGTTTTTATATTCATTTTCTTCCTCTTTTTATCTTTTTTTTCATCTCTCTCCTCATTTTCATCTCTCTCTCCTTCTTTTTGTCTCTCTCCCCTCCTTTTGCTCCTTTCTCTCATTCTCTTTCATATATCTCAATCTCTCTTCTAGTTTCTCTCTCTTTTCTCCTCTAATTCTCTATCTTCTCTCTTTTTCTCTCTTTCTTCTCTTTCTTCTCTTTCTCTCTCTCCATTTATGTTTCTCTCTCCTTTTTTCTTTTCTTCCCCTGTCTCATTCTCTCTCCTATCTCTCTATCTCTTCTCCTTCTCTAATTCTCTCCTCTAGTTATCTATCTTCTATTTCTTTTCTCTCTCATCTCTTTTTCTCTCATTTTTCTCTTTCTAGTAAATGTTTCTCTAGCGGATGTTTCTCTAATGAATATCATCCATTGTACAATATATTCTGTTGGGAATGTCCTGAAATCGATTTGTACTTACTCTGGTTAATGTCGTAATGTCGAGGTTATTGTATAAATTATACTCCACTAGTGGATGTTTTCTAGCGGATAACATCCATTGTACAATGTACAATCCACCAGTGGATGTTTCTCTAGTGGATATTTCTCTAGAGAATAAAATTCGTATAATTCAGTGGACAAATTGATTATACTCTTGACTATACAATTCAATGGACAATTCGACTGTGCATTTAAGGGTACACCTGATTGTACGTATAAATGATATTCATCTATACAATCTAACATCCATTATACCATACAGTGGACGATTTTACTACACTATCTAGCGAAAAACATGATTAAATAAAAAATAAAAAGAGAAATTAATAAATAGTTTACATTTTTACCTATAAACATAAAGAAAAAAAATAAAAATAAAAAGAGAAACGCATTTAATGTTCTCAAACAAAAACTTACACAAGTCAACATATCTTGCACCGTATTTAATGCTCATATACACACACCATTATCTTATACAAATACTTTCATATATATACATATATCTCATATATCCATCGTACAGAGTTTTACAAATCAGTTGTACAGTCATACTATCCATTGAATGGTACGAAAATAATAGAGAAAATTACATCATGACACACTTTTTAAAACACAAATTACACTTTAAAGCACTTTTTGACATAGAGGCACTTTATTGTTATAAAAGACTAAATTACCCTTCAATTCATTTATTCTACATAAATTTCACAATCATTATCTTTCTCATTTTTCTATTTTGCATTCTAATTTTAATTTTCTAGGGTAACATAAAATAATTTATTTTCGTATATTGATTTATAAAATTTTAATATATATATTTTGATATCCACTTTTATATATTTTATTTATGAATTGATCAACATTTGTGGACAACTAGTCAATATCTAATTTTTTTATATATGTCCACATAGAATTGTACAAATGTTCAAAGTATAATGGACAAGTTTAAATTTTATTCCAATGAGTTTATATATCATAGACAATTCATATGATGATTTGTGTTTAAGTTTAAATAAATTATAATTGTAGTTAAAATTATATGATGGTTCATGTTCAAAAATGAATAAATAGGTTTTAATAATGAATTTAATTAAAACATTTATATGTTTTGATGTACATGTAATTTTCATGTTTTCACTTATTAATATCAACATGTTTCATTCACATTTATTAAGAATATTACAAAAACATATGGGAGTGTAAATATTAAATATAAATTACTTATGTAAATAGATATATGATAAACAAAAAAAATATTGAAATAATATATTTTACAATAAATTAAAATACATTTACGAAATTGTACAAAAGTATGTCCACATAACATAAAACGTATCCACAACTTTTTGTACACAACGTTGTGTATCCACAACTTTCTGTACACAACGTTCTGTATCCACAACTTTATGTACACAACGTTGTGTATCCACAACTTTATGTACACAACTTTTGTGTACACGAAGGGTAAAACTGTATTTAAAAAAATAAAAAGTGTAAAAAGTGTCTCATATCACAAAAGTGCCTTATTTTGATATGCAAGTGTTAAAAAGTGCTCCATTGTGTAAATCACTCAAAATAATATTCGTTTGTACATATAAAGTTGTAAAAATTAATATCCACTATATAGTGGAGTTGTACAAATTAGGTTTACAATCATATTGTCCACGAGATTGTAAAAACAAATGTTACTCGAAGCGATCGTTTTAATTGTACATTGTACAAACGATTCGAATCAGTCGTTCATACAACTCTTCGACGCAAATCATCTTATGTACAAACCAGTTGTCCAAGTGAGTTTTGTACACTGTACATATGAGTTGAATCGGGCATCCAACAATTGTACACCGTCCACTAAACTGTGCAAATAGATGTTATTGAATGCAATTAAGAGAAAGAAACATGAATAAGGAAAAAGAAAACATGAAAAAATCATGAAAAAATCAAACATGAGTTTGAATCAAGAGAAATAAAAGAAAGAAAAGAGAAGATATAAGAGAAGAGATAAGGAAAAAGTAAGCAAACGTGAAAAAAAAGAAAAAAAGAAATACACAAAAAACATATACACACATACATAAACATATACACACATACACAAACCTCAACACTCCAAATACCTTTTTTAGTCTTTTCACAAATTGCCCTTGTTTTCTATTAGAGCCATTAAGCATTAGACAAGCCTCTATTACACAAATTTGGATCCACGGACCTGATTTCCAATTGTGAATAGTTGTCTGGTCCAATTTTTGAGTTACTTCCCCAAAAATGGTCCATTTAGCCTATTTACCCTTAAATATAGGAGATTGAAGTTTGTTGGAGTTAGTGTAGACATACCCGAGAATCTAGGGGGGGAAATCTAACAAAATCAGCTTTTTGACCAAAATTGTGTGTTTTTCGTTTAGGCTGAAAAATGAAATTTATTTTCCTTCAAAAAAATAAACATAGTTTTACCCGAGTTTTCGGTTTTACAAATTTTCCTCATAGTATTATTTTTCTTCATTTCAAGTTTTTTTAGTTTTACACGTAAAATTAATTTGCCAAAACAGTTATACTTTGTATATATCGGCATTTTATGGTGATTATATGTGTTTAGTGCAATAATATGTTCGAAATCTACGATTTGTAGAATGGTCCTTATAGAAGTTGTTCTTTCTAAGAAAGTGTTATTGTAAAGAATTTCCGAAAATTGTTTGTTTGTACATGTTCTTTTAAAAGTGAGTTTTCATATGATGTTTGCACTCATCTATAATCAACAAAAGTGTTATATAACAAGTTTTATACTAATTTGATTTCAAAAACTAAATAAATGAAATCGAAAAATAGTGGTAATCCATAGTATTACACAATACTTCAACAATACAAGCACAATATTACAAAGTTCAACACCACAAATATGACATAATCTTACAAAAGTTAATCGTGTTAAAAAGTTCATTCACTCGTATAACGATGCGTTCCAAACAACAACCAATTGTAGCCAAAATTTTGCCTCGGCCTCCTTGTGTTTTGTGTCTTTTTACGCCACTCTCCAACGAAAACATTTCTCAAATGCGGCTCTATCCACCAAGTTTTGAATTGCTTTCTTGCTCGGAAAATCATGAAGAAGTATTAAACCCAATCCATCTTCCCATTCCTCTATAACTTGATTAGATTGTTCTACGGGTTCTTGCTTAGAGGTGTATGGATCTGTTGCGGCATCCGTATCCATACAATCATCTCCTCTTCTATCATCATAGTTCTCTGATTCTTTAAACTCTTTATCCGTATTTGCTTGCACATCTTCTACGTAAAGAGTTATTGCATTACACTCAATTTCTTCTAACACGTCCAAACTTATATCCTCAACTGTTGTCTTCAATATTACACTATACATGCATCCTTTGAATTTGAAATAAACGCTTACGTATTTTGCCATTGTATCCTGCAAAAACAACAAAAAAGTTCAATTTTACCGAATTATCTACAGTTATACTGAGTTTTACGTAGAATATTACAGATATCAGTTTTATTAGTTATACTAAGTTTTACATGGTAAATTAAGTTCTACATCGTATAACTACATATCAGTTTTACTAATTATACTAAGTTTTACACATGATTTTGAAAGTTTTTCGGTTTCGCCATACCACAATTGATTGAGAGATTTTGGTCTACTACATAATTGAGAGTACTATAATTCTATCTCAAACAATCAATCAATTCCTTAAATATTGTATAGCAATCATCAATTTGCAACAAATCAAAAGATAAAAATTCATCAAATCTCATTATGAACTCTAATACTATTTCAAAAACAATAGGGGATGAATTAACCCGCTCTCCGACTTACAAGACTGTTGTCGGAGAAATCTTCTAGTGGAGGAGGTTGCGATGCGTCTCGCCGGAGAAGATGAGTTGTCGTGGAAGCTAGGTGAGTTTTTTTTTCGAAATCAAAACCCAAACCAAACAGAGGCAAAACCGACCAAAACCAAACCGAATTTTTTTTTTTTTTAAAGGCAAAATCGTCAGTTCGTATGAAGTTAATGAAATATATTGCGGGAGTTGCCTCCATTAACATTCAAGCCATGACCCTAAGGCTTCGAATGGAGAAAGCGGTTCAAGCAAATCTAGCATAACAAATGCAGATCATGATTTAAATTTAATAAACGCATATTATTTTTAAAACTCTTAACTTATAGAAATTATTTAAAGATTAAAAATTAAAATGGTAATGTATAATTCTCAAAATTAAAAGATATTATTATTATATATGACTATGAAGTTGATTAGGAAATTAGATAGATAAAAATTATTATTAGAAATTATATTCTTTTTCACTCGGTTTATCTATTGTTAATTAAATAGTTATCAATTTGATATTTCAAATTTTTTTCTAAATTAATAATTTTTTCTCTAAGTTAGATAAAATATTATTCACTTTACTTAATTATTGTTATTTAGCAAATTATCTCTAAGTTTTTTTTAAAAAATCGATAAATTAAAGGGAAAATTAAAAAACTACACCATTTAGAAAGTATTTCATACAACTACATTATTTTAATACGCCCTTCACAAAATTACACTTAAACACTAAAAATTAAACTCAAATAAACCCTAAATCAAAACTCCACCCCCTTTAATACTAAACCCTAAACACTAAACAAATTCAAATGAAAATTTTTAATTTGGGTAAATTTATTAATGCTAATTTAGCCTTTAAAAATTTGGGGTATATTTAGATCGAATTTAAATTAGGTGTAATTTTGTACAAAAGGTTGAAAATATGTAGTTTTGTGAATTTCTCTTACCTAAATATGAAAAGCTAAAATTTCCAAGTAATATAAAATATTATGAATGATATATGAAATTTTGGATCAAATGATTAAAATCAAATATTTATATTTTTAAGTAAAAGAGTATACATTTTATAGGAGAAAAACATATTTATAATCATATTACATTATAAAAAAAAAAATATTTATATATTTAAATAATTTAGACTGCTTTTTAAATAAAGGAACGCTTCAAATTAGGAGTGGGAGAACCACTTTTACCACTAAAAGACTGATGATCTCAAGAGCATCTTCATCGGTTGGAACCGAAGAAAAGTCCTTAAACCAATCAAAATGAATATTTAATATAATTTTAAATTATTTTAAGTAAAACAAAAAAACTCAGTCAAACATGTTGGAACTCGTTTTTGACAAGTGGCTTAGGTCAAGTTTTCGTTTTAGTTTCCGGCTAATATAGTTAGCGGAATGAACGAATTATGGACACGATGTAATCGTCGCCGTGTGCACTATATGATAGTGTATTAATATGTCAAAATCGGAGTTAGTTTGAATGAGAAATGGAAGCTAAAAGTGAGTGATTAGAAAGCTTGTAAAGTTTCTAAAATTAGAAAGTTAGAGATGAAATTCTCTAAGTTATAAAGTGGAAAGATTTTAACAAGGTGTAAAATCTTGGATACACTTTGGTGTATTGGAATAAAAGAGATAACCAATTCGGGCCTCAAGGTTTTGGGCTTCGGGATTTGGAAATGGACTTATGGCCCAAAAGACTATTCTTGTGCTCAAAGTCATTTGTTTATATATTGTTGGTTGAAGAAATCAACAAGTATAATATCTCTTTTTATTGGTCTTCGAGGGAAAGTCAAAAGTTAGAATGAATTTTGTAACTTAACATTCAATTCACCTTTTATGGTGAGAAATGAATTTTTCCTCATTACTCCACTTTTTGTAACTCTCATGGAAGTGTGACTATATAATGAGAGTCATTGTTTCTTCCATAATAGATATAATGTTTTGAGAGAAAAATACATATTGAGAAATATGTTCTTTGAGAACAAAAATACATTCAAACACAAGTGTTAAACACAACATACAATCTCTCACATTCTCTTCTTGTTTTTAGAGAGTATATCACATTTTAAGGTTCGCAAGATTATGATTTTGGGTGATGCAAATCATAATAGTCATGCAGTTTTATCCTGGGATTCGGAACGCCATGCAACCGTCACACTACGGGGCGTTTACAGAATTAAGGAAAGAGATCTTGATCTCGACTCTACAATCCGTCTTTCCAAATTCTTGTATCGGTATTTTTATTGTAATATTGTAATTTAGTTACATATTTTATTCACAAATATTCAGTTTGCCCTTTGTAGAAATTGCGTTCCTACAATCTTAATTCTGTAAATTTTCGTTTATGTTTAAGACACTAACGAAAACTGATTATTTTGTGAGATGTTTACATACAAAACACGTCATATATAAGTTGCATGATCTCTTTTAAAAACGATCCTTAAGTAATGTACGTAAGATACGTTTTTACATGTTCGTTTCTTATTCTTTATTTTTTTATTGAATTTTAATGTAAAATACTCCTTATTAACTCCCGTTGGAGGTGCCCTTAACCTCTCCAAGTAATGTACAGACACATCACACCCATTATTATTTTATAACCGAAATGGCAAAGTTACATAATGTACATAAATTAAATACACAATGATTCCAATGTTCAGTAAAAGACATATCATGAAACAAATCAAATCATATCAATTTCAAGCTTCTAACACATCAGCAAGACAACCATCTTCTAAAGCAACACGTTTCATATCAATGATAAATTGATCTCTAAGAAACCCGAAACCGAAACTCCCGTTTTCGTACAACCAAACACGCCCTTCCTCCACCCTGTCTTCTTCTCGCAACAACATATCGTTGTTACAAGAAGAAGAGTTCATGTACAACATTCCCGATACGACGTTTTCGTCGGCTTCTTCTCTAAGGATAGGACTGATATGGATCCGACCGTCTAATATCATCTCTTCCTTAACTGAAAATGGAGATTTGACGAATGTGTGATTAGGTGTCCAGAACACAGGTTGTGTGTGCCGTGAGAGAGCCAAGTCTTCTATCTTCTTGCATATAATGCCTCCAACTTCATCGTATTTCACCAAATATAACTCAAGATTGCTCCCATCGCGAAAACCCTGCCCGAATTCAAAGGATCAATCCCAATGAGCAGATAAAAGTACGTCACGGCATAAATAAAACGATGATCCGAACTAAACCCGAACCTGAAATTTTAAAATACCCGAACGGGTTCTAAACCTCAATACCCGAAACTATAAACCCTTAGCCCGCCTACAAAATCGCCTAAACTACGATTAAACGCTCTAAACACTAGACTACCGTCCACTCTAATGCTTTCTTAAACGCAATATATTCAGATAAACCTGAACCCAACCCGAACTCGAAAGGTATCCGACCAAACCCGAACCGACAGTTTTTAACAAGCCAATGCTATCTCAATTTCAAACATTATCAAAACAATGATAAGTGTTGCAAGTAAAGAAAGAAACATACCTTCCATAAGCCTTGTAATGGTTTCGCAACCGTAGGCGAAAAATCCGAAACCTTAATAAAATGTTCAGATTCCCACTTAATCCTCCTCCCTTGTTGTCTCTCTCTTTCTTTCTCCTTCTCCTTCTCCTTCTTCCTCTGTCTCCTTCTATCGCCTCCAGGACTCGTCTTATTCGCTAACTGCGTATAAATCTCCGAGACAACATAACTCGGAGACGTAGTCATAACAACATCCTCTTCCTCTTCTTCTTCTTCTCCTCCCGAGATTGTTCCTTTCATTACATAATGATTAAAACTCTTCTCTTCAACAATTATATGACCGTTCCCCATGAAATTCACATCCACAGGAACAAGATTAGCCTTTAAAGACTCGAATTCGACGAAACCCGAACCGAGATTCGATCCGAGATCGACGAAACTCTCGATTCTTCCTTGAGAAGAAACAGACATTACCAGAAACGGAGTTTTTCGGATCCGATACGTGTCGTCGTTAACGGCCAAAACTTTAGATCCCAAAACAAAAGAGGAAGACCATTCGAAGAAAATCAACGGCGGAGATGAAGCGGCGGGGTTAGATCCGCCGCCGCATAATCGCCAGAATCCGATTAAGTTATCGAATACGATTAGGGTTTTGTAAAGGAGACGGAAAGTGATTTTGCCTAATCGTAACCAATTATGGATCTGAGTTTTCTTACCCCATTTTCGATCGCAAATCGCGTGCCAGATTTTAGCGTCTTGACCGCAGAGAGAAGAGAAGCGTTTAGAAGTGCATGCGAAGGTTGAGATCTCTTTTGGTGTGAGGAATGATAAGATTCGGAGTTGGATATCTTCTGGGATTTCGCCTATAGGAATTGCCATTTTTTAAAAAAAAATTCTCAGATTCAAAAGTTTTGGTTTTTCTCTAAAGGGAAAATAAAAATGAAAAATTTGAAGATAAATCAAAATTGGGCAACGATTTTGGAGGTGATAATTAAGGGGTTATTGGGATTGTGGAATATTCACGGAAGAGTTATTTAGATTCCTGAAGAAGAAGAAGGAGAAACAAATATGCGACAAGACAAGAAGGGAGACTCATAGTTTGGTTTAAGGGTGGGCAAATTACCCGAATCGGAACCGATCCAAAAATTTTGGTTCGGTTCGGATACATGTATTAGATTTTTACCCGAAAGTTACTTCAATGTTGGTACCCGTAGTATCGGGTAATACCTGAACCGAACGGATACCCGAATACCTGAAACTTTATTATATTTCATATGTTTATAGGTACTCATATACCCAAATATATCCGAGTATACCCGAAAATATCCGAAAAATAAAATAAAAAAATAAAAATATCTGAAAAATACACGAAAATAATGGAAAAATATCCGAACCGAACGGGTATCTGATTTTCGGATATTTTTCGGGTCCAAATATCTTATACTCGAAAAAACCCGGACCCGAACACGAACCAAAAAACTCAAAGTACCCATGCGGGTCCTAAATCCCCCTACCCAAAATATTTGGACCCGATCGGTTCCTACCAGAACCCGACCCGAATACCCGAATGTCAACCCCTAATTTGGTTGGTGTGATAATGGGTTTGGTCCGAACCGATATGTTTAATTCTTGTTTTTATTTAGGGAAAATTCCATATTAATACACCAACTAAATTATTATTAGCTTTTTAATACACCAACTTTTTGATTGCCCAAAATAATACATCAACTATTTTATTTGTTCATTTTAAATCACGAACTATTTTACTTACTTATTTTAAATCACAAACTCAAATCATCTATCTATTTAACCAAATCACCGTTAGTTGACTGTTAGTTTATTTATTTTTTTAAATATAAATTTTGTTATTTTAATAAAGAATTACTTTAAAATTATGTAAAACGACTATAAAATTTAAGAATATATAAAAAATTGTAACAAAAATAATATTTTCACACTTTAAATTCATAAAAAATTAAAAGATAGGAAAATAACAAATTTTAAATTTAATTCTTGAAAACATTTTCTTTTTTATTTTTAATTTTTTTTATTGTGAACCTCTTGTATATTTCCGAATTTTGTAATTTTTGTTGGATTTTTTACATAATTTTAAAGTATCTTTTTATTAAAATAGAAAAAATTATTTTTGTTTCAAAAAATATATAACGGTCAACTGACGGTCAACTAACGGTGATTTGTGTAAATGGATAGATGATTTGAGTTTGTGATTTAAAATAAAAAAACTAAAATAGTTCGTGATTTAAAATGAACAAATAAAATAGTTGGTGTATTATTCTGGGCAATCAAAAAGTTGGTGTATTAAAAAGCTAATAATAATTTAGTTAGTGTATTAATATGAAATTTTCCCTTTTATTTATGAGAGCATAACCAATTTTTTTTTGTCAACACAGAGTATAACCAATTATTGGTAGATTAATTTGGTTTTAATCAATTACAGTGATTAAAAGTTCATGATTTTTTTATTTCAAGAGTAGTTATCCACGCTAAATCTTCCTAAACTCTCAATTTTTACATTTTAATCCCTGAATTTACACAATTTTATGATTATCCACCGAATTAATTAAAATTTAATTGATTTCACATTTAGCTAAAATTGCAATTAATATATTAATTAATTATGTTCAAACAAACCCGATTATGATTTGAATTTGTCCGATAACGATCCAAAAAACTCGGATCTAAACCGCAAAAAATATATAAGTCTTAGATCCGCATTTTTGGATCGTAATTGCACAAGATTCAAATTATAATCGGGTTTTTTTAACACAATTAATTAATATATTAATTGTAATTTTGGGCAAATGTAGATTATTTAAATTTTAATGAATTCGGGTGAACAATCAAAAAAATTCGTAAGTTCATGGATTTATATGTAGAGGTTGAGAGTTCATGTGAATTTAGTGTGGATAGCTACTCTTGAGGGGTAACTAAATCGTTAACCCTTAAAAATACAGTGATTAAAGTATTCAAAGAAAATTGATAAAATAATGTGTTCAATGAAAAATTATATTTTTAAACTAAATCTTGATAAAAATTTTTGCCTTGAGTACGAGTGGGTTCCCATTTCGGGTATTGGATAGATGAATATGGAATTCGTTTGAGTAATTTATTAAAAAAAACTTTAAAATTGTAAAATAAAATATTTTGAAATATTCGCAAGTATATGATTTACTAAGATATTTTAAATAAAAAACAACTAAAACTTTGACAAAAAAACAACTAAAACTAGTGGATAATTACAAAACTACACATATTGAATTGAATTTCACAAAACTATAGCATTTCAAAATTAGCGAACCCAAATAATTTTTTTATTTTTTGTAATTTTTAAAAGGTAAATCAACCTTTTAAATTGTTGAAAAGGTGTAAATATGTAAAAATATTGAATCATGTGTAGTTTTTTGATTCAATGGTTGAAAGAGTATAAGTTCATTGAATTCCTCTTAAAACTATCCAAAAGTATTTGGAAATATTCAAATTATACAAAACTATCGGAAATATTAGGAAAGGTTATCAAATGATATATAACATTGAATAACGTCAATATTTTGTATATTAATTGAGAAAACGAATAGAGAAAATGAATTCAAAAAGATCTTATGTGTTGAATCAAATACTATAAAAGTGGAAGGGAATTTCTCCTGGTGATGACACGTGGACACTACCGGACCGGTGGAATCAGAAAAAATTAAGAATTCAAACTCTCACAGACATGATTCAAACTCTCACAGACATGATTCAAACTCGAGTTAGAGACTTAACCAATTGTGTTGTTTCATTTTTTGTACTTATTCTTAAACATATATTCTTATTATTTAAGGAGTACCAATCGCACCCCCTACGTAACATGTAGGTCTCATCTTTAACTATTAATAATAGATTTTTATATTATACACAAAAATAAACATTTTGAATTAGATAATTATGAATAAATGTATCATTCAATAAAATCATATGGAAATATGATAAGTTTGATCATCCAACAAAGTTAGGAGAATGTATATTTTAACCTCACATGAATTTAAACTAGCTTGGGAAATTAAATCAATCATCGATTAAAAATAAACTATCATAAAATAATAATAATAATAATAATAATCTCATTCATGATAGGAGTCAAGTTGTCATATTACAAGAAACAAAAACAATTGTATCTTTAAACAATTATATTATTTTTATTATTTTTTAATGAAATTAAGCGGTATAATATAAAAAATATGTTGAAAAAATAAAACTACAATTAAAGAGGAATAAACAAATATTATAAAACAACATTTTATAAGGAACATATGGAGTATAACTTAATATTTTAAAACTCCAGTACAATTGAATTTTTTCGCAGTGTGCGTTATAATGTGTTATCTTACAATATATTACACAAACTTAAAATTTTCTCGAAAATTGTATAGAAAAACGAAATGATAACTACATCCACTAGTAATGAGTAATTTAAGGAAAATTTAATCAATTTGAACATTTCAACATATGGTGGAATTATCTAGTTATTATCATTAACTTTTGCAATTTCTTTTTTGTTGAAACCTTTTGTAATTTTTAATATAATACATATATTATGGAGCAAAAAATTCATATAAATTAGAATATGGTTATAATAAAATTATGCAGAACTTGGGTCGACCAAACAGATGGAACGATAGATTTCATGGTGAATCACTCTATCTGTTTACAAATCTATATCGATCGATACACCTTCGCAATGATATTGATGATAGTATACATATGCATAATACATATAAGGTATAATAATAAAAATATTCCACAATGGAAATTCAAAGAGATAAGTAATATATATTTCCTCCGTTCCAAAAAAACATGTAGTTTTAGGACTTTTTTTAGAACGGAAGAAGTATAAAAGATGAGTCAATCCATTAAGTGTCAACTAAATTGTATATTTATAATCGTAACATCTTAGATCATTTCCAATGCTCACCTCTATCTCTATCTCTATCTCTATCATACTCTATCTCTATCTCTATCATAGAGATAGCGAAAGTGGTTATGCTCCAATGTATTCCTATAAAATAGAGTTATCTCTATTATAGAGTAAAATATAAAGAAAAATAAATTTTCACTTTATTTATAGAGGCAAAAATATGATTTCTCTTTATTTTTCTTTATAATAGAGATAACTCTATTATAGAGGAATGCATTGGAGCAAAATCACTTTATCTATCTCTATTTTAGAGATATCTCTATGATAGAGATAGAGATAGAGGTGAGCATTGGAGATGCTCTTACCAGAACAATCGATTTGTAGAAATTGTATTAGGAAAAATTACCCACATTAAAAACTTAAAAAATAAAATATATAATATATAAAGGATACGATTCCATTTGTTTATTGTCAATTATTTTAAGTCGGAAACAAATAATCCTAAAATATGCAACTTTCAATAAATGAAATTGTGAATGAATACAATAAAGAAAATGCTATAGTTACAAGTAAAAAATTATCAAACATACTTTCTCAAGAGTTTTGTTCTTACAGAAACAGGAATAGTAACGTTGTGAACTCCATCGGTCCAACACAAACTCCCAAAATAATAATCGCTATTAACTTTATGATTCGTTTTTACTCTCACACTAAACTTAATATTGGTTTTATTAGAACCAAACACAAGTGTCTTGGGATTTACCTCAAGCTCTATACCAAAAGGAGTCTCAACCACAGATTTATAAACCGAATTATTCGGTCCAACATTCGTTACGGTTCTACTCACAGTAACCTCTTCAGTGAGACTTGGGATAGTAATCGAAGGCATGTTGAAATCGAGCATCGATGGCCTCGGAGACGGGCATTTGTGAGGTTTGCCTAGTAATTGGGAAATGGAAGTGTCATCGTAATCTGCAGAACACAAGTAATGGGCATAGTCATTGTATCCTAGGTCGTAGACAAGTCCCGGGTCAGTTACTTTCTCGGGGTTGATTAGGCCTCCTCCATAGTCAAATGGGTCAGCAAGTTTACGCGTCGAACCCTCGGAAAAAATAGGCTCACCAGATGGATCAGTTCTCCATGCTACATTTAGTTAATAAAAGAGAAACATAAGCTTTTTAGGTCATTTCACAAATTTATACGGTTAAAGTTTCTATTTCTCAAAAATCACAAATGTAACTCGGAGAAAAATCAAAACTTTATTTTATTCTCAAAATAAAAACGTTTATCTACTAATAATAACAGTCTCAATAAATGCGCTTTTAAAATTCTTTTATAAATTATGCATTTTAAAACCGTATTTTATGAATTCGTCAATTTAAATTGGGAGAATTACAAAATTACACCTTTTGAATTACATTTCACAAAACTACACAATTTCAAAATAATTTCGAAAAACTACACTTAAACACTAAAAGTTAAATCCAAATAAACTCTATCCACACAATCCTACCCCTTAATAATATACCCTAAACACTAATTAGCGAACCCAAATGAAAAGATTTTGATTTTGGTAATTTTTTAAAGGGTAAATCAAGCTTTTGAAATTTTGAAAAGGTATAAATATGTGAAAAATTGAATTATGTAGAGTTTTGTAAAGGAAAGAAGGAAATGGTGTAGTTTTGTGAATTCCTCATTTAAATTTGGTTTATTAATTTCTAATACATACAATGTTCGAAATATATTTTTTTCCCACAATCTTGCATGGGTTCTAGTCCTAGTTTGATTAATACCAAACCCAAAATAAAAATTTACCAAAACATGATAACTATTTACCTAAAATTGAGATAGTACCCATACTAGATTCGGTTATAATTCAATAATTTTTTTCTATGTAAAATAGTTTGAGATTAAGAGTAATAACCTGTCGTGACGAGAGCCGATCTGATGGCAGCAGGAGACCACTCAGGTCGTGTTTGTCTAAGTAGCCCAACGATTCCCGACACAACAGGAGTAGCCATTGATGTACCGGACATGAAAGTATAGGCAGTAGATGTTGCGGAAAGAATGTTAACACCCGGCGCTGCTATATCTGGCTGCATCATTATTCAAAATTCGATTTAACATTCTATTTACAGAAAACAAACAACAACAAAAACATGTGAATTCACTAAACAAACCTTGAGAATCGCTGGTGAAACAGAATTAGGTCCTCTACAAGAGAAACGCGACACTCTTGATGCAATAGGCCGACCATTGAGTGTCTTAGAAGGACTTACTTTCGCTATGGGCACACTGCAAAATTTTAAAAATTTCTTATATCAGATTTAAAATACGAAAAAGAGAGAAGTGTTAGATCCAACTCCTTGAAAAGATTGATTTACGTATTAAACGTGGTATTAACAAAAGTTGGATCCGGAAAAAAAATGTAGATTATGGGCCAAAGGTCCGGACTCGGTAGTCCGGTAGTCCCACGTTTAATTAAAAAAATAAGAGAAGTGAGAATTAAAGAAGAGTTATTACTCGGTAGTCTGGATATAGTATAAGATGTCAGTTCCATATTCGTAATCAACGACGGTGCACGGAACATTCTTGCCACTGCAAACCATAGGATCGATAACAGATTGTGCGTAGATAATCCCAGCACATCCAGCATTTACTATTCTTTCAGCTTTTTTCACGGCTTCATAGTTTGGCGTAAACGCAAGCACAATCTTACCTTTAGTATGGCCTTGTGCGATAGAGGTCTCCATCATTTCATCTGATAAAATAAGATCACTAAATCCAACTTCTGGTAACATATTTAAACCTTCACCCTGAAAAACAATGCAATTGAAATTAATATTAAAGACAAATATCTCAAATCGGAAACATGAACTGCTACAAACTAAGGGATACGAATTAATTCACCCATTGCCAATTAATTTTGAGTTGGAAGTTCAAAATCCTAATAATCGAGATTTAGATGAACAAATAATAATAATAATAATAATAATAAGAGGAATTCACAAAACTACACCCTTTCAACCCTCCCTTCACAAAACTTCACCTAATTCAATATTTTCACATATTTACACCATTTCAAAATTTTAAAAGCTTGATTTACCCTTTTAAAAATTACCAAAATTAAAATATTTTCATTTGGGTTCGCTAATTAGTGTTTAGGGTATAGTATTAAGGGTAGGATTGTGTGGGTAGAGTTTATTTGGATTTAATTTTGAGTGTTTAGGTGTAGTTTTGTGAAGTATTTTGGAAATGGTGTAATTTTGTGAAATGTAATTCAAATGGTGTAGTTTTGTGATTCTCCCTAATAATAATAATAAGAGGAATTCACAAAACTACACCCTTTCAACCCCTCCTTCACAAAACTACACCTAATTTAATTTTTTCACATATTTACATCCTTTCAAAATTTTAAAAACTTGATTTACCTTTTAAAAATTACCAAAATTAAAATCTTTTCATTTGGGTTCGCTAATTAGTGTTTAGGGTATAGTATTAAAGGGGTAGGATTGTGTGGGTATGATTTATTTGGATTTAATTTTGAGTGTTTAGGTGTAGTTTTGTGAAGTATTTTTGAAATGGTGTAGTTTTGTGAAATGTAATTCAAATGGTGTAGTTTTGTAATTCTCCCTAATAATAATAATAATATTAATAATAGTGAGTTAACGAGGAGAATGGTATCGTACAAGGATTGTTAGATTGTTTCCAAGAGTGATGGGTATTGGGAAAGAACGGTCCATGGATGTTGCAGCCACGGTTATGATCCATGGTGCAACGTTACCAACGGTTTGAGCGTTAGGTCCTTCATTTCCAGCAGCACAAACTACGGGAATGCCTTTCATCACGGCTTGGAACGAGCCAAACGCAATATCGCTCTGATCAATGTCGAAACTTGCAGGCACATCATTACCTATCGAAATGGATATAACATCGACCCCGTCACGTATGCTATGATCAATCGCCTTGAGTACATCGGGTGTTAGACAACCAACACCGCCCCAACACGCCTTGTACATAGCAATACGTGCGTGTGGAGCCGCGCCTCTAGCGTCTCCTTCAGCAAGTCCATTGTAGCTTACTTTCGACACGAAAGAACCGGCCGCTATTGCAGCCACGTGTGTCCCGTGGCCCGCAGGCCCGTCTCTAGAGGACCTATACTCATCCTCTGCGTCAAAATCATATTGACCATTCCTCGCATCAGCAAGACCCTCGTTGAAGAACTCGGCTCCTATTAGCTTTTTATTACAATGTATTTTGGCGTCAAATTCATCTCCAGACACACATTTTCCTTTCCAACGCTTCGGGATAGGTCCTAAACCTGTGTCATTGAATGACTTTGATTCTGGCCATATCCCTGAGTCTATGATCCCAATAATAGCTTCACTACCCAAACGAGTGTCGTGTAGAAGACCTTTCGGAGAACTAGGCAATAGTTGAAGGTAATCGAAAGTACGTGTCGTTTTTAACCTCAAAACTCGACTTGGTAAAACACTAAGAACCTCCGGATTAGCTGATAGAAAACACAAAGTCATTAATATAAATTTCTTTTGAGAGTTTGTTAGAATTTAAAAGTCATTGAACGTTTAGTTACCCGAAAGGTTCTTCGCTTGCGAGGAGGTAAGTTTTGCAGCAAAACCGGAGAAACCATGCCGATAACTATATACGATTGATTTCTCGACAGCTTCTTTACTATATTAACCAAAATATAAAACAAGAAAATGATTATAACCTTCTACTTCTGCTCCTCATAACATAAGGATATTAACGCTTAATTAACACGGTAACATTACTATCATACCTTCCAAGAATTGGTTCAAGAATGTTGTAATGTGATTTAGTAACAAGCTCAGGGACATCATGTTGCTTTGCTCCCATATGCACAATGTGAATCTGGTAAACAAAATATAATTAAAAACAATTTAAAAGATAGTTCATATCATCAACTAAAATATAAAATCGATACGTACTTTACTCGAGCCGCTAATTTCTTGTGCCGTAGAGATAAAAAATCCATTGAAGATTAAAACGAGACTAATGAACAGAAGACATGGCGCCTTAGAACTTGTATCCGCAATCAGAAAAAAATATTTCATTTTTTTAGAGAATATATATAACAATTCCCCTTAACAGTTTTTGATTTTCTGATTGCATCAACAAGCTTATTGGGAGTTTTGTCTTTTTGATTGTTTCTAGTATTTAAAAGGAAAAAAAAATGTTGAAAGTATACAACGAAACCAACAATATTCTAAAAATAGAATGTACAATATAGTTATACTTTGACTATTTTATGCTTAATTTGTGTCTTCTTTCTTAGAATTCAACCTAATTATGTCTGCCAGAGAATTACAACTAAACTTGAAGAATAATTATGACCAAAACCAACTATGCAAGAATGTTACCTGGAGAAACTCACAAGATCTACCAACAAACAACATAATAAATATATATATATAGGGAGGGGCGGAGGTAGCATTATAGCATATGGGTCAATTGACCCTTATGGAATTCTAGTAAAAAAAAAATTCTTGTAATATTGCATTAGAAAAATTATAAATAAGTGTAAATTTAGTTTATTGACCCCTATAATATTATATCTAATTCAAATTGACTCTACTCATATATCCGGCTGGCTCCGCCACTGTATATAGGGGTGGATGCAAGTAGAGCTTAAGGGGTGCAGCTTCTCCCTATAAAATATTCAATTTTTACAATTTTTATTAAGAAATATATAATTAGATAATAAAATATGCTATTATGCCCCCATAAATTTACTTTAAATCCATTTTGCCCCTCCTTAATTTTTGGTGTAGATCCGCCACTATATATATGTTGCATGGAATCTACAATGTACAATTTTGTTATATGAATTAGAGTGATTTACACTATGAGACACTTTTCAACACTTACATATCAAAATAAATCACTTTTGAGATATAAGACACTTTTTTATTTTTTATTTTTTTAAATACAATTTTACCATTCTTGTACACAAAGTTGTGGATACAGTTTTACCTTTCGTGTACATACAAAACTATTTTGGGATACATAAAGTTGTGTACATAAAGTTGTGTACACAAAGCGGTAGATATGTTTTATGTGGACATATTTTTGTACAATTTCGTAAATGTTTTTCAATTTATTCTAAGATATATTATTTCAATAATTGTTTTGTTTTATCATATTTCTACTTACATAAAATAATTTATATTTAGTATTTATATTTCAAATTAAAATATGTTTTCGTAATTTACTTAATAAATGTGAATGAAATATGTAGACATTAATAAGTGAAAACATGAAAACAAGATATACATTAAACATGGATATTTTTAATTCTTTATTCAACCCTATTTATTCATTTTTGAACATGAATCATCATAGAATTTTAATTACAAAAATTATTTAAACACAAACACAAATATTTATAATTTGTTTTACTTAAATTATTTGTTTTGAACATGAATCATCATAGAATTTTTATACAAATATTTATTTTAAAATATCATAGAATATTTATACAAATTTTTACACAAATATTTATAATTTGTTTTACTTAAATTATTTGTTTTAAATATTTATAATTTGTTTTGAACATGAATCATCATAGAATTTTAATTACAAAAATTATTTAAACACAAACACAAATATTTAAACACAAACATTTATAATTTTAATTACAAAAATTATTTAAACACAAACACAAAAATTATTTAAACACAAACACAATTATTTAAACACAAACACAAACAAAAATATTTATAATTTGTTTTACATTTTTGGATATAAAAATTTTCATTTTTTTATTTCAACTTCATTTAATTTTTGTAAAAGTATATTTATAAAAATATTCACAAAATAGGATCTAAATATCCTTCATAAGTCAACATGTTTCTCCTGACCGAATATCCGTCTAATGGATCTAAATTCGGGTCATTTTTTAAGGATTTAGGCATATGCGAATCCGGATATCTGGATCCGGTTCACCCTTAATATGCAGTAAATATTTATAGGGTTGTGGTGACGTTTAACGTTCATTCCTATTTAATACTGAGATTTATTGTTCTATTTATTTCATAATAATTGTGGTTTTAAAGAGTTTTATTTCATCTATTTATTGTTTAAAATTTTTAATTTTTGATTGAAAAATTTAATGCGTTTTGACTTTTTTAACCAATAAATTTTTTAATATTTTTCTATATTCGGTGTACTCTTTATTTTTTTATAAAAAATTAGAATTTATATTCTAAATTATTTATTATTTCATTTGTTTTTCCATAAATGATTCTTGAATTTTTTTATTGATATGTAATTATTGGAGTTTAAAAACCTTTTTCGTTATTTTTCTATTAATAAATATTTTTTCCATGTCACATTTTTCATTAGTGGTTAAAGATCTCTTCTACCATGTCACAATTAATTTGTTGAAACTCATTGTGATGTTGGAACCTAGAATTTTGACAAAAATAACTTCACAAATAATGTCTTTAAGGATAAGGATAGGAAATTAGTGCCAAAACAACTTACATCATACATAAGAAAAGAAAACAAAGTACCATACAATCATCTCTAATGGCTTCTTCTCCGAACATTATCTTCTTTGCTCTTCTTCTTCTCTTCTTATTTTCATTCTCATTTGCTCAAAAACCATTCCGACCAAAATCTCTCATTCTCTCAGTAACCAAAGACAAATCCACTCTCCAATACAAAACCGTAATCAACCAGAGAACACCTCTTGTCTCGTCCTCATTGGTCTTCGACCTCAATGGCCCAAATCTTTGGGTAGACTGTGATAAAGATTACATCTCAACTACTTACAAACCCGCTCGCTGCAACTCCGCCGTGTGCTCACGCGCCGGCACGTTTGGATGCAGCCAATGCTTCTCTCCTCCTAAAGCTGGATGTAACAACAACACTTGTTTCTCTCTTCCACTTAACACCGTCACGGGACTCGGCACAACCGGCGAAATCGCTATGGACGTTGTTTCGGTCCAATCCGTCGATAACGGATCTAATCCGGGTCGGGTCGTTGAAATCCCCAATTTAGTATTTGTTTGCGGTTCCACATTTCAGCTTGAAGGACTGGCTAGCGGAACCGTCGGTATAGCCGGTATGGGACGGCACAACATCGGATTACCGTCGCAGTTCGCGGCGGCTTTTAGCTTCAACCGGAAATTCGCTGTTTGTCTTACTTCTTTGGGGAGAGGAGGCGTCGCCTTCTTCGGTAACGGACCTTACGTTTTCCTTCCCGGAATCAAGATTTCGAAGCTCGAGACGACGCCGCTTCTCGTCAATAAGTTTAGGGAAGGCGAATATTTTATCGGCGTGAGCGACATCAGGATCTTCGGCAAATCGGTTGTGTCGAACAAAACGCTTTTGAGTATCGACAAAGTTACGGGAACCGGAGGAACAAAAGTCAGCACGGTGGATCCCTACACTGTGATGCAAACATCGATCTACAATGCTTTTAGATTGGTTTTCGTGAGAGCGGCCGCCGCTATGAACATCACTCGAGTGCCGTCCGTGAAACCGTTCGGAGCGTGTTTAAGCACTAAGAATAACAACGTAGGCGTCACGCGGTTAGGTTACGCGGTGCCGGAGATAGAGATTGTGCTTCATAGCAACGAAGTCGTTTGGAGGATCTTTGGAGCTAATTCTATGGTAAGCGTTAGAGATGACGTCATTTGTCTTGGTTTTGTCGACGGAGGAGCCAACGCGAAAACCTCTGTGGTGATCGGAGGGTTTCAGCTGGAGGATAATCTAATCGAGTTTGATTTGGCGAGTAATAGATTAGGATTTAGCTCCACGTTATTGGGTCGTAGCACTAATTGCGCCAACTTCAATTTCACTTCCACTTCATAATTTTAAGTTACCTAAGACCATTAATATCTAACATCTTATCTCACCGCTTAACAAGTGGACCCACCACTAACTCTAAAATCAACATCTAATAATTCCAATCTGAGAGGCACCTTTTCAACTATTCGCGGGCCCCACTGCCACGTGGCGGCCCGTGATTGGTTCTTTTTTTATTTTTATTTCTTTTTTTGAAAAAAAAATAAAAAAATTTTTAAGAGGTTTTTTATATATCCTATTGATATTAATGCTCTTAGACCATTCTTATCGGCACATCTACGACCACCTATTAATACCTCATTCTTTTAGCAAGATGCAATTCTAAAAACTCCAGTATTAAATGTGTATCTAATATATTTTGCGGGCCCACTGCCATATGGCGGCCCGCGATTGGTCTATTTTTTTTTTTTTTTTGAAAATAAAAATAAATCAAAATTTAAGAGGTTATTTTTGGTTCTTAGGGTAGAAAAACCTCTTAAAAAATATTATTTTGCTTTTATTTATTTTTTCAAAAAAAAAAAATAAAAAAAAAAGAAAAGAAATCAATCACGGGTCGCTACGTGGCAGTGGGACCCGCGAAAAGTTTAAGAAGTGCCTCTTAAAATAGAGTTTTTGAATGTGGCTCTTGTGTTTTTTTGTGGATCCCACATGTAAAATCATAAACAATGCAGTCTCTTAAAAACATATTAATTCCAAAATCTCTTACGTGGGAACCAGTTTTAATTGAAGGGAGGTATTCTATATGCGGGACCCACATCAAATAAAAACAGAATGATTAATTAATATTATTTTTTTCCCTAAGAACCGAAAAAATGGTTTTGCGTTGATTTATGCTCTAAGAAGTGTGGGTAAGAACCCTATATTAACGATCTAAGATCATCTCAATCAGTTAAAACCGATGGAGAGTTTTTATATAAATTAAAAGTATTATTTTATATTATTTTAAATACAACTAAAAAATTGTGAGGGTAAAGAAAGAACAAGTGGTGTGGGAGTCTCTTAGACCATCTTCATCAGAGAAACCCACAAAATTTATTATCTATTCATTGGGACCCATGAACAGTTGATATTAAAAAAAAGAAAAATAAAATAATTAAAAACGCATCAATCATAGATCACCACGTATACAAATGGCCCACTAAATAGTTCAGATCCGGATCTTAAATAGGAAATATAAGATCCAGATCTTAACTATTTAATGGGCCCCACCTGCTAAGATCTCTTTAAGAAACACCAATGGATATGCTCTTATAATCTTTACAAACGTTTCTAATTGCTTTATTAAGGTACGTTTCTGATTTTGTCTTTATTTTTTTATTTAATTAACTTAAGAAACTCTTTAAAAACCACTAATGGAGGTGCCCTAGGAGCATTAATATCCATAACATACAAAAAACATCTCAACTCTTTTTTTATTTTTTTCCGAAAAAAAAGAAAGACCTATCGCGGGCCGCAACATGGCAGTGGGACTCGCAAATAGTAAAAGAGGCACATCTTATATTGGAATTTTCAGAATCACCTCTTACTCAATTTAGTGGGCCCCACCATTAAGAGGTGGACTTAAGAGGCTTGATATTAATATTTTTTTGTTCCACTCTAGTACATCCTCTCTATTGTCTTTCGAAAACGTTACACGTATTCGAAAGCCAAATAGGAAGCGATGGACTAAGGAAATGGAAAACACCATTCCTACCACGTGCACTTCGTGCAAGTAGAAATTGATGAAAGTAGACCACAAACTCTAAGTCCTGAAGCTTCGACAAAGAGAACAAACAAACCCAACGAACCAACAATAGCAACAGAAAACGCCGAACCCAAACCAAAAAACAGAAGCTACAATAAGAGCCGCACCTTAGAGGACTCCAACAAAACGTAAAGCATGAAGGGAGACTTTAAAACTAACTTCACCAGCAAAAGAGACGACAAGAGGATACACCAGATTGAAAGGGCACATAAGCCAAACCTACTCTATCTCAACAACTCCACCGCAACCAAAAGCACAAGACATACCCGATCCAAGGGTATGAAACCTTGAACTAAACGAAACTACGACGAGAGATCTAGATGGAGTTTAGAACTTTAAAACCATAATTAATTTCTCTTACTCATAAGCAGGCCCGACCCAATAGTAATTGATGCTTAAAGCTAAAATAAAATTTGGTGCTCTCTTAGTTTTGAACTCGGGTGCTTTAGAACAAATTAAGTATACACAAGCCACTATGCTACGACAGACTTTTATGTTTTGATACCTTTTATCTTTTAATAAAAATAGCGCCGAAAGCCCTTGCTTTGCCAGCTTCCCATTAGGGCCGGCACTGCTCATAAGCCACCAACTAGACATGTTATAAACTAAGCCAAAAACGCGACCAAGGCCTTACAACACTACATTATTATCTCCTAGGTCTAATCCAAACCAAGATAGCTCTAAAACCGAAGATCCACACAAAAGAATAACCTTTAAACATAAGCAGATAAGACCAACTACACCAAGATTGGCGTGAACCAACAAGGACAAAATGACATATCTGACCACAAGCCACACCAACAGGGCAAGGCAAACATCACAAAACATTAGAAGATCCGAGAGAGAAATCAAGGAAGGAGAACAAACTGAACCTAAAGAGAAGACTTGTTGAGGCGAGATCTAGCCGAAAAATCTGAGAAGAACACGCAGAAAGAGCAGACGAAGCAAAGGCTCCAAACGCAAAGACTCCGAATGCTCGCCTGGAAGGATATTAGAGCAAATCCAATTGTGTTTCTTAAGGGGATCTTAGCGTGTGGAGCCCACCTAAATAGTTTAGATCTGAATCTTATATATCTTATTTAAGATCCGGATCTTAACTATTCATGCATACGTGACGGCCCATGATTGATCCGTTTTTATTTTTTATTTTTTTTATTTTGTTTTAAACCAACCGTTCATGGACCCACTGAATAGTTAAAAAATTTTGTGGGTTTTTCTGTTGGAGATGGTCTTAGGATCGGCTAAATTTTGTTCTTTCTCTATGTTTTAATAGAAAACCAATTTACAAAAAAAAACTAACAATTATATTCCTCCAAAGGCTTATGTTGGTCGGCTTATCCTTTAAAATGTTTCTTCAAATTCTCACCACATATATATTAAAATATTATATTAACCCAATATTATCAATTCTAAATTTTCTCACAAAAAAAAATCAAATCCTTACCTTCTCTCGATAATGGCGTCTTCTTCTTCGTCTTTACTCGAGCTTCAATGGATTCCTCGACATCATTATCATCAACACAGACCAAATCTAACCCGTCTCCGAATCTCCGCCTTCAAATCGCCAAATACGAATCGCTATTCTTCTTCGTCTTCCTCGTTCGACAAAATCGCGATTCACATCAAAAAAGCGTCTGATTCGAATCATTCTTCTTCCTCTTTCGATAAAATCGCGTTTCGGATCAAAAATGCGTTTGATTCGAACCATTCCTCTTCTTCTTCGTCAGAAAAAATCACGAGTCGGAGCAGAAAAGCGTTTGACTCAAATCACTCTCCTTCTCCTTCTTCACTCAACAAAATCGCGATTCGTAGCAAAAAAGCGTTTGATTCGAATCATTCCTCTTCTTCTCCACCCGACAATATAGCGATTCAGAGAAAAAAACCGTTTGATTCGAATCATTCTTCTCCTTCCCCATTAGACGAAATCGCGATTCAGATCAAAAGAGCGTTTGAATCGCTGAAAAAACCAGCGGTAACAGCGGTTGTGATATGCCTGCTACTCTTCTACGACCCAAACAGCTCCGCTATAGCAGCGTCTGGCGGTAGAATCGGCGGAAACGCCTTCTCTTCATCGAGATCCTCTTCATCGTCTTCTTCGTCATCATCATCAAGAATGTATACTGTGCCGAGAACTTCATCGGATCCGAGGCTATCATCGTCACCATACTCTGCTCCATACTATGGATCTTCGCCGTTTTTTGGCGGTGGAGGCGGTTTGTATATGGGACCTGCGTTTGGGTTAGGGTTAGGTGGATTCTCGAGCTTCTCTTTGATATTTGTTGGTTTCGCTGCCTTTGTTTTGGTTTCTGGGTTCCTATCGGACCGGTCATCTTCGTCGCAGGACGGTGTGTTAACCGATACACAGAAAACTAGTGTTGTTAAACTACAGGTAATGATACTTTCTTTGACTTTGACTTTCATAAATACCACAAATCTTAAATTTTCAAAATTACATCCTAAAGACCTAAACTTTCAAATTTATATTTATCATCATTCAAAACTATACCTAAACACTATATAGCGAACCCAAATGAAAAAAAATAAAATATAGAAATGTTAAAACTCGTTTTTGGTATATGTGGTATTTTTGTAAACTACTACTTTTTGATGGTTTTTTTAATATAGAAAACATTTTAATGGTATTTTTGTTATAGAAAATTTTGTAATGGTATTTTCAAAACAAAAACTTATTTTTGTGGTATTTTAAGAAAAATCATACGAATAGTAATATTTTGTGGTGCAATTACTGAGTTGTGTAGTTTTGGAACCATGAAAAAATTAGGAATATTTTGTTATTCAATTACTGAGTTGTGTAGTTCTCGGAATTGAAAAAATTAGACGGATAGTAATATTTTGTTGAGGAATTCACAAAACTACACCCTTTCAACCATTCATTCACAAAACTATACCTCATTTAATCACATATTTACATCCTCTCAAAATTTTTAAAGCTTGATTTACCTTTTTAAAAATTACCAAAATTAAAATCTTTTCATTTGGGTTCGCTAATTAGTGTTTAGGGTATAGTATTAAGGGGGTATAATTGTGTGGATATGGTTTATTTGGATTTAATTTTGAGTGTTTAGGTGTAGTTTTGTGAAATATTTTTGAAATGGTGTAGTTTTGTGAAATATAATTCAAATGGTGTAGTTTTGTAATTCTCCCTATTTTGTTATGCAATTATTCAGGTGCATAGTTTCGGGTTCCCAATAAAATCAGACGAATAGTAAATTTTTTGTTATGATATTACTTAGGTGCATAGATTTGGAACCTGAAGAAATTAGACGAATAGTAATATGTATTTTGTTAATGCAATTTCTCAAGTGCATAGATTTGGATTTTGTGTTTCTTTGGTACGTGTTTGGGATAAATGTTTATTGTAAATTTGAAAAAGTTCCGAATGGTGAAGAAAACGGATTAGTATTATTTTGATTTGCTCTAATCCTTTAGATTCACCAAAATCTTTTAAGGGTGTTTTGCTAGTGTTTCTTTTTGAAAAGTGTTTGTAGACAATGTTTAGAGCAAATCGGAAAAAAAAACCGAATGGTGGAAAAACGGATTAGTATGAGTTCGATTTGATCCGAAATTGAGTATAAGAACATTAGATTCTTCGCCAAAATCTTATAAGAACATTTGTTCTTCTAAAGCTTGTGTTGTTGGATTTTGTTCTTCTTTTAAAAGGGCTTGTGAGAGTTGCTTAGAAATCATTATTTTCTCATATTATTTTGCTATAATCATAAATTTAGTGTATATAAGTGTATGAGATCATAATTAGATTATTTAGTGTATGAGACTTGAGAATTTGCTTATGTTTTTGATATAAATTTGTTTCTTTTTTTATGTATATGTATTGTTTCAGGTTGGGTTGTTGGGTTTAGGGAAGACACTACAACAAGATTTTAATAGACTTGCGGAAAAGGCAGATACATCCACTTCAGAGGGTTTAAGCTATGTTTTAACCGGTAAATCTAACATTTTCTTATTTCAATATTGTTTTAAACCGTACCGAGCTTAACCGGTATTGTTGGTTTTTGGTTTGGTTTCGGCTCTCTGGTTTGCTCGATAGGTGTTTTTTCACTTTGGGCTATTTGGTTTCTCGATTATTTTTTTCTAAATTAGCAGATTATATATCAAAATAAGACTAGATTTTTTGACACGCGCCAAGCGCGGATTACAAATTTATAAATATATGTATTATATAAAAATATAAATAAATATTTTTAGTTTTCGGCATTTTAAAGTAAATGTAAAATTGTTTTTAACTCGTTTTCACCCGTTTAGTCAATTTTAACCCGTTTTCACCCGTTTAGTCAATTTTAACCCGTTTTCAATAGATTAATCTCTCACATCGGTACAATGTCAATTGAAATTTAAACTATTGTGGGTTAAAGCCAATTATGTTTATAGAACAAATCACTGATTTTATTAAACCCATTTAACTCTTCAAAATACATATGACTTATTTATATGTAGTGTTTCAACTAACATGTAGTTTCTACTATTTTCAAAAAAAAGTTATTTTATCAATTTTATGGGCTTTTAAAATTTTATTCAAATTTTCAAAAGTGTCTCTTCAATTAATATATATAGGATTGATTTTCGACAATATTCGAATTTAACAAAACCGGATTACTTAAATTTAGTTATAGAAACCGAATCAATTTCCGTAACTCTTGAGAAATAAATCGGTTAACAGAAAACCAAAAAAAACCGGATTTGTTAATACCATTCTTATGCTTACATATACAGAAGCAACATTGGCTTTGCTGAGACATCCAGACTATTGCATCTCATGCTATTCATCAGTAAGTTCAATTTCACAAGTTATTCGCGAGCTTTGTGTGTGTCGCCGCCATTTTTAGTCTTGAGTTTGTGTTAAGGACTGTCTTACATGTGAAGGCAAGGGGTGCGACTTCCCCGTAGCCTATGAAATCTAAAATGACAATTCTTATGAATACCACTAAAAAAAGTTTTGTTTAACACAATTAGCATAGATTTTCAAATTTTTTACAAATACTATTAAATAGTTTTTTTTCATAAATACCACAAATCTTAAATTTTCAAAATTACACCCAAAACTTCCAAAAAACTATACCCTAAACACTATATAGCGAACCCAAATGAAAAAAATTTAAAATCTAAAAATATTAAAACTCGTTTTTGTATTTGTGGTATTTTTGTAAACTACTATTTTTTGATGGTAATTTTGTTACAAAAAACATTTTAATGATATTTTCAAAACAAAATCTTATTTCGATGGTATTCTAACGAATTTCTCAATCTAAAAATGTGTAGTTTTGTAGAGAAATTAAGACATACACAGAACTTGAAACAACTCTCATTTTTGTTTTGTATTAATTTACTATTAGGTGGATGTAAAACGGGGTATAGAAGACGGCGAAAACCGGTTTAATCAGCTCTCTATTGAAGAACGTGGAAAATTCGATGAAGAGACTCTTGTTAATGTGAATAGTATCAAAAGACAAAGCTCGAAGATACGGACATCGAGCGGTTTCAACAATGAATATATCGTGGTACGCTTTTAAGTCTATGCTTGCGGTTTCGGTTAATTTAGATCGGTTTTGGTTTTGTTTATTAGGAAATTGAGAATCTTATTGAAGATTAACGATTAGAATTTTTGTTTCGGTTCTTGGATCTTGGTTAGTTTGATTATGCTTCAAATTCAGTAAAAATTTGGTTGGTTAAAATTCTCAGTTAAAAAAATTGGTAGAAATAAGTAAATAGTTGAGAGAAATTCTTTAGAATACCAGAAAAATAAATTTTTGTTTTGAAAATACTATTACAAAGTTTTCTACAACAAAAATACCATTATAAAGTGTTTTATAAATAAATACCATTAAATTGTTTTCTATATCAAAAATATCATCAAAAAGTAGTAGTTTACAAAAATACCACAAATAAAAAAAACGAGATTTAACACTTTTAGATTTTAATTTTTTTCATTTGGGTTCGGTATATAGTGTTTAGGAGGTATAGTTTTGAAGGGGTAGGATATAGTTTTGAAGGTTTTGGGTGTAATTTTAAAAATTTAAGATTTGTGGTATTTATGAGAAAAAACTTTTTAATGGTATTTGTAAAACTTTCGAAAATCTGTACTAATTGTGTTAAAAAATTTTTTTTTAGTGATATTGATAAAAATTGCCCTAGTAAATAGTTAAGGCATTTAACTTCTGATCAGTAATTATTTAAATTAAAAGTGTGAATTACATGTAAAACAGGTAACAATCTTAGTGGCGGCAGAAGGTAAACTAAAACTACAACCAATAAACGGGACAATAGATCTCAAAGAAGCCTTACTTAAACTCGGATCAATACCAAGAAACAAAATTATGGTAAAAAATTACTTTTTTTTATTTGTTGTTAAGTTGCATATTCCTAAATTCATAATAGTGCTTTAAAGATAAATAACCTGAAATTAAATAAAACATGGGAGAATCACAAAACTACACCATTTGAATTAATTTCACAAAACTACACCATTTTCAAAATACTTCACAAAACTACACCTAAGCACTCAAAATTAAATTCAAATAAACTCTACCCAAACAATCTTACCCCTTAATACTATACCCTAAACACTAATTAGCGAACCCAAATGAAATTTTTTTAATTTTGGTAATTTTTTAAAGGTTAAATCAAGTTTTTATAATTTTGAAAGAGTGTAAATATGTGAAAATATTAAATTAGGAGTAGTTTTGTGAAGAAGGGGTTGAAAGGGTGTAGATTTGTGAATTCCTCATAAAACATTAGGCCTAAAATATTATCGCAAGCTTTTTTTTTTCTTTAGAATACTAAAAAGTTTTTTGGACCAAATACCACAAATACGTATATAAAAGTCTTCACGATTAATTTAATTTATTTTTAATTCGTTATTTAGTATCATGTTTTAGTTTTGAAAGAGTCGGAGTTTCAGGTTTAAATTTGAGAAAGTTGTAAAATAATTCAAGTTTCATAATATTTTGGTCCACTATTTAATATTATTCTTTGAATAAAAAAAAACATATGATGTTACTTTAGTATTAAAAACTTTTTGTAAAAGTACTTTAAAGAATTGTCCATGGTTTAATTTTTAAACTAAATTATTTTTTTAAAATAAATGTTGTAGGCTGTGGAAGTATTGTGGACACCACAGAACGAAAAGGATGCTTTGTCAGAAAGAGAATTACTTGAAGATTATCCACTTTTAAGGCCTTTGTAATATTTTTTTAATGTTATATAAATAGAAACAACTTCTTTGTAGATTAGGCACGAATATTGCGGGATTTAAAAGAGGATTTAAAGAGTGGATCCCACAAAAAATTAAGGATTCGTATCTAATAGTTCCCAAATAAGAGTCGAGTTTTAATATTGTTGTTCTTAAGAATTAAAGTTTTTTTTTTATTATTATTTTTTAATCAGAAAAAAGTAAAAACTGCCTAGAAGATTGTGTACTTTGTCTCTAGCGTTAATCATGGTCTTAGAGCATGTTCATCAAGGGTGAATAAATGAATGGTGCTTAAGAATTAAAAATTAGTTTATTGTGTATTTATACAAAAGAAAATACATAATCACTTTCTATGGTTATTTTAAAATTCGTCCATTATTAAGGGATACTAAACAGGGGTTCGCGTCTTTGAGCCATTTCACCGCCACCATCGTCGAGCACCGCCTTGTACACAGTCCCTAAACTGCCTTAACCGAGCAACTCCGCCGATGCTTTCAACAGATCCTCGAACTGATTCCTCCTCTCGAAGAACACAAGACGGCTCCGATCGGTCGCTGGCGTGGCGTCGCTCTCTTTTCCTCCTTCGCCGTAACTGCTTCGTCTCTTTCCTTCTCCTCCTCCGGCGATTCCGTTCTTTAAGTTTCCTTGTTTAGATCCGCCGCCGGTTTTTTTGTCTACTCTTCCGCAGAAGAAAACGAAACAGAACGATGAAAACGATAACCGCTACAGCTGCCGATTACGATGGCGATATAATCGGCGGCGATTTGTCCTAATTTCAACCCACGGTGGTGATTTTACTTAATCATCGGTTTCGCGGCGGAGATGATTGGAGAGTGAGGAATCTTCGCCGGATTCGATGGTACGATCTGATATGTATCCGAAGGTTCCGGATCCTTTGTTAAAGAGCAAATCGGAAACGAATCTGAACCGTACAAACCTTCGTTGCCGGAGAAACTCTACACGATAATTTTGTTATTTTTTTTTCCAGGCAATCAGCGGTCGTCACGCAAGGAGCTTAAAAGAAGTTAAAAATGTTTAATTAAGCAGCGGTGCTTTGTATTAAAGGGAGATTTGATTTAATTTATTACACAAATACACCCTTGAAATACACGAGCACTCTAATAAATACAGTTAACAACCTTGATGAACATGGTCTTACTGTCTTATATGAATACTTTTGGTTTACTCATCTTTTGAGTGTTATGGTAAGTAACTAGGGTGGACATATGGATATCCATTCATATTGAAGTCGGTTATTTCGGATATTCAGATATTTCCAAAAAGGGGTATACACTAGTAAAAAAAAACAAAATACCCACGAAAATTTTCGTGGGTTTTTAGCTTATTTTTTCGTGGGTAACCCACGAAAACCCACGAAAAAATTTCGTGGGTAGAAATTTTCGTGGGTTTTCGTGGGTAATTACCACGAAAAACCCACGAAAAGCCACGAAAATTTTCGTCGCAAATCTACCCACGAAAAATTTCGTGGGTTTTTCGTGGGTAGGCTGAATTTAAAAAAAAAAATAATAATCCAATTTACGAAATTATAAATTTTAAAAATTAAAACCGAATTAGAAAGACAATAATATTTTATAATTAATACCGCAAAGCAAATAGTTTAACAAAATTCAAAGTTATATAAATAAAAACAATTGTTGCAAAATACAAAAAACTACAAGTTATAATCAAAATTCTCAAGCGAGTTTAGGTGGATTGTGTTGAACTCTTCGAGCTGGATCGGGCCTTGCGACACTAGAGTCGGGTCTAGCGTGCCTTGATTCGAGTCTTCGGGTCTGCGGGACTTGACCCGCCCCGCCGAGCTTCCGCTTCAAGAATGAGATTGGGGGAGACCAACCGCGACCTACTTAGAACGAGATTGTGTACCCCAAATGAAGGCATAACTACAAATAGAACCTAACAATCAAATTTTAAAACAAACAAACATACATTTAAGTAAAAAAACATGGCATCACAAATTTTAGAACACTAATCAAGGAAACATATTTTGAAATTAGTGTTTTAATATTATATATATAATCTCTTAATAATTATTATACTAGTCTTAAAAAATGTGGTAGTTATTTAACAAATCTCTTAGTAGGAAGAGTTTATTATACTAGTTTTAGAAAATTGTCAAATGACATTTAAACTCAAATTTTTCTTTTAATTTCGAAAATGTCATTTTTTGTTTGAATTTTTAAAAAAAACTAAATAAAGAAAAAAAATAATAAAAGAAAAAAAATATTTTTTCTCTTTCCCTTTCTATCTCTCGTTCTCTTTCTCTCTCTCGTTCCCTTTCTTCTCTTTCTCATTCCCTTTCCTTTTTCACAAACAAAACTTTTGTTCTTACTTTTAATTTGTTTTTTCATATCTAAACTTGATATGGACGACTACAAAAAGCTGGACACGGTTCGTGACGGAAAAGGTGACGACGACAAGAACGACGACGAAAACCAACAGCAAGGTGAAGGTTTAATTTTTTTGTTGTCTTTTTTTATAAAATCTTGAATTTTTATGATTAATCTCACTATTTCTATGTTGTTTCAACCAAGAATGGTTTATATGTGTTGTTTTTGCTTGATTTTAAGAGTTTTCATAGTTTTTAGGATTTTGAAATTTTTGTTGCAATTTAGTGTTCTTGGTTAATTTTTTGTGTGTTCTTCATCGTCTTATCACGGTTTAGTGATTTTTAATTGATTATTGCGTTATTGTAATAGTTGATTTGTTGATTTTCTTTCTATATTTCTAAATTCATGTGGTAGGTTTGTTTTGTTATCTTTTATTTGATTAGTTTGGTTAGATTATTTTAAAACTTATACGACAAATTTGTTTTAGTTGCTTTAACTTGTTGTGGTACTTTATTTTGTGCATAACTAGTTGTGGTAGACTTGTCTTGGTAACTTTATTTTGTGCAAAACTTGTTGAGACAGACTTTGTTTTTGGTAACTTTATTTGTGTGTAACTTGTTGTGGTAGACTTATCTATCGACTTTATTTGTTTCTAACTTGTTGTGGTAGACTTGTTTTAACAACTTTAATTGTGCGTAACTAGTTGTGGTAGACTTGTCTCTGAATTTTATTTGTTTCTAATCCGTTGTGACAGACTTGTCTTGGTAACTTTATTTTGTGCATAACTTGTTGTCATAGACTTGTTTTTGGTAACTTTATTTTGTGCCTAACTTGTTGTGGTTGACTTATCTGTCAACTTTATTTTGTTTCTAACTTGTTGTGGTAGACTTGTTTTGTTAACTTTAATTTGTGGTAACTAGTTATGGTAGACTTGTTTGTGAACTTTATTTTGCTCATAACTAGTTGTGGTAGACTTGTTTGTTAACATGTAATTGTGTTTAAATAAAGTTTACTTATGTGTCAACTTTATTTGTTTCTAATTTGTTGTGGTAGATTTGTCTTTGTAACATTATTTTATGCATAACTAGTTGTGGTAAAGTTGGTTGTTTAGTTTATTCTGGGCGTAACTAGTTGTGGTAGACATGTGTGTCAACTTTATTTGTTTATAACTTGTTTGTGGTAGACTTGTTTTGGTAACTTTATTTTGTGCATAACTATTTGTGGTAAACTTATATGTCAACTTTATTTTGCTCATAACTAATTGTGGTAGACTTTTTTGTTAACTTGTATTTGTGTTTAATTGTTGTAGACATGGCTTATGACAGTTCAACGAGACCTTGTCCACCGAGATTGTATCCTTGGGAAATCTCCATTACAAAAAAGTAGTAACACTCATTGCAAGTTGACTGATTTTACCAATATGGTTGATGGAGTGGGTGAAGATGTGTATAATGATATCATGAACACGTCTCAAGTTGAAGTAATTTTGAAGCGTGCGGATAGTATTTTCGTATGGGCTGTGAAGACGATTCACACTATCCTTTCACAACAGTTAGCTATTGAAAGATGCAATGAGTTATGGTCTTTCATCGATAATTGTCCGATTCGGTTTTCTCTTTACGAGTTTCCGGAGATTATCCGATTGAATTGTGATCCGTTTGATAAATAAGATAATTTTGATGTTAATGATGTCGCCTACAAGCCTTTTTGGAAGAAGATGAATGTGAAAACATGTGAAGGGCCATCATGGAATGAGTTGGCAAGTGTGTTGAGTCGATGTAGGACTTGGTCTTATGTAAAAAGGAAGATGATAAAATTGTTGTACGTCTTGTCGATTGCTATATTTAGTATTCACCGAAACAGTCGGATATCATTGTCGTGTGCAACGAGGGTTTTAGATTTGGATGCTTTCGAGAAGTATCCTTGGTGAGGATCGCTTTTAAGAGTTTAATAGGAACCGCCAGAGCAACCATTGTGGGAAATGACAGATACTCGTTGAAAGGTTTTGTACCCGCGTTGCTTTTGTGAATATATGATTATGTGTCATTTGTAAGACAAGCGGGTGGTAGAAGAAGGGACCATCACATTCCTCTTCTTCGTTGGGTGTCAAGTAGAAAGCGACTCAAATTCCCCGAACTTACTATAGTAGAGAAGGCAAAGATCGAAGATAAAAAAGGTATATATCATTCATGGTATATTTGTTAATAATTGTGATGGTTGATTTATTATTGTCTTTTTACTAGTATACTTATAATATTCATGGTAGATTTTTTAATATACTTATAAAATTCATGGTAGTTTTATTAAATTCCAACGTTTTTTGGTAGATTTTTTAAACTTATAATATTAAGGGTAGATTTATTTGTACGGTAGATTTACTAATTGTCAAAATAATTTTTATGTAGGTACGTGTTGTGCACTTTTTGCCGAAACCAATTGAGGAGATTTACCCATCTTGGAAAGAGGAATACACATAGATTGTTGATTGGAAGCTTCATAATATGCTTGAAGATTTTATTGGAGGTTGTTTGGATGAGGGTAGATGGGATGTTGAAGAAGGTGTTGAAGAGAGTGCAAAAAGGAAAAAGATGCGTGGTACCACTACAAGAAAACATAGAGTTTACAACGAACAAATTCGATGGTAAATCGATGGTAATAGGCGTTTACATCGAATTTACGTCGAAAACCAATTTGTCGTTAACCGATCGCCGCTAAAGTCTAGGTAGGTGAGCGAGCTAATGTAATGAAGTAGTTGATAATGTAGGTCAATATATTCAATTTTCTTGTCAATCCAAGTTATTGTTCATTTTAATTAGTTACAAAATGTAGGTAAGGTGGTTAAGTGTTGTCATAGATTAAAAAATAATACAAATGAATCTTATAACGAGTTATGGTAGACATATGATGATTATAACACATAAAGACTTCCAAGACATAAAAAGTTCAAACACATAACGAGTTTCATAACTACATTATTTGAAAACATATAGTTGATCACATTTGACATGTACCACGATTATGTTTGGGTAAGTGACATTTCGAACACACATGCTCTTTTCTTGGACGCTTATTCTCCATAGCAACTTCAAGTGCATTTTTGTGTCGCGAGTTCTTTGGCCTACCGGCTGGTTGAAGAACGATTGGAGGTTTGCATACCTTTTTAATGACATTATCTGGTTCAAAAGTCGAAATGACTCTTAGCATTATCGACTACGAGTAACCTTGACATAAATAGTTAGTTCGAAAATAGGGATGAAAAAGTGTAATGCTTGAAACTTGTCGGGCTTTCGCAACGACGATCGAGTGGACACAAACTATTTTATCTAAGTCAAACCTACGGCACGTGCACGAAAATAATCCCAGGTTGACAACATGAGTAAATGTCCCGTTTGTTACTTGTGTGTGATGCTCATCTATTGCTTGCACTTCTAGACTATTTACTTCGTTTACTCTTTTCTGCATTGGTGCATCAAATTAGTTTACCGTAAAATATTATGTCTACCGTATAGTCTTAGGAAACACTAAATAAGTCTATTGTAGTCTTAAGAAACACTAAATAAATATACCATATAGTCTTAGGAAACATTAAATAAGTCTACCGTATAGTCTTAGGAAACGCTAAATAAGTCTAAGGTATAGTCTTAGGAAACACTAAATAAGTCTACCATATTGTTGTACCTTCAATATTTTTTCGACTCCTGAAGTGAGAAGCGTTTTTGTATGATTCACTTTAAGCCCGGATCGAGAACCACCTCGTTAATATAGAGCTAACAACATCTAATAGTTGGACAATTGGATAACTTCTTTTTGAACACAACACATTATTTGTCGACTCTGCAATGTTTGTCGTAGTGAAATTGTATCTGTTACTCGGAAAGTGAACACGAGTCCATAGTCGTACATCCGCCCTTATCAAATAATTTTGCAGTCGCGGGTTTGAGGTTTGAAGTTGACCAAATATTGCGTTAAACTCTACTTGTCGAATACACTGTAGCTGCTTCTTTAACTAGCCCAAAACTTTCACCTCTTCTAAATCTTAACAAAATATTTTTCTTCAAATGGTATGTGCATATACCACGACTAGCAAGCGGATAAACTATTGCATTAGGAATTGATCTATGCCTATCAGAAATAATGGCAAGGTCTTCATCATCGGAGATAACACATTGTAACTGTCTGAAATACCACTCCAACGACTCATTGTTCTTGGTATCAACCACACCAAAAACTATAGGAAATATATTGAAATTTCCATCCTGTGTTGAAGTCGTAGGAAGTGTACTTTGTATTTTCTTTGCAAATGTGTTCGAAGTATTAATCGATTGAAAAGAGGTTTGTGTTTGTGTTTGAGTTCGAAGTATCAAACACTACCTATAAATAAGTATTTTGTGTTTTGAAAAGTTAAATGAGTTTAGTTAAAGTCAATTAGCATTGTACATATTTGAAGTATTAATCGGTTGAAAAAGAGTTAAAATTGATTAATCGATTGAAAACCGTTAAAAACAATTTTAAATTTATTTTAAATAATTATATGCCAAAAATTAAAAATATGTATATTGTATTTTGATATAATATATATACTTATAAATTTATACACCGCGCTTGGCGCATGTAAAAAATCTAGTACTAATTAATTTTGTGTAACTAAAACAATCTCTTAATATTTTAAAAATAAAATTTGAAAATATAAATATTATTATTATTATTTTATTTTTAAAGTAATATTTATATTTTCAAAAGTTATGTCATACATTACTGTATAAATTTACGTTGTATAGTCCATTAATAGTTTTCAATTAATACTTTGAAACAACCAAAATCTTATATTCTTATATAACTTCAAACCATCGTTTATAGAAAAACGTTTATTATAACACTAATTAACTACTATACTAGATTTTTACCCGTGTGGGACACACGGGAGTTATATTTATAAATATATTAATTTGATATAATTTTAAATAATTTTTTATTGATGCACATTGAATAATAAAATTATTAATCATTTATATGTATATTTTCATATTAAAAATATAATTTTGCTATATATCATAAATTATGTAGGATATATTTTGACCCGTTACAGGATTACACATGAAGGGCGTCTCCCAAAATATTGTAACGTATCAAAATTTTAAATTCTTTTTTATATTTTCGGATATTTATGGCTCTTCATTTATGTAATTTTCAACATATTAAATACTTTCAATAATAATAACATCATGGACTCAAATATTCCAAAAAAACGTTTTGATAATTTTTGATACTAATTTATGATAATCGATAGTTAATATTAATTTTTGATAGTATTAGATTTTAAAAACGTTTAATTTTAAATATATATTTTGATTTTTGAATTGTTTTGTATAAATTTATGTTTACCTATTTTTGTGGGATTTTTTTTATTTCTCATGTTTTTTTGTGAGGAATTCACAAAACTGCACCCTTTCAACCTCTCATTCACAAAACTACACCTAATTTAATTTTTTCACATATTTACACCCTTTCAAAATTTTAAAAGCTTGATTTACCCTTTTAAAAATTATTAAAATTAAATTTTTTTCATTTGGGTTCGCTAATTAGTGTTTAGGGTATAGTATTAAGGGGGTAGGATTGTGTGGGTAGGGTTTATTTGGATTTAATTTGAGTGTTTAGGTGTAGTTTTGTGAAGTAATTTTGAAATTGCGTAGTTTTGTGAAATGTAATTCAAATGATGTAGTTTATTAATTCTCCCTAAAAACAAAATTATTTTTCTCTTATTTTATTTGACCAAAAAGTCCTTTTATGTCATTTTTATTTACACTAAATTTTTTTATACCAATTGACATATTTTGTAAATATGTGACTTTTAAGGGTTTCTCAAAAAGAATTTTTCTCAATTAATAGTATAAATGTAAAATATGAAAACACGTATTTTTTTTAGTGTGAAATAGGAGGAAATCCCCCTTTATTTATTATATAAAAGAAATTACAAACGAGACATTCTAGGAAGTGCTACGCCTTCCATGTCCTCCATCAAAACAGAACTAACCACTTCAGGTGTATTATTGAAAAAATGAAAACCTAATGGTAACGAAAACGCATAGTTGGCTAACCCATCCGCAAGACGGTTTGCTTCCCTATACACGTGAACAATTCAGACTGACCAGTCTCTCGAGATAAAGCCTTGGCATAGACGTATCAGGAACGACAAGGGATGCGAATTCGCGATCTTTGTTTGAAAAAAATATGAAAACACGTATAAATATGATTTTATAATGCTTTCAACACATCGTAATCAATACTCAACCAAAAAAAGAAAACGAAATAGTGTTATTTGACATTTTATTTTTTCCTTAGAACATGAAGTCAATTGTTTTATTTCTTAGTCTTACAATTCTTGTTTTGTCATGTAAGTTAATTATTGGGTTACTGCACATGTTATATTTTTTTGAAATTAATATACTAATTTAACATTGAGATATATTTTCTATTTATTTAAGAGGAATTCACAAAACTACACTCTTTCAACCCTTCCTTCACAAAACTACATCTAATTTATTTTTTCACATATTTACACCGTTTCAAAATTTTAAAAGCTTGATTTACCCTTTAAAAAATCACCAAAATTAAAATTGTTTCATTTGGGTTCGCTAATTAGTGTTTAGGGTATAGTATTAAGGGGATATGATTGTGTGGATAAGGTTTATTTGGATTTAATTTTGAGTGTTTAGGTGTAGTTTTGTGAAGTATTTTTAAAATGGTGTAGTTTTGTGAAATGTAATTCAAATGGTGTAGTTTTGTGATTCTCCCAAATGCAAATCACTAATCTAAAAACAAATATCCATTGATAAAAGTCAACAACATTGCTTAATTGAAATACACAATACCAACAACAAAAATTGTAGTAATAATATGTATATTAAATTTAATTATAAACACATGATAAAGTCTACATAAAAATATTTTAAAAGAATAAAAACACTTCCTCTCTTCAAAGAAGTAAAAAGTGTTTCAAACCACAATTGCTCTCTTTCCTTTGCTGCTTTTGTTACTCTCTCTCTTCTTCTTCTTCCTCGAAAAACCGCCGGTAATAGGATGACCCATAGGACCAGACCATGTCTGGACTTCCGTGGGAGGCTCGTCTTTCGTGAAATTGAAAGAAGTCGAAGTGAAAGACGGGACCATGTCGCGTGGTAGATACGTCGGGTCTATGTGTTGAGATGCACCTAACAATTGTGGTAAACCCATTGCTTCCCCGCCGTCTTGGTGTGGCGGCGGAAACTTCTCGCTCTTGCTTTTCGCGTTTGCTTGTGTGATTAATCTCCTCCTCTATTTTTATTTGAATCAAAAGATACAATAGTGTTAGAAAAACAGAACCGATTCCGATCTGAATTGGATGTTCAATGAGACAAAGATCGCTATATCGAAATAATTCTAAACCCAAGTGCCCATATAGGCTACCTCACAAACATATAAGGAAAAATCAATGTAAAAAAAAACTATACTAAGCTATAAGCAAAACATTCACATGAATCGCAAAATCAAAACAAGTGAGAAGGACATACATCGACATTTGTCTGAAGTTCGGCATTAGCTTCAGGAGCAGGTAGGGCCCGGCTCGAACGGTCTCTGTGTCGATTCTTCCTTGCACCATCACCTTGAGCTTTACTAGCAGCTCTTTGTCTACATAAAGATATAAAGAAAAATCTTGTCTATGCATAATGCAGTGATACAACAATGTATATAAACTAGGCATGGGATTTTTTTTATTCGGAATAGGTTTTGTGTAGTTAACTGATTTTATATGATTTTACCAAATTAACCACAATTTTTGGTTTAAATGTTACTAACCTCCGAGTTTCTTCATCTCGTCGCTTTGCATCCATTTCTTTGCTCGGTGGATACTTTGGGAGATCATTTGGTTCACAAGCACACGGTTCGCTCATAAAAAACTATCACAAAAATAAGAATTCTTTATAATACAACTAAGAAGTTTTTATTTCAAAAATACCATCACAAAGCTTTTTAGACCAAATATACCAAAAATATTAAAAACGAGTTTTAACGCTTTATAATTTAAAACAACTCATTAATGTTCATTATTTAGTGTTAAATGTTTAGTTTTGAAACATGTAGGATTTAGGTTTGAAGGTTTTTAAGCTACTTCAAAATTTTGTTGTATTTTTGCCAAAAAAACATTTATAGTCGTAATTGTAAAAAAAAAAAAATTAAGCTGATTTAAACCGGCTCAACATCAAACCGAGTCTTGTATCGCGAAAACCGAAGAAAACTTACTTCGCTTTTCAAAGCGGCGTTTGCGGTTTTTCGATCTTCCGGCTCAATTGACAGAAGAGAGTCGATAAGCGGAAGCGATGACGCGGGAAAATCTTTAAATGTTTCTCTAATGCTTCGTTTGTACGGTTCACGAGGTTTGTAAATGGCTCCATGTGTGAACTTACCTTTCTTCCAGTAATCTTCCGATGGCGAACCGCATAGCTTGTAGATCTTATGAAGCTGCTCCACCTAATTCATGAAAACATATGTGTTTTAAAAGATAAGTTCCTAAAATACCACTAAAACATGTTTTCCTATGAAGCTGTTTAAACTTATTTATGAGAGTGCATGTGTTTTCAATCCTAATATACCACTAAAAATATGTTTTTACGAAGCTGTTCAACCTAATTAATGAGAATGCATGTGTTTTCTAAGATAATTTCCTAATATACCACTAAAATTATGTGCTTTTATGTAGCTGCCTCACCTAGTTGGTGAGAATGTATGTGTTTTCTATGATAATGTCCTAAAATACCATTAAAAGTACGTGCTTTTATGCAGCTGGGCCACCTAATTTATGATAATGTATTCATTTGAATAAAATATGTTAATATCGATATCTTAAAAGAGAAATTTATTAAAGTACCACTAGGTCCACTACTAAACAAAACTTTTCAGACAAAAGATACAGTCACAAGTTTTTTCAGACCACTACTTTATATTTATTTTCCAAAATTACCACAAATTCAAGGCTTACGAATTTACATTTTGGGAATTGTCTTTAATATATAGAATCTGAGGTTAGTTTGGTTTTGAAGAGATTGGAGTTTAGTTTTGAAGATTTAATTTTTAAATCTAAAAGTTTAAAGCTAATTTAGGTTTTGTAGAACTTTTGGAAAAATACAAACAAATGGTTCTTTTGGCCTAAAAGCCTTTTAATGGCATTTGAATATAATTTTGAAACTTTTCCTAATTTAAAATACTTGTAATGGTATATTTTTAGCATAAAATAGTTGTAATGGTATTTGCAGCCTAAACTCAAAAAGTGGCAATTTTGAGAATATTTATAACGGTATTGTTATCCTAAAGTAGTTGTCATGGTATTTCTGACCTAAACACACAAAAGTGGTAATTTGGAAATTATTACCTCGGTCCGACCAGGCATAATAGGTCTTCCGGCTAATAACTCGGCTAAAATACAACCCGCGCTCCAAAGATCGATGCCCACACCATAGTCGGTAGCCCCAAGGAGAAGCTCGGGAGCTCGGTACCATAACGTGACCACACGGCTCGTCATGGCCCGTTTACGGTTAGGATCGAATATCGTGGCTAGCCCAAAATCAGCAATCTTGAGTACACCACCGTCGTCGATGAGAAGATTCGATCCTTTGATGTCCCGATGAAGCACGCCGCGGCTATGACAATGCTCCATGCCAGATAGTAGTTGTCGCATTAGACATTTGACCTGTGAATAAATATATATATTGACAAGTGATGTGAATCTTTAGCAAAGACATGGGAACATAGTAAGAATCAAACTAAACCGGAAGGTTTTAGACTTTTAGGCTTGAAATCTATTACATGTTATTTTTCCTTAAAATATTACTAAAAATGGTTTTAGTCAAAATACCACATATATAAAAAATCAAGTTAAGACTTTTAGGCTTGAAATCTATTACATGTTATTTTTCCTTAAAATATTACTAAAAATGGTTTTAGTCAAAATACCACATATATAAAAAAAACAAGTTAAGACTTTTAGGCTTGAAATCTATTACATGTTATTTTTCCTTACAATATTACTAAAAATGGTTTTAGTCAAAATACCACATATATAAAAAAACAAGTTTAGACTTTTAGGCTTGAAATCTATTACATGTTATTTTTCCTTAAAATATTACTAAAAATGGTTTTAGTCAAAATACCACATATATAAAAAAACAAGTCTAAACATTTAAGAATTTAACTTTTTTCTCATTTAGGTTTAATACTTCAGAGTTTTAAGCGGTAGGGTTGAGTTTTGGTTTTGGAATTTTAAAGCTAATTTAAGTTTTTTGGTATTTAGGCAAAAAAAGTTTTGATGATATGTTAGGGGAGAAAGTATATCAAGGATTAAAACTTTTTAATTGTACTTTTGAAAATTGCCCTTACACTTATTATATGTTTTTATATCTCAATCGAGATTTTCGAAATTTTGAAATTCAATTGGCTTTGCTTAAAAGTTAAAACAACAATACAATTTTTCTAAAACCAAACCAAGTAAAACAAACCCAAAAACCGAAAAAATCAAACCGGGAAAACCGAATGCTTACGGCTATAAATAGCGTAATAAATTTTTTAACTGCACGACCTAACCTCTGGTTCGGAGAACTTAACGACGGGGCTGGAAGCAAGACCGGCTAGATCGTGATCCATGTATTGAAACACAAGGTATAAGCTACAAGACATCCTCGACGTAACCAAGCCTTCGAGCTTCACGACGTTAGGATGGTCAAGTCTCCTCAACACGAGGATCTCTCTCGCCATAAATTTTACACTCTCCGGTTCCAAGTTATCGAACCTGACTTTTTTGAGAGCTACGATTTTACCAGTCAACATGTCTTTCGCTTTGTACACGTTACTATATGTTCCTTGTCCGATCTGATACAATAAACCGTAAAATCAAGGTATCAATTAAATGAGATATTTTGACAAACACTGAAACGAAACCGAGCCTTTTAAGTAGTAGTAGCCATAAAGCAAATTACGCAAACAAACCCCATCAACATATTGTAGTAACGGAGACGCATAAAGATGTCTTAAGAGTCTAAAAACGGAACCATGGAACAAAACCCACGGAGACGCACAAGAGTCTAAGAGTTTAGTCACCTCATTGATTAAGCCACGAAGCAAAAAAACGCATTCAAACAACAAAACCCATTAAACATATCACATCAACATAGACATAAAGAGTCTTAAGAGTAATAACGTTATAGATTAGCCAAAAACCCAAAAGAAAGCAACCAAAGAGCAAAACCCATCAATTATATTGTTGTAACGGAGACATACAAAGTGGTGTATAGAGCCTAATAACCTTAAAACAATGCAATTATAGAACAAAACCCATCAAATATATAATATTTATTGCATAAACGGAGACACACAAAGAGGTCTATAAAACTGTTGTTATCCGAACATCTTTACTATTGACTATAACAAAACCCATTAGATATATCGCATTTACGGAGACACACAAAGAGTCTAAGAGCCGAAAACCAAAAGAACACAACCAAACAACAGAACCCATCAGATATATTGCATAAACATAGACATACAAAGAGGTCATATAAGAGTATAAATCACCTTATCTATTTTCTCGAAAGTGTCGGCTTTCCTCGGAACCCAACCATTCAAAGCTTCGCCACAAGCATCCGAAAGCCAAGAAGGCCAACCAGCAGCCACCTGTTCCCCTCTCAAATGCTTCGAAGGGTTACTTAGCCTTGGGTTCGGCTTTCTCCGATCTCCCTTTGGTTTCTTCTCCTCCTTGATAGCAACAACATCTCCTCCTCCTCCATCGTTGCTACTCTTTGTAACTTTCACATCTTCAGTGATTTCATTTGTTGCTTGTTTAGATTCATTTGTTGTTGTTGAGTCTCGACTAAATACACAACCCATTGTAACAATCTAAGCTTCATCTCTCACCATATTTGCAAAATTACCACTTTAGTGAAAGTCTTGTACAGTAACCTACACAAAACTGTTTGAATCAGAGTGTGAGAACTAACTTCGAAGCTCTAAAAACCTCTTTAATTCGGAAACTTATAAAAAACCAATTTTGAAGGTCTGAAATACCACTTTAAAACGATAAATTGTACAAAATCCTACAAAGACAATTTGAATCAGAGTGTTGTATAGTGTATACTAACTTCGAAGCACTAAACACCAATTTAGCGAAAAGTTGTACACAAGCCACTCGAATCAGAATGTTTATATACTGAATTCAAAGCTCTAAACACCACTTTAACAAAAACTTCTACATAAACCTACACAAAACCATTTGAATCAGAGTGTTGTATACAAACTTTGAAGCTCTAAAATACCACTTTAACGAAAAATGCTACAGAAATCTAAACAAAAACGTTCGAATCAGTGTTAAGTACTCACTTTGAAGCTCTAAAATACCACTTTAAAGGAAACTTAAACAGAAACCTAAACAAAACCGTTCGAATAGGAGTGTTATATACTAACTTCGAAGCTCTAAAATACCTCTTTGTCAAAAACTGAAACAAAACCATTTGAATCAGAGTGTTGTATACTAACTTTGAAACTCTAAAATACCACTTTAACGAAAACTTCTAGAGAAACCTAAAGAAAACCATTTGAATCAGAGTGTTATATACTGATTTTCGAAGCTCTAAAATACCACTTGAACTAAAGTTTCTACAGAAACCTAAAGAAAACCATTTGAATCAGAGTGTTATATACTGATTTTCGAAGCTCTAAAATACCACTTAAACTAAAACTTCTACAGAAACCTACACAAAACCATTCGAATCAGAGTGTTATATACTGATTTTCGAAGCTCTAAAATACCACTTAAACTAAAACTTCTACAGAAACCTACACAAAATCATTCGAATCAGAGTGTTATATACTGATTTTCGAAGCTCTAAAATACCACTTAAACTAAAACTTCTACAGAAACCTAAAGAAAACCGTTCGAATCAGAGTGTTATATACAGAATTTTGAAGCTCTAAAATACCACTTTTAACGAAAACTTGTACATAAACCTACACAAAACCCTTCTAATCAGAGTTTTATATACTAACTTTGAAGCTCTAAAAATACCACTTTGACGAAAAAACTCTACAGAAACCTATACAAAACCATTAGTAATTGGAGTGTTGTATACTAACTTCGAAGCTCTAAAATACCATTTTAACAAAAACCTAAACAAAACCATTCAAATTAGAGTGTTGTATACTAATTTTCGAAGTTCTAAAATACCACTTGAACGAAAACTTGTACACATTAAAAAAAACACTAATCGAAGAAGGTGAAGTCGAATCTGAGCTTACTTTGAGTCGAATCGGAGGATTAAAAACCCTAATCGATGATCTCCAACTCCATGGAAGCTCTAACAAAGCTTTTGCTTTTAGGGGAAAGAGAAGAGTTTGTGTTAGAGAGAGAGTTTTGATTTTTTTTTTTTTTTGCTCTTTACAGATTATTTTTTGGTCTCATGAAGACGGCCAAGAAAAAGGAAAGCAGATCTTCTCTATGGGTCAAACCCAAGTTGATTATTAAATATTTATTAAATTTTTTAGTATGTTTTGGGTTTAAATTTTTTTGGTAGTTATTAGCATAAACTCTTTTATTACCATTAAATAAAATAAATTACAAAATCTACTAGATACCGTGCGGTTTATTTTTGTAATTTTTAAATAATAAGATATATTGGCAAATTTATATATTTAAAGTTATTTGGTAAATTATATATTAAAAATGTCAATTTTAATTATATGTTGGTGGTATCTTGTGTCATAAAGTAAAGAGGAATTCACAAAACTACATCTTTCATCCCTTTCTTTACAAAACTTTACTTAATTCATTTTTTCACATATTTACACATTTTCAAATTTTAAAAGCTTGATTTACCCTATAAAAAATTACCAAAATTAAAATCATGTCATTTGGGTTCGCTAATTAGTGTTTATGGTATAATATTAAGCAGTAAGATTGTGGGTAGGGTATAATAATACCACCGTCGGCGACGACACAATGCCTTTTTCTCTTGCCAGATATGTTTTCTTTCTCAGTTTAGCCGTCATTTTCCATGGTTTTGGTTCTTGTCTTTTCCTCCGTTGGTGTTTCTCTTCCAATCTGACTTGTCCTGCCTGTGAAGGTCATAACCGTACTTGTCATAAACTAGTCTACGGTGGGGTTTCGCAATGGGAGAGAACGCTTCTGATTTTTGGTTTTTTTCTTCTGTTCGGACCGTCTTTGCATTCTGATTTCACAGCCTTCTGATTCTTCATGGGTTAATTATTCGTCAGGTTGTTCTTCTCTTGTTCATGCCAAACGAGGTTTAGTTGTTTTGCCTGATAGTGGTTGCTTAGGTTTTGATGCGGTTTGGCGAGTTATCGGTTTATTGAAGTTCTTGTTTGAATCTCTGTCTAGACTCTTGGTAATAGTCTAGTGTCGATATTGTGCGGGTCCTTGCTATGCTCTCTCATTTTATTTCGGTTTCTTCGTCGTTATTGTTGCCGGTTAAGGTTTGATTTTGTTTCCGATCACTCTAGTAGGGATGGAACTTGGAACCGCCTCGCTTCCATTTCCATTTTGCTCAGCCTCGGTATCTCCCGGTTTTTGTTGAGAGTTCTTGGTGTGATTATCGACTTGTGTTTGCGCTTCATAATCCAAATGTGACTGTATTTCTTAGTTGCTTAGATTTCACTGGTAATTTCTTTTCTACCTCGTTTGGGCTTTTGACTACGATATCTTCTCGAAGTTAGTTTATCGGGTATAGATAGTCGCCTTTGTGTGTGTTTCTGATGCGTTTGTTTCATCCGCTTGGTATTTTGGTTACTTTGCTAGCATGATGGTCCATTTGTTTAGGACCCTTAGTTATCGTGTGTAAGCATTTCAAGTTCTTGTCGCCTTATATACGAGAGCTTAACTCAGTCTTTTTTTGGCTTGAATTTGTAACTTTTGTTTATATTCTTTTTATATTAACTAGACCACAAAAAAAAGAGAAACATTGAGCAAAACTAGGAAATATAACACACGTCATTACTAAAACGATTCTAAGAAACTAACAACAATCGATTATGTATGCTCGATATCAAAAGCTCATATAATTGCATTACACATGTTGATGTAACACAAGCAAAAATCAAATCTTTTATGTAATCTGATTTATAGACACTTTACTTTTATATCACAAAAAAGCGAGCAAAAACTGAAGTCTTGTAGTGTGACTGATGAAGAATTCTGAAAAATTTTTGCTCGATTTTAGATTAGAGTTGTTCTATAACTGAATTTTGTGCTTTCAATATTATAAGTTTTCACATACGTTATACTTTATAAAAACTATATTTATATTTGTTTTATTTTATACAATATTTTAATTATATACACTATTTCTGAATCAAAAAAGATATTATTAAATAACAAAATCTTTAAAATATAAAGTGTAATTGTAACAGAAAAATGTTATAAGTGGATTGACCATATCTTTTTATATATTACTCATTATCTTTATGAGTTTTCGATGGGACATTTGTTTTTTATACTATTATTTATAATATACTTTTGTAATGAATTTGAGTAGGTCAAAAGACGTACTTATCATGGATATTGCGATAAGTAATGATTTATTTATTTTTAAACTATAATTTTTTTTTATAATATATAACCCTATTCTTATTACTTATAGTATATCGAGATGCATGTTTGGAGAATTTACAATTTTTTTCCCATCTGCGTTTTTTGGAGGTTACAAATTTCATTCATAAATTTTTTTTAAAATTTTTAGTGTCTACGAGAATTTATAATGGGAAAATGCCAAAAACCCTCAATTTTCAAAATTTCTCAATTTTAATCATGAATTTTCAATTTTCTATTTAAATCCTCAATTTTGCGTTGTCTGTTCGTAAAAAATCTCAAACTTATGTTGACTTATCCGAATTGGTCACAACGTATACTCGACTAACGAAGTCGTTAATATACTTCGTTAGTCGAGTCAACGTTGGGACCAGTTCAGATAAATCAACATAATTTGAGATTAATTAATTAATTAATAAAGACAAAATCAAATTTCCAAACGAGTAGAGATTAATTAATTAATTAGTTAAGCAAGTAGAGATTAAACTGAAATGGTCTGTAAAACTATATGAAAACACGAAATATCAATTACAAAATGAATCATAATTTAAATTTTAAAACGACATTTGATGTAATACGGCGAAAAAGTAAATACTACAAAAATAAATAAATTACTACTAGTTCTATTTCACATTGGACAAGCATTTTTGGTTGAACATAAGTTTTTAAAAGGGTTTTTGGAACTTGGCATGAACCCAAACCCTGTACATGTCCTTACCTTTTCTCCTGTTTATTGCTTTGACACAACAATACTCAAGCTCTACCTACACATTAGTTAAAAATAAATTAAGGAATGTATTTTCCAGTACAATCCTAAAAATTTTGAATCCTAAAAGTATATTTTTGCAAATTTTCCGAGTAAAAAATAAAAAAAAATTTACCTCGGCGAAACCAGCATCTGTAAGCAGTTTCCTAACAGTGTCGAGGCAAAAGAAATACGAAAGTGTTCCATCAGACCGCATGTACTGCCTGAAGCCGATACGTTTCTCTACCTCGAACCGCAACATTGTCATGTCATATAACCCTGAGTTTTAGTCAAAAACGTTTAGCCTATAAGTTTCTAGTTTACATAACTTCTTTCAAAAATATCACTATAAATGTCTTTATGCCAAATGTAGCATCACTAGTGTTTTGACCAAAAATACATTTAAAAGTATTTCCTAAAAGTACTAAAAATATAAAATTTAACTTTGACACTTTAAAATTTAATTTCTCATTTTAGTTTAACATTCAAAGTTTAGTTTTAAGGGGTAGTGATTCGTTTCGAAGACTTTAATCAAACTTAAAATTTGTGTTGTTTTTAGGAACAAACTATATAATAGTATTTTGAGATTAGGCTTAAAATACTACAAATCTTAAACTAGTTTAGAATTTTTTAATTAAACCCTCAAAATTAAACCCTATCCACTGTAAATACCAAATATTGAGCCCAAATAAAAAAAAAATTCCAATAGTTCAAACTTATTTTTTGTGTTTGCAGTATTTTGGACAAAAAGTATCTTTTTAATGGTATTTTTGGGATTATCTCTAGAACTTTTAGCCAAAAAGCTTATGATGGTACTTTTGACAAAAATCTCAAAAATAGCATTTTTGGAAATCACACATTTGAGATATCAAAAACTTTTACTGTTAACCTTGGATTCGAATTCGAAAATTACCATAATCTCTGAACAAAAGCATACCACCAGGTTTAAGCACATCAAAGCATTCTTTGATAGCTTGTGGCATCCTTTCTTTAGGCACTGCTGATAATGTAAAAATCTTCCAAACACATAAATTAAAAAAGTTAGAATTAAAAAGAAATGTTTTCAGTGAGTAAAAAAAGCATATACCTATTTTTACATAAACTAATATATATAAATAAAAAAAGAAAAATTCTTTAAAATACAACTAAAAAGCTTATGTCAAAAAATATTTTACTAAAAATACCACTAAATTTATGAACTTCCAAAAGCACAATGAACATAAAAAATTATATGTTTTAAAATTTAAACTTTTTGGGTTTCTTATCTAGTGTTTAGTGTTTTGTTTTAAAGGAATCATGGTGTAGTTTCGAAGATTCATGGTTTAATTTTGAAAATATGAAGTTAATTTTAGGTTTATGTCATTAGCTAAAAACGTATTTTATTTGTATTTTGAGGTAAAAAAATTATGTGATATAAATAGTAGCATAAAAACTAAAACAAGTGGTACTTTTGAAAAATGCTCATAACATACGATTAGTTCAAAAACCTGGCACACTGCAAAAATATAGCATCAAGCAAGGTTGCAATAATACACTGTTTGGTCTTAATAATTCACATACCAGAGTAACAAAATCAACACCACCGATACAATGTTGATCCGATAAACATTTATTTTTCACATTCAAGTCTTCGCTTTCTCCTGTTAAATGAAAAGTATAAGGCCAAGACACATATTTTCGAACAATGTTTGAAAAATTTAGAGACATTTATAAACTACACTTTTTAAAGACTATTCTACAAAATTACACTCTATTCATTTACTTTCTTTTTTAAAATATACAAATTCTCAAAGAGTTTAATGATTGAATTGTGTCTTCAAATCTTCTAGAGTTTAAATATTTCACTTGGGTTCGATTTTTACGGTTTATGGTTTAGTTGTGAAAGGGTACAGTTTAGTTTTTATGGTTTATTTGGGTGTCTTTTTGTAAAGTACAATTCAAAAAGTGTATTTTTTAGCAATTCAAAAGGTTTATTTATAAATAATAGACTTTAAGTAAGTATATATTTTTGTGTAATACAATTTAAAAGATGTATTTTTTAGCAATTGAAAAGGTGTGCAACGTAAAGTACAATATAAATAGTGTGTTTTTAAAAATCCACTCTAAGTAAGTGTAGTTTTATTTTGTAATCTTTGTAAATGTATTTTTTTAAGAGAAATCCCTTAGAATACCATCAAAATAAATTTTTTTTTTGAAAATACCATTAAAAAGTTTTTTATAACAAAAATACCATTAAAATGTTTTTTATAACAAAAATACCATCAAAAAGTAGTAGTTTACAAAAATACCACAAACTCAAAAAACGAGTTTTAACACTTTTAGATTTTAAATTTTTTCATTTGGGTTCGCTATATAGTGTTTAGGTATACTTTAAAAGGGTAGGGTATAGTTTTTTGGAAATTTTGAGTGTAATTTTGAAAATTTAAGATTTGTGGTATTTATGAGAAAAAAAACTTTTTAATAGTATTTGTAAAACTTTTCAAAATCTGTGCTAATTGTGTTAAAAAAACTTTTTTTTGTGGTATTCATAAGAATTACCCTTTTTTAATTGTCCTTCAAATACCAGCTTTAGAAAGGGAGCAAAACCTGAATGGTGGGGATGTTGTTTAAGCGTAAATTTGTCTCGACAACGATCACACGCTATCCGATTAGGGAATTGAGATGTCGAGAAGTCGCAACAGAAAGAGTGGAAGTTGTTAACTGTAGAGATAGCGCGATCGATGTTCTCTTTGGTCCTAATTAGAGCTTCACTGCTACAATCGCAAGCGTATACGGTTATGTTCTTGCATGCACTGCACAAAAGCAAAGATAAATCAGTGAAGTGTTATCTTTTAGAAAAATATGATGAAAAGATATTTTTAATACAAGATTCACAGTTTAACAAAAGTCCAAAAATACCATAAAAAAATTTAGCAATAAAATACCACCACAAGTTTTATTTTCTTAAATTCCATTAAAGTTTTTTAAACCAAAATACCATCAAAATTAAATTAGCTAAAAACCATTAAAATTAAACCCTTAAAATTAAGGGAGAATTACAAACTACACCTTTTGAATTACGTTTCACAAAACTACACCTTTTAAAAATTTCTTCCCAAAACTACACCTAAACACATAAAATTAAAGCCAAATTAAGCCTACCCATACAACCATACCCCCCTTAATCACTATACCCTAAACACTAATTAGCGAACCCAAATGAAATTTTTTAATTTTGGTGAAGTTTTAAAGGTAAATCAACCTTTTAAAATTTTGAAAAGGTGTAATTTTGAGAAAAAATTGAATTAGGTAGAGTTTTGTAAAGGAAGGGATGAAAGGGTGTAGTTTTGTGAATTCCTCTAAAATTAAACCATATCTTCTTCAAAACTAAAATTTAAACACTAAATAGCAAAATAAAATATTTCAATTCTAAAGTGTTAGAACCTTTTTTGTGTTTATATTATTTTGGTCTAGAAAGTTTTTTAATGATTTGAGGGGAAAAAGTGTGATGTTAATTTTGGTCTAAAATATTTTTAATCAAATTTTAAAGAATTATTTCAATTATTTTCATGATGGGTTGGGATTTTCGGCTAGAGATTAGTAAGCCAGAAAAATCCAACCGCCAGGTTTGTCCATAGGGTTACAAGAGTTATAAAGAAAAATGACTAACAAATAAACATAGGAAACATCTTCACTATTTATTTACATAGTGGGTTCGCTTTCTCGGCTACCTAACTTATCTAGGGATATGTCGAAAATCGCAATCAAGTCGAAGCTACTCTTAGTTTACATCTACACGAAAATATGAATGTAGAGTCATAAGATGGAAAGAAGTTATACCGCAAAATAGGAAGGACGGTACTTCCATTGCCACAACCAACTTCCAAGAGTATAGAGTTCTCTCCACATGTAACTAACTCCGAGAACTCCTTCAACAAATACCTTCTTTCCTACCACAACATTCGCGCAAAAAAATAAAAAAATAAAAAACAATTAAAAGAATGTTAAACATTATTGTTCAAAACACTATATAAACAACAATTTGATAAGATTTCCAAAAACATATACAAACATGAGGAATTCACAAAACTACACCCTTTTAACCGTTCATTCACAAAATTACACCTAATTCAATATTTTTACATATTTACACTCTTTTAATATTTTAAATAATTGATTTACCCTTTAAAAAATTACCAAAATTTAAATCTTTTCATTTGGGTTCGCTAATTAGTGTTTAGGGTATAATATTAAAGGGGTAGGGTTGTTTGGATTTGATTTTGAGTGTTTAGGTGTAGTTTTGAAAATTGGTTTTGAAATGGTGTAGTTGTGTAAAACGCAATTCAAAAGGTGTAGTTTCGTAATTGTCCCTACAAACATTTTAAACATCAATTTGATAAGATTTCAAAAAACATATACAAACATTTTAAACATCAAGTTGTTACTATAGGTTTGTGACTTTCGTTAACCGAACCAAACCAAACCGAGCCGGTTTTTTTGGTTTATTATTTAAATCAAGCAATTTCAGAGTTTATGGACTTACCGAGATAAAAAAAATCTGGTATGGTTTAGTTTGGTAGGCATTACAAAGCAAAATTAACCAAAATTTTTGGTTTAATTCGGATTAATTCCGGCTATTCGGTTCGGTTCAATTTGGTAGTCATTTAATTCAGGTATTGAAAACCATACTAATAAATACACCGAAAATTTTGGTTTCAATAGTTTGTCTTAATTTCGGTTAATTTCTTTTTATTTAAATAAATTCGGTTTTAAAAATAGAAAATTATAATAAAATAAAAAATCGGTTAACCAAATTAAATTTAGAATTGGGCCAATTGGTTATTTATACTAAACCGGTTTGGAACCGAAACAGAAAATTCCGGTTCGTTTTGGTTTGGAATTAATTACCAACCCTAATTAGTCTTAATCTAGGACAAAAGATACACTTATTTTCAATAAATTAAAATTAAAAATCAAATATTAAAATTAAAGGTTTTGTTAGAGAATCAATAAAAAATAAAACCTTGAAGAATTGTCCAGAGGAGTGACGAGTATGAAACTCTTGCCATGATGTATGATGTTGTGAAGGATATGTTTCTTCTTCTCTCTCTAATTTATTATGAAGATGATGATGAGAGAGAGAAGGATCTTTCTCTATAAGATCTTTAAGAAACTCCCATTCGAAATCTTTAGAATGATACTCTCTTGCTTCTTCTTCTACTACTACTCTTGTCTCCATAGGTTTCATCAATGTATTGTCTGCAAAAACGGAGAGGATACTTTGTAAGAGGAAAAGGTTTGGGCTTAGTTATAAGACTAATGTTTTTGTTTATGAGCCCAACTCTTATTTATTGGGTTTATAATTTTAAAATTATTTTTTTCTTACGGACCGTAATAATATATCTACATTATTTGTGAAGTGATTTTGGTTAAAAAACTTATGTGAATACCACAATAAGTTTAAACTAATAAAATGTGACGTGGAAGTAATAATCAATAACAACCAATCGAATAGACAACATAGCAAAAACATTGACAAAAATATTTAAAACGTAAAAAGACTTTTAAGACCCAAAAATAAGAGACATGTGCAAACCCAATTAAAAAGTTTCATAAATTACAATAAAAATTTTAATATAAAATAATATTGAGTGCAACCAATATAAAAATAAAATAAAATTTAATTGGTTAAAAAAGTTAAAACATATTAAATTTTTCCGCAAAAAATAAAAATAATAAATAGATGGAATAAAAAACTCTTTAAAACGACGTTTATTATGAAAGAGATAGAAAATAAATTACAATATTAAATAGGAATAAAGGCTGATATCCGGTTTTTTAGGATATCCGGATCGGAATCTGCACAGATCCGTAAAAAATGACCTGAATTCATATATGTTACCCCATATATTCGGTCAGCAAATATCCGTTGAATTTTGAAGGATATCCGGACTCTATTTTGAATACTTTTATAAATATTTTTTTGTTAAAAGAATAATATTTTTTTATTGAAACATATCCGGATCCGTTTTTTTGATAAAAATATGTACTTTTATTTTTTAAAATTATTTAAAAATCTGAATCCAATACAAAATCTGAATGAAGTTGAATTAAAAAATTGAAAATAGAGCGTTATATAAAAATATAAAGGGGGAATTACAAAACTTTTTGGTAATTTTTTAAAGGGTAAATCAACTTTTAAAATTTTGAAATAATGTAAATATAGAAAAATATTAAATTGAGTAGAGTCTTGTGAAGGAATGGGTGAAATTTTGTAGCTTTGTGAATTCAAATTTCTTTTGGATTGTCCATGATACGAAAGTCTCGAGATAATAGCTGTAGTTACTCAATCATATCTATAGTGACATGGTTCCGAATAGACTATTCACGAGAAAAAAACTACACTTTAAAACTAAATCTAATTTTGTAAATAAAAATTAAAAAATTTATAACCGAAAAAAGTAAATCAAATTATAAATATTAGTATATTAAATTTTAAACATAATTATCGACATTTACGTAAAACTCTATTATTTTTAAAATTTATTAGTTACCTAGTTATTAATTTTAGGTAGAATGAAAATTTATTAATTTATAGTAATTTATATAAATTTACACAATAATAGAGAAATTTGTATAAAAAAAAATAATTTGTTGAATTTTTTATTTTTTGGTATGAATATGGGAGATGAGCTCCAGTACTTATTATTAATAAAAAAACTAATACAAAACAAGCTCATGTTAAGACATGTCGAGGTTGCGTGACCCCATTAGCATCGTCCTCCATAATCGAAAATTCGAAATAAGACTATCTGAAATACAAGAAACCGAAACAAACCCTAACGGTAAAGAGAATGCATAGTTTGCTAACTCATCCGCTAGGCGATTAGCTTCTCTATACACATATAAAATTTGGACTATTCATTCCTTTGATAAAAAGTCATGGCACAAACGTACCAGGAATGACAATAGATGAGATCCCTATATCCCTGTCTTTAAAAACGCCACTACAATCTCCAAATCCACTTCCAATTCTAGTCTCGGTATCCTTTTCTCCCAAGCAATCCACAACCCATAGTATACCCCCCATAATTCCGCCAAGGGTGCCGAACACCGACCTATATTCAACACAAAGCCTTCGTCCCAATTTCCCGACTCGTCTCTAATCACTCCAACGGCTGTTGCTGGTCCAGGGTTGCCATGCGACGCGCCATCTGTGTTCAACTTCATCCAACCCGTGTTTGGTGGAATCCATCCTATCATCCTTTTTGATCGAAGTGGTTTAGCTTTTTTAGTCCCATATAAAATATTTGCTCTAGTAACCACTAATGCTAAGCCTTTAACAAATTTTACTTTGTCTCGACATCTATTCTCTCACCCAAACACATTCTCACACCTCTACTTCCATGCCCACCACACCGTCATAGCAAATAAAGTGTTCCACTTGTTTCCATCAAGCTCTTTGTCATCTCCCAAGTTATCAAACAACCATTCGAGGAGTGTACATTGGAAGAAAGCAACTCGTCTCCTTGTCTGAACTATTCTTGACCAGACTCCCGCGATTGTTGGACAGTCACGGAGAACATGTATAATTGTCTCGTAACCTTGCTTACATACTTGGCAGACACCTGATGCGCATAAATGACGCCAGTTACGTTCAACATTAGTCACAATAACTTGGTTTCCCACTAACCAAATGAAAAGCTTAACCCTCTCCGGAGTTGTTACTTCACAATAACTTTGCCTTGGTGACGTATCCTTCAGTAACAGTTCATAAGCTGACTTCACTGTGAACTTTCCATCCGAGTTTCCTCCCCATGAAAGTATGTCCCTTGCTCCCGTCACATTATCTACCACTATCGATGCCATCTCAAGCCTCGTGTTCTCAGTCAGGATATGCCCAAGTACTGCCATCTGCCAAACCGCTCCATCTCTCCACATCTCCTTAACCCGTACATCCTCAAACCCGACCTGCATATCCCCTACGGCCAAGTGTAGAAGTGGACCACATGGTAGCCATTTATCTGTCCAAAACCGTATGTTACTACCGTCCCCAAGTACCCAAGTATGCTCAGGTATCACCACTTCCCTGAGGCCCATCCCCACGCTCTTGAAAGTGGATGACCAATTACTCTTTGTCTCCATCCATGTAAGATCATGAATATCCCCCACATGATATTTTTTCTCAAAACTTTAGCCCATAGACTATCTTTATCTTGGAGAAGCCTCCACCCAATCTTGGCGATGAGAGCAATGTTCATTTCTCTCGCCGAGCGAATACCCATACCTCCTTCTCTCTTAGGTAGACATACTCTTTCCCAAGACAACATGTGTAGTTTGAGACAAGTTGGAAAATATTAAACATAGTTTACGAGATATAATTAATCATATAATATAACAAACATATAATCTAAGTCGATGTATAAATTTTATGTGCTATATGAAACAAGGGACCACAAACATATAATCCAAGTCATCATCATTAGAAAATAATAAAAATACAGTATATGTAGACATTTTTTAATATACTTTTAAATATGTAAGTTAAAAACATATCTTCTTATATAAAAATTACAAAGAAATAAAACAAAGAAATTATATTTTTTATCTACCAATTGAACTTAGTGAAGATTCAGTGAAACAATTATATTAGTAATTACAAAGATCACTTAGGCACAAATAAACACTCATACTTTTTTATCTACCAATTTGAACTTATTGAAGACTCATATAGGCAAGGAACATGAGGAATTTACAAAACTACACTCTTTCAATCATTTCTTCACAAAACTACAGTTAATTCAATAATTTACATATTTACACTTTCAAAAAATTAAATGGTTGATTCACCCCTTAAAAAATTAGCAAAATTAAATATTTTTATTTGGGTTCGCTAATTAGTGTTTAGGGTATAGCATTAAAAGAGTAAGATTGTGTGGGTATGATTTATTTGGATTTAATTTTGAGTGTTTAGGTGTAATTTTGAAAATGACTTTCAAATGGTGTAGTTTTGTGAAATGCAATTCAAATGGTGTAGTTTTGTAATTGTCACAAAGAACATCAGTGATAAAAATCAACATTTTTTGTATCATAGAACTGCAACGCATAGAATACCTCAGGGGTCGTCTGATAAAGGTAGTTCTTGGGTTTTAAGACAATGGAAGCACCTCCAGGAACCCCAATCTAACTTCCAGATCAAGCTAACCACACTGGCAAATGAATACAAATTCAATATTTTTAAAAACGGGAACTAAATATTTATATACGCAAATAATTAAACACAAAACTTTCTCTTGATATGAGCTTATGATAGAGGTCACCGTGTAGCACCGGAGAACCTTATAGGTAATGGGACTACAATATAGTGAAACGACGTTTGATATATGCATGTTCAGACACTTTATGAATCTTCTTTTCCTAAATAACTAAGATATATGTTAAAATGAAAGAAAAACTCACGGCTTGGACGAGTGGATCATAACCCTCATCCACTTGGAAAGAGGTGTGCAACAGAAAAAGAGACTCCAAGATCAAAGAAGTCGAAACTCTGAAGCCACTTGGAAAGAAGAAACAACTAAGCATAAAAAATATTAGATTACGAGAAAAGGTTTGCAGAAAAAATTGAAATATTTAAAGATTAAATTTTTTTGCAAAAATACTTAGAATACATTAGTTTTGGGGTAGCCAAGGCAACAAATGCAGCTAACCCATACAACATCATTTTATTAGTTTTGTGTAGTAAAGTTTTTCATAAAAAGCAAATTAAATTATATATTTCTCGTAAAGAACAAGAGTTTAGTAGAGTAATCCAAAGAGGTAGTCTTCTAGCAGCTCAAATTAGATTAGAACATGATTGTTATGTTCATAAAAAATCATATCAAAAGGTTTCAACGGTAATGACTAACAAATGAGGTAAAGTACAAGTTCGACATACCATTAATATGTTATATAAATCCTAATATTTTGGAACCGAATTAGCGCCAACTTCATCCTAAAAACCGAAAGCTCCATAATAGATAATATATAGATATTTTGTTTGCTTATATTTTGCTTTTTTAGTAAATATTAATGGTTTGCTTATGTTTTGCTTATTTTTTGCTTATGTTTTGCTTATGATGCTCAGCCCTACCAGGAACCCCAATCTAACTTCCAGATCAAGCTAACCACACTAGCAAATGAATACAAATTCAATTTTTTTTAAATGGGAACTAAATATTTATATACACAAATAATTAAACACAAAACTTTACTCTTGATATGAGCTTATGATAGAGGTCACGGTGTAGCACCGGAGAACCTTATAGGTAATGGGACTACAATATAGTGAAACGACGTTTGATATATGCATGTTCAGACACTTTATGAATCTTCTTTTCCTAAATAACTAAGATATATATGTTAAAATGAAAGAAAAACTCACGGCTTGGACGAGTGGATCATAACCCTCAGCGGGAAAGTAAACAAGAGGTGTCGCTGAGTTTACTATTGTCCAATGACCTCCTTTTATGAGTAAACAAATTTCTAAGTCGCTAACATCTGAAAGTTCACAAAAATGGTATGTAGTCTCACATTGTAATTTTTCCTGAAAGGTTTTAATTCATTGTATTAGAACCATAATACTACATTGACAAAAATATAAATTTTAGAGGGAACTCACTATGATCGGACAAAAGGGGTATAGACCTTTGGTGGTAGCTTGTTATTACCCAAAATCATTGTACCACCAACGTATGGATCGCAAACGAGACAAAGTGAAAACACTCGTGGTGCGAGCCTTTGACCTGACAACTGTGAAATCAGCGATTCACGCCCCTTTCCTAATCTCACAATGTCGTGTACGGGTGTATGAGGCATTGATAAAGTCCCGTTTGTACATTATTGTACTTGTTTGACAATTAGTAACATAAGCATAAGATGACGATATATGGACATGGCAAAAGAAAATGTGAAAGTTCATGATGAATTGAGCTAAGTATTAAAAGTACTGAAACTAGACTATGAAAGAAAAAGGTTGTAGACTATATGTTCATAGCCAAAGCAAATTCTCATAAGTAAATTTATACCATAATAGCTAAATAATTTGAAGTATTCATTTTGTTCATACTAAATATGCTTACACGAAAACAAAAGGAGTAGAGGTATATGTAGATGTGGCATTGGAAGTGGTCGTATCAAAAGATAGGTCATCCACCATGTATCGACCGGAAGTGACACTTCCGTCCCCGTACTTAACCTTATAGAGATATTTTGACGCGGAGAATAGTAAGATCCTTTTTTATCATCGTTTGTCTAAACATGAAAGGTGTGCAACAGAAAAAGAGACTCCAAGATCAAAGAAGTCGAAACTCTGAAGCCACTTGGAAAGAAGAAACAACTAAGCATAAAAAATATTAGATTACGAGAAAAGGTTTGCAGAAAAAATTGAAATATTTAAAGATTAATTTTTTTTGCAAAAATACTTAGAATACATTAGTTTTGGGGTAGCCAAGGCAACAAATGCAGCTAACCCATACAACATCATTTTATTAGTTTAGTGTAGTAAAGTTTGTCATAAAAAGCAAATTAAATTATATATTTCTCGTAAAGAACAAGAGTTGAGTAGAGTAATCCAAAGAGGTAGTCTTCTAGCAGCTCAAATTAGATTAGAACATGATTGTTATGTTCATAAAAAATCATATCAAAAGGTTTCAACGGTAATGACTAACAAATGAGGTAAAATACAAGTTCGACATACCATTAATATGTTATATAAATCCTAATATTTTGGAACCGAATTAGCGCCAACTTCATCCTAAAAACCGAAAGCTCCATAATAGATAATATATAGATATTTTGTTTGCTTATATTTTGCTTTTTTAGTAAATATTAATGGTTTGCTTATGTTTTGCTTATTTTTTGCTTATGTTTTGCTTATGATGATCAGCCCTACCAGGAACCCCAATCTAACGTCCAGATCAAGCTAACCACACTGGCAAATGAATACAAATTCAATTTTTTTTTAAATGGGAACTAAATATTTATATACACAAATAATTAAACACAAAACTTTCTCTTGATATGAGCTTATGATAGAGGTCACGGTGTAGCACCGGAGAACCTTATAGGTAATGGGACTACAATATAGTGAAACGACGTTTGATATATGCATGTTCAGACACTTTATGAATCTTCTTTTCCTAAATAACTAAGATATATATGTTAAAATGAAAGAAAAACTCACGGCTTGGACGAGTGGATCATAACCCTCAGCGGGAAAGTAAACAAGAGGTGTCGTTGAGTTTACTATTGTCCAATGACCTCCTTTTATGAGTAAACAAATTTCTAAGTCGCTAACATCTGAAAGTTCACAAAAATGGTATGTAGTCTCACATTGTAATTTTTCCTGAAAGGTTTTAATTCATTGTATTAGAACCATAATACTACATTGACAAAAATATAAATTTTAGAGGGAACTCACTATGATCGGACAAAAGGGGTATAGACCTTTGGTGGTAGCTTGTTATTACCCAAAATCATTGTACCACCAACGTATGTATCGCAAACAAGACAAAGTGAAAACACTCGTGGTGCGAGTCTTTGACCTGACAACTGTGAAATCAGCGATTCACGCCCCTTTCCTAATCTCACAATGTCGTGTACGGGTGTATGAGGCATTGATAAAGTCCCGTTTGTACATTATTGTACTTGTTTGACAATTAGTAACATAAGCATAAGATGACGATATATGGACATGGCAAAAGAAAATGTGAAAGTTCATGATGAATTGAGCTAAGTATTAAAAGTACTGAAACTAGACTATGAAAGAAAAAGGTTGTAGACTATATGTTCATAGCCAAAGCAAATTCTCATAAGTAAATTTATAAATAATTTGAAGTATTCATTTTGTTCATACTAAATATGTTTACCAGAAAACAAAAGGAGTAAAGGTATATGTAGATGTGGCATTGGAAGTGGTCGTATCAAAAGATAGGTCATCCACCATGTATCGACCGGAAGTGACACTTCCGTCCCCGTACTCAACCTTATAGAGATATTTTTGACGCGGAGAATAGTAAGATCCTTTTTATCATCGTTTGTCTAAACATGAAAGGTGTGCAACAGAAAAAGAGACTCCAAGATTAAAGAAGTCGAAACTCTGAAGCCACTTGGAAAGAAGAAACAACTAAGCATAAAAAATATTAGATTACGAGAAAAGGTTTGCAGAAAAAATTGAAATATTTAAAGATTAAAATTTTTAGCAAAAATACTTAGAATACATTAGTTTTGGGGTAGCCAAGGCAACAAATGCAGCTAACACATACAACATCAGTTTATGTTTTAGGGATGTCCCAAGTATTAGTTTAGTGTAGTAAAGTTTGTTATAAAAAGCAAAGTAAATTATATATTTCTCATAAAGAACAAGAGTTGAGTAGAGTATATCCAAAGGGATAGTCTTCTAGCAGCTCAAGTTAGATTAGAACATGATTGTTATATTCATAAAAAACCATATCAAAAGCTTTCAACGGTAATGACTAACAAATGAGGTAAAGTACAAGTTCGACATACCATTAATATGTTATATAAATCCTAATATTTTGGAACCGAATTAGCGTCAACTTCATCCTAAAAACCGAAAGCTCCATAATAGATAATATATAGATATTTTGTTTGCTTATATTTTGCTTTTTTAGTAAATATTAACGGTTTGCTTATGTTTTGCTTATGTTTGGCTTATGCTTGTCTTAGGTTTTTTTATATTCATAAAAGGCATGTTGAATCTTGCTTTGACACCTTCATACGCAGATTTATAATAAAAGAATTAGTCAGTGAAAAAATTATAAATGATATGGAAAAATGTTGAGATGACCAATAAAAAATACTATTTTATAACGTCTTAAAAAGTAGGATTAATTAAACAAATACAAAATTACGATCGTACAAATTATCGATCGTAAAAATAGGATTAATTAAACAAATACAAATCATTGAACAACGACGTCGATTTTACCATATTCGGCATCAGCGACCTGATCAATTTCGATTAGTTGAAAAAGTTGCAGATTAGTTCGAAAATTTTAACTTCCAATTATGTATTAAAAGGAGAATTTAATCATATTTATAGTAAATGATTTGAGTATCTCCATAAGTTTCTACCGATGTGGGACAAAATTTCTTTTTATAATTATTTCCTTCACCAATAATTATGCATTTACTATGTTTTTTTTTGTTAAAAACATTTACTATGTTGTGTGTAAATTCCTTGAATCTTTATCTCTTATTTATTTTTACTTTTGCTATTACTTAAAATATAGTGCTGACCTCGCATATATCGCGAGGCAACGTTTTATTATCTTTAATAATATAATTAAATTCATATATAATAAAAAAATATTTTATTTTTAAAATTAATCTTAGAAAATAAATAAATATTGTATACGAATACAATTTATTTTATGTATAAATATATACTTATTTAACTATAATTATAAATATATGTTTACTATATGGTGATATATATAAAGTTTGGATAATTTATATATATCATCTATGACAAATAAAATTTGGATAATTTATATATATCATCTATGAAAAATAAAATTTGGATAATTTATATATATCACTAAATAATATATCTGAAATTATCTATGACAAATAAAATAAAATCGAAGACAAAAAGTTATTCAAAAATATAAGGGTATAAACGCAAAATAAATAAAATACAAGGACATAAACGCAAAAAATTGTGTATGTCGATGATTAGGTGACCTATGTAAAATATATATTCCAAAAATGGGCCTAAAATATATTTAAAATTGTGTATCGTCGATTTTTACAATATGTAGATACTAGATAGACCAAAAATATATTTTATATGGATTTTTTAATAGTATAGATTGATTAGTAATATATATATATTAAAATAAAATTGGGTGAGAAAATTAGTTCAAGCTATAGGAACTAAAACGTAAAAAATAAAAAATATCCTAACAGCTCTCTCGTCGCGATACGTAGGCGTTTAGTCTTCTCTTTTAATAGTATAGATAAGATATTGAAGCTTTTTGTACTTGTACCCATTTAGTTTATAACTATTTAAGAAAGAAATTTTGAATGTACAAAATTTAGTATTTATAATATTTTTATACATATTCGTTTCATGAAAAATTTGTAAAAACTTAATTATAATTTCTATTAATATAAATTTAAATTTATAATTTATTTTTATATGTAAAAAAGTCTTTTTAACATTATATATGGAAAAATTGCAAATTAAAACCTAAACTTTTGAGATTTCGACAAAAAAAACCTAAAGAAATTTGTGTTACAAAATAAAACATTAATTTAAATTTTGGACAAAATTAAACATTAAGTTTTATTTTAAGCAAAAAAGCCCCTACCGTCAAACGGTGTTAAATATTTGACTGAAAACCAAAACACACCCTTTCGAATCCGACGAGCTCGTCGCCGTCAAAATCATAGAGAAGAAGAGAACCATAGAATCAGGCATGGAGCCACGTATCATCCGCGAGATCGACGCTATGCGCCGTCTCCGTCACCATCCAAACATCCTCAAGCTCCACGAAGTCATGACCACCAAATCCAAGATCTATCTCGTCATGGAGCTCGCCGCAGGCGGAGAGCTATTCTCCAAAGTCCTCCGCCGCGGCCGCCTCCCCGAATCGACGGCGCGTCGCTACTTCCAGCAACTCGCCTCCGCTCTCCGCTTCTCTCACCAAGACGGCGTCTCCCACCGCGACGTGAAGCCGCAGAATCTCCTCCTAGACAAGCAAGGTAACCTCAAGGTCTCCGACTTCGGCTTATCCGCTTTACCGGAGCATCTCCAGAACGGATTACTCCACACGGCGTGCGGCACGCCGGCTTACACGGCTCCGGAAGTAATCTCACGGCGAGGATACGACGGAGCTAAAGCCGACGCGTGGTCTTACGGAGTGATCTTGTTCGTTCTTTTGGTAGGATACGTGCCTTTCGACGATTCCAATATAGCTTCGATGTATCGGAAGATTCACCGGAGAGATTATCGGTTCCCGAGCTGGATCTCGAAACAAGCGAAATCGATAATATATCAGATGCTAGATCCGAATCCTGAGACGAGGATGAGTATCGAAACCGTCATGAGAACAAACTGGTTCAAGAAGTCTCTAGAAGCTTCGATAACAGCTTTTGATCTGATCTCGTTATCGTCGGGATTAGATCTCTCAGGATTGTTCGAGAGTAAGAAGAAGAAGGAGAAGAGGTTCACGGCGAAAGTCTCCGCCGTGGAAGTTGAGGAGAAGGCCAAGGAGATTGGTGAGAAGCTTGGCTACGCAGTGAAAAAGAAGAAGAAGAAGACGACGACGAAGAAGGAAGGAGACCGTTTGACAACTAGTCAATATCGAAACGGTGTGTTTTGGTTTTCCGTCAAATATTTAACACCGTTTGACGGCAGGGGCTTTTTTGCTTAAAATAAAACTTAATGTTTAATTTTGTCCAAAATTTAAATTAATGTTTTATTTTGTAACACAAATTTCTTTAGGTTTTTTTTGTCGAAATCTCAAAAGTTTAGGTTTTAATTTGCAATTTAAAAAGACTAAATAAAATAAATATTACAAAAAATCTAGCACCCTATTAATTCCCGATTAATCCCCGATTTTCAACTAGCGAATTTTTGAACATGGGTTATAACTACGAATCGAACGGAATGATGTCAATCAATTGCTTTGGAATAGAGAATTTTGTATAATTAACATGAAAAAAGAATAACGAAAAAAGAAGGATAATTATAACATACAACCTCAGAAGATTCGTAAATTAGGTGTCGTTTTTTATTTAGGTGTAAGTAGAGAGAAAAAAAAATTTAACCATTACACCCCTGTTTTTTTCCTGTGCAACTGTTATCAAATATCTTTGTTGTTATCGCAAACTTGTTTTATAATTTTAGTCATGGATAATTATGGAATAATGTATAATTAGGTGACTGGAGAATTAGGTGAAAAAATTAGCATTAATAGTATATGTTAATGGTGGGCTTAAAGCCCAACAGGGTCTGACCCATTCTAGAAGTCCAAACGACATAAGTGGCGTCGGAGTCAACGTTTAAGCCCCAAGCCCGTGAAGATTTTGGGCCCAACCTCGCGGCCCATTAGCAAAGCCCTAAAAGGAGTATCACCCGACAAAATGACGTCGATACGGAACTGTTAGCTCGCGAGCTAGGTCGAAAAAGGATTGTACGACCTAGCGCCAGAAGACACGCCAACGTGTTTTCCGCATGAAGACCTAGTCCGACAGTACGGAACGAGCGTTCCGAGAACGTGCCAAAAAGCTCACTATAAATAGGGAGCTCCTGTTCAGAAGAAAGGGGAGGATTTTTAGAGAAAGAAAGCTACCGAGAGAAACTATCACTTGTTTTTCGTCTATCTAAAGTCGAACTATTCGTAATACTTCCGAATTAAAAGCCGAACTATTCGCAACACTTCCGAGTTAAAAGCCAAACTACTCGCATTACTTCTAAGAAGTCGAAACTCTTCGCATCTTGGGTACTAAAAGCCTAGCTCTTCGCATGCAAAGGATCATAAGCCAAACACAAAAGGCGACACAAAAGACCAAGAGTCAAGAACGTTTACCTATTATTATACAAAAGTCGAGATACAAATTCAACTTCAACATTCGACCTACTTCAAAAGAACAAAAAAAAAAGAAAGAAAAAACAACAAAAGCAAACAATCAGCCTAAACAACGGCCCCGCCATCACCACCAACTTCGACTTGACGCCCGTTCTCTCCCGCGACGTCCTCATCACCCTTCTCATCCCCGTCCACGAACTCAGCTTCTCTACCCAATCATGCGGGGGGAGCTAGGGCCAGAACCTTCGGAAGCCCGAAGTCTGAGGCTGAATAAGACAATCAAGGTCGCGAATCCAGCCACTGATCGAGATGCGCTCGTCTCTCCTGAAGCATCCCGACCAAATCAGGCAGAGGAGCCATCACATGGTCGAACTCCAACCTCCCTAGGATATCGAAGATTCCCCTCACATGATTTCGCAGGAGATAGTTGGTCCTTTTCTCTTTCTCCTCACTATGGAAAAGACGGAGCCTTCCCTATCAAGCCTCCGCTTCGGCTCGAAGCCTCGCAAGTTGGTCTCTCCCTATGCTGAGCTCACCCTTCAACTCCGAGTTAGCCTGGCGAGCAGCCTCCAGTTCCAGTTTCTTCAACCTCGACGATTCCACCTAAATCTCAAGATCTTTCTTCAAAGAAGCGACCAACTCCTTTGAATCCTCGAATTCAGACTTCAGCTTCTTCACGCCTCTTATTTTTCAAACGGTGGAGGTCTCTCTTGGTCGCCCTCGCAAGCTCGCGAGCTTCGTCGTGCTCCTTCTCGGCTTCCTCTTTTTGATATCGGGCTCACGAAGAAGGTAATCGTAGGCATGGGCGAGCTGGATCCCTCGATATGCAGCCTAAAGCAAACAAGATTAAAAAAAGGAGATAAGAGTGAAATAATCAAGACCGAAGAAGATAAACTCCCTTTTGCTCTAATCGCGCCACATCAGCGGCCTAATCCACAAGCTCCAGCGCATCAGGAAGAGGAACTCCGTTGGCCTTGTGAGCAGCACACAGAAGATGCAGAAAAATCGGCACACCCTTCTGAGCTCCTTGTAAAAGGTGTAGAACCCGTGTATTTGAAGCTGAACCCATTTGGATTTGCGTCGTCTACCTCACAAACAAAGGGAATGGCCGCAAGCTCCTTGACCTCCTCTCGATTTGCCGCAACCTCCTCAACCTCCTCTCGATTCACCCGATCCCCATCAGACGGCTCCACGCGAGTTGAGACTTGATTCCTAGACATCTCGAGAACCCTCTCTTCATCTCGAAATCCCGAGGAAACACTTCTCTGCCTCGCCTCCGGAATAAGGTCGGCATCAACTCCTCCGTCCAGTTTTCGAGCTCGGACGATGCCTTGTCGATCCGAAGCCACAATCGCTTCGTGACCCATAGAAGGAACTCGTCCACTCGCCCCAGGCTGGGCAACGACAGCAGTCCCATCTCCTCCTGACGATGAAGGAAAACCGACCGACATCTCCTCGTTAAGATTGTCTACCTGCTCCCGAGGTCCGAGGTCCGAACTCCCATGAATCTAAGAAACGAATGTATAAAATAAACACTTCGAAAAAAAAAAAAAAAAAAAAGTCGACCTACCTATCAGCAACGCAAGCTGACTCCTTAGCTCTGCGACAACGACTTCCCACTTCACCTCGTTTCTCCTCCTAAAAATCTCTTTGTATTCGAGATACGCCGGTGGAAACGGATATATCGGAGGATAAAGATCTGCAACAAAAAACAAAGTTAATTAGGAATCCTAAACAAAGAGGGAAGCTCGGTAACTACCAATTGCAGCGACCCATGACGTCCGATACTCTCTGACGACGTCCTGGACGGAATCTTCGTTTATCTTGAAGAAAAAAAGTACCTCTGCCACCATTCGGTGAACTTGACATTCTTATCATTCAAGAGAGATAAGCCCCGATGGAACCTGATGTAAAAAGTCACAGGAAGAATAGAGTTTCGGATTATCTTCGAGACCTCGTTGAAGAAGTCGGGGGTCATCTCGAAACCGAGGTCATGGCCGTCAAGATGGCAGCGACCATCAACCGAACTGATGGACCGGTCAGCTGGGTAAACACCATACAGCGCTCCTCGGCATACACGACCAACAGGCGAGGAAGGGGAAACCACAGTCTGCCTTCCCTGATGAAGGATTCGTAGAGGCATATGTACCCTGGAGGACAATCCCACGACCTCTGATCCTCGCGAAGCGCCACGAGACCCCGTCCTGAGAGTAAGCACGAAGGCCCTCAAGAATCCGTTCGAATTTATTACCGCTCTCAAACCTATTCATCGACTTGACGATCGTGTTGATTTGCTTCAATTTCTTCGGCTTCTTCGGTCTCTTCTTTTTCCGCGTTTTCTCCTTCGCTGCCCCGGTATCGCCCACCGGAGGGTTCAGAACAGGTAGGACCTAGACCTCCCGAGGTGGAGATCCCAACGCCACTTCCCGAGGTGGAGACTGGCAAGTTGAATCCTCCCAAGTCAAGAGTTGGACGTCGACCTCCCGAGCAGGAGATCCCAACGCCGCTTCCCGATGTGGAGACTGGCGAGTCTCCGTCTCCTGGATTGGGAGCTGGGCCTCGACATCTTGAGCCGGAGATCGGACCATCGTCCCCCGAGATGAAAGCCGACGAACCGGGTCAATAAGGAACCGAAAGTTCGTAGAACCCGCAGAATACCCCGAGCTGAGGGCTGGGCCTCGGCCTCTCGAGGTGGAGATCTTCCCACTGTCTCCCGAGGTAGAGACGGACAGGCCGAGTCGTAAAAAGAAGGAGACCCCGTGAAACCCACAAGAGACGGATGATCTGACCGGTCAAGAGCGGAATCACCACGCGATATCCGACTCGCGTCGGTTGGATAGGTGATCCCTCTCATTGTCTACAGAGGCGACCCACTTAAAACTACATCAGGTAAAGGAATGGAGCTCGACGACACTGAATTCGACAATATGAAGCTCGACATTCTAGAATACGGAGATCAGTGAATAATTCTAGAGAGAAGGTAGAGAGAACTAGAGAGAGAAAGTTACCTTCAAAATCAAGAGGAGAAAATGAAGAAAGAAGAGTCAGAGCCAAAATATATAGGAAGAGAGAAAGAAGCCGAAAGAGCGTGATCGTTCTGTCCGAAAAGACGTGTCGAAAAGATGTAGTAATTACATGCAATTACTGCACGCGATAGGTTGAACGCTTCAGGTGACGTATCATCTCAGGGGTGGGCCATAAGTCGGCAAGACATCTCAAACACGCCAAGACCCAGCAAAAATAACTCGCCCTCTCCCCTCCTAAGTCGAGAACCGAACTGAGGGAGGGACTAATGTTAATGGTGGGTTTAAAGGCCAACAGGGTCTGGCCCATTCAAGAAGTCCAAACGACATAGGTGACGTCGGAGTCAACGCTTGAGCCCTGTGAAGATTTTGGGCCTGACCTCACGGCCCATTAGCAAAGCCCTAAAAGAAGTATTACCCGACAAGATGACGTCGGTACGGAACTGTTAGCTCGCGAGCTAAGTCGAAAAAGGACTGTACGACCTAGCGCCGGAAAACACGCCAGCGTGTTTTCCGCATGAAGACCTAGTCTGCCAGTACGGACTGAGCGTGCCAAGAACGCGCTAAGAAGCTCATTATAAATAGGGAGCTCATGTTCAGAAGAAAGGGGAGGATTTTTATAGAGAGAAAGCTACAGAGAGAAACTATCACTTGTATTTCGTCTATCTTCCAGCTCGCTATCTTTAGCGTCGTAATAAAACACCTCGCTAGGATTCCTACCTCGCTCATCGCGAACATTTACAGTTGTCAAATAACGAGATTTCCGACCCCTTTTTACTTCTTATCCGAACTACCACTTAACCGTTTTATCCCTTCAACAGTATAATATTATTCATTATTACAAAGTGTTTTTTACCCTTCACTATTTTTCTCTCAATCTCTCTCTCTTTATCTTTTTCTCTTTCGTATTTTTTTCACTGGAAAATTATATTGATAATGGCATCAGGATTACAATCCACCTCTAGTTGTATACATACCGAGTTAAAAACAGACTCCAGTAGTATAAACATTGTGTTTCAAAGGATCACAAACTAACTCCCATCTTACAAACAAACGACATGGAAATGACATACGAATAACACCAAAAACATAAATTGAACACTTAACAAAGAGGATGATCTAGAGCTACAATAAAGACTTTTCTATTAACATCCTAAAGCCAACAACGACACACTTCGTTATAGGGAAAATTCCTCTGTTAGCACCACCGTAGAAAACACGATTTGAAGACACGAAGCCGGCAAAGTACTAAGCCTTTCAAGAGACAAAAGCTGGCGAGTCAAAAGACTAAGAACCCCAGAAACAAATTTCCACAAACATAATAGCAAATCACACTCAGATTCAAGTTTCCTCAAACATAATAGCAAATCACACTCGAAATACAAAGAAAAATATTGTTTTACTATTTGACCTCAAACAAAGTAATAAACTTAAACTCTAAAGTGACACTCAGTGTGCAAGGTAGGTAGTAACTTTTTTTATTTTTCATGACCACATTGTTCATGAAAATGCAAATCTCATATTTTTTATGGGTTAATTGGCCATTTGGACCATTTGAAGTCAATTGTACACTGGATATTCTAATTATACATATAAAGTTAATTGTCCACTGGATAGTCTAATTATACATATAAAATTGTACAAATCAGTTATTGAAGTAAATTATTTACTGGGAAAGTCGGATTGTCCACTGATAGTTTAATTGTCACTAAATTGTACAAATAAATATTATTTGTATACGTATTGTTGCATAGTTTGATTGTCTATTATACTATGTAGTTAATTTATTTAATCACATTGTATAATAGTTTGTAAAATCGATTATTATTCTTTTAGAAATATAAAATTTATAAGTCAAATTAGTCTGTATAGATTCGCTACAAACTAGACTAATTAGTTTAAGTTTCGAATTTTATAAACAAAGGTGAATATGGAGAGAAAGAAAAAGGATGGAGAACAAAATACCAAGAGAAAAAAATATTTATAAAAGAGAAGAATGTAGGAGAAATAAAAAAAAATAAAAGAAGATAAAAGTGAAGAAATAAAATAAACGTGAAAAAGAGGAGGAACAAGTGAGGGGAGAAAACTGATTTTCAAATTAATTAATTAACTAAAATCCAAATGGCATAAGTGTAATATATAATAACTATATACCCATTGTGGTAAAACCAATAAACGTAAATAGTGATTTTTGGCGGATCCTACTATGTGTTTTGCAATTATAAATAGTAAATGTACTACTTTTTCATTATTTCTCAAAAATGGTCCAATTGGACAATTATCTCTTTTTTTATTCACTGAAACAATTCTATATCTTCATCTCATATGTGATGGCATCTTAGCACGTCAAACTAATGAGGTTCCAAGATTAAAAGGCTAAGAGAAGGATTCAATACAACCGCAAAGACCATGTTAAGAGAAGCATGAAATGATTTATTTATGTCTCCTTGAAATTTTTTTAATTTCTCTGACAATAACAGCCAAGCGTGTAATTTTTTTTTCTTACTTCTTAAAAAAAATGTTATCTTTTGTATTAAATTGTACCAATCTAGGATATTTTTGATATAATTTTTTAGTTTCTTAACTACGATGGTTAATTAGTTGAAAAACAAGCATATATAAGATACACAAAAGAGTCTTCACACAGCACACAAAACATCATTATCTCAAAAGAGCATTATTAGACTACTAAACAACAACCCCATAAACCCTAACCCAACTCTCACCGACACGGCCTCCCCCGTGGCAAAACTTCCACCACGAGTGTTCGTCGTCAACACAACAACCATCCACTCTTTCTCTGAGCCAACACCAGCACCAACATACCTAGAGTCATTCAAATACCGAGCATACCCGGTTTGCGTATAGTTCGTTAGTGCCAAAGTAGCAACCCGGTTAGGTATACATACCGGTAGGATCAATCCGTCACGGGTAGTGTTCGGATCGACCTTACACTCCGAGAGAATGTCTTGGTAGTTTGTTAACCGTGGAGGGACCGAGCCGGGAGCAACCGTGCTAGTCGCGGTGTTGTTAGTGCATGGCTGATCTTCGAGCTTGTCGGCGATCTCATCGGCTACACAATCGGCTTTGTCGTTTTTTGCGAAAGGTTGTATTCTTTGAGAAGTTCGGTAGCTGTTTAAGCCTTGAAGAAGATTATCCTCCTCTTCTATAAAATATGACAAATACATAATAATCTATTAATGAGCTAGAAATATTGTACAAGTAATGGTAAAAACCTATTTAAATGAACATGCATGTAATTAAAAACCTATAATTATAATAGCCCTTTTCTATATTATTTCTAATATTTCATATCACAATACACTTGTTTCTTTGTACCACAAAACCTACTGAGAAGTAGTAAAACATGTTTTAATACAAGAAACATATGATATCTCCAAATATACAATAATAATGTGTAATTTTTTTTTTTTTTGATAAATATAATAATATGTGTAATTACTATCCATGAATATTCATTTTTGATTTTAGTTTCGAGTTTGTATAATATTGAGATATATAATTGATGTAAATACACTAAAATAAATAGTGAGAGGAAGAGAGTGTGTACATACGGTTGCAAAAAACATAAGTAGACATCAAGGAGAAAACAAGAAGATGGATGATGTAGAAAGAGAGAGACATCTTGTTAGTGATTAAGACCATTCTTCTTCACACAATTTGATTCTTATATTCAGGTAATAAAAGCAAAGAGAATATAAATGTAACTGAGTTTTTGGTTGTTTTATAACAATATGTTTCATATTTTGATGTCTTTTTCCTGATAAGTTTTGTTAAAGTTGTAAAACACTTGGCATAGTAAGCTTCGTTTTTGCCAAAATAATACGTGTATTCATAAGAATCTTTGGCCACGTGTCCCGCATGCATGACAACAAATATAGGTTAGTGTATTAAAATAGGAAAAAATTCTAGTAATTATCCGAATTCTTAAATTAAAAATGTACTATTAGTTTTATTTTGTTATTAACTATTTTAATTTATATTGTAAATTTTAATAATAAATAATTTTTGTTTATAATATAATTAATAAAAATTATTTTCGAAAACAATTTTATTAATTTTTTTTTGTGCAAACTTATATTCTCACTACTTAACTTAAGGTTTTACATCAGATGAGTAGAGTTTGAAAACTCTTTGAACTCTTAGCAAAACAGAACAAGTTTTAAACATTACAACTTTGAAATCATAAGGATAATTGAGATAAGATGATAGCGAATCCATTAGAAATCCTGGGATCAAACAAAGAAGTGTGTCTGACGAGAAATCCGGATACGTCCAAATAACATCTACATCCGAACCGAGTTGTTTAAAAATAGTCACCATATGTTGTGACCTATATAATCAGATTTTTGTCGAAATGATTACCGTTGCTTCTTCTAGTCATGTACAAGCCGCTACACAAGAAGGCAAAACAATTAAGGTTTTAAAACATTTTCTCGGATTTGATATCGGGAAAGAATCTCCTCTCTGAGAGCTCTCGGAAAGGGAAATTGGTGGAAAGTTTCTCTTCACGAAGGAATAGGAAGATGAAGATGAAGATGAAAGTGATCTCTTCTGGTCCCAACAGAAGGAATTTGATATAGATTTCTCCACAAAGCATAGGTCTAAAGGGCTGATGTTTCTAAACTTTGACAAAACAAGATTCGCTAGCCGAACATGAGAGGTTGGACACAATTCCTTAATAATGAGTGGAAGGTGAGTTTCAGAAAAACACGATTGGCTCGCAAAAGTTAGAGTCCTCAGATTGATTCGAGTTTCGTTATTACCGTAACGAAGTTGAAACGTCTGGTCGGAACAAAGACTATATCACTTGCCTTCGAGTTCTATTGAGAGGGATTTGTGGAAGGAGAAAGACTGAAACAACGGAGAGTTTTGGATTCGATGATGCTCACATAAATCTGGTGGATCAGGCGGTTCTAGAGGATTTGTTGTTATCTTCGCCGGAGAACTAGCTTGAGCTAGATGTGGAAACCATGGAGGCAATCTCTTAACACAAGTTATAGGCTTCGACGGAGCCATGAGAAATCAAAGAGAATATGTTCTTCAACGCACCGTGAGAGAGTTAGAGAAAAGATCTCGCCGGAAACTCGTTTAGTTCCGACGGAAAAAGGATGAGATTCTCGTTAAAACGTAGACGGAAGCTTCGGAGGAGAACTTGAGCAGAAAAAGAGACGGAGGCGCATTCTGGTATGGTCTGAAAACTTTCTTGCGGCGTCTGCCTCCATCAACTTTGTTTTTATTAATTATTTATGAAAAAGATTATTCGCTATGAATAAAAAGGCGATTTGTTCGTGTTACACGAATCATAGTGACTACCACAAAACCGGCTTCGTTTACATGTATCTTCGTATGATCGATGTTAATATGGTTAACCCAGCCTCTTTACATCCATTCCATTTACATATCAAATTTATCAAGACTCATTCGGTATTATCTATTAAGGCTAACCTTTTTAAATTCCATCAATTTTTTTGACCCATTTTACTATATTTAGACTCATGTTAAAAGTATAATATATTTGTATATGTACTAAATTATTAATCCTATTATAACTATATTTTTTATTAATCGTATTTTTGATATTTTAAATATTCAAAAATATACATTTTAACGGGAAACAAGAATTTTCCATTTTTGGCGGAAAAACGGATTTTTTACGTTTTTGGCAGAAAACGGAAAATTTACGTTTTTTGCGAGTATACGGAAAATTTACGTTTTTGGCGAGAAAACAAAAAAAATACGTTTTTGATATAATTAATAAATATTTACGTTTTTGGCAAGAAAATGAAGAATTTACGGTTTTTGCTTGTAAAAAATATTTACTTTTTGGCGGGAAAGCAATAATTTATGGTTTTGATTTGAAAATCGTACTTACGTTTTTGGCGAGAAAACGGTAACTAATAATTTTGATTTGAAAAACCATACTTACCATTTTGGCGAAAAATGATGATATTTATTGTTTCAACTTGAAAGCAATATTTACTATTTTGGTGGGAAATTGGTATTTTATGGTTATGGAAATATAATTGCAATTAAGGCGGAAAAAATAATTACGATTTTTGCTAAAAAAGATTATTTTTGTGGGAAAAATTTATTTACGATTTTAACATAAAAACAATAAGGGGGAATCACAAAATTAAGATTTACTTTGACAATATATCAATGAATTAAGATTACGTTTTTTACAAAAAAAGTATTTTGTTTGTTACAAAAACTTAAATGATAACGGGTCTCCATTAACTTTTTTTCTAAACCATTTATTTAAAAGATTCTAATAGGGTTAGCTATTTAAACTCATTAAGCTAAGATCTATTAAATGGGTCTAAACGACCATATAATTTTAGTATATATCCGGTTAGACCCACTAATTTGAAACTCATTTTAACATCACTAATTATGTCATACGGAGAGGCAGTTCTCAAACTATCTTGTTTTTCACTTATATATGTTCTTATGTGTACAAAAAGCGCCTTTAGAGAGGGCTTATAAGCTACGCGAAAGTTAAACATATATGATTCATAATATACTACTATTTATGTAGTTTCTTTAACTATAGAAGTCTTAGAATATCGTTATCAATGAATGATGTTTTAAAAAAATATTTTTTATTTTATTTTTATTAAAAAAAAATTAAAATTCCACCAATCGTGGACCGCTACGTGTCTGTGGGGTCCGCAAACAGTTTGATATGTTTATTTAGTTCAATGATATATATTTTTTCTATTTAAAACACTGTTTCTCTATTTAGTTTATCGGATATTAACTTATGCATGTTGTTTTATATTTTTTGTTGATGGTATAGAATATGGAAAAATATGGGAAAACCACATTTTTAAAATTAACAAAATAAATGAACCTAACAACCTATCAAAACATAAATTAGGGTTTTCAAACAATTTACATCATAGAAATTTAATAGTATACTGTTGCAAACTTCATATCCATAATTTGACTACACAAACAAAGTAAATGTTCAAAGAGATTAATGTTATAGAGTTTGAGAAAAAATGTATTGGTTGGGCCGTCCTATGAAAATAAAGGATATATTGTTGTTGATAAATTCTATAACTTATCAGAAATGTTTATATATAACTGAATATGTTATTTTATTTCTTTTAGAATTAATATTATATTATATTTATTCGAAAACTTTAAATAAATTATAAGATAAATTTGCTTTTACGATATGTTAAATAAAATTTGTTTTCGATTTTCATATATATTGAGATGATGAATATAAAATAAAAAGCGTTGTTAATGTTATTTCATATATTTTTTGAATGACCGAATTTACTATGTTTTTCAACTTTTTTGGTTTTTTTAAGTTGTATTAACATCCTGCGTATTCGCGGAACATTATTTTGTAATTTATATTATACAAGTATTTATGTGATTCAACCAATTTATAAGAGAATATAAAAATGAATCGTGATATAAATTGAAACAAAAAGTCGTAGTGCACCATCACAAAAAATCAATCTATAAACTCGTACCAAAAAAAAAAAATCAATCTATAAACTGATAAACATAAATGATGAAAAGTTTATCAATCTAAATAAGGTAAATTTGAAGGTGAGTGTAGCTTTTGAATATTCGGCTCTCATTATATGTCTAACTAAGGAAAATTATCTCTTTTTAGATATTTTGGATAAGAATGATTTTTTCTATATTTTATTATTAAATTCTTAAAATTAAATAAAAAATAATCACGTTTTCAGTTTATAAAATTAATTTATTTTGAAATTTATAAAAATCAAAACAAAAATCAAAATTATCTAAGGGTATAATAGCTCTTTAGTCAAAGAGTATTATAGCCTTTGATTCGTTGGTATACTAATGGTACATTGGTTAATGATTGTAAAGAGCTTTGATTAAAAAATTTAAACTTTAACAACTAAAAATGGTAAAAACTATTTAAGTATTTTAGAATAGGGACAATCACAAAACTACACCATTTGAAAGTGAATTCACAAAACTACACCTTCTGAAAGTGACTTTTTAATTCTACACCTCTTTCATGACCAAAAAGACAATGTTACCCTCTGTATTATTATTCTCTATTCTTCTTCTTCTTCCTCTGAATCTCGAACTCGATCTACATTCTTCTTCTTCTTCCTCCTCTAATTTTTTATCTCGATCTCGATTTCTCCATCGATCTCGCCGTCTAGATCTCGCCGTTTTTCAATTTCTCCGTCGATCTCACCGTCTAGATCTCGTCGTTTTTCAATTTCGACCTCGATCTCGCCGTCTAGATCTGGATCTGGATCTCGTCGTTTCAAGGTAATAATCTGGATCTGGATCTCGCCGTTTCTGTCTGCTTATGTGTCCCTTTTTGATCTCGCCGTCTAGATCTGGATCTGGATTTTTCATACAGTTATAAGAGTTATTAGTGATACATAAGTGATTTCCCATTTAGTGATTGATGTGTTTTAATGGATTTTACTTTTTGGCATATGAATGCAGATTTAGTTAATGAAAAACTAGATATCCTTATCAATATTGTTACCAGCCTAACCATTATGATTAATAACATCCATAATCTTTTTGAAGAGAGAAACAAGAAAGAGGTAAAAATGTTATAAATGTTATAAAGAGAATAATACCTTAAATTGATGGTTTGTGTGTGTTAATGACTCAACTGTTTCACCAGCTAATATGTTACAATGTTTTAATGGCAAGTGTTATGAGTGTTATAAGTATTATAAAGTACAAGTTGTATAGAATCAAGTGTAACAGTATCATAAAGTATTAGTTATAAAGTGTAATTCTGAAACTAACTTGACTTAATGATTAAACTGTATATGATAGTTATGATACATCACCGTATATAATAGTCATTGGTGACTTAATGATTCAACTGTTTCCACATATTTTTGGCAGATTGACTTAATGTATTTTTTTTTTGTTTTTTGAATATGATAGGTTTATCAGACAGATTCAAGAATTGTGTCCCTGAATCTCTTAGAATGCATTGCTATGAGGATCTCTTACTTATTAAAGCTCAAGGATGCGAAGATATCGGAGTTGAGGAAGAAACTAGCATCATATATCTTTGTTGAAATCTTAACATTTCTCTGATGTCTGAGCTTTCTCTTCTTGATTAGGTCTGAACTTTTTTGAAACCTCAACAACTGTTGGTTTATAACACTTATAACACTTATAACATTTATCGATATTTTTGAGAAGTTTGTTCAATAACACTTATTACAAAAAAAAACAAACGTTATAATATTTATAACACTTATAATACTTATAATAAACGGAGCCCATTTTAAAACGATAGAATGAATTATAACACTTATAATATTTATAATAAACGGAGCCATATCGTAAAATATCAAAAGATCTAGAGTTTCTCTTCGACGGCGGTTTCCTCTACAGATTCATCTCTTCTTAAATAGGGCAACAAACATGTACACGTGGAAAGTAAAAGACAAGTAAGCTAAGGAATTTATAACATTTATTATAAGTGTTATAAGTGTTATAAGTGTTATAAAATCTGAATCATTTGGAAGTCTTACTAGTATCTTATGACAAGTCTTGCATTAAATAGGATAACAAACATGTACACGTGGAAAGTAAAAGACAGTAAGCTAATAGAATTTATAACATTTATTATAAGTGTTATAAGTGTTATAACATCTGAATCATTTGGAAGTCTTACTAGTATCTTATGACAAGTTTTGCATTAAAAATTGAATGAAACCACATAAATTGTGAAAATAAATCAAATTGCAGCTACACAACTAGTCTCCATAAGACATATCTTGGCTGATGGAGGTAAGAGAACCACATCTATCAACATCAATAACAAATTCCCAAGAAGAATTTGTTGACTTCCACTGCCTGCACAAACACATTAGAGATCAAGCATCTGTCTTGTAGAGAATAATGGTTCAACATCAACAATAGTACTTATAATACTACTTATCAACATCAAACAATGGTTCAGCTTATAATATTACTTATCAACATCAAACAATGGTTCAGCTTATAATACTTATAATAGTAGGATTGTGAAATTTATAATATATCAAAAAGGTATGACATCAAAATGCTCTTGAACCTAATCTAAGCTTCTGCTCATACTCCTAATCTCTTAATTATTCAATCTATTTCATTCACATGGAGAAACCGTGAAAAGGAAGAGTAATTACCTTTAATTATAAATCTGAGAAGCTACTTTTAGATCTTAGAGATTGTTGTATTTGAAGTTGCGTCTTCTCTATCTTCGTTTTAAAGCATCTGCCATGTAGAGAATAATGGTTCATCATCAACAATAGTACTTATAATACTACTTATCAACATCAAAAAATGGTTCAGCTTATAATACTTATAATAGTAGATTGTGAAATTTATAATATACCAAAAAGGTATGACAGCAAATGCTCTACCTAATCCAAGCTTTTGCTCATACGCCTAATCTCTTAATTATCAATTTCTAATCTATTCAATCTATTTGATAAACATGGAGAATACATGAAAAGGAGGAGTAATTACCTTTAATTATAAATCTGAGAAAATAGTTTCAGATCTTAGAGATCGTTGTATGTGAAGCTCGTCTTCTTCCTAGGCAGTCTTCTTTATCTATAAGATCTATAAGATCTATAAGATCTATAAGATCTTCGTATGTGAAAATAGTTTCAGATCTATAAGAAGAAGACGAATTCGTGGTCGGAGAAGCTGATTCCAACGACGGCGACGGAGAAGATGATTTCAGATTTCGAGATCGGCTGTCTCCTTCTCCTTCTCCTTCTCCAGCTTCTTCGTGTTCTGTATCAGCAAAATAAGAAAAGAAGAAACCTAATTAAATGAGGGTAATAAGGTCTTTTTACAGAGGAAAGAGGTGTAGTTTTGTGAATATTTTTAATTAGGTGTAAAGTTGTAAAGGAAGGGAGCAAATGGTGTAGTCTTGTGAATTTCTCTTTAGAATATCAATGGCATTATTTTTTATGTTTTTCTAATTATCTTAGAAAGACTTTTTTTGTTTGAATTAAATGTTAAATTAAATTCAAAAGAAAATATACTTTTTTATATGAGTGTAATATTTGTTTGAAAAACTGAAAAACAAAATATGAAAACTATAAAAAGTTTAAGCCTTGGATGCGAACCAGACTTGGAGTCTCATCGCATATTAGTTGTCCCCCATAATTATGATCGTCGAGAGCTGATTATGAACTTCTTTATCAATCCAGCGAATGAGACAGTTTGCTGGATTTGGATTTTCACCATGTCTTCTTGAGTTTCTCTATCTCCATATTGTGTGGATACAAACTTGAAAGGTATATCGAGCTAAAAATCCGTGGGTACGATCTAGACTGTTGTCTGAGATATAGGACACAATTGATTGCCAGTCAAAAGAGAAACCTGCTTTGAATATATTTTTGCCAATGCGGACCACACCTGAGAAGTATAATTGCATGTAAAGAATAGATGATCTCTTGTCTCCATGACGTTGGAGCACAAACTACACATCAATGGAGGTCTCATAGTCCAGTTAGTCATACGGTCTCCTGTTGATAAACGATTGTGCATCGCTAGCCAAGTGCAAAAAGAATATTTTGGTGTCGAATGAGTGAACCAAACTCCTTTATGCCATGCTACCTTATCCGACGTCGTGCGAATATGATTCCAAGTGTCTTTTGTGGAGAAAGACGGTTTAAAAATATCCCTTTTCCCCCTCCACAAGTTAACATCAATGATTCCTTCTATATGTTACAACCGTTTAGAATTTAATACCTCCTCAATTTGATTCCAGCCTAGATAGACTTTACAATTAAGATAATTTGAAATTTACAATATTTTTGATTATATAGTGTAGTTTATAGGCATAAATGCTTATGATAATATTATTAGAGCCCAATGTTAAAGCCCATTATAATGCACATTATGTTTAGGGTTTCCATAAGTAAAATAGTATAAATATTGTTGTTATGATGATATTTAGGGTAATCTTGAGAGTTGTTCATAGCAACTCTCATCCCTTTTATATTATAAGATCAATATAAGATTTATGTGTTCTTGGTGACAATCATCTAAACTTTCTCTTCATTTACATTCTTGCACAATAAAGTTCTTTTGAGCTATTTCATTTTCATGTTTTAGATTTTTTAATAAACTCTTTTAGAGCACAAATCCACTAGTATGGATTTTCTTTCATGGTATCAAAGCCAAACGGTTATGTGGATTTAACCTTCTCATTTTCTATATCACAAATATTTGTCACAAGCTCTTAATAGCTACACAAGTTGAGAAGCATAAGAAGATCATATCATTTCACTCACTCCTGTAGAAGACATAGTAATCGTTGATGAGATAAAAGTGGAAAGCTAGCTCTGTTGGATTAGATGTGTATGGTTGCTATGTCAAAGCAAGTTGATGCAATAGTGGTGGTCGAAGCTCGGTCTCTGCTTTGAAGGCCACACACGTTCAGGAGAACATGCTTTGTTGATAGACAGAAACTCATCATGACGTATCAATGGTATGTGTCTTTATATCACATATGGTGCTTCTTCTAGATTGTTTAGATCTATAGGGTGAGAAGCTAGAAAAGGATAGGTGATAGTAATGAGTTTAAGGCTGCAAGTTTCTGGTTTGTTGAATGCACACAAGGTGTTCGATAAAATGCCAAAGAGAAATGCAAATCCTTTTTATTGATGGCTAATGGATGAGAAGTAGATATGAAGTAGGGTTTAAGTGATTGTGGGAAGAAAATCTTCTTGGTCAAGAGACAACATTAGAGAGTTAAATGGGTAAAGGAAAACCAAGCTCTTAGTGAGACAAAGAGGTCAAATATACTTTTGATGGAGGTCGACTAAGTTTGCCAAGTATCAAGAAATACCTCTGAGTAAGCTAGCGATACTCTCCAAGTATAGGCTTGAATAGATCTCACACTAGTGTTTGTTCTCCTTGGTAAAGAGAGTCATCCGCCTACACCACATTAATCACACTTCCACTCATGTTCTTGCCAAAGTCATCTTCATTTTGCGGTTTCAAACTTCGCACCGTGTTTTCACCCGACGCAAAGTTTGCGGGGGAATATTAGAGCCCAATGTTAAAGCCCATTATAATGCACATTATGTTTAGGGTTTCCATAAGTAAAATAGTATAAATATTGTTGTTATGATGATATTTAGGGTAATCTTGAGAGTTGTTCATAGCAACTCTCATCCCTTTTATATTATAAGATCAATATAAGATTTATGTGTTCTTGGTGACAATCATCTAAACTTTCTCTTCATTTACATTCTTGCACAATAAAGTTCTTTTGAGCTATTTCATTTTCATGTTTTAGATTTCTTAATAAGCTCTTTTAGAGCACAAATCCACTAGTATGGATTTTCTTTCAAATATTATTGATCAAAAGCCAACTTTTTAAAAAGTAGTATATTTGGGGATGGCCCAAACAAACAAGCACAAGTGATAAACATTATATTTGGTGAAATTCCACTACAAATACTAAACTAATATCTTTGACCCAAGATTTACGATTTAGCATACACGAACATGTGCATAGTTGCCAAATAACTAACCCAACAACACTCGTGTCATTAGCACGTTATTGACTTGACAAGATTTCCTTGAAAAAAACAAGAGAAACTTAGTCATATTTTGTTAAGAGATTCAAAGATTGGTTAAGAATGTCATTAAAAACATAATCTTAACTGGGGTGGTATAAAACAAAGATTAATGATATAAGTGATAAAAGTCGTTGAGAGGCCTAGAAATTACGTTAAACTACTTAATTGATTTAGGTGTATATTGATAATTGTACAATTTAAAGAAAAAATATTCTAAAACACCACCAAATTTTTTTATCAAAACATAGAGCTCAATAAAAATAAGTGTTTGTTTGAAATTATCTTCTCTAGTTTTTTCGGGAAAGATACTACTAATTTTTCCAAAATATCACAATCACTTTTTTTTGGGTTTGAGGTTATTTTTTAGATTTAGAATTTAATGTTTAGGGTATACGATTGTTAATATTTTTTTTGAATTTAGAGTTTAATGTCTAATGAAGTTATTATTAGAAAAAGCTTAAAAAGTGACCCTTATCTAAAATAGATCTCAAAATAAGTAATTTCCCCATAAATATGTAAATTTCCTATACATTTATCCGAAAAATCAATTTTGAGCTTCTCAATTTCGTTGACTTACTCTATTCTCATGTGACGTAGAAAATAAACCTCATAATTAAGTACACTAGTTAAAGTCTTAAAGCAATGAATTAATCCTAACAAAATAACGCCATCGAAACAATACACGTATTTAACAAGTTGACTTTTTTCAAAAATCTATAAAACTCTTATTTTTAATTTTTGTTTTTGTCGGTGTATATATGAATTATTAAATTTTGTTTACTAAAATTATTTTAATTTAACCAAGTGGTAGTTTGGTTTCTGTTTGATGAATATTTACCTTTGTTTTATTTACTTTATTTTCTATCTTCGAGTTAGAGATCGATTTTCCCTAAACACTAAAAGTTATTTGGGAAAATCACAAAACTACACCATTTGAATTACATTTCACAAAACTACACCATTTCCAAAATACTTCACAAAACTACACCTAAACACTCAAAATTAAATCCAAATAAATTCTACCCAAACAATCCTACCCCCTTAATACTATACCCTAAACACTAATTAGCGAACCCAAATGAAAAAAAATTAATTTTGGTAATTTTTTAAAGGTTAAATCAAGTTTTTAAAATTTTGAAAGGGTGTAAACTTGTGAAAATATTGAATTAGGAGTAGTTTTGTGAAGAAGGGGTTGAAAGGGTATAGATTTGTGAATTCCTCAAGTTATTTCCTAAAATATTTCAATTTAACCAATGTTGATAGTGTATTGGTTTCGATTATATGTAGTACTAGGATTTGACCCGCGTTGTACGCGGGGTTAATATTTATTTTATCGTTAAATTAAACCTTTTTTTGAAAAGTTAGTTTTATATGGTACTATAAAACAATTTATAACATATATTGAAATATTTATATTATTTTAGTAATAATTATTTAAACATAAAAGTTTGTTAGGAAATAATTAGTATTTTAAATGTTATCTAAAGTTTTGTATAAAATATAATTTAACATAATTTAACTTTTTTAATTGTTTTTAGTATATAAATATATTTATATGTTTTTTACTTTTATGTATTATATAACCCGTGTTTATGTTATATTTGATAAAACATATTTTGTTTACCAAAATAATAACAATCAAATATTATTAATGAATATTTTAGATGCGGTATTATTCAAATTATTTCTTTATATATACTAATTCATGTTAGATGCGATATTATTCAAATTATTTGTTTATATATAGTAAGTCAATTCAATTTTTTCATTGAGTTTTAAATTTGGGTTATAATTAAAAAAATAAATATTCAAGGGGGATCAAACACCAAACCTCATTAACATGTAATGATATCTCAAACCATTCTACCAAAGTCAGTTTTTGATTTTGATTTCTATTATCAATATTTATAATATAATTAAACCGAATTCTATTTTATTGTTTTGACCAAATTACACTTAATGAATTTTGTTGGATTGTACTAAATTTTAATGGCATTCATGTAATTGTTTTACACTTTCAAGATTATTTACTACTTAAATATTAATATAGAGATTCGCGCTTTGTTTGTATATGTCATAGATCTAATTTATCTTCTAGTCATTTTAAAAACATTGTTAATCTTTACTAAAAAAAACAGTGAATAATTTATTAGACAATATCATTAACCTTAGAGAAAAAGGGTTCTTCGCTCTAACCTTTGAATTTAACAAAAAATGATAAAGAAATATTCCAACTTGCCTAACATGCTTACTATATATATATAAGGAGGTCACATAAGGATACAAAACAAATTCATTTCCCAAAACTAATCAAGCAATAAAACTCAAAGCAATGAAGAAACACATGTTTATTGTCATGATCTATGCTTTCATAGTCATTACACAAGTTGAATCGGCATCGGAAACAAAGACATGTTTTCAAAAGAAGAGTCCATGTTTCCTTAAGAAACAAACTTGTCCTAAGCAATGTCCTTCGTTTTCGCCTCCTAATGGTAGCTCCAAGACTTGTGTCATTGATTGTTTCAATCCTATATGCAAAGCTACTTGCCGAAGTAAGTAATCATAATAATGTCATTTATTTTAAATTAAATTAATTATGGTTTAATCTGGATTTTTGTTATGGTTGATTCTTTTTTTTTTTAATTTCTGATTATGACAAATAATATCCGAAGAAAAAACGGATTTTTTGTAGGTATGTTGATATTATTTTGGTTTAGGCAATTTCTCAAAATAACTTTTTTGATTTTTTGGTCAAAAAGTAGCATCACATAATTGTTGTTCGAGTACCATTAACCATACCTTAACCATTAAAACTAAACAAAATTACACCTTTTGAATTGCACTTTACACAACTACACTATTTTAATATGCACTTCACAAAACTAAACATAAACACCAAAATTAAATTCAAGTAAAACTTATCCACACAATTCTACCTCTTTAATTAATACTATACTCTAAATACCAATTAGCGAATTCAAATGAAAATATTTTAATTTTTGTAACATTTAAATTTTTAAGAAGGTGTAAATATAGAAACATATTGAATTAAGTGTAGTTTTGTGAATTAATGAATGAAAGGGTGTAGTTTTATGAATTCTTCTATACTAAACCTAAATAAATTCAATTTTAAAACATTAATTATTTTTATAATTCTGGAAAAAAATCATTTCAGTAGTATTTTTGAAAAAATGTGATACTATTTTTGAGTTATCTCCTACGAACTCTCTATTCCTATAAGTGTAATCTCAAAAGGACCTCTTTTATTTTTTGCGTTTTTATTTTTATTTTTATACACCACAAAAAAATATTTTTAAAATCTGGAAACGCCAATATTTTTTATTTAATTATAAGAATTTGATAAAAATATTTTAATAATTGAAAAACAAATTTAAAATGTTTTTGATAAAATCATCCAAATATGATTATATAATCGATTTTTTTTTAAAAAATGAAAATTTTTAGGGTTTAAAAATCCAAATTCTACCCCTTGGGTTCGCAAATCCAAATCCAATACACTTAGATTAGTTTAGGGTTTAGATTTGTGAAATTTGGATTTTTTAATTAAAAAATAAAATAAAGAGGGCATAAGAGATTTTAAGGGATTTAAGATATCGTAAGGAATCTCTCTTTTTGTTTACATTAAATTTAGGGACAATTACAAAACTACACCTATTGATTTGCATTTCACTATACCGTACACACTAATTAGCCAATCCAAATAAAAAGATTTTAATTTTGGTAATTTTTTAAAGGATAATCAACCATTTAAAATTTCGAAATGGTGTAAATATGTAAAATATTGAATTATGTATAGTTTTGTGAAGGAAAAGTTGAAAGAGCGCTAGTTTTGTAAAAAAATTTAAAATTTAAATAAAGTTTGATTTTATAAAAGGTTTTTTGGCTCGTCCTACGTTTTTTTTTTGAACAACTTTTTTTTTTTTTGAACAACTTTTTTTTTTTTTGAACAACTCTCGTCCTACGTTTAGAAGTTGATTATTGTATATTCATACAAATATGGTTTGTTTTTCAAGACTTTTATCTCGTTTTTTATCATATCGATTCATCAGATCAAACAACTTTAATTAATCTATTTTTCAATTATTCGACTTAATAATAATATAAACTAATCATATTAATTATATATATTTATGTAATAGATAGGAAGCCTAATTGCAACGGCAAAGGATCAGCATGTTTAGATCCACGTTTCATCGGTGGCGACGGCATTGTCTTCTACTTCCACGGTAAGCGCAATGAACATTTTGCGCTTATCTCGGCCCTTGACTTTCAAGTCAACGCACGTTTCATCGGTCTTAGACCTTCTGGTAGGACTAGAGACTTTACATGGATCCAATCCTTAGGCCTAATCTTTGGACCCAACAACAAAACTTTTTCATTAGAAGCCGCAAAAGCCGCAAAATGGGACCACCATGTCGACCATCTCCGGCTTTCCTACGATGGAAAACAAATTTATTTACCTAACAAAGATTTATCGTCGTGGAGTCCTCTTGAAGACTATATAAAGGTCGAGAGGACTTCGGACAAAAACTCCGTGATGGTCACTTTATCCAATATTGTTGAGATTTGGGTCAATGTAGTTCCAATAACAGAAGAAGATGATAAGAAACATAAATATGGGATACCGGAAAATGATTGTTTTGCTCATCTTGAAGTTCAGTTTAGGTTTTTGAGGTTGTTCTCAAACGTTGAGGGTGTTATAGGAAGAACATACAATGTTGATTTTCAAAACCCAGCTAAACCCGGGGTGGCAATGCCGGTTGTCGGTGGGGAAGATAAATATCGGACGATGTCGCTTCTTGATACAAGTTGTAATGCTTGTGTTTACTCGGGAGGTTCGGACAAGATCGAACCATTGTTTTTGAATCAAAACATTGTTGATTGCACCGGTGGTTCAAGTAGCGGTGTTGGAATATTTTGTAAGAAATAAGTACTTTGTTAATTTGTATAATTAATTAAAAAAAAATTAACAATCATGTCATTAGTGTTGCATATGATTTGATTAAAAGTTGTTTTGTCTTATATTTTCTTTTCCATTTTTATCGAGATTAATGTTTTTTCTTTTGTCTCAAACGCATTTAATTTATCGATTATACATATTTATTATACGATGTATACTAGATAAGTACCTGCGATTTGCGCGAGACAGGATATTCATAAATAATATTAAGTTATATTATGAAAAATCATGAATTGATCAATTTAGAGCTGAACATTTAACCCTAGATCCGAAACCCGAAACCGAATCGACCTTACAAATCCGGTTTGTTCCGGTTTTCGATTCTCATATTATCCTATCGGGTTTTAATATTTTCTAACTCGGGTTTCCGTTCTAAGCCGAACCGACCTGATGCCCGAATTGTACTCGAATAGACCCGAAGATATACACATATATATAGTTTTGATAAGGAACTAGATCCGAAACCCGAAACCAAATCGTCCTTAAAAATCCGTTTGGTCCGGTTTTCGATTTTCATATTATCCTATCGGGTTTTAATATTTTCGAACTCGGGTTTCCATTCTAACATGAACCGACCTGATGCCCGAATTGTACTCGAATAGATCCGAAGATATACACATGTATATAGTTTTGATAAGGAATTTGGATTTTAGTAGGCTATTTTAATTTTTTGTGGGTTATGTGAATAAGCCGAATCAAAACCCGAACCGAGCCCGAATTACCCGAAATAAAACCGAAAATTCTTACCAAAAATATGTAAAACCTGAAAATTCAAACCAAAAAATCAAAAAAACCCGAACCGAATAATATTTGGTTCTCGATCAGGTTTTGTTGAATATATGAAACTCGACCTGAACTCGAATATATTCGAACCGAACAAAACTGTATTTGTAAATAACCCGAACGAATCATATATCCTTTAACCCGAAAAACCTGAACTCGAATGAGCCTGACCTGAAAACTGAATGCCGATGCTCCAATCCACTAATCAAAGTTTTCGATACCCGTTGGCAATTTATGAGACATGCATCTATGAAAAACCATTATCGAAACCCGAAATAACTAATCAAACTTTTCAAGTTTATTTAAAGAAAAAGATATGCATTATGCATACCCCATAAATGAAGCGCAATCCATTTACCGAAATTCGCAGTCACATTAAACGAAGACCCGTTTTAATGATTTTGTATGTTATAAAATCTTATTTATATTAGAAGATTTCTTATTTTGTTTCTTATTGTTTTCAATGTGGTAGAAATTTAATTCTTAAAAGTTTATATGTGAGCATGAATTCGTTGGGGCTGAAATATAATTTATAGAAATTCGTTGAACAAAAATTATTCAAAAATATAAGGACTAAAACACAAAAAATAAAAAATATCCTAAAAGCTCTCACGTCGCGACACGTAGGCGTTTTGTCTTCTCTTTTAATAGTATACTAGAAAGTTACCCGCGCCAACTGCGGGATAAAAATTTACGGAATAAAATAAGAAATATTTATTGGTAAAAACAATGTGTAGTATAAAATGAGATAAAAAGAATTTGGATGTCATGTGATTCGCGTTAAACGCGGAGTTTAATTTGAAGTTTATATATAAAATATATTGTATTTTGGTTTTTATAATGTTTTATTAACAAAAATTTATTATTACTATTTTAATATTTATCATCGAAAAAGATTATCATTGCTATTTTGATGTTGAATATTTACCATTACGTATAATTTACTATTTATCATTGAAAAACAATAGCTACATAGTGTTTTGAAACCATGATATGACCCGTTTAACAATGAAAAATATGTCAAACCGGTCTCTATTTATCATAAAACTCGGATTATTAAAAACTCAGATAAAACCACTGAACTTTTGGGAACCGGTGGGTCAACTAATGGTTCAAGTCAATTTTGTGTTCAAGTTTTGCCATTTGACATGGACTTTGATGCTTAATACAATTTTACAAAATAATATTGATATTTATGAATGAACAATATGTTTTATCATTGTTTTGTGCGAGAATATAACATACAAACATTAGGAAAATTATAAAATTGTGTTTTTCATGGGCTTTTTAAAATCATATTTTGTAGGCTTTTTAAATATTTTAAACATATTTTCTATGAATGTTTAATCACTCTTTCATGTATAAACTTATCCGAAAATTATTTGCTCAAATTTTGGGAACCGATGGTTCAACCGATGAGTCGTAAATTATGTGTTCAAGTTTTGTCATTTGACATGAATTTTGGTGTTAAATACAATTTTACAAAATAATATTGTTATTTGTAAATGAACAATATGTTTAATCATTATTTTAAACATAATGTGATAAAATATAACATATAAATATTAGGAAAATCTATTTTTAATTATAAATTGTGTTTCTTATGGATTTTTTAATATTATATTTTTTATATTTTAGGGGGTTTTCAATATTTTCTAAATATATTATCCATTTATTATGTTAGTTTAAGAGACTTTTGTGATAAATTTTGGTATTTGTTTTGGGCTTTTTGTTTTGAGTTTTTATAAATTTTCAATAAATTTTTTAATGATGAGGGGTCAAAATTACTCACGTGATGACACGTAAGATTTTCACTCTTATTTTCTCTCTCTGTCTTCTGTATTAATAATATAAGACTAGAAAGTGTAGTATAAAATGAGATAAAAAAGAATTTGGATGTCATGTGATTCGCGTTAAACGCGGAGTTTAATTTGAAGTTTATCATTGAAAAACAATAACTACATAGTATTTTGAAACCATGATATGACCCGTTTAACAATGAAAAATATGTCAATCCGGTCTCTATTTGTCATAAAACTTGGATTATTAAAACTTCAAATAAAACCACTAAACTTTCGGGAATATGTGGGTCAACCGATGGTTCAAGTCAATTTTATGTTCAAGTTTGACTTTGATGCTTAATACAATTTTACAAAATAATATTGATATTTATAAATGAACAATATGTTTTATCTTTATTTTGTGCGAGAATATAACATACAAACATTAGGAAAATTATAAAATTGTGTTTTTCATGGGCTTTTTAAAATCATATTTTGTAGGTTTTTTAAATATTTTAAACATATTTTAAACATATTTTCTATGAATGTTTAATCACTCTTTCATATATAAACTTATCCGAAAATTCTTTGCTCAAATTTTGGGAACCGGTGGTTCAACAGATGAGTCGTAAATTATGTGTTCAAGTTTTATCATTTGACATGAATTTTGGTGTTAAATACAATTTTACAAAATAATATTGTTATTTGTAAATGAACAATATGTTTTATCATTATTTTAAACATAATGTGATAAAATATAACATATAAATATTAGGGAAATTTATTTTTAATTATAAATTGTGTTTTTTATGGATTTTTTAATATTATATTTTTTATATTTTAGGGGTTTTCAACATTTTCTAAATATATTATCCATTTATTATGTTTGTTTAAGAGACTTTTGTGATAAATTTGGGCTTTGTTTTGGGCTTTTATGAATTTCCAATAAATCTTTTAATGATGTGGGGTCAGAATTACTCACGTGATGACACGTAAGATTTTCAACCTCATTTTCTATCTCCGTCTTTTGTATTAATAATATAAGATATACCGATAAAATATAAAAGTGAATAAACTTAAAATAGTTTTTTGTTATGAATATGTGCCATTATGTTGATGTCCTTATAAGAGCATCTCCAAAAGAAACCTCATAACCTCAAATATAAGGTTTTTTGTTCTCCAAAAGAAACCTCAAAACTTTAAATTTGACGTTTCATCTTTTCTTTTGCAATTTAATCCCTCAAGTATATACATTTCACAAATAGTAATATTAACTTTTATATTTATCATTTTAATACATAAAAATAGATCTTACATATGTTTTTAATTTTCGATAAAACAAAAATTCTTTTTTGAAGAAATATTATATAATATTAAACAAATTTAACACAAAATAATACATATTTGGGAATATTACGGAAATAATTATGTTTAATAATTTAGTATTTGTAATTTTGTAATTTATTTTGTGTGTGTGTTTTATGTAGTTTTTTTTATTGTAATGCAACTTTTATTAATTAAAATACCTTGTAATGTTATTTTAGTGTTGTTCTACAAATAATTAAAAACATTTGTGATAATAGTTAATTAATAGAAAATAGAAAGGACTAAAAGGCAAAAATATATTTTATTAGATTAAATTCGAAGTTTTACTTTTGGAGCAAAAACCTCAAATTTGAGATTTCTTTTGGAGATGCTCTAAGCCCATTAAGTTATTCTAGAATGTTCACATACATGTAACCCTAATGTATATCTTTACATATATTGTACCCAATAATACAACAATGTTTCCCCAATCTCCCTCGTATATAACACATTATGAGCACGAAACCCTAGCCACTCGAGCATGAATCCCTAGCCACCCGAGAACAAAACCCTAGCCACCAGAGCACGAAACCCTAGCCACCCGAGCACGAAACCCTAGCCACCCGAGCACGAAACACTAGCCACCCGAGCACAAAACCCTAGCCACCCGAACACGAAACCCTAGCCACCCGAGCACGAAACCCTAGCCATCAACATCAACAACATCATAGCTTGATCTTCATCAGAAATCTCGCAACCTACATTCTCTAGATCTACTATGATCTTTAAGAATTCATCAATACCTTTGTCTACAATGTTGCCTTATGTTATCTTGTAACCAGGGAGTTTCTCCTTTAGATGCAACCTGCTTGTTAAGGATTTGGACATATAAAGCTTCTCTAAAACCTTAAACATGTCACTCGCCGTCTTTTGCTTGATGATCTTCCGCAAAACATGGTCCATGACGGAGAGAATGATCGTGCTTCTTACTTTCTTCAGCTTCTCGCTAAAGACTTCTTCACTCCTTTCTCTTCTCCATCTACTGAATCATCTTCTTTCTTCGATTTATCAGATCCCTCTTCTCCTTCAATGGCGTCCGAGATTCCTAGAATCTCCATGTGAGCCAACAACTTTTCTTTCCAAAGTGCATAGTCTCCAGATCCGTTGAACTTCTCGATCTCAATCTTCGCTGATGACATCGTGGTGGCTCTAATGCTTCTTCTCGCCGTTCGTAGGCTCTGATATCAATTGTTGTTGGTTAATCTCCGATGGGACTAAATCCTAAGCTTGAACACACATTGTAGATCGATTTCAAAGGAGATCCTAAAGCTAATGCAGAAAGATAAAGTGACACAGAGAATTTTACGTGTTCGACCTCCACTATCAAAGAGATAGCAACTTACGCACGTCGGGACCGTCCCCGGAAAACCCACTCCTTGGAGGCTTGGACGAAGGTAACCATCTCTCTACACAAGTGTTTTCTCTCTCTCTCTCTCCACACTCACAATACAAGATACAATAAGAAGGTAGAAGAACAAAGAAGATATAGAGACTTGGCTATATACGGCCAAACATCCGTAACATATTTGATGTGTGGCGTTTTTAACGTTTTAAACATAGGATTTAGCCACACAATAGAGTCTTTTTATGTGTCTTTAATTGTTTTAAAGGTAATAAAAGACATAGTGGCATCTCAAGGCACTGAAGATGGAATTATGGAGTTTTCGAGGTAAAAAAATGGAGAATGCAGAAGAAAGGAAACCGATTTAAATGGTTGTTGAGCTAGGAGAAGAACCCAAGGATCCTCATTCATCTACCTCATTATCTTAAATATTTAATACAACAAAATTACAATAATTTTTTAGTAAAACCATTTCATACTAATAAATTTTATTTTATTATTAATTGTTTTAAAATAATTATTTGATATAATAAGAGGAATTCACAAAACTACACAATTTAAATTCTTCTTTCACAAAACTACACATTTTCAATTCTTCTTTCACAAAACTAAACTTAATTCAATATTTTTACATATTTACGTCTTTTTAAAAAATTAAATGGTTGATTTACACTTTAAAAGGTTACCAAAATTAAAATATTTTTAAAAAAATTTAAATGGTTGATCTACCTTAAAACCTCGTCGGAGACAATATCGAATGAAAGAGGAGAGAGAAAAAAGAGCAATTAATTGGAGGGGCCAGAGGAGAGAGAAGACATCCGAAAATCTGACCAATCAGAAGAGAAATACCAAAACGACATGCTGACGTGGAGAGAGCGTTCAACTTTTATAGTATAGATATTCAATTGGATTCTTTCAAATCGGAGTAATAAATACATATAGACAAGTTTTAAATGATATATATCGTTATAATTGATTCTTATTTCTCTATAAGGATTTAATCGAAACAAAAGAAATTCGAGAATCATTTGGTTAAATTATCCTTAATATAACGACAAAAATTTGAATAATAATAATTAAAACAATTGTTCCAAGTTTTTTTAATTTTTCACCTGCCCGTAGGCGGTTTAAACCCTAGTATTATAAGTTCCACAAATTAATTTTAGACCAAGATATAACTTGATAGATACTAAACATCCTAAACATTGTATTAATTTTAGTTAACACAAACTAATTAAACATTAAAAAATTTGCAAAATTATACAAAAGTTCACCCAAATATAACATGTTTATACAAATTATCACCACCATCAACATTAGAATAACTCATAACCGGATACGGATACCTAGCCACTTGTGCTTTCTCCTCCATTGCCATAACCTTACCGGAGTTTCGATACCACGGTTCAACGTACGGACAACAAGAAGACGAAGATACGTTCGATGTTGAAGCATCAATTATAACCGATCCCCAATCCCGTTCGCCGGTAGCTTCGGTTATTCTCTTTCGTATTAATAATTTACCGATATCTTCTCTTTTTTTATGCGTCGCACTTCTTAAAATCGATACCGATAATAGCAAGACGAAAACCGCGTCTTCCTCGGGTAAAAACTCTACCGCTTGATGCTTCCAATCGATCAAAGCCGTCGCTTTTTCCGTTGGATCATCTTCCGTTGACCTAATAACGGTTACAAAACCGTCATCGTTGTCTTCGTCTTCATCTTTTCCTTTATATTGCATTCTACGTCCTGTTAATATCCTAACCTATATAACAACCAACACCAAATATTTATAAGTAATTCCCAAAATACCATATTTTAAGTATTTTGGTCAACAATACACTAACACAAAATACTAGTAAAAATTTTGTCCACGAATAACGCAAAAACTTAAATTATCTTAAAAATCTTCAAAATTAAATCTTACATCCTTAAAACTAATCTCTACTTCCTTTAAAACTAAACCCTAAATACTAAATATTAAATCTAACTGCAAAAATTTAAATTTTTGAAGTGTTATTTATTGGTAATTAGGCCAATAAATATATGATGGTATTTTTGTCAATAACGTTTTTAATAGTATATCAAAGAATTTTCTCAAAATATTTAACCAAGTCTCGTAAACGCCATAAAAGTCGAAAGTCGAAACTCAATAATCTTACCCGCGAACCACGGTTTCTTGAATGTAAACTTAGTTCCGAAATATATCCTAATGAGTCCCAGCAAATAAACAATTCTTCTCCGGTCGAAAACTCCCACGCGGCTTCCCAATCTTCCACAGATTCTTTCGGGGTCACGGTTCCAACTACCTTCTCTGTACTAAGACAAGCAACACACACAATCATCAATAGGTTGTGTAAGACACAAGCGGTATGAAAACGCTATACTTTTGCGAAATGTAACTTTTTTCGCACGCATTCTAAATAAAAATATCTATAAAACATTTTATATAGAAAACGCAAACGCGATATCCTCCTTATCATATAAAACCCCACTTACCTGGAGCTTTACCGGTAGAACCTTCAATATAAGACCAACCACCAACTCTTATCTCTGTTATCCTCTCCTCCGGTTTCACCGGTGAAGGAACTTCACCACCGCGTTTAAACATTCCCTTTCCGACTCTAAACCAAATATTTTAAAATTGAGATCAAACAATCAAATCAAGGGAAAATTCCAAAAAATACCATCACGAGTTTTTTGCCTAAAATAACACAAAGTTTAAATTAGTTTAAAACGTATATTCTTAAAACTAGACCATACCCTCTTTAAAGTTAAATCCTAAATAGTAAATACTCATATAAAAGATATTGTTAAAATTGATTTATGTATTTCTGATATTTTGGGAAAAATTATTAATGGTATCTATCTTATTAAATGGGAAGGACAACTTTTCAAAAACCTTAAAAGTGACATATATTTACAAAATATGCCATTGGTATAAAAAAAATTTTAGTGTAAATATATATGACATAAAAAGGACTTTTTGGTCAAAACAAGATAAGAGAAAATAATTTGTTTTTCAAAAAAAAAGTGAGAAATAAAAAAAAATCCCACAAAAAAAGGTAAACATATATTTATACATAACAATTCGAAAATTAAAATATATATTTAAAATTAAATGTTTTTAAAAACTAATATTATCAAAAATTAATATTAACTACGGATTATCATAAATTAATATCAAAAATTATTAAAACATTTTTTGGAATATTCGAGTCCATGATGTTATTATTATCGAAAATATTTAATATGTTGAAAATTACATAAATTAAGAGCCATAAATATCCGAAAATATAAAAAAAATTTAAATTTTGATACGTTACGATATTTTGCGAGACGTCATTCATGTGTAATTTTGTAACGGGTCAAAATATATTCTACATAATTTATGATATATAACGAAATTATATTTTTAATCTGAAAATATACATATAAATGATAAATAATTTTATTATTCAATGTGCATCAATAAAAAATTAATTAAAATTATATCAAATTAATATGTTTATAAATATTACTCCCGTGTATCCTACACGGGTAAAAATCTAGTTTTCTTATAAAAATCATGTGAAGATATTTTAGGCTTAAATTTTTTTGATGATATTTTAAGAATCTTTTCAAAAGCAAAACCAGTTCATTGAAGAAAGATAGGTGTTTTACCGGATACGGATAACAAAGCATTCCCGACCAGAATGATCAAGAACAGTTCGGGTAAGCCATCTTCCTTCTTGAGGCCGGAAACTATTCGTTCTTTGAACCGAATCTGATATCATAGCACCCGAATCATCGGTAACTCGATCCGGTACAAATCTAAGCAAGTACGGTGCTTGTACAGGAGGCGTAACCGAAGCAAACACGCTTACTTGCTTACTAAGAAACCTACCGGACGATAGAGACTGTGCTCTTAGTAGATCATTCCACGGAAACGCTATCGTTCCTTCCGGTTTAGCCTTTTTGACGAAATGAAGCCCACGACTACTACGACGATGGTCACAATGTGATTCCAATATTACCCCTTGTGTACCAAACTCGCAGTAAAGATGCCACACCTTGTCCCACGACAACCCGTCGTGGGATAAATCAATAAATTTCTTATCGAGCTGAAGTTTTCGATGACATCTACCGACTTTTAAACGAACAAAACTCGATTCTTTCCGCTCTGCCTTTGGATTTAATCTTAAGAATATACATAACTACAAAATAAGCACAAGAGAATTGCGTTAAAAAAATCAAGAAAGAACTTTTAAGTCAAAAATACATTCACAAAGTTTTTAATGTCAAAAATACCATCAAATCTCACAAATACATATATTTTGTATTTAAGTTCTTATAGTTGGGTTTAGCCCTCAGTGTTTAGGGAGAGGGTTTTAATTTTGATGTTTTAGGATTTAATTTTAAAAGTTTTAAGCTCATTTAAGCTTTGTTTAATATTTTGCCAAAAAACTTGTAAGTGGTTTAAAAAGATGGTATTTTGGGGATTTACTCTTCTTTAAAACACTATAAAAGTGTTTAAGCCCAAATACAATTTTTGGCTAAAATACCACAAGTACAAAACTACATTTAAGAACAAAAAACTTTTTAATGGCATTTTTGGCATAAATAAAACATTTGATGATAACTTTTAGCCTGAAAAACTTAAATAGTTTGTATAATATTGGATATTACCCAAAAACTATCATTAGTTACTTCTAAGTTCTAACTCAAAACTTTAATTACCTCCAAGACAAACCTAGGACGAATAGATTTATAACAAGTGTTGATGTCTAAATCAGAAACAGGCCAATAAAACACAATGTTGTTGTTGTTGTTGTCCCATTGTCTCGACGTGTTCGAGTCTATTACGGTTAATATGCCGCCTGCTTTCTCGTAGGGTTGATCAAAACATCGGTTCCAAAGCTTTTTCGTTATTTTGACTTCTATTTTCTCAACTGATTCGCCGATTTGTAACATTTTCCGACTCATATCTTCTACCATTTCATCAACATCCGCTGTATATACCGTCGGGTAGCTCTGAAAAAGTTCAACATCAATTTAAACTATGAAAAACGACCAAAAAAATAAGGGAAATGTCAAAAATAGCATTTTTACGGTTTTAGTCAAAACTACCATCATGAACTTTTTTATGACAAAAAATACTACTAAAACGTTTTTCATACCAAATTTTATGGTTTTAGCGAAAAATACCATCATAAGTTTTTAGGAAAAAAAATACTATTAGAACGTTGTTATCCCAAAAATATCATCACTAGCTTTTTATGCCAAAAGTAAATCTAGCTTAAAACCCTTAAAATTAAACCGTAAACACTCAAAAAAACAAAATTAAACTGAACTCCCTTGCAAAACTAAATTCTAAACACTAAATATTAAAAACTAAATGAAAAAAATATAAAGTTTTAAAATTTATTTATGTACTTGTGGTATTTAAAATTTTTAATTATATTTTTAGACTAAACTTTTGTTATGGCATTTTGATTAATTTCACATAAAGCAGAGAAGATTAAGAACTTTTTATTGATATTTTTTTTTAAACACTCAGTGTGGCATTCTAATAAAACAAAGAAGATTAGGCAGGTTTTGGTGATATTATTTGTTTAAAAACTTCTTGTGGTATTCTCATAAAACAAAGAAGATTAAGCATTTTTAGTGAGGTTTTCTGTTTAAAAACTTTTGGTGGTATTTTAAGAAAATTCAAATGATATTTTTAGCTCAATATTTTTTATGGTATTTTAAAAAACATCTCATAAAACAAAGAAGATTAAGAATATAGACAAACCTGATGTGTTAACCACATAAGTAGAATATCAGAAGCTGGAACAAGATGTGAAACCTCATCTTTAAACTTTTGTAGAATCAACAAAAAACCTTTGTAACGTAAACGAGCCGCAATCAAATAAACGGTTTCTGACATGTAAGGCGACGAAAACATATCCAAAAGAAATATATGTTTCTCTAATACTTGGATTTTAATTATGTTGTCTTCTTTATTAGATGAAACCACATCAAGAGAATTAAGAATTTGATCGGATATGTTATCGAAACTCTCTTTCGGGTATCTTTTAATCCATATTTTCTCGCATTGTGTAACCGCGTAATCTTCGTTGATTTCGTCGTAAATCGAAGGTTTACCTATAAGTTTTGAGAATCTTTTGAGACAATAATCTTTGTAACTTACCTGATTAAGGCATAACAAAGTTTAGTTTAGTCTACAGAAATTTCAGAAAACGAAAAACATTTTTCTTCCAGAAATACCACAACAAAGTTTTCTAAACCTAAATTACCACTACACAACTTTTTAGTTTTTGGTTTTGTTAAGACTTTCCGAGTGTATGTTATTTTTACCGAAGAAACTTGATTTAGTGTTATATATATGAGAATTGCATATCTAGAGAAGATCCTTAAATACCACCAAAATAGTTTTCCTTCCACAAATACCATCAAAAAGTATTTTACTCCAAAAATATAACAAATACAAAATTCAACACTTTATAATTTAAAATTTTTCATCTGGGTTCAACATTTAGTCTTTCGGGTTTCGTTTTCAAGATATAGGGTATAGTTTAATTATTTCTAAGCTAATCTAAGTTTTGTGGTATTTTTGTCAAAAGGAGTTTTTAGTGGTATTTGTAAAACTTAATTTAAGTATGTTTGTGTGTGTGTGTCTTTTGGGATTTAATTAAAGTAATAAGAAAGCTTACATGGTTTAATGAGTGACAAAACCAAACCCATTCAATATCAAGAGGAGGTAGTATCATTGGTGGTTTCTTATTAACCGTTAGATCCGAAATCAACGGCATCCATAGATTATCATACCTGCAATAACCACAAAACATATAATTATTATTTTGTCTGAAATTTACATGAATAAATGTAAAAAAACAAAAACAAAAATTGGGGACCAATGTGTTCTCTCTTTTATTGAGAGGAACTAAAAGGAATAAATGAAAAAAAAAACATGGGAATCGAGAATATGTCTTGTTTTTGAGAGATGCTACATTAGTAAGAAATAACTATTTTTTTTAATCAAATTCACATAAATATGTTCTTCTTTTTACAAAGATACTAAATTAGTGAAAAATAAAAGATTTACTTGAATAAATGTAAAAGAATCAAACAAAAAAAAAATTGAAGACCATGAATATTACCTTTTTTAGAGATACTAAATTAGTAAGTAAATAAGAGGAATAGGTTCAACATGAATAAATGAAGTAAATCAAAATAAGTAAAAAAATTAAAAAAATTAAATAAAAGGAATATAACCAAGAACATGATTAATACCTTTTCTCTCAAATTCACATGAATAAAATGAAACAAATAAATAAAATATTTGTATCAAGAATAAGTTCTTGATTTATTAGAGAAACTAAATTAGTAAAAAAATAAAATAATAAAATGATTAGAACTTCCTCACAAATTCATATGAATAAATGAAAAAATGGAGATCAAGAATATGTTCTTTTATTTTAGGAGGCACGAAACCAAAAAAAAAAGATTAAATAATTTATTATTTTTCCTCTTAAATTCTTATGAATACATGAAAAAATCAAAAAAATAGGGTAATTCTCATGAATAACACTAAATAAAGTTTTTTTTAACACAATTACCACACATTTTCAAAAGTTTTACAAATATCGTTAAAAAGTTTTTTTCTCATAAATTCCACAAATCTTAAATTTCAAAATTACACCCAAAACCTTCAAAACTATATCATACCCTTCAATACTATACCATAAACACTATATAACGAATCCAAATGAAAAAATTAAAATTCGTTTTTTTGTATTTGTGGTATTTTTGTAAACTACTATTTTTAATGGTATTTTTGATATAAAACATTTTAATGGTATTTTGTTATAAAAAACTTTTTAATGGTATTTTCAAAATAAAAAAAACTTATTTTTGTGGTATTCTAATGATTTTCTCAAAAATTTATGGGTCAAGAATATGTTCTTGTTTTTGTTAATTAAAAAATAAAGCAAATGAATATCAACCGTACGATCAAAAGCAAAATGTGTAAATAAATTAAATATTAACCGTCGGATAGCTTCGTCGATGACGTGTTTCTGATGAAGCCATTGACACTCTTTAACAGATCTCAAGAGAGCAATCACTCTTTTCGCCGCCGAAACTAAATCAAATCCGATTCTTATTGAATCGATCTCCGATATCTCGCTTAGACTCCTTGCCGCCGCCGCCTTCACGCCGTCGTCGGCGATATCTTGTTGTCTTAACGACATAAGTAATTAAATTTAGAGAGAGAGAGAGAGCAAGAAAGTAGCAAAGACATGAACGTGAGATTTGGAGTTTCTTTTGGCGTATATAGACGTGAAAGAATAAAGTAAAGAGTGGATCCAATCCAACTGACTAATAATTAATTAAGGTCAATTTCCGAAAATACCATGAAAAATAGTTTTTTGGATAAAAATACCATCGGAAGTTTTTTTTTTCTTAAATACCTTTTAAAAGTTTTTTTGGAGAAAAATACCATAAACTTAAAATCTTCAAAATTAACATGACACCCTCAAAACTAAATCTTACCTCCTTCAATATTATACCCTAAACAGTATATAGCGAACCCAAATGAAAAAAAAATTAAGTTTTAAAGTGTTAAAATTAGATTCTTGTGTTTATGGTATTTTTGTCCAAAAAACATTTTAATGGTATTTGAGGAAAAATAAACTTATAATGTTTTTTTGTCCAAAAAACATTTTTTCATGCTATTTTGAGGAATTTCTGAAAATAATGTTTGATGCTATTTTTGAGGAATTTCTGAAGATGGTGGTTGACAACGCTGAGCGCATAAGCAAGGGAGACTCTGATATTTCCATGGCGACTCACGATGGCGGAGATAATTCTCCGGGCGAAATCATCTCCGACGGCAAAGATCATCTCAATCGTTTTCGGGTCGACACGTGTTCCCCTCCATGCATGACAGACACGTGGGCGATTGGTGCCCTCTTCAAGTTTCTTTTGTCGGTTTGTCGTAATAGGGATTAATGGACTTGTGTTTTTGGGCCTCAGTGTTTCATTCTGGGTTGTAATGAGTTTCATATTGTGTAATACTTTAACTTGAATGAAAACATCAGATGGAAAAAAAACTTTTCATAACAAAAATAAGAGTAAAATGTTTTTAAATATCAAAACACCATTAAAAATTTCACTTTCAAATAGGAAATAACGAGATTTAATCATTTTTTGTCAACATTTGGCAACAAATGGCTGATCCAATAGCCAATCTTATACAAACGTAGACGCTGGGAATCGATATGGGCGTGGTTGTGCTAGTTGCCTCATGTGGACTTGTAAATGTCACTAGACCAAAGTCACTTTCCCAATTTTAACATTTTCATAATTTAAACTTTTTGTTTTAGATTCGCTATATAGTGTTTAAGATACTGTGTTGATAGAGGTAAAGTTCAATTTTGTTAGTTTAGAGTTTAGTTTTAAAAGTTTTCACCTAATTTAAGATTTCGATATTTATGAGGAAAAATATTTAATGGTATTTGTATAACTTTCAAAAATGTGTGTTAATTTTGTAAGAAAAACTTTAATTAGTGTTATTTATAAGAATAACCCAATTTTAATGTATTATTATATATATCATATTTACAAAATAATTCTTATATATATATATTAGTATTACGAGGAATCCACAAAACTACACCATTTAAAAAGTAAAATATAAAATTAATTCACAAACAACCGAATGAATATGACAAACCAAACCTCAAATATTAAGTTGAATAAAAAGTTGGTGAGTTATGCTTTATGAGTGTACCACTCAATCTTGATATGATTGAATAATAGAAAAATGATATAATATATATATATATATAATGTTATAAAACTAAATATAATAAATATATGTATGTTGTCGTGTGTTTTTGAAGAAAGAGAAAAACTTCGGTTCATAAAGAGATAATTACAACGTTAATAAATAATAAAAGAAATGGATAATTACTATTGATATTATCTAACACTCCCCTTAATTATCCATTATTTTGTAAACGTATTATGTACTGTCTCATTAAAATCTTTATTACGTAAAAATCCGATAGGGATAAAAACTGTAATAAGGAAAAAGAGTACAGTAGTTTAATCTTTCTTGAATTAACCGGTTATAACCTTTTTTATAAATCTCGTAGACACCGTCTTCCAAATTCTTTCTTTTGCGTGTTTATTGTTGTTGTTGCCTCGTTAAAAATTTTTTCATGAAAAACCCTGTGGGATAAACATCATGATAGGGAAAAAGAGTGCAACCACGCATTTCATCATTTCTCCCCCTGAGACCATCATCTACCGGAACAAACGTCTTTCGTAAAGAGCTATTTCGGAGAACACATTTCCTTCTTCCACAAATGTATATCTTTTGACGCGTTCTTGTTACCTCGTTAAAAACCTTACCACGGAAAAACCCATTGGGATAAAAACCATGATGAGGGAAAAAGAGTGCAACCACGCAAATCATTTCTTTTTCTGAAGAATATGTTTTCTTCTATTGCTCCCCCTGGGAGGTTCATCTTCTGAAATAAGCACTTTTGCACATTCTTTACATGCCTTTTGAAGCATTGATTTTGGCATTAATAAGTGGCGACCAAATGCACGTACTGGAAACACCACGAGATTGTTGTTTTGCGATTTCACTTTATATGATCTTAAATATTTTTCATCTGCAAAACAACTTATACCAAAATTTGGGATTTCTAATAACCCCAAGTTAATCATATTTTATCTCATCCTAATATGCGCATAAGGGATGAGTTGTATTCTGCATATATATTTATAGCAAACTCTATATATAATTTGCAAAATCTATGAATGCTTAACAACATAAGTATGGTCCTTTATGACCACATATATATTCAACTTCTTGTAGAAGTTCTTAACATAACATCTTTTTCATTAGATGTTTAAATTAATGCCTGAAGACATCTGGTCTCTCCAAGGTCTTTTATATAACTCTTTAGAGTTTGATCAATCTTAGTTCTCGAGAACATTACTATGATATCATTAATTCTTCAAGAATTTTAAACCTTTGCATGCATTTTTCTCATGAGACGTAATTCAAGTCTCTCATATATATTTTTCAATACTAAGTATTTTTTACAAAACCATACACCATATGCGTTTTGTTTTATATACCTTAATACTCTTTTCATATTTGGACTTCTGGTCCATAACTCTCGTTACTCAAACGAGTTAAATATAGACTTGATTGTCTCTTTTATGTATTGACCATATTACCTCTCAACGCTGATTCACAAAGCGGAGAATTATGATCCTCATTTATAACATCGCGCGTTATGTTACCATAATAGTCGACATTTATTTCGACTTTGGTTCCATATTTACTTTATTGTCATGACCCATCGAGATCTATTAATCATTATCAATGATTTTGTTCAAGTACTTGATTTCATCTTTGATCCTTCAGGGATTTAATCCTTCAGGGATCTAATCCTTCAGGGATCTAATCCTTCAGGGATCTAATCCTCCTGGGATTTCTGATCATGATTCATTACTCCTCTTCCCCTTTTGAAGAGATTAATAAATATTTGCTCCTTTCTCTATTCTCAATCCTTGGAACCAAAGTAGTCTATTATAGACTTTATGTGTCATCGTTCGTAAACACATATTTTGTATTGGAGCATTTTCATATGGAGTGGGATTTCTTTTCATCACCTTGAATTATCTTATGAACTTCAAGTTCATTTTCTTTTGTATGAGGATCTTATAATGATAATTCATTTCGTGAAATCTCATCCATCATTTGATTTGCAATAAATTTGAATAGTGATTCTTTGAACTTTTTGAACTTCTAGTTCATAATCTTTTTGTTCAAGGATTCCATCTATTCCATAATTCTCTCCCTTAGAGAAATCTTATCATCAACATTATGATTGCAAATCTTACAATAAGCACATCGCCAATGATGGCTTTTTAGAGCGGTTTTTCTTTTCCAGCTCATATACTTCATCTTCTTGGATGTCATTTTTATGTGGTGTGGAAGAGCATTCATAATATATATCACACACCCACAAATTTCCAGACGAAAATATCACCATTCTTTAAAACTCATTGACTGTAAATATCATCTTCTGGATGTTTCACTTTCATCTTCTGGATGTTTAACTTTATCTCATTCGACATCTAATAAGCTTTTAATAAGTTTTAGTTTTGGGATATCAATCCACCAAAACTATCAATTTAATGTCATTGTGGGATTCTTTAATTCTCCCCCTCGAGATGATAATTCTTCTAGATTATTCATCTCGAAATGAATCCATTTTTTTTTTGGGATCAATAACATATCCTTCTAGGATCATGTGTTTCATCTTGGATCCTTTTAACTTTTAATATAAGATTCATATTACTCTCTTTCTCAAGGTAACGACTATGCATGCTCGTTTATCTTGGACCGATTCTCACTTTTAGATCGGTCATATTAGGAGTATAATACGGGGGTCTTTATAAAGAAATCAACCATTATATTCAGTGAGCTCTTTTAACCCAAAAAATGGAGATTTTCATTTGTTTTCACATGATGACTTTGATTCTTGCTTTCTTTAAAACATGCATAAGTTGAAAAACTTCATGTTTTTCCGACAAATTCTTAATGATCTTCAATCATTAATACTCGCGGATGGCTTAACCGGTTCTATTAAACTTTAATCAATAAGTGAACTTCAGGTTTACTTTCATATACATCTCTTGCCATTTTTATATATGCATGTCGTCATCATGTTTCTTTTAGAGCGTTTAACTTTTCTTTCGCTCGTTTAGAGCTTTTTCGCTCTTTTAAAATATTTTTAACTCTTCGAGAGTTAAGCTCTTTATGAGCATATATTCTTTCATGAACGTTTAAGTTCTTCATGAGTATTTAAGTTATTCATGAACATTTAAGCTCTTCATGAGCATTTAAGCTCTTCATGAGCTTCTAAGCTCTTCGTGAGCCTTTAAGCTCTTCGTGAGCCTTTAAGCTCTTCGTGAGCATTTGAGCTCCTTATGATACTTTTAGCTTTTTAGCATTTTTATTTTAATAAAATATTTACTCTTTTAAAGCTTTTAATTATTTTGCAATATGCAAAATTTTCATATATTTTGGATTTTAACTTATAGTATAATGAAATAGATATAACCTTATACTTTTGGTAAAAATCTTTAAGTTCAAAATTTGGCAGAGTTTCTCTTAGATTTTTAATTTATTTACTTTTAAATTTTGCCAGAGTTTTTTTTACATAAAATCAATATTTAAAACATTTTTAAGATGCAAAATTCTGGCATAGTTTTTAAACATAATTTTTGCATTATATTTATATATTTAATAAATAATAATATATAATAAATTTAGGAGGCAGAGCCTTCCATGTTCAGGCGGCATAGCACGCCATAGAGAATAAATAACGAAAACATAATAAGTTTAGGAGGCAGAGCCTACCATGTTCAGGCGGCATAACACGCCATAGATAATAAATAACGAAAGCATAATAAATTTAGGAGGCCTCTGCCTTCCATGTTTAGGCGGCATAACACGCCATAATATCGAGCAAAATATAATCATATAAAATAATTAATTTAGCATACCTTTTTTTTTCTATACTAGTTAAAATTTTGCCAAAATTTCTTTTATATAGTAAAATTATAATTTAAACATTCTAGGATATAAATTATGTCATAAGTTTGAAAAAGAACTTTTCCATTATGTTTATAAACTTAACGACATAATTTAAAATTACCTGAATAATATTTAACCGGAGTATATAAAAGCTCATACAACGATTATCTCGTATAGGCAGATACGCTCGTGCTGATAACGTGTTATAAAACTAAATATAATAAATATATGTATGTTGTCGTGTGTTTTTGAAGGAAGAGAAGAACTTCTCATTGTTATTATTAACATGTTAGTATGTTACAAATGAATGCAAAACCTCTTTATATAGAGAGGTAATGTCGGTTCATAAAGAGATAATTACAACATTAATAAATAATAAAAGAAATGGATAATTACTATTGATATTATCTAACATATAATTATTTTATGTATAAATTTATATTTGTTGAGAAGCATTAGTGGGTACACGCTTGTCAGCACCAAAATGAATTTCATCCAATATAAGGGATATAATATTAATACATCTCTATCTTATATAGTAAATGACAAGGAGTTTTGCCTACGTGTTACGTGGAGAGAGTTTGTATAAAATTAAGGTTTTTTTTATTTTTCATTAATATAATAAATTTTCTAAGTTTATGATTATCTCTTTAATTTTTTTAATATTTTATATCATCACATATTAGTTATTAATTTAATATTTCGAAATTTCAATTATATATTCTAAAATTAAGGAATTTATATCTTTTTTATTAATTTATTATTTTGTTACTCGTTTATGATTATACCTTTTTATTTTTAAGGGTTTATATCATCATATATTATTATTAATTTGATATTTCGAAATTTTAATTATATTTCCTAAAATTAAGAAACTTTTTGATTTTTTATTAATTTAATATTTTGTTTATGATTATCTTTTTATTTTTTAGTTAATTAGCGTATTATAGACATTTTAAAACATAATTTGTCAATTAATTGTGTTTGATGTAATAATTAAATTTTGGGTCATTTAATTTGATTTTCGTAATTAAAATAACAAATTAAACCTTATTCACACAAAATCATTCACAAAAAATCATTCACGAAAAATTATTCACATATATCATTCATTGAGATCATTAACAACTCATCATTGACATAAATCATTCATTCACATATATTATTTAGAGCAATTTTTATGAATACCACCAAAAAAGTTTTTTTAACACAATTAGCACAAATTTTGAAAAGTTTTACAAATACCATTGAAAAGTTTTTTTCTTGTAAATACCACAAATCTTAAATTTTCAAAATTACACCCAAAACCTCCAAAAAACTATATCCTCCCCTTCTAAACTATACCTTAAACACTATATAGCGAACCCAAACGAAAAAATTTAAAATCTAAAATTGTTAAAACTCGTTTTTTGAATTTGTGGTATTTTTGTAAACTACTACTTTTTGATGGTATTTTTGTTATAAAAAACTTTTTAATGGTATTTTCAAAACAAAAAAACTTATTTTGATGGTATTCTAAGGAATTTCTCTATTATTTATCATTCACATATACCAATTATCATTCACAACGATTATTCACTCGAAATCATTCACATTTAAAAATTTACATACAACCATTCACGAGATTTGACAATTTTAAAGTTAATGGTAAAATTTTATTTAAAAAGTCAAAATCACCTTATAGCAAATTAAAAGAAAATCACTCAATTAGTAAATTTATGTCTTTAAATATACTAATTTTTCATTTTTCTTTTTATGTTTCAAAGGTTTTTATCATTATATATTATTTATTTAATATTTCAAAATATCAATAATATTTTCCTAAAAATATATACGATGTCAATATTTTGGAATTTTAATTTATATAATAATTTAATATAAATTATTATTATTATTATTATAAATGGTACTACATGCAATCTAATCTGATTTTGTTTACATTCGTTATGATTTAAATTGATCCTTAGTTTTCTAATATTTTTGTAAATATTATAAACTTAATTTCTTTTAAAATGTTAGATAAATATTGATTTATTATTATAAATATGCCAATCTAAAACTTTTTATACCACATCATACAATTTTATACTTTTCGTAATTCAAAGCAATTATAATTATTAACTTCTTCATTAATGAGTTTTTCTTTAATTATTATAGAACTATTTTTGTTGAATATGCTTTATCTTTTATTAACCAAATTAGTTTGTGAACATATACCTTTCACATCTCTTTAAGTAACAACCTTATTATTTTATAGAAGAGAATATGTAACAAACATATGATAGCATACAAACTTACATTTGTAACAATTTTTCAATTTAATAGATTAATTTTATGTAAAATCTCCTATCACTATTATAATTGTTTCTCAAAAGTGAAAAACTATAAAAAAAGAAAATTTGTATTTTAAATCATATAAGCCTACCATAAACACAAAGCCACATTTTTGAAGTTTGTTATTTTTCATGTTTTTATTTTTTATAGATAATTTATAACATTTTTATTTTGGTTTTATCTCATCGTAATCTTAACGTATAGTTTGAAATATCATTAATGTTCCATTTGAATTCATCTAAAATGTCAATATTAATTATATTTCATGTAATTTTTTCGAAATTTATTTATGCCTGTGCCATGCGCGCGGGTCAAACCACCTAGTAGATATTATTTGTCAAATGATTTTTGTGAAAAAGTTGACGTGTCGACACCACAGAGTTTCAGCAATTTAATTGTGACATGACAAACTTACTCAATAACAACCAATCAAATAGTCAATTAAACAACTTCATTAAAAAAAACGTAAAAGGCTTTCGAAAACATACTAATAAAAGCTCTATGCAAAACATTAGTTATCTCTAAGACATTATTCTCTAAGACATTATTTGCCAAGTGATTTTGTGAAGAAGCTGACTTGTCGACACCACATAGAGTTTCAACAATTTAATTGTGATATGACAAACTTACTCAATAACAACCAATCAAATAGCCACCTAAACAACTTCATTAAAAAATAAACGTAAAAGGCTTTCGAAAGCCCACTAATAAAAGCTCTATGCGACACATTAGTTATAAAATTAAATAATGACTATTAAACTTGAATATTAATCTTTTATAATTTTTTTTTGAAAATTATCAAAAATAACCAATAAATTAACGAAAGACATATTTCTTGAAAATGCACATTTAATTTAGAGAAATTTTTAAAATATCATGAAAAAATATTCAATTATTTTTTGGTTAAAAACTGTTTTAATGAATATTATATTTTCATCGAGAAATTATTTTAATAATAAAATGCGAAAAATAAATTTCAACTTTTGTTTACTTTTTATTTTAATCACAAACTTTTGTTGACCGTGAAATCGTTTAACGGAGTTGTTCATCCGTCCCGTTAAATCATTTAACATCGTGCCTTTTTAGCTAAGTCAATATGGTTTGAAATATAAAATTTGCGAAATAACTTTTAATTTAAATAAAATATTCGGAAAGTTGATATTATGAATTTAGGAAACTTTATAAATATAAAATCTAGAATTTTTAGCAAATAAAAAGATTTGTCATGTTTAATTATGAATATTCACTTCTTTTACTTGCTCAATAGAGTTAAACTTTAGGGTCTCTTAATTATAAATATCCTTTTAATTGTTCATAGTTTCATGAACACCAATTATTTTGGTTTAAATACAATTTTTCTTTACACATATGCGTTCTTCATATATATTTCAATAACATAAATTATAACAATGAATATTTACAATCATAATTTTTAGAAAGCCTATAATCATAATTTTGGCTTTACTGATTCTTTTTAATAGCTAAATCCGTTACTTCAACATTATTAAATTACTTTTCAAAAACATAAACCAACGCATGCCGCGGAAAAGTTACCTAGTTTTATAAAACTACACATTTGTAAAGGACATTTACAAAACTACATTTTTTCTTTTGGTTAAATTTTCATAATAACATCTAAATAGTAAAAATTAAATAAATTTTACTTACAAAATTTAACTGGAAAAAACTTTAATAAACCTCAATTTTTCGTTTTTTTGTCCGATTAAATCCCAAACTATGAAAATATCAGTTAAATATCAAAGTTTTTGTTGACTTTCATAAAATATATCAAACTTTTGTTGGGCACGTTGATCAGTCAACTAACGATTCTGTTAACAGAGTTTATTATTCCGTCCAAATCCAAAACGACGTCGTTTTGACCCATTATAAAACTAATATAAAAACAAAAGAAAATATGATAAATCCGAGAGAGAGTAAAAAGCTATAATACATTTTGACTAAAAGTCAATATATCTCATACCCTTTTGTAGTCCACATACCCTTTGATTTTCTTTGACTAAAAAATAAAAAACACAAAACACTAAATATTTTCAAATTTAAACCCTAAACTAATTATAAGTGTCTTACATTTAGATTTGCGAACCCAAAGAGAAATATTTAACTTTTAATACTTTAAATTCAACAAAAACAATTGTTTTAAATCATATTTTGATGATTTTGTTAAAAACATTTTAGTTTTTTCGATTTTTAAAATATTTTTTTATCAAATTCGTTAAATTAAATAAAAAATAATCGGGTTTTAGTTTATAAATTGATTTATTTTTACTTTAAATTTTTTTTTAAAAAAATCAAAAAGAAAATCAAAATTATCAAATGACATAATAGTCCTTTACTTATTATAGCATTTGATCCAACCTAATAGAAATTGTAAAGTTGTAGTTAAACCAAAAAAATAGGACAATTTCCGAAAATACCATGAAAAATAGTTTTTGGACAAAAATACCATCAGAAGTTTTTTTCCTTAAATACCATTAAAAAGTTTTTTTTGGACAAAAATATCGTAAACTTAAAATTAAGTTAAAACCTTCAAAATTAACATGAAACCCTCAAAACTAAACCCTACCCTTTTCAATAATATACCCTAAACAGTATATATCGAACCCAAATGAAAAAAATTAAGTTTTAAAGTGTTAAAATTAGATTTTGTGTTTATGGTATTTTTGTCCAAAAAACATTTTAATGGTAGTTGAGGAAAAAAAAACTTATAATGTTTTTTTTGTCCAAAAACATTTTTTCATGCTATTTTGAGGAATTTCTCAAAAAAATATACTAAAGGTTCTTAAGTTGAGATTAATATGTTAGAAAACATTTATAGTCCTTTACCACAAAAGACCTCATAATGAGCTCGGATAATATGTTATCATCATTGCCAAATGACCCATCATAATTCACAAAAAATTAAAATATATTTGAATACCTAATAAGCAAAATCAATTACATATTTTACAACTTTTTAAAATTTTAAATGATTGATTTACCCTTTAAAAAGTTACCAAAACTAAAATCTTTTTATTTGGGTTTGCTAATTAGTTTTTAGTGTATAGTATTAAAGGGGTATGATTATGTGTGGTAGGGTTTATTTGGATTTAATTATGAGTGTTTTGGTGTATTTTTGAAAATTGACTTTGAAATGGTGTAGTTTTGTATAATACAATTCAAAATGTGTAGTTTTGTATTTTCAAGTGTCTAAAGGATTCCATGCCACAGTGAATTTAGTGAGAGTGATTGTAGTGTTGACAAATCTTCAAAACACTTCCCAAATAATATCTCTAAATTTATACTTCCAATTTATGATAATGCAAGAAATATTGAAAGTCAAACAAATTTAATTAGCATAGTAGACTTAAACTGTTTGAGATAGTAACATATCGCTTTCTTTGGTCAGATATATTACAATTCAAACGAAACATTCCATTTCAAATTTTGAATATTAAGAATATAGTAAAAACTATATGAATTTTGGTATAACTGCTAGTCAAATATATATTAAATAGATAACCACAAATAAAATCTATAAATAAACACCCATGATTCACCAGAAAAACCCACATCAAACAACAAATCATCTATTACCAATTATTTTTTTTTTATTATCTTGTATTAAAAGTTGATTAGTTTCTACATATAAAAGAAAATGGTGAGTGTTATGAAGACAATGATATTAATGGCATTGTTAGTGATGAGTGTAAGAGCAAAGACAGTGGAACAGTGTAAAAAAACAACATGCAAGACTCAATGTAAAGACGTTGACAGTTTTGTTTGTGCTGATTGTCTCGTTAAATGTGCTTTCCCCGGAAGTAAGTAAACTCTCCCTCTCTTTATAACTAATTTTAGTTTCAATATTATAACTCCATATAATTTTTTTTAGAGAAAATGTGATTTTTTTAGAGAAAATGTTTTATTTAGTGTAATGTTTTTTCAAACCTTACACCCAAAACCTTCAAAATTATACCCTATACACTATATAGCGAACCCAAATGAAAAAATTTAAAAATTTAAAAGTGGTAAAACTCGTTTTTTTGTATATGTGGTATTTTTGTAAACTACTACTTTTTGAAGGTATTTTTGTTATAAAAACATTTTAATGGTATTTTTGTTATTAAAACGTTTTAATGGTATTTTCAAAACAAAAACTTATTTTGATGGTATTCTAAGGAATTTCTATTTTAAAAATGATATGTTTGGCAATTTCTGTATTTTATTTTATGATTTGTGAGAAATTGTGTGAATATTTTTCAGGTGCTAACAAAATAGATCAACGAGCTTTATGCCTCAAAAATTGTAATGTTGGATGTGGCCCTGACAACGACTGTTACAAACGTTGTATCAAGCAATGTTCTTAAAATCTCCCAAACTTTGATAATATGTGATAGTGGTCCTACAAAATGTTAAAACTATATTTAGATTCTTCTTCTCGTTATTTTGGTTATTCATATTTGTAGTCTTGACGTTGAAATAAATTCATATAAAAACACTATGTTTTATAATAAAACTATGATTATGTGTTGTTGGGATAAAATGTATGAGAAGACATTAACGATACTTTATAAGGATAATAATCACAATCACAACTCTAACCTTGAAACATCGTTATATATTATTTTTCCTACTCATTAGTTATTTTTAATATAAATGGCGAATTAAGTTTTTATGTTTTTTTATATTCTCGAATTAACTTTCTAGAGTTACTATTATTTTTTATATAAATTAATTATTTTTTTTAAATAAAAAATTTAGAATTTAAAAAATATTAAAATAAATAAATTTATGGTCAACAAATGGTCAACTAACGGTGATTTGGTTAAATGGATAGATGATTTAAGTTTATGATTTTAAACAGAAAAGTCAAATAGTTGTGATTTATAATGAATATATAAAATAGTTGGTTTATAATTTTAGGCAATCAAAAAGTTTGCGTATTTAAGTTAATTATAATTTAGTCGGTGTATTAGTATGAAATTTTCCTATTATTTTAGAGGAATTCACAAACTACACACTTTCAACCATTCCTTCACAAAATTACACCTAATTTAATATTTTCACAAATTTACACCCTTTCAAAATTTTAAAAGCTTGATTTATCTTTTAAAAAAATTACCCAAATTAAAATATTTTCATTTGGGTTCACTAATTAGTGTTTATGGTATAGTATTAAGGGGGTAGGATTGTGTGGGTATGATTTATTTGGATTTAATTTTGAGTGTTTAGGTGTAGGTTTGTGAAGTAATTTTGAAATGGTGTAGTTTTTTTAAATGTAATTCAAATCGTGTAGTTTTGTAATTCTCTCATTATTTTATATGTTAAGGAACATTTAAGCTCAAAATATTTAATAATTGGAAATGATACCGTTGAATAGTTGTATCCACAAGATTTATTAATGTGCATAAAGTTTGACAAGATTTTCATACAAGATTTTCGAAGACATTGAAAGTCAAACAAATATATTCAACTAGTCAAACAACATTTAATTTTATATATATAATAAAATAGTAAGCTATATTTTCATCAAAAAGAAACATTCCTATTCAAATTCAAAAAACATAATTACATAGTCAACCGACATAGACTAAGTATAAGAATTACTAAAATCAAAAATATAATTGCAAATTGCAACAAATCAAAATTGTAGAAATAAATAAAAACTCACAATACACCAAATATAACCATAAAACAACAAAACATCTTTTGGGTCGGTAAAAATCAGTGTTCAATTAAGTGTTCTAGGCGTCCGCCTAGGCGACGCTTAGACGCTAGGCTCTTATAGATCGTTCCGATTTCTTTTTAATCCGCCTAAAATATTACGATGGTATAAAAAACGAAAATATAATTTATTATATTTTATATTATAAAATAAAGATATCAAATCTATAAAATAATAATAAAAATGTTTTAAAAGATTTTATTATACATAAACTATGATATTTTGTACATTCTATTATGTCTATATAATACATTGTATGTTTTAAACGTTTAGACCGCCTATAAAATCGTCTAGACTCCGACTAAGCGTTCTAGACACTAGACTCTAGGTCACCGTCTGCTTAGCGCCTAGCGCTTTCTTGAACACTGGTAAAAATAAAAATAAAACATTCCAAATAGATTTTAGAAAGTTTATTACATAGTCAAACTACGAAGATAATGATTTTAATGATTATGTTAGTGGGTGCCCCAAAAAATGGATATGTTAGTGAGGTTCAAACAAAACATTCCAAATAGATTTTAGAAAGTTAATTACATAGTCAAACTACGTAAATTTGGTATAAGAGTCGTTCAAATCCAAAATATAATTTTAAATTCAGGAAATAAACAATGTTGAATATCATAAAATGAATGATTTTAATGGCTATGCTATTGATGTTCAAACAAAACATTCCAAATCGATTAAAAAAATTTAATTACATGGTCAAACTACATAACTTTGGTATAAGACCCATTCAAATCCAATAAATATTTGTATAAATAATAAAAAACTCACAATACAAAAAAAAGACAACCATTAAACAATAAATCGTTTATTTTAATTAAAATAAAAATGTTGAATAACATGAAAATAATGATTGTGATTGCAATGTTAGTGATGTGTGTGAGCTCAAAGACAGTGAGAGAATGTGAACGAACAACATGCAAGACTCCTTGTCAATATATTGATAGTGCTGATTGTACTAATTGTATAATCCAATGTGCTCCTCCCGGTAATAAAGCCTACTTTGCCTCTTTATTTAATATTTATTTTAGGGCAATTGTTAAACACAATTAACGCAGATTTTCGAAAGTTTTACAAATACCATTAAAAAGTGTTTTCTCATAAATAACACAAATCTTAAATTTTCAAAATTACACCCAAAACCTACAAAAAATTATACCCTACCCCTTCAAAACTATACCATAAACACTATATAGCGAACTCAAATGAAAAAATTTAAAATCTAAAAGGGTTAAAACTCGTTTTTTGTATTTATAGTATTTTGTAAACTTCTACTTTTTGATGGTATTTTTGTTATAAAAAACATTTTAATGGTATTTTTATTATAAAAAACATTGTAATGGTATTTTCAAAACAAAAACTTATTTTGATGGTATTCTAAAGAATTTTTCTTTATTTTATGATCATAAACAATGGTTATTAACTTGGTAATATTTGCAGGGACAGCTATTTGTATCAATGATTGTGTTCTAAATTGTAATGCAGATATAATCTGCTATGAAAATTGTATTAGATTTTGTCCTTACCCTGATAAATTTTAAATTTTTATTTTGAGGTTTAGTTATTTATAAATCGACTCTTTGATGTTGGAATGTAATTGATAGAAACCAAAGTATAATAAAGAAAACAAATTATTGAATAAAATTTGGTTGTTTCACAAAACTACTGAAATTTATGAGAGTTAAATTGATGGACTACTTAAAAATATTTAAAAAACTAGGATTTAATCTATGGAAAGGCGCGCAACCATATTTATGTTTGTATAGATTACAAAGATTACCATACTTGAGTATTGATTTTAATGTGACAAAATCTAAAATTTAAATTTAATTGGGAAGAATTGTTATAAAAATGTCTTTAAAATTCATTTTAATTACATGTAATGTCATGTATTAAGTATACAATTTTCTGGATGAAAATGATAAAAATGTATATGTAATATTAGATACAAAAGTACTTTAAAAAGAAAATTGAGTTCCACCAAAAAAAGGTATATTGAAACCTTTATAAATTAATAATGTCGTGGCTACGCTTGTTTGATAAAAAAATTATAAATATATCAAAACACAAATTACACTAAAAATCAAATTTGGAACTGACGAAAATTATTATCTTATAGAGGTATTAACCAATTGAATATTAGTTTAAAGATATTATTGTATAAGTAATATTACCTATTTGTTTTGAAATATATGAAAGGATCGTATGTATTAAAAAGAAAACAAAAACAATTTGAGATCCAAACCTTTGCCTCAAGCCGTCCAAAATAATAAAATAGGAAAATAATATGTATACGAACCCTTATCCTTTTTAATCAATTGAGATTCCAAAATATATTTTAGCTGAAATATCTAACTATCTTTGGCAAATATAAATCCTTGTAAGCAATTCTATATATACTAATTGAGAAACATTAGGTGAATTAATAAAGGAAAAAACACGTGTCATCACTAGAATGATTCTAAAAAATTAACAACAATTAGCCCACGTATTTAACCCATTTAATTACATTACATTTTTTATTTAAAAAAAGACCACATATTTTGGTGTAACATAAGCCAACGCGCAACCCATAAAAATTAAGATTAAACTATTTTATGTTAATTTTTGATAAAAATATACAACATGTGGAAAACCACCCAATATCAGTATAATTTTGATAAAATATAATATATGTGGTATGAGTTTGGATGGTGACTGATGAAGCATTCAGAAATATTTTTGTCCGACTTTAGATTAGATATTGAGTTGTTGTATAACTAATTTTTGTGCTTTCGATATTTTAGTTTTTCACATGCATTATACTTTATAAAAACTTTAATTATATTTGTTTTATTTTATATACTATTCAATTATATACGCTATTTTCAATCGATAAAAATATTATTAAATATAAAAATCCCTAAATACCGTATAATATCCGTTGAATTTGAGTAGGTCAAAAAACCTTCTTATCATGGATACTTCGATAGGTAATGATCTTTTTGTTTTTAAACTATAAAATTCTTTATAATATATAATTTTATTTAGTGTATAGAGATTCATCGTTTGAATGAACTACAATTTTCTTCTCATTTGCGTTTTCTAAAAGTTACAAATTTTCATTATAAACATTTTTAAAATTATGAGTGTTTAGGAGAATTTATAATTCACATTGTTAGTTAACTTTTGGAATGAATGTAGTATAACAAAGTTGACAAAAAAGAAAGAAATTTGACTTTTTTGGGATTTTTGTGAAAAGTTTTATCGGGATGCAAGATATAGATTTGTAAACTTCGCAATGTCAATCTCCTGATTCAACATCTTCCATTTATTCCGCCATGTACTGTTAAACTATATTACTTGAGAACTTTGTAAAAACAAAGTTCGTGGATCGAAGAATTTTTACGAAACAATGACCGTTGACGATGTTGTTCACCATACTTTTGAGGCGATCGTCATGTTGTAAATTATGTTTTCTGTAAGACACATGAAGACCTCTTCTGATGTCATCTTTCTCCGATCTTAACTGTTCTCTGTGTTTTTATTACAATATGTCTTTTTTACTTTTAAAATAATATATTTTTTCTTAATTTTTACAATATTAATGAAATCAATTGTGCGCTTCTATTTAACAAACCGCTACACAAAATAACTTTTTACAACATTAAAAAAGTACATAACTCCCGCACCAAGCGCGGGTCAAAATCTAGTGTAGATCTATTTGCTTAAACTAAGCGGGTATTAAGACAACCAAATACAAAACATAGCTAATAATTATTTAGGCCTAATTGCTATTGTCGCAGGCCTAAGTCTTTGGGGCATTCTGATGGGTATATAATTTTGCACTAAGATTTGCTCCATAACTAGAACACTATAACATAAGTTTAACCTAAATCGACATCAAAGGGCACCCTCGTAGCGAGCAAAAGCGCATTCAACAAGATAAGGAATCTAGAGAAAGAAAGAGTCGATCTCTTCTGGCTAAAAAGATTGATCAAGGTCAGACACGAAGAAGAAAGTGTTTCGCATGACTACTTTATCCTGGGTGCAGACATGTTAAATTCTCATCGTGATCTAATTCAAGGATCAAGGCTTTGGTACTTTGTATACGATTATGTAGCCATTGTTAGGCGTTGTTGTAACTCTTGTTTGATAGTAAAAGTATGGGATTTTGGTTCTCCCTAGACATCTAGGATGCACGGGGGCGGCTAAACTCATTATGTACCGGTCCCGGAGTCGTTTCGGGGACGGGGACGGGGACGGCGTGGGGACGGCAAGGGGACGACGATGGGACGTTTCGGATTGGGTGAGAACAACATCGATATTTAGGGACGGCGAGGGACTTGTCGGGGACGTTTCAGATGTTTTTTGAATTTTTTAAATTATTTTTTTTTGTTATTTTTTTAATAAACAAGAAAGAAAACGAAATAAATTAATTAGGGTTTAAATTTAAAGTACCTTTTATTCCCTCTTTGTGCTCCCCGCTTCTTAATTTCAACTTCTTTTTCTCTTCTTTTTCCTTTTGTCTTCTCTTCTCCCAATCTCTGTGATTTTCTTCTTTAACAAGGTATGTATTTGATTTATGATTGTTGTGTTTTGTTTTTGTCTCTTGTTTTTGCTTCTCTTGTTTATACTTTTTAGTCTCTTGTTTTGGTTTTATAGAACGGGACTGGTGATCTTCTTCTCTTGTTTTTGTGTTTATAAAATGTGATCGTGTATAATTTCTTCTCAAGAAGAAAGTGATGATGTTGAAATTGGTAGTGGTGGAGCTCCGTTATGGAGTTATGTTACTAAATTGGAAAAAGATGCAACAAAAGGAGGAACTTGGAGTTTTCAATGTATATTTGTAAGGAAATTAAGAGAGGGTCTTATTCAAGAGTGAGAGGGAATTTGCTTGGGATAGCGAATCTTGGTGTTGCTCCTTGCAAGAAGATATCTAGGAGTGAAAGACTTAACATGCAAATGTTACAAAACGCGTTTGAGAAGAAGAAAAGCGAGTCTTGATCTAAAGAGGTTCTTTTGTCTTGTGAAACGATCGTCGCAAAGAAAAGAAAGTTTAACGCCTCCCCTCTCGAGGTCGCATTTGGTGTTGAAATTAGAGATCAATTGGATCAAGAGATTGCAAGGATGTTTTAAACCACAGGTTTACCATTTAATCTTGCAAAGAATCCACATTTTATTAGGTCCTATATGTTTGCGGCTTCCCAAAAGATTGATGGTTATGTACCTCCGGGGTATAATAAGTTGATGACAACTTTGTTAGATAAAGAGAAGATCAATGTTGAGAGATTACTAGAACCATTGAAATTAACATGGAAAGAGAGAGGGTTGTCGATTGTATCCGATGGTTAGAGCGATCCTACAAGGAAACCTTTGATTAATTTCATTGCTACTTGTGGAAATGCTCCTTTATTTCTCAAGGCCGTGAATTGTTTTGGCGAAGTAAAAGATAGATTTTTTTTATTTTCAACTTGAAGAAAGAAGTTATCAATGAAGTGGGTCATCATAACGTTGTGCAAATCATCACGGATAATGCATCAAACTGTAAAGCGACTGGAGAGCTTATAGAGAATATATTTCCTCACATCTATTGGACTTCGTGCGTCGTCCATACTCTTAACCTTGCTTTGAAGAATATTTGTGTGGCAAAGAATGTAGAAGGAAATGGAGACACATATATGGAGTGTAATTGGATAACGGAGACTCATGAAGATGCACTCGCCATCAAACATTTCATCATGAACCACAACATGATATTATCAATTTTTACTGAGTTATCTCCTCTTAAGTTGCTTTCGGTTGCCGATACGCGTTTTGCCTCCATTATTGTGATGCTTAAGAGATTGAAGCTCATTAGAAGAGGTCTTCAAGCCATGGTCATAAGCGAGGAGTGGTCTAGTTATAGAGAGGATGATGTGGGGAAAGCGAGTTTTGTTAAAGAAAATATTTTGAGTGATGATTGGTGGGATCAAGTGTCTTACATTATCGATTTCACAGATCCTATATATGATATGATTAGGTTTTGTGATACCGAAAAGTCATGCCTTCACTTGGTGTATGAGATGTGGAATTTCATGATTGAGAAGGTGAAAGTTGAGATCTACAAGCGAGAGAAACTTGAAATGTCTGATTTTAGTTTATTTTATGATGTCGTTTATCGTATTTTGGTGGCTCGTTGGACAAAGAATAACACTCATCTACATTGCCTAGCTCATTCTTTAAATCCAAGGTATATCATTTCAAACTATATTTTTAATCTTATTTTTGTTTCATTGTAACACATTTAAAATGTTTTGTATGTTATAGATTTTATAGTGAAACAAGGATAAACGAGGATCCTTCAATTGCAAGAAAGCCTCCTCATCGAGATGGAGAAATCTCACTTGAGAGGATGAAGTGTTTTTGAGAGGATGAAGTGTTTTCGAAGATTGTTTCCAAGTGATGAACAGGGCCGGCTCAAAAATTTCCGGGGCCCTGGGGCTGGGGCGAAAAAAAAAATTACATCATTTTATAAAGAATTTAAAAAAATATGGTCCTTTCACTACTACATATTTTGTATTTTTTTCTAAAAAGTGAGTTATAATTAAAAAAAACATTTTTTAAACTTATGTTTTTAAAAAGTGACTAAATTTTTATATTAGGTAAAAATATACATATAAAAATACAAAAAAAACAAAATTATAAAAAAAAAATTTGGGCCCCTAAAATCATGGGCCCTAATGCGTCGCACCACTTGTCCCACCCCCTAAGCCGCCCCTGGTGATGAAGAGCATACTAAGGTGATGGAGGAATATGCATCATTTTCTACGAAGAGTGACCCTTTTGAGGATTTAACATGCATTTCGATGATGTCTACTATGGATCCCAAGAGTTGGGTGGGCAAACTTTGGTGCACAAACTCCTCTCCTTCAAAGTTTGGCTTTTAAATTGCGTGGACAACCTAGTTCATCTTCTTGTGCGGAGCGTAATTGGAGTACTTACTCTCTTAGAAGAAACAAGTGGAATCCAAGTCGTGCTCAAGATTTTGTTTTCGTTCACAACAATCTCCGTATTTTATCAAGGAACTTGATAACTTGCATATTTTACACATTTTACCTTATGTTATGCATTGGAATTAACTCATTTAGGTTGCATTTAGTATCATATAGGTTGCATTTGCATGTTCTTTCGTGGTTTTCAGGTTTAAGAGTGCAATTATGGAAAAAACAGAGAAGTGTGACGAAAAGCGTCAAAAAGACACTCGTTTAAGACGTTCCCGCCGTTGGATCTTTATGAAATTTTACCACAAGATAGCCACAGATGTTAGCTTTCATTTGGCGGCGGTTTGAGATGATTTCAACGGTTAGATCTAAAGTTATTCCAATTTTACTTCGTATCGGTTTGTTGTACCGGTTTGAAGTGGCCGATACAAGAGGAAAAGAACCCGAAGACGCGTATCGACTTGTTGTATCGGCTTGGCCTGGCCGATACGAAGGAAACTGAGCTGAAGCAAGGCTACCGACCAGCGCGTATCGACCAGATTGTATCGGTTTGCTATGACCGATACAAGCTGCGAAAATTATAAGGAAATCGGTTTTTTTGTTGTAAAAAGGAAAACCAATTCCTAAACCAATTGGGTTTCCTTTATTTTATTTTGGTTTTGATATTATATTAGGGTTGGGATGTTTTGACAGCCACCCTATCTTAGTTTTTCTTTTTCATCTTTTAGTTTTAGTTTTTCATCGCTTTGTTTCTTTTGCTTGGGACTTGGGAGATTTTCTTGGTGTTTGCTACTTGGCCACCTTTGAATCTTCATCATCATCAATAAGAGTTTTCTTGAACCTTTATTATCCTTGATTATTTTATGTTTATGCTTTCTTTAAATTTAATTGTTTTGAATTTCAATATGCTTTGTGAGTAGTTTCCCTTAGACAATTGGGTTATGGTAGAAAGAGGTTGATTGAATCTAAGATTGATAATTGTCTAGGACTTAATAGATCATAAAACTTTAGTCTTTGGTAACAAACTTAAAGCCTTAATCGAGTTGGTCATTCGATTATTGACCCTAGGAAACTTTATGAATCGAGAGATTATAAAGATTCCTGAACAATTACCTTGGAACCAAGCCTAGCTTAACCGAGAGATCTGTGTTAATAAGCTTGGTGGTTAAAATTGATTTGTTCTTAAAGTTTCTCGACGATTAAACTATCCAAGATATTGTTTTAGTTTAATTGTTGAGAAAAAGATCATTGCCACGAGAGTGGATTGATCTAAAATCGTTTTCAAAACCTTAAAGTTATTTTTGTAAAAGACAATTTGAAATCTGAAAGTTTAATCACCTTTTAAAACACCTTAACCTGATTGTTTAGCTTTTAATTAATCTTCAAAACTCTTAATTCGCGTTTTTCGTTTTGTCTAATTTTCGGTTACAAAAACTTTCAACAAACAACCCTTTTGATCACACTTAAACTGAGTTCGTTTCTAATAAATTCAAGTATATTGTTTGCTCCTGATTTGGTTTGACATCTTAAGTACTACAATTGAGACATTCGATTAAACGGGGTAAAATCTCGTTTATCAAATTGGCGCCGTTGCCGATTCAGGAACTCGAACAATTATTAGAATTTTGAAACTACTTGGGATTAAGTTTCAGTTTCGTTACTAACTTGTTCTCTTTCCTTGTGATTTTCGTTTTGTAGGTGTATGCAAAGAAGAAGTCACCGACAAAGTGACAACTTGCTCTTCTTCGCAGACATCAAAGCACACGAAAGAGCTATCTCACGAGAAAGAAGAACCAGCCTCCACTCCGACTCATCCACATCAGACACTTCGGGTTCAGAATCAGAATTCGAGATGGGTGATGCAAACAACGCACCTAACGTTGCACGCACCATTGGTACAGCGGATGTGCCATCAAACATCACCAACCGTAGTGGCATCACACCACCAGCTATCGCCAACAACAACTTTGAGATAAAGTCTAGTCTCATTAACATGGTGTCCAGCAACAAGTTCTATGGGCTGCCTAGTGAAGACCCCATTGATCACCTTCACCAATTTGACATGCTATGCGACACGGTGAAGATCAATGGTGTCAATGAGGACATGTTTAAGCTGCGTTTGTTCCCCTTCTCACTCGGGGACAAAGCACACATATGGCAGAAGAATCTTGTGAAAGACACCATACAGACTTGGGAGGCGTGTAAGACGGCCTTTCTCACAAAGTTCTTCTCGGTGGTGAGGACAACAAAGCTAAGAATCGAGATCTCAGCTTTCGCACAAAAAGACCAAGAAACGTTCAGCGAGTCTTGGGAAAGATTCAAGAGTTACACGGTGAGATGTCCACACCACGGTTTCACGGGAGAGAGCTTACTCAGCACGTTCTACCGCGGTCTAAAACCGAAGTTTAGGATGCTTCTCGATTCAGCTAGCCAAGGAAATTTCCTTGGGAAGACGGAAGCCGATGGACAACTTTTGGTGGAAAACTACGCCCTAAGCGATAGCAACTACGGGGAAGATTATGATCGCACCATCCGCAGCTCAGGGAATGATGAGCAATTTAAGATAGAGATAAAGGCGGTGAATGAGAAGCTGGATAAGCTACTCATGGCTCAACAAGCGGGAATCAACTTCGTAGGAAGTAGAGAAGAAGAGGCGACCCCACTTCACAGCACTCATGAGGAGATAAACTATGTGGGTAATCAAGGTGATTGGCGTTTCAACAACTACAAACACAACCCGAACCTTTCCTACCGAAGCACCAACGTAGCTAATCCTCAAGATCAAGTCTATCCTCAGGCACAACAAGGAGGATATGCACCGAGACCACCACTTAATCCACCACCAGGTTACAACCATCCTCCCGCTGCTCAAGGCCAAGTTTCTTCACCAGCTCCCCAAGGTGACCAAACTAACCAACCGCTGAAGCAAATTCTAGAAGGTCAAAGCCGAAGCTTCATGGAAATCGATGCCATCAAGACAAAGGTGGACTCCACTTACAATGATCTCAACGCCAAGATCGAATCCATGAACTCACACTTGAAGGCTTTAGACAACCAAGTGGCTCAAATTACCTCGGCTTCTAAGCGACCAATTGGTCAACTTCCGGTAAACCCGAAGCCAATCCTAGAGAGTATGTCAACTCCATAGAACTTAGCGGTGGTACACAAATGCTTTCACACGATCTCATTGAGGACAATGCGGATCAGGTCGGGGAGGTGGAACAGTCACACGACACGAGACCACGGTCCTAGACGACGAAAACACCGCATGCGGTAACGAGGAAGATACAAGACGGTTGTATCGGCCAAGCGTATCGGCCACATCCGGTCGATATCGACCACCTGTATCGGCCAGAACAAGGCCGATACGAGTGAGAAGGAGACAGGGGACTCGTATCGGCTGTCATATCGGTTTCGGATGACCGATATCGACCACCTACATCGGCCAAGAACATGGCCGATACGGAGGAAAAATCCGAGAAAAAGAAGAAGCCCGTCTACGTGACGTCTTCTTACGTGCCTAAGCTACCTTTTCCGGGTCGAGCTAAGATGCAACACTTGAAGGAGTACTTTAGAGCTAAGCTCGAGAAGCAAGTAAACGAGGTACAAGTTCCCATGCCACTTATTGACGCTTTCAATCTAGTCCACGACGACACTAAATCCTTGAAAGACACCATCAAAAACAAGTTTAAAAACTCGGAAGACACGGTGAATCTTTCACAAGAGTGCAGCGCGATCATTCAAAAGAACCATTCTCCTAAGAAACTTGGTGATCCAGGGAGTTTTACTTTGCCTTGCACTCTTGGTCCTTTGGTCTTTGAAAAGTGCCTATGCGATTTAGGGGCCGGTGTCAACGTTATGCCTTCGTCCGTGGCTAAACGACTTGGCCTTTCTTCTTTCCAACCTACTCGGATCTCTTTGGTGCTGGCCGATAGATCCGTGAAGGTACCCGTTGGAATATTAGAAGATATTCCGGTAAAGTTGGGAGACGTTTTCATTCCGACAGATTTTGTCGTCTTGGAGATAGACAAAGAACCTAATAGTCCACTCATCTTTGGAAGACCTTTCTTGGCAACCGCTGGAGCCGTCATAGATGTGAAGGTTGGAAAGATAGACTTACACCTTGGGAAGGACCTTGTTCAACGGTACAACATCAACGATGTGGTCAAAAAGCCTACGGAGACGGTTCCTTGTGAAGCTTTGGTGATTGGAGTAGAGAAAGATGCTAGCAATGGTAAGACTAGTGATGATGCAAGGAGCAAACCCAAAGCTCCAAAAGTGGAACACCAACATCCTCCTAGAAAGTTTAGAATGGCGCATTCGAACTTGTCTAAAAACCGCGTCATTAGAAAGTTAGTCAACGAGGTTAAACTTTTGAAGAAAGCTTTCAAGGAAGGAGCAAGGAGTGCTCGCTGCGAGTCAAAACAAAGCAAGCACAACGATAGAGTCGAGTTTGTGGTGAACAGAGTAAAACTCAAGCCGCCCCTGGTACACGAAGTTGTCACCGAAAGAGATTCGACATCTCTTTCAATCCCCAATGTCACCTAAAAAGAAGGGGGTAAAGTCAAGCTAAGAGACTATAAACAAGCTCACTTGGGAGGAAGTCCCATGTCTATCCTTGTATATAAAATTTTAGTTTGCATTTAGATGATAATTTACTTAGAATATATGTCATGTTTGATGGTTTCAGGTGAAAACGAAGTAGGAAGACGAATTCGAAAGGGGTATATATCGGCGTTATATCGGTTCTTTGGACCGATATCGGGCAAGAGTATCGGTCTGCTGGGACCGATACGGACGACTTCGACTCGTCGTGTTAGTACTACGAGGTAACACACGAACCATGTGCATACCCATTAGTTTTTCATATTAGAGTCATTCATACATACATTTAGGAACCTTCTCCAATGCTTGTTTCACACGGAGACCGTGTGATTTAAGTTTGGGGGAGTAGTCGTATTAGTTTTCGCATATTAGCATTCATAAAAAAACAAAAAACAAAAAAATCTGCATATAGGATTAGTTCATGGCATTTAGAGCATATGCATAGGGGATCTATGATGATGTTAACCTTGTAAAGCGACGCACTTTGTGTTTTGAACAGTATCTTAGGTGTAGTATCTTCCGTAAACGAATTAGAACTCGCTGAAAATCTTAAAACCGCAACTCTAGACATTGATGTTTAAAAAGCCAATTGTGTTGTTATGAAGCTTGGTAGTTCTAAGTCACCTTCGAAAAATTATCGAACTTAAACTTGACTTTTAATTAGCATGATTGATAGTTTTCAAGAGAATTTCTATGGCTTTTTGATTTCTACGGATTGCGGCTTCTTAAACCGAAACACTTTAAGCGCAATCCGGTCATTCTCATTATTAGGATGATTCCCCTCTTACCCCCTACGCCTAAACCCAAACACTTGTGAGAATTCTTTTCATTTAGTGATTGTTTGGTTTCGCAAAAACTTGAAAGTATAGGGAGCGACAAGAAAGGACATCCATTGGGCTAGTGATTTAGAAGAGAATAATGGCTAGGTAAAACACGTCTTTGAGTTTTGAAAATTAAGAAAATAAACACGAGTGATTGTAAAACACCTAAGGGGTAAAAGAATGGCTAAGTATAAAAAAAAAATAGAAAAATCGAAAAAAAAAGAAAAGAAAAGAAAGAAAAAGAATTCGATTAAGAAATAAAAAAAAAAAAAAAAGAGACTTAGCCAAAATAAAATCCCCTAAGGTTGTTAAGAAACTCGATGTTTAGGTGTTTAAATGTTTAAAAGAAAGACGATGGGTTAGTGGATAGAATTGTATAGGGATGGATGTCCGGACTTGTATTGCTCCTTGTCTTTCCCGATTTTGCTTAACCCTTTCACTCCCCGAGAGAAACCGCGCTACAACTAACCACATGCCTGAGTGTTAGCCTCCTCGTTTGATTCGAAATCCCGTTCTTACCTAGACAAATAGAAAAACTCTTGGAAATTTTTTATCATGTTTCATGCTTGATTGTGTTTAATTGAATGTGAAAGGTGTTTAGACTAGACAAGTGGATCACATACTTTTGGTAATAATAGCAGATTTAGACGGAGTTAAGGTAGATAGAAATAAGTGGAACTAGTTCGGTTGCGAGAGGGTACTATGTTTAGGATACTTGTTCATTACACTTCCGTGTTGCTTTTGGTTCTGAGGTCCCCGCCTCCACACCTTCTTAAACTTTGATGCGAAATTCTCTTACTTGAGGACAAGCAAATGATAAGTTTGGGGGAGTTGATAACTTGCATATTTTACACATTTTACCTTATGTTATGCATTGGAATTAACTCATTTAGGTTGCATTTAGTATCATATAGGTTGCATTTGCATGTTCTTTCGTGGTTTTCAGGTTTAAGAGTGCAATTATGGAAAAAACAGAGAAGTGTGACGAAAAGCGTCAAAAAGACACTCGTTTAAGACGTTCCCGCCGTTGGATCTTTATGAAATTGTACCACAAGATAGCCACAGATGTTAGCTTTCATTTGGCGGCGGTTTGAGATGATTTCAACGGTTAGATCTAAAGTTATTCCAATTTTACTTCGTATCGGTTTGTTGTACCGGTTTGAAGTGGCCGATACAAGAGGAAAAGAACCCGAAGACGCGTATCGACTTGTTGTATCGGCTTGGCCTGGCCGATACGAAGGAAACTGAGCTGAAGCAAGGCTACCGACCAACGCGTATCGACCAGATTGTATCGGTTTGCTATGACCGATACAAGCTGCGAAAATTATAAGGAAATCGGTTTTTTTGTTGTAAAAAGGAAAACCAATTCCTAAACCAATTGGGTTTCCTTTATTTTATTTTGGTTTTGATATTATATTAGGGTTGGGATGTTTTGACAGCCACCCTATCTTAGTTTTTCTTTTTCATCTTTTAGTTTTAGTTTTTCATCGCTTTGTTTCTTTTGCTTGGGACTTGGGAGATTTTCTTGGTGTTTGCTACTTGGCCACCTTTGAATCTTCATCATCATCAATAAGAGTTTTCTTGAACCTTTATTATCCTTGATTATTTTATGTTTATGCTTTCTTTAAATTTAATTGTTTTGAATTTCAATATGCTTTGTGAGTAGTTTCCCTTAGACAATTGGGTTAGGGTAGAAAGAGGTTGATTGAATCTAAGATTGATAATTGTCTAGGACTTAATAGATCATAAAACTTTAGTCTTTGGTAACAAACTTAAAGCCTTAATCGAGTTGGTCATTCGATTATTGACCCTAGGAAACTTTATGAATCGAGAGATTATAAAGATTCCTGAACAATTACCTTGGAACCAAGCCTAGCTTAACCGAGAGATCTGTGTTAATAAGCTTGGTGGTTAAAATTGATTTGTTCTTAAAGTTTCTCGACGATTAAACTATCCAAGATATTGTTTTAGTTTAATTGTTGAGAAAAGGATCATTGCCACGAGAGTGGATTGATCTAAAATCGTTTTCAAAACCTTAAAGTTATTTTTGTAAAAGACAATTTGAAATCTGAAAGTTTAATCACCTTTTAAAACACCTTAACCTGATTGTTTAGCTTTTAATTAATCTTCAAAACTCTTAATTCGCGTTTTTCGTTTTGTCTAATTTTCGGTTACAAAAACTTTCAACAAACAACCCTTTTGATCACACTTAAACTGAGTTCGTTTCTAATAAATTCAAGTATATTGTTTGCTCCTGATTTGGTTTGACATCTTAAGTACTACAATTGAGACATTCGATTAAACGGGGTAAAATCTCGTTTATCAGAACTCCTCTCAATACGAAGATGAAAAGATCAAGATGTGGGATGTTGGTGGAAATTCTAATGATTCTATGGAAGGAGCGGGATTCTTGGAGTTTGCGGAGCTTTCACTAGATGAACCGGATTTGGAAAATGAGTTACTCGTTGATGTTGATTAGTTTTTTCTTTTATAACTTGTCTTATTTTATGACTTATGATATTTTGTGACTTAAGTTATTTTGTGGCTTTTGTTATTTTGTGACTTATGGTATTTTATGGTTTTTGTTAAAGATGTTGTGACTTTTATATATAAAACTTATGGTATTTCTTATATATTTCACTTTCGTACCCTAGCCGTCCCCGTATCTCTATATTTTAGAATTGCCGTTTCCCGTCTCCATCCCCGTTACCGTCCCGTACCGTCTCGGTGCAACTTAGCCCAGATGTAGCGTACATCGTGAATTGGGTCAATAATAGCTTATGTTATTCACTTTTATGCACATACCACAAAACAGAACAACGAATTATAACCTTAATCAATCTTTTAGACTTGTAAATCAACCTTCACAGATAAGGACGGTCTGCAGATAGTTGTGTCATATCAACAACGATTCTTGTCTAAGATCCACCAAATAGCACAAGATCATCACCGTTTAGGATATGAGACTTCAACAAGCAGAAATAGGAAACACTCATCTAAGTCGAATATTCTATTAAGCACTCGATAATCATGGTCTTATACGGGCGAAACACTTTAGATGATCTTGGCCGATCAAACAAATATGTAGCCAATAATATTTCTTCTTAACATGTTAAGTAATTATTAATGATTTTTTCTATGTAGATTTATTTATGTTACTATTAAGAAAACTCAAGTTGGTCGCGGCGAAAAACATATCAAAGTTGGAGATTAGAGAATCATTGAGATTTTTTAAGTTATAAAATCATCATGAAACTACATATCATCTACAAACGTTTACAAAATTCACTTATTAACATAAGTATCATTACTCGATGTAATGAAATATCTCCTGATATGTTCCTTGATTTAGTTAACTTTGTTGAAAACTAGTGAGACCCATGTCCAACTCCTAATTAATATGATATTGTCCGCTTTGGGCTCATGTCTCGAACCTCACGGTTTTTCTTATTGAGCTTCTTCCCAAAAGGCCTCATATTAATTGGGGTTGGACTTTCCTTATATATTAGACATTACTCGTCTAAACTTCCAATGTGGGACTTAGTTTGTTATCCCAACATTCTCCCCTTCAAACTAAGGACCACATATCCTTAGCTTCTCCTCACGAAACTTGGCACATATCTCGTACCGTCTTAATCTTGATGTAATCTAGAGGGTTCTTCCCACATCGAACCACCCAACTTCTTTAGGTTTGTTTCTTTAACCTAGGCTCTGATACCATGTTGAGAACTGGTGAGACCCATGTCCAACTCCTAATTAATATGATATTGTCCGCTTTGGGCTCATGTCTCGAACCCTCACGGTTTTTTATTGGGCTTCTTCCCAAAAGGCCTCATATTAATTGGGGTTGGACTCTCTTTATATATTAGACATTACTCGTCTAATATTTCAATGTGGGACTTAGTTTGTTATCCCAACATTCTCCCCCTCAAACTAAGGATATTAAGGGTATTTTGAATTTGGTCATTCTTATAAGTAATGCCTACACATTGTATTATTGTTCTTATCAATTGTATGGTTTATTTATCTTTTCAATTTTTATCACAAATTAATCTCTTTTCGATTAAATGCAATTTTTAAGACACATTTCATTTTATTGTCATGTTTTATCTATTACTAAATCATAACAATGTTCAACAAGTCTAAGATTAAAAATTATCAATTCAACAAGTCATAAAGTATATGTCTTTTCTTTACTACAAAGAAAAATATATCAAAAGATATTTTCATAAATATTTTTTGTTTTAGAGGGAAACATATAACAAGTTTTCCTCTAACTTATCTTAACAAATTCAAATATTACCAAAAAATAATATATTTCCTAATGCAGTACGTTATATATTGTTATACTATCTTTATATTATCTTTATATACTTATCTTACCAAATAAAAATATTATTAACTTTAAATATTATACTATCTTTATATACATAACATAAATATGAAATCTGGAAATGGTTTAAAATTTATGTAACAAATCTCAAATGATTGTAAAAAGTTAAATTTGAGCAAATTTATTTACATTTACTATATGTATAATCATATTATGTTGTTTCAAAAACAATAAAACACCAAAAACCAACAACAACAAAAATCTATATTATTATTTTTGATAGTATTTTGAACATGTCCAAAAAATCACTCAAAATTAACATTGTGCCATTATGCATAAAAGGAAATATATTTATCCATTTAATTGCAAAAATAATATAAGAAAACATTAAAAATTTCCAAATATAGGATTCAATTATTAAAAGATTTATGTAAAAATAATTGGGAAAATCAAATAAGAAAATATGTAATTCACTTATATACATTATTATTCAATTATTAAAAGATATTGTTGGAACAAAAATATCATTAAAATTTTATTTAACATCACAAAACCATTAGAAAAAGGTTTTTAACAAAAAATAGATTTTTTTAACAAAAATAACCCAAAATTTAAAAACAAGTTTATCTAATATTTAATTTTATTTTAGATTACAACTTTTTTATTTGATTTCGTTATTTAGTGTATAAAGATTTAGTTTAAAATTTTTAAACTAATTTCATATTTTTTATATTTTAACTTGGTTTCACTATCATAATAGTTATTTGTTAATAATTATTTGTTAACGGGTAGTGATTAAATATATATATTTTTTAACGGGTCGTTTCTAAAAAAACACAAAAAACTTAAAATAATAATATGTTATTCTAATATTACATATTTTAAATATATCTATAATATTCTATAAAAAAATTTACACAAAATTATAAATTAAATATAAAAATATAGAAACTTTAAAGAAAACATAAATCAGTGGTATACCACGGGTTAAATCCTAGTATATATAATAATTTTACTGTTTAATAATTTAAAGCTAAAGTAACTTTACTGTTTAATAATTTAAAAGTCGTCAACAAAATATAATCTTGATGTCTTTAATTTTATTTATAGTTTTGTTATCTTTTATATCTTCTTAGCAAAATATATTAAAAGATTTCTTTGACAAATATTTTTAGTTTTAGAGGGAAACATATATCAACTTTTCCTCTAACTGATCTTCCCAGATACAAAATATCACCAAAAATCATATATTACCTAATGCAGAACGTTATATATTGTTATATATAAATATCATTAACTTTATATATTTTTATATATAAATATCATTAACTTTAAATATTGTTATACTATGTTTATATACTTATCTTACCAAATACAAATATATATATCATTAACTTTAAATACTATAATACTATCTTTATATACTCAACACAAATTCAAAATCTGGAAATGCTTTAAAATTTCGGTAACAAATCTCAAATGATTGTAAAATTTTAATTATAAGCAACTTTATTTACATTTACTATACTATATAATCATATTATGTTGTTTCAAAATCCATAAAACATATCAAAAGCCAACAACAACAAAAATACAAGAAGATGTCGAGTATGATAAAGCTAACGATGATGATGGCTTTGGTAATAACGGGCGTGACTGTGAGTGCAAAGACCGACAAAGAGTGTAGAGAAAGTGATTGCAAGTTAGTATGTGAAAACATAAACCGTACGGAATGTTATAGTTGCATCTTTCAATGTGCTGGACCTATATCTTCTAAATATTTAGACACAAGTAAGAAAAACTCTAAATTTTTGTTACAAAATATTTTATATATAATCAAGTGTTGCTAGCTTTACCGAAAAAGATCATGTCAAAATTTTAGAAGTCACAAGTTTAAAACCATGATTAATTAATAGTTGTAAAAAATATATTTTTTAACAAGAATGGGTAGATATTATGTGAGCTTTAATTTAATTTTTCGCAAGTTATTGTAAAAATGAATTCTAAAACGTATTTTAAAAATACTACTTTTCCTTCATTATACTAAAGTGATTAATTTATTTTATTAAATCACATGTTTCAAATACAATAGTTCTTACAAATGTGGAATAATCATTTTTTTTAAAAAAGATACTGAAAAACAGAGTGATTTCATAGTTTTTTAATAAATGAAACATAAAACTTTTAGAGAAATTCCTTAGAATATATCAAATATTTTTAAATTTATAAAATAAAACTTTTAAACTTCACAAAAATCAAAATTACAAAGCGAGAATTAAACATTTTCCATTTTGTGTAAAGGTAATTTTTAGAGAAATTCCTTAGAATACCTTCAAAATAAGATTTTGATTTGAAAATACCATTAAAAAGTTTTTTATAACAAAATACCATTAAAATATTTTTTATAACAAAAATACCATCAAAAGTAGTAGTTTACAAAAATACCACAAATACAAAAAACGAGTTTTAACATTTTTAGATTTTAAATTTTTTCATTTGAGTTCGCTATATAGTGTTTTTTGGAGGTTTTTGGTGTAATTTTGAAAATTTAAGATTTGTGGTATTTATGAGAAAAAACTTTTTAATCGTATTTGTAAAACTTTTGAAACTTTGTGCTAATTGTGTTAAAAAAAATTTTTTTAGTGGTATTCATAAGAATTGCCCTAATATTTATGTAACTATATAGTTTCATTTTAAATGATGGTAATGATTTATATAACTTTTACAGGGGCAAGCAAAGTAGACCAACGGGTCATATGTTATCGAAACTGCGTTGTTGGTTGTGGCAAAGACAATGCTTGCAGCGAACGTTGTAAGAAAAGTTGTGGTTACCCACCGGCCAATAATATCCATTAGTAGTTTCTTTGTTTAGATCCTAAAGTTGTGAAACATTTATTCTATTTTATAAAATCTTTTATATGTTGGGATTTGCTTGACATTAAATGATTATATCTAAAGGTAACCTAATATCGAAATAATTAAAGAGATTATTTTCAGATTCACCAAAAAAAAGTCCTCTCTTTTAAGAACTTAGATAACGAAAAATTCAAGAAAAAAGAATTCAATCAATTTGCAACTCATTCTCTTTTACTTCCAATAATTACTAAAAATTATACGTATAGCATATGGATTCGGTCTAAATTTATAGGGTCAAATAACATATTTTTACCACAAAAATATATTTTTTATAGCAAAATCATGAAAATTAAATATTTTTGGGAAAATTTGTCTGTGGATAGTTTATCATCTGATCTGGCGGAACATGCACATCTGCACCATCTGTAGTAGGCCACTACCTAGTTCTTCTTCCACACGTACGAGAGTTTTAAACCATTCACAAACACAAGGTCGACTCAAAAATTTCCGGGGTCCCAGGGCGGAGAAAAAAATTACACCTTTTTACAAAGAAATTAAAAAAATATGGATACTTTCACTACTACATATTTTGTATTTTTTTCCAAAAAGTGAGTTATAATTAAAAAAACATTTTTAAACTTATTTTTTTAAAAAGTGACTAGATTTTTATATTAGGCAAAAATATACATATAAAAATACAAAAAAACTTTTTTAAAAAATTATAAAAAGTTATAAAAATTTTGGGTCCTAAAATCATGGACTCTGGTGCGTCACATCTCTTGTCCCTCCCTCTAAACCGGCAATGCACAAACATAATGTTCAGCTTATAGGGTCTTCTTGATTATGACTCCATATGCATGCACACATGGAATACATTTTATTTGAATCTTTCTACATGTACAACTCTTTTGAAGCAATGTAAGTAACTTCACACCTTTAGTTCTACTAGAAAACAAAGATTAAACCTCTACTTCCTTTTGATCACAAACACCCAACCGTGAAGTCACAAATCTCTCACAAAATTTTCAAGAGTGTTAATATATATCTCCCAAGTATCAAATCTTTTTTTCTGAAAGTTCTTTTGATAAATCTTTTGCGAAATCTTCATTCATGAAATCCACTCAACATCTTGATTTCACTAGCCAACTCTTTTTGCATCTACATTTTCCTGTCTTATTATACTCAAACATATCCAAGGTCCCTTGCACTTATTTCAACACTCACATACACAACCATACATGAACATTTACTCCAATGATTATTCACTAATTAAACCATTCATTTAAAAGTACATGGTTCAGAGTATTACAATACTAAAATATACAAAAGTTCAAAAAGAAGCATGTGCTACAAACAAATCAGAGTAACATTCATAGCTAAGCCTAAGCATAACATACCACATCTCTCCCCATATTGGGTTACTCCTCCTGTGAGCCTAATCCTTCGGACATCAACGTCTGAGTCATCTCCTCCGGCTTTAGTGCATAAGTAAGTTAAAAACAATAAGTCAGTCATATAGTGAGCTTAGTTAGAGGAATCACATGTTGCTAATGCATCCTCAAACACCTTGATCGCTTAACGCATTGCTGCTCTTTCAGAACCTCCCTGCTTTCGCTGGTTTTCCTTAGTTGTTGATGTCGATCCAGTCATCTCAGCTTTATTTTTATCCCTTTTCAGCACTGGTTTCATGTCCTCACGCACCTCTACTTGATGAGCATCTTGGCTGAGGAGATTTGGCCGGCAACATGTTATGGTCAATTACTAATTTCCCAACGTTGAATGAGATCTTGTTGACTATGTGATACATGATCTCTGCCCTTGTAGCTCTGCGATAAACATCATTGGTTGTCGGGTACCAATTGGAGCATCACCTCTTGTGAAATCGCTTGTACGTGCAATAACATTCTGACAAACCCAACTTACTCCACTTCTGAACACAGTGTTTATCATCCTTGCAGGTGAGAACCCATATACCCAATTTTTGACTAGCCCTTCCACACAAAACCAGCTAGGCCGAAGATGACTAAAGAAGACAAGAGGACGAAAAAGGGTCCAAATGAGTCTCCCACCAAGAAGCAAACAAAACAAGTCATTAAATCTATACATCAAACAACTACACACTTGTTAAAAATCAAACACAACCACTACACACTATTTGCATGATCATACAACACATATGTAATGACCAATTGACCACGACCAGGACGTCCGTTACCTTTGAGAGTCTAACCCTTCATTAATGTGATACTGTCCGCTTTGTGCCCTAAGGCCCGCACAGTTTTGGTCTTGGTTTTCTTCCCAAAAGGTCTCACATCAAATTGGGGTTAAACTCTCCCTTATATATTAGATTTTCATTCTCTAAATATCCGATGTGGGACGAATGTTACAATTCACCTCCACTCAAAGGCGCAACGTCTTCGTTGCGCACCAGACCCCAGACAATCGGCCCTCTAGGTCCGAACTAGAATGATTTCTCGCTCTGATACTACTTTTACGACCTTGACCAGGGCGTCCGTTACCTTTGAGAGTCTAACCCTTCATTAATGTGATATTGTCCGCTTTGGGCCCTAAGGCCCGCACGGTTTTGGTCTTGGTTTCCTTCCCAAAAGGCCTTACATTAAATTGGGGTTAAACTCTCACTTATATATTAGATTTTCATTCTCTAAATATCCGATGTGGGACGAATGTTACAACATACCATCTCTGGTTTCTCAAGCTTCATTTGCACTTTCTTAAACATCAAATTTTCAAACTCTAAAGGCTCCTTTGCCTGTTTCTCTTTGAGCTTCTCTTCCAGTGCAACATTATTTATTGTCATTGTCTTTATCTCGTGATAAACAAGTTTTTCACTCGTTCTTTCGAATGTCTTAATGTAGTACTTAAGATGTCAATCTGAATCAGGAGCAATCAATGTATTAGAACTTACGAGAAATAAACTCAGTTTAAGCATGATCAAAAAGGTGTTTGTTTGAATGTTTTGTAACCGTGTAACGAATAAACGAAAACGAAAATTAAGAGTTGTGAAGATTCAAATAAAAAGCTAAACAATCAGGTTAAGGTACTTTAACGGGTGATCAAACTTTCAGATTTTAAAATTGACTTTTAACAAAAGTAACTTCAAGGTCTTGAAAACGTTTTTAGATCAATCCACTCTCGTGACAATGATCCTTTTCCTAATAATTAAACTAAAACAATGTCTTGGATATTTTAATTCTTGAGAAACGTTAAGTTCAATTCAATTTAACCACTAAGCTTATTAACACAGATATCTCGGTTAAGTTAGGCTTAGCTCTAGGGTAATTTGTCAGGAACCTTTATAACCTCTCAATTAATAAAGTTTCCTAGGTTCAATAATCGAATGACCAACTCGATTAAGGCTTTAAATTTGTTACCAAAGACAAAAGTTTTAAGATTAAGTTCTAGACAATTATAATCCTATGTTCAATCAACCCTTTTTCCCAACCCAATTGTCTATTTAGATCTACTCACTAAACATACTGAAAATCAAATCAATTGATATTAAAGAAAGCATAAACAATTCAAAGAGGTAAAGGTTTAAGAAAAACTCTTGTTATTGAAGATTACAAAGGTCTCTAGATAGCAAAGCACCAAGAATTGTCTCAAGGTTTTCTCCAAAGTCAAGAACAACAAAAACAAAGCGTGAAAACAAGATGGAGAAAACAATAATATCAAAACCCTAATATAATGTCAAAACATAAATTAAAACGTTCCCAATCGGTTTAGGAAATCTTTTCCTTTTTAAGCCTCAAAACCGACTTTCCTTTTATTTTTCGGAGCCCGTACGGGTGAAGTGAAACCGGTACAGACTGGTCGATACGCATTGATTGGTATAGATGTTTCGGCTTCTTTCCTTCTGTATCGGCCAGGTCAAACTGGTATAACATGCCGATATTGATCCTCAGGTCTGGTGTCTTCTGTATCGGCCACTTGTGACTGATAAAACAAGTCAATACAAGTCTTCTGGCAAGAGTTCTTGCATATCGACCACAACAAACCGCTACAACAAGCCGGTACAACTGCTTTTGCCTATTTTAGACTCGAATTCTTCGTCTTTTGCCGCTTTAATGCCCTGAAACCTGAAATACACATAACAAACCCAAATGCAATCTATATGATACTAAATGCAACCTAAATGAGTTAATTCTAATGAATAAAACAAAATAAAATATGTAAAATATGCAAGATATCATCTCGTTTAATTGACCCTCATCAACCCATTTAAACAAGTATTTGTCATTCTGAATCTATATAGAAAAAAGGAAATAATTATCAATCGATTGTTAAGAAGAGCATAAGAAAATCAATCACCAAAAACTCACCCTATTTGCACCAGCAAAAGCACATTCATATAGTATTTCTTGTTCGGATTAGCTTGCGATTTTTAAAAAATTCTATGATCGCTTTTTCGCACCAACATACCTTAGAAACACTGTAAACTCTTGAGATTCTTTTGAAATTCGACAACCCACTCCCATCTCCGACCACGGTATTCATCGACATACTTTAATTTTTCGTTAGGGTTCATTGATTTTGAAGCTAAAATCGATTTGGGGGTTTTGCATAGTCGGGTTGGATTTTTGAAGTGATTTGGGTCGTAAATTGGTCCACTTACACGTATATTGGTTTAATGTCTTGTGAAAATCTGACGGCGATTTGGAAATATATTAGACAAAGATCAAAGTTTGTCGGCGATTTGGAAATATATGATTGTTTCGAGGGGATCTATATCGTTTTTCCTTAAATAGTTGAATTGATTGACTTTTCCTATAATGACACCTATAATTTTTGTGAAAATGTCTCTAAATGACCCATAAAAACCCGAAATGGTCACACTAACCCGTCTTTAGAGGGTTAGTATCGTTATTATAAAAAACATGAGATGGACATGGAGGGGTATTTTTCAAAAAAAAACAATTATGAATTTATTAAAAATCTCAAAAACAGAATTTACAACAATTTATATTTTCGCTCTCTTTGCGGTTTCTTCTTTTCCGTCGTCTTCTCCCCTGTCTTCTCCATCGTCTTCTCCATCGTCTTCTTATTTTCTGTTTTCGTCTCTTTAAATAATATATATATAGAGCATGTTGACTAAACGCTTTTAGACCCAAAAAAATAAGAAAACGATTTTTAGAAAACTTTAAGTTCAATTCAACCACTAAGCTTATTAACACAGATTTCTCGGTTAAGTTAGGCTTAGTTCTTGGGTAATTAATCAGGATCCTTTACAATCTTTTGATTATAAAGTTTCCAAGGTTCAGTAATCGAATGACCAACTCGATTAAAGTTGTAAGTTCATTACCAAAGACAAAAGTTTTAAAATTAAGTTCTAGACAATGATAATCCTAAATTTGATCAACCCTTTTCCGCAACCCAATTTTCTATTTAGATCTACTCGCTAAGCATAATTTAATCTAAAACAATTAAAGATGACGAAAGCATAAATAAATCAAAGAGAGATAGGGATAGAAGAAACTCTGTTTATCGTTGAAGAAAACTCAAAAGTTTAAAGAGTCAATCTCCAAAAGCAAGAACAAATCAAAGCACAAGCTAAAAACCCTAGAAAATAAAAGACAGGATAATAAGATTAAAGATTGATGATCCAAGATGCAAGATAGAAGATGAAAGATTTCCCCTAAGGTGTCAATGACCTTCTTTTTATATAAAAAACGTCATCTCTCTTCCCTAATGGGCCGGATCTCGGTCCGGATCGGTTATGAAAAAAATAGGTTGTTTTCGCGTTTTTTAAGTCTGTATCGGTCAGTTGAATGATATAACAAACCGATATGGATGTATCGGTCCCAGAAAACAGATATAACAACCCGATATTCAGTAGTTTCGCAACATTTTTTTTTCCTGTCAAAAGGAAGGAGGGGCAGTTTGGGGTACGAAAGTTCAGGAAGGTCATTCTAGTTATTAAAAACAGAATAGGGTTCGGCTAGCAATAAACATACGAATGTTGGTTAGTTTAGTAATTTTCCCAAAATAATATGAAAGAGTATTCTTAATGGTGTGATTTAAACCACAAAATATGGTTCACACATACACACACAAACAAACCGAGATTAAAAGAAAAATGTTCTAAGTTAAAAAGAGAATGAAGAAGTATCTTTTCAGAAATATAGAAACTCTAAAAGCGTGCCAACACCTAGAGCTGCACAAAAATTAGACTTCTTATACCTAAACCATAGTCAAAAGTATAAAGTAGGTAATACTAAAACCGTTGCAAAAGCTAATACGTCGTCCAATGTCAGGTTAAGCCACTGAGCTCCGTCGATAAAAGATAAGTCTATGAATCTCCGTGCCATGGCATCCGTCATTTGGTGAGACTCTTTCGCGGTAATAAGCTCTAGGTCCTGAGCACCCGTGCTTTCCAAACATGACCGTCTTGAAAAACAAAATATATATAAATACGAAATGTTAATAGTAAATTAATTAATATTTACAAAGTTTTATGTGAGCTTTACTTGTCTCGTGTGGCGTTATTCCAGTCATTCCATCCTTCGGGGGCTATAATTCCAGCCATGTATGTCCGCGAGAATACCACGCTCGCATATTCTCTCCAAGCTCGTCCGAGCAGAATCTTCCCGGTTCCGTCAATTGTACAGTTGACGAACGAGAATCCGGACCGGTCGGATCTTGTTGTCTTATCATGGGTTGTGATATAGCCACTGATCCCTCTTGTACTTGCTTTGGTTAGAGACTTGATTGTGCAATCCTATAGACAACAAAATTTTCAAGTTCAAAATTTGAAACACAATTAAAATTTTGTTAATAGCTTAGATTTACTTGATAGATTGACCTTCTGGTGCCAAAAGATGAAGTCAACGGAACCCTGGATGAAGCAGTTTCAGAAGTATTGTCTTCCAAAAGCGTCCTCCAACAGGGTGTCTTGAAACCCGTAAAATCCGCATCGGTAAAATGCCGCTTTGTCTCCTAAAATGCTCATAGCTACTCCCATAGTACCATTCACTCATACTTTGAATCTGGTGCGTTCTTTTGCCAAAAATATTGTTTACTAGAGAATGACCCGCGGGTTGCATCGGTAGTGATATAAAAAATACATTTATGTTTATATCTTCTTAGCAAATCAAAAATATGTAAATATTTTTATCGTTGTACGTAGTTGGTTTTTAACACATAAACATAATTGATTTTAAAATTGATTACTCAAATGTTTTCAAAATTTCATTACAATAACTTTTTGTTTATATTGTTTTTATTTTGGAAAAAATATTATTTAACCTATGTATGAAAACACATTCTTTACAAATTATAATTGTATAAATATTTATTATTATTAGTCTTTGTAGTTATTTATTAATAGGTAATATCCCGAGTTTTTTCTTCAAAATAATAATTTTTATGATATTGATTACTTTTCAAAAGTATATATTTAAATTATATATTTAAATTATTATATATTTAATATTACATGAGAAAATATATTAATATTTTAAACATTAAAACAAGAAAATGCCTTCAAAAGAGAAGATTATCAACCTCTGAACACTCTTTTAAAACTTAAAGAGAAAGTTTTTCTAGTAACACAAATTTTATAACTAATTGATATTTGTAAAATAAAATTTTTGTAGTAATTTGTTAGTATGATATCAATACAAGAGTTAGAAAGTAACCTGTATTTATGAAAGCGAAACACTTTTTAGCATCCAAGAAACAATAGAATGCATTTTAAAAAGAAAATTATCAACTTCTAAACACTCTTTTAAAATTTAAAAAGAAAATTTTTGTCGTAACACAATTTATATTACATGAACTGATTAGTATTTTTAAAATAAAATATTTAAATTATTTGTTAGCATGATATCAATACAAGAATTAGAAAGTAACATGTATTTACGAAGGCGAAACTATTTTTCTTAGTTTTTAAAACGCCTTTTAGTGTCACACTTCTTCAGGTACCAAAAATCAAAAACATTCAAATCTTTTTGTGTTGTACTCTCTTGAACATAAACAAAAATACAACAAATAAAAGATGATGAAAAACATCAATATATTTAGCTAGTTTTTATTGTTGCTCGAAAAAAAGAAGATGCTATAGAGTGAACTTTAATTTTTTGTTTGATTTTGTACACAAAACTTATTGTGACTTTTATAACTACATATTTCTCCAATACCCACGACCATTATGGTGGAGGTTACAAAGTTAGTATTTCAAAATTAATTTCAAATTGAAAATGAGAGTTAATGTTGGTCAATATTATAAAAAATAAATATCATTTGACCAAAATTTTATATTTTTGCTTGTAGTATTTAATTTGCTTAACAACATAAATGTTATAACTATTACGGGAGTTACAAAAATATTATATTTTTAGAATATAGTGATTCTGAATTTTATAAATTAATATTTTGTAACTAAAAGTATTCAAATTTTAACATATTTTTTTGTATAGAGAACACATGTCATTTTACAATTTTCATATATAAAATAAAATTTAAAAATAGTATTATATTAAAGTTATGTGAATCATTGCATTAAATTAAATGAGATATATAAGATAATTTGAAATTTATTTATTATTTTTGAAAGAGGTAAAAGATTATTAATTTTAAATTTTATTTCAATTGTGTGGATAATATGATATATTGATTGTAAATTCTTAACAAAATCTAAAATTAATAATTTATGAAGCTTATGAGGATAATTAGTCTTAAATTAATAGATACATATAAAATAATTTGGTATATAATTTTGATTATTGGAATAAATAAAATAATTTTTTGAATTTTTAATGAAAACAAATTAAAAGTGGATACATGTCAAAAGAGCAATGAGTTACTTGTTGGTTCCACAATGAAAGATACAAAAAACATTACAATTACTTAAAAATTTTGAAAATAATATTAGTTAAAAAGAGCATGTCAGATTTTTATAAGATGTTAAACAAAACTTTACAATAATGAAACTTTACAATAATATTTTAAATTTTTCAATTAATATAATTTGAAACTAACAACTTACAATATCAACACATAAAACTACGTTGATATTAGTAAAAATTAAACATTTGGAAATAAATTTTTCTAAAATATCAAACAAATATAAACGGAGGGAGCACGTGTAATTCCTATCCAATTTTAGCATCTCTTAAATGTTTGTTCAAATGTTACTATTATTGGTTACTAATACAAAAATATTATTCGTTAAAATGATCAACAACTAAACTAACACATAATATAATCAAAAGCACACATAAAGTTCTAGTCTTAATTCAAACGTGATAATTTCCCACAATAACTAATGTAAAACTAAAGTAAAAAATTAAGAAAAAGTTAAGAAAAAGTTAAGCAAAAGTTAAGCAAAAATTAAGCAACCACCGAGAGAGGAGTAAGAATATTAAATAAAAACAAGTTAGGGTACATATTTCATTTAAACATGTCTAATTTAATTGTATTAAGTGTGTAAATTTGTTACTCCCTCCATTTCAAAATAAATACAAAATGTTAATAGTAAGTTAATTAGTATATTTACAAAGTTTTATGTGAGCTTTACTTGTCTCGTGTGACGTTATTCCAGTCATTCCATCTTTCGGGGGCTATAATTCCAGACATGTATGTCCGTGAGAATACCACGCTCGCATATGCTCTCCAAGTTCGTCCGAGCAGAATCTTCCCGGTTCTGTCAATTGTACAGTTGACGAACGAGAATTCGGACCGGTCGGATCTTGTTGTCTTACCCAGGGCTGTGATATACCCATTGATCCCTCCTGTACTTGCTTTGGCTACAGACTTGATCGTGCAATTCTATTGACAACAAGATTTTCAAGTTCAAAACTTGAAACACAATTAAAATTTTGTTAAAAGCTTAGATTTACTTGATAGATTGACCTCTGGTGCCAAAGATGAAGTCAACGGAACTCTGGATGAAGCTGTTTCGGAAGTAATGTCTTCCGAAACCGTCATCCAACAGGGTGTCTTGAAACCCGTAAAATCCACATCGGTAAAATACCGCTTTGTCTCCTAAAACGCTCATAGCTACTCCAATAGTACCATTCACTTCAGGTTTTAAATCTGGTGCGTTCTTCTGCCAAAAATATTGTTTACTAGAAAAGACCCGCTCGTTGCATCGGTACTGATATAAAAAATACATTTATGTTTTTATCTTCTTAGCAAATCAAAAATATGTAAATATTTTTATCGTTGTATGTAGTTGGTTTTAAACATATAAACATAATTGATTTTAAATTTGATTACTCAAATGTTTTCAAAATTTCATTACACTAACTTTTTGTTTATATTATATTTATTTTGGTAAAAGTTATTTAACCTATGTATGAAAAGACATTATTTGCAAATTATATTAATTGTATAGATATTTATTATTATTAGTCTTTGTAATTATTTATTAATAGGTAATATCCCGAGTTTTTTCTTCAAAATAATAATTTTTATGATACTAATTACTTTTCAAAAGTATATATTTAAATTATTATATATTTAATATTGCGGAAGAAAATATATTAATATATTAAACGTTAAAACAATAAAATGCCTTCAAAAGAGAAGATTATCAACCTCTAAACACTCTTTTAAACTTAAAGATAAAGTTTTTGTAGTAACACAATTTGTATAACATGACCTAACTGATATTTGTAAAATAAAATATTTAAATTATTTGCTAGTATGATATCAATACAAAAGTTAGAAAGTAACAATAACCTGTATTTACGAAAGCAAAACACTTTTTTAGCATCCAAGAAACAATAGAATGCATTTTTAAAAGAAAACTATCAACATCTAAACACTCTTTTAAAATTTAAAGAGAAAATTTTTGTCGTAACACAATTTTTATTACATGAACTAATTAGTACTTTTAAAATAAAATATTTAAATTATTTGTTAGCATGATATCAATACAAGAATTAGAAAGTAACATGTATTTGCGAAGGCGAAACTCCTTTTCTTAGTTTTTGAAACGTATTTTAGTGTCACACTTTTTCACGTACCAAAAATCAAAAACATTCAAATCTTTTTTTGCGTTTTACTCTCTAGAACATAAACGAAAATAGAACAAAACATCAATATATTTAGCTAGTTTATATTGTTGCTTGAAAAAAGAAGATGCTAGAGTGAACATTAATTTTTTGCTTGATTTTGTACCCAAAATTTATTGTGACTTTTATAACTATACTAGATGAAATCCCGCGTAATAAGCGGACAAAATACATAAAATTTTTTTATAATTATATTAATATTGTTAGGAAATTTGTATAATTATAGTTAGATTTAAACGGAAACTAATATTATACCCGTTATTTTATTAACAAATAAATATAAAAGACACACAACAATATATGGTAATAGTAAATAAGTGATTTTACTTTTTCATCTATTAAGAAATAAAAATAACTCATTTTTTATTTTATTACATTGCTTTTGTTATTTACATGAAAAAACATTTATTTTAAATTAATAATTAGATAAATGGATCTATGATAATAACAAATAAGTTATCATAAAGATTTTTTTATTTTCTCAAGTAATTTTACGTTTTTATTTTTTCTTATTTCTATTTTTTATTGATTATTTCTTAAAATATTATTAAATTTTTCTTTTTCTATGTTATTTTCCTATTTTTTGGTTATTTTATTTTTCTATATTTCGGATTCATTTATTTTATTTCTAATTATTTGATAATTCATGTTAATTTTTTTAATTTATAAGTGTTTAAATTATAAATTAAACATTGAGTGTTTAATTTATAAGATTTTTATTTTAAGGTGTTTTCATTCTTCTTTTTCTATTTTTTAAGAAGATTCCTTATTTTAATAATGACAAATGTCGTGATCTAAATTAATTGTGACCCGTGTCACGATCTGGTGAGTTATAATTTGCCTACGTGTCGAACTCACTTTAAACGCACTCACTTTTATATAATTGATTTAGTGTGAAGTAAGACTGTTGGCTTTTAGAAACTATGGAACTCATCTTTTTCTCTGTTAATTTTTTTTAATAATAGTAAATAGAACAAAGATGAGATCACAATGAAATTTAGTGATTCTAGATATGTATATATAGATGTAGTGAACACTTTTCGTTTGATTACTTTTTCCCTTTTTTGTTTTTCCTTTTTCTTTTTTTCTTATTTTTTGTTTTGTCTTTTTTCCTAAACGTTACCTTTTTTAAAAAATTATTAACATTTTTCCTAAACATTATTAACAATTTTCCTAAAATTATTAACTTTTTAACCTTTTTTCCTAAACATTATTAACATTTTCCTTTCTTTTTTTTCTTCTTTTAAAATTATTTTCTTAAACATTATTCTAACAACATTGAATGTTTAATTTATAAGATTTCCATTTTTAAGGTGTTTGCATTCTTCTTTTTTCCTATTTTTTAGAAAAGATTCCTTATTTTAATAATGACAAATGTCGCGATCTAAATTAATTGTGACACGTGTCACGATCTGGTGAGTTATAATTAAACACGCTCACTTTTATATAATAAGATTATTTGATAATTATGTGATTTTTTCGTTTGGTTACTTTTTTCCTTTTTTGTTTTTCCTTTCTCTTTTTTTTTTATTTTTTGTTTTGTCTTTTTTTCTAAACGTTACATTTTTTCTTCTTTTAAAATCTTATTATATAAAAGTTAGCGCGTTTAATTATTTCATCCAAATAATTGAATGTTTAATTTATAAGATTTCCATTTTTAAGGTGTTTGCATTCTTCTTTTTTCCTATTTTTAGAAAAGATTCCTTATTTTAATAATGACAAATGTCGCGATCTAAATTAATTGTGACACGTGTCACGATCTGGTGAGTTATAATTAAACACGCTCATTTTTATATAATAAGATTATTTGATAATTATGTGATTTTTTCGTTTGGTTACTTTTTTCCTTTTTTGTTTTTCCTTTGTCTTTTTTTTATTATTTTTTGTTTTGTCTTTTTTTCTAAACGTTACATTTTTTCTTCTTTTAAAATTATTAATATTTTCCCTAAACATTATTAACATTTTTTCTAAAATTATTAACGTGTTTTTTTAATTGTGACACGTGTCACGATCTGGTGAGTTATAATTAAACGCGCTAACTTTTATATAATAAGATATTCCTCCACTACTCACAACCCATTAGTGAAAGTTACAAAGTTAATATTTCAAAATTAATTTCAAATTGAAAATGAGAGTTAATATTGGTCAATATTATAAAAAATAAATATTGACCAAAATTTTATATTTTTGCTTGTATACATATAAAGATTAAACAAACATTTTGATTGCTTCAACTCAAAGGTGTTGATGCAATGCGTTTGGTCTTAGTCTATACTAATTAGTCAACTCAACGGCAATTTTAATAAATATTTTGCATAGACATTTGTTTTGTATTTGATATGCGTTTTTCCGATACTTAAACAAGATTTAATATGAGTTTTAAGATGCTTTAGACCATCTCTTATGGTGTTTCATTTTCTACTTTTGCTTCATCACTTACTTCAAAATGTAAAAATAGATAATGTTGCCCCAAATATGAAAATTTAGAATTCATATCATTATTTTTTTAAGATGAGTATTTTTTTTAGTTATAAATTGCTCCCTTAACTTTATTTTGTTTATAATTCATACCTACGCAATTATGTAGAACTATAGTATACATAGATGTGGGAAACTTTATCTATCAATAATTGTATGAAAACACCAAAAATTTATGGACATCACTCCTATATTATAAATCTAAATTACAAATCAATATTATTTTGGATGGTCCCTTTATTTGAATATTTAATTAGATACTTATTCAATCCTCTTAAAATGAACTGAAAAATAAAGATGAAAAAGGATATATAGAATTAAACTTTAGAAATAGACGTCTTAGACGATTTAGGAGCCGGCGCCTTAGAAGATTTAGGTGTAGGCGCTTTAGATTTCTTTAGAGAAGGAGCCTTAGAAGACTTAGGAGTGGGGGCTTTAGATTTCTTTGGAGACGGCGCTTTAGATTTCTTTGGAGACGGCGCTTTAGAAGTTGATGCCTTTGGCGTAGGCGCTTTACCGGTCATTGCACTAACAATATCATATAAGTTTCTTCTCCCATCAATCTTGACATGTATCTTACTAGTTTGGTCATCCAATAAGTTTCGTCCGAAATATGCAACATTGAGTCGACAATCAACTTTGCTTACGGTCATTGCTACTATCAATACCAATACGGCTATTGAGATAATTGTAGTTTTCATTTGAAACACCATTATTTTATTTTTTTCTTTTTTTCTTATAAGTGTTTTTTTATTTGATTATATTTTTTCTTGTATTTTCAATTGCTGATTATGGATTTATCTCGCCGAGTATTTATATGGAAATCAAGCTTCCAAATGTAGAAAATTACTAAATTTAAATAACTTGTTGAATGTTTCTTGTGGATGGTATTCATTTCTTGTGCATCTTATTTGTATTTACTAGGGGCTAAGCCCCGCGCAAGCGCGGGGACGTATGTGTATTTTGAATAAGGTAAGAGATATTTAACTAATGCTGAATCGATGAGAAAGGTTATGAGCTGAAGTAGGAGTGTGCAGTGTTGTGACGACGAAAAAATGGCTAATATCAAATGCTAACAGTTGATGTATTTTATATTTGCTCTCCATCTGTAAGAGGCAAGTTTTAAATTGTGATAGTTCTTAATACTGTTGATGAAAATTTAAACCGGTGAACATATAGGGTGACAATTTTTTTTTATTTTTAAAGTTTGAATAATTGTTAGAAAATCTTAAAGTGAAACTTGTTCATAAATATAGACTGAGAAACATTTTTATTTGTATATGCGAAGAGAAAACAAAAAACAGAGAACAAACTGAATTTCTTAAAGAAAAAAACGTTGTCATTAAAAAAACAAAAAGAGACGCAAGAACACATACTTGACTTTAGGGTGGGTTCAAAATTTTAGTCACATGAGATATCAGGTTTAATGAAAGGAATATAAAAGTAAACAAAGCAAAGCCAAACAACCACTATTAAGATAATAACACATTCCATGGCAAGGAGGACAAAAAATATCAAAGGAAGATACATTCGTTTAAGTTTGATACTTAGATGAAGAATGATGGTAATGTTAGTGATAAGCAACACACTATTGCTCATCTTTTCTTACTTATTTCAAATATAAAGAATGTGTGAGTTAACATTGAACAACAACTTATTAGATAAACCAATGATGCTCATAGAACCAATTAAAATTTACAAATTTCAAGACTTTACCTCCAAAAAGTTCGGGATTAACAGTGGTGACAAACATGACAAATTGTGTCTTATTACCCGACTTGAGGATGCCCCTAAAAACAGACGCAACATCATCCCACAAAGACAAGTAAACAACCACCTGACTGTTATGCCAATGATTGTCGTCAATTTCAGTAGGACTTAATAATGTGTGATGGACTTAGTTTTCCTTTAAATAATTATTTTGAATTTAATTATTACTCACTAAAGCTAAATATTTGTAACTTTAGTATCAGAAATTGTATATTTACATAATTGTTAATAAGAATTATAAACCTTGATAAGTTGAAAAATTACTTATAAAATACTTTTTTGAATTTCATTTCAGTTAAATGTATAAATTTAGAAAAATCCATCATTATTAGAAAAGTTAATAAAAAAGAGAGTAAAGAATACTTTGACAGAGTTTTGGTTAAGAACCTTAAGTTGAAGATGATTTGAAGGGTTTCTATAAAAGTTATTCTCAATTAATAGTATAGATATACACAATTCACTTATATTTATTTTAATTTGTTTTTTTTTTAAATAGGGAGAATCACAAAACTAAACCATTTGAATTACATTTCACAAAACTACACCATTTCAAAAATACTTCACAAAACTACGTCTAAACATTCAAAATTAAATACAAATAAACCTTACCCACACAATCCTACCCCGTTTATACTATACCCTAAACATTAATTAGCGAACCCAAATGAAAAGATTTTAATTTTGGTAATTTTTTAAAGGGTAAATCAAGCTTTTAAAATTTTGAAAGGGTGTAGTTTTGTGAAAAAATTAAATTAGATGTAGTTTTGTGAAGGAGGGGTTGAAAGGGTGTAGTTTTGTGAATTTCTCTTTTAAATATTGATTGTGACCATATGAATTGTACGATGTTTCTGGTTTTCTTGTTTTTTTATTTATACCTTTTGTAAGAAAAATCTATCATTATTAGAAAAACTAATAAAAAAGAGAGTAGAAAATACTTTGACAGAGTTTTGGTCAAGAGCCTGAAGTTGAAGATGACTTGAAGGATTTTTCTATAAAAGTTCTTCCCAATTAATAGTATAAATATACACAATTCACTTATATTTATTTTAATTTGCTTTTCTAAATATTGATTGTGACCATATGAATTGTAAGATGTTTCTAGTTTTCTTGTTTTTTCTTTATAGCGTATGTAAGATGTATTTATGATTAGTTTTAATAACTATTTAAAATTTATATATGTATCTATATATATATATAGATATTTTATAAATGTTAAAAATTACATTAAATATTTATTTTTCCGATTTTATTAATTTTAATGAGTTTTATCAAAAATATTTCAGTGATGTTGTTTATATTTTTTTGGCGTTTTATTTGAATTTTATTAGTATTAAATGGTTGTATTAATGTTGTCAGAAAATATAGTGTGTAAGAAAAATCCATCATTATTAGAAAAGCTAATAAAAAAAAAGTAGAGAATATTTTGACAGAGTTCTAGTCAAGGACCCTGACGTTGAATATGATTTGAAGGGTTTCTCTATAAAAGTTCTTCTCAATTAATAATATAGATATACACAATTCACTTATATTTATTTTAGTTTGTTTTTTTAAATATTGATTGTGATCATATGAATTGTAAGATGTTTCTAGTTTTCTTGTTTTTTTGTTTATATCGTTTGTAAGATTTATTTATTATTAGTTTTAATAGCTATTTAAAATTGATATACGTATATATAAACATATATTTTATAAAAATATTTTTTTCAGATTTTATTAATGTTAATGGGTTTTATCAAAAATATTTTAGTGATGTTGTTTATATTTTTGGGGATTTTATTTGAATTTTATTAGTATTAAATGGTTGTATTAATGTTTTTGATAAAAAAATAGTTGTATTAAATAATTTATTTTAATTATATTGTTTTAAGGGTGATGATGTGGCTTCTTGTGGTGAGAGACAAAACTCCCTCATTATATGTATGATTTTTTCCTTTTTTGTTAATTAAGAGGTTTTGTGTCTTTCGGACCCTACATACCTCTCCTTAGATCCAAGCCATATAATTAAATTTTCCATTGGAAAGAAGACCCTCTTCAACGTATAAAACAAAATACCCATGTTCTAAAAATCGCTAGGCGCTAGTCGGACGGTCGAGTTAGGCCTAGCGCCTAGAACAAAAATCGGAGATTAATCGGGATTAATCGGGGACTAGTTTTTGTAATATTTTATTTTATTTATTTTCTAAAACTAAATATATAATGTTAATTATACATTTTTACATACAACTAAATTATTAATTAAATTTTATATTATGAAAGAAATACGTAGAAAAGATATTTTAAGTTTCAATTTTTTATATTATAATACAAACACAAGGTTTATATATATTAATTTATATTATACGTACAAATACAACTAATTTTTCTTTAATAGTTGTAAAACTAAATGTGTACTAAAACAACTAAATGTGTACTAAAACAACTAAATGTGTACTAATACAACAAAATGTATTACAAATGTTGTTAAAACTAGTTTTTTTGAATCGTTATAAAAGTAAAATATGTACAAATATAACAAAATTTCAATATCTTATTCAAATAATAACAAATATAAAAATAAATATGAACTACTTATTATAGAAAGCTAGAGACTAGAGAGACACACAAATAATAATTAATTAATAATTGTTGAACGTTAAAAAGAAAGAAAAAAAGGGAGAGAAAATGTCCCACATCGTTTGAGAAGAAGAGGAAGTGACTCATATGGTTATTATACATAAGTAATCTTGCTCTTTTTATTGTTCATAAGATGTCGTTGGACAATAATATGGCATTGGGCTTTTAATATGCCCAAATCATGTTTAAATAGTTGAAATTTTTTTAAATAAAATTGGCGATTTTTTAAAAAAAGCGGGTCACGTGTCCGATTTTTTTCTTTTCCGATGACTTCGCCGATTTGGGTGTAATCCCGGCGGAAGGCTTCCGCGCATCGCCTAGGCGGACGATTAATCGCCTAGGCGCCCGCGTTTTAGAACAAGGCAAAATACTAATACACTATCATGTAATAAAATTATATTGTAACATAAATACGTTTTATACTAATCAATACTATTATTCATAAAAGGACAATGTAACAATACTTGATGACACATAAAAGTTTGATATAATTAAGTTAATTTAATAATGTTCTTTTAGTAATTAATTTGAGAACCATACGTAGTAAACTTAACTTCTTATATAACAAGGAATCCACACTACATATTCAACGTTTACAATATACATATTCATGATCATTCCAAACAATAAACTTATACTTACTTATTTAACAGTAAAAGTTACATCCGATAAATTTCATATAATATATATATATATATATATATATATATATATATATATATATATATATATATTAAAAGGGCAATTCTTATGAATAGGAAGATATAATTAACCACGATGACATCTAGTTGCATCCTCACAACTACGATGATAATGATTACCCAGAATTTTATCACATTTGATCTCCTGCTAAACCTCCATACCCCAAAAACAAAGTCTCATTTTGTGAATCAATAATGTGTTTTTGAGATTCTATCACATTTTGTAAATCTTTTATATCTCTTGCTTCTCCAATTACACAAAGTACTAGTAATACAATCATCCTGGTAGCAAATATAACATCAAGGCTCTTGATGAATTAGCCATTTAATTTTTTTTGTTTATTTGTCTTTCTTGTAATTTTTTTTTTTGTATTTATTTTTGCTATGATGAATTATCGAATGCTTTTTGATTTTATAATGCAGAATCGTAGCTAAATAAATATATGGTTACATAAGGCCAGGACGTAGTTTACATTCATATTTGTTGTCTATTTTTTTAATAACTATCGCCTCATTTTTCGGTTTGCGATTTTTGATATATATTGTAAATTTCTAAATATTGGAATAACGTTTTCTAAATATAAAAAAAATTCAACCAATCATGTTTAAAAGAATATATTAAAATAAATATATATATATATATATTCTTATTTATCTTAGTGTATTACAGTAAACTAAACGACTACCTTCATAGCTAAATATAATTCAATATTGTTGAATTATTAGTTTTTAAGTAAAATTTGAATAAATTATGATTAAATATTTTGATATGTTTTATCATATTGGTAAAATAAGTTTTTAGAAGGAGAATGACTTAATCAAATCACGATTCTTGTAAAAATCATCCGATTCTTGCGGCCGAATGCATATACTTCACATTTTTTATTTTAAATATTTTTTCCTAATGTTTTTTTGTCAGGGTAGAGATGTAAATTTACTTTTCGAAGTCATCAAAGATATGTTTTTATTAGTGTTTACAAGTTTATTTGGAATTAATTTTAAGTGTTGAAATGTAGTTTTGAAAAGTGATTTTAAATTGATATTGTTTTGTAAATATAATTCAAATGGTGTAGTTTGTAATTGTCCCTATAAAATATTTATACTATTAATTGGGAATTACAAATTTTGAAAAATCCTTCAAAGTTTATTTTAATTACATGTAATGTCATTACATAAATTATAATATAAGGTAATTTTGGATTAAAAACTAAAAATATTCTTATTAATAGGATTAATGAGAGAAAAATATAGAAATGAAAAATATAAAAACTATTCCTATTTAATATGATTAAAGTTAAACAAAAAGTAAATAAAAATAAATATCAAATTATTTAATAAGTAACATAATAAAAAATTAAAATTTTATGAATATTTCAGTAAAAAAATTATTTAAAGTTTGTTAAAAAATAATTAATGTAAAATTTAAATTCTGTAAAAATATATATTATCATTATTTTTAAAGTAAAATAAATTTTATTTGTTGGTCTAATTTGAGATTTAATTGTAGGTATAATTATATAATTTATCATATAATTTGAATAAAGATCATGATCTCCACATATTTTAATTTACGTAACTGGTAACTAAAAATCACAAATCGATTTTTAAATAAAAAATTATAATTGTTATGAGATTAAAATCAAATTCGTTTTCTATATAATGTATATGTGTATCTTTGTGTTGGGTCAGAAAATATCACACATAATTGGTAAGATATAACCAAATTATATTCATAATATCAAAAGTACATAAATATGATTTCAAAATTTATTTTCAATACACATCAATAAAAAAAATTGAATTAAATTGTATCATATTAATATGTTTATAAACATTACACACGTGTGAGACGCGCGAGTTCGAACCTAGTATGTATAAATTAAATGTACTTTGGGTTGTATTTTATTTGTCAAATCGTGTCAATTTCATAATTATTTGTTCATTTTCTCATGTAATTTCTTAGAGTAGCATTGATTTTACAAACTATTTTAGTTTTGAGTAATCTAAGATTTTTTTTGAAGAATTCCCAAAACTACACATTTTCAAACACTTCTTCACAAAATGTACATAATTCAAATTATGTATATACTTAGACTATTTCCAAATTTTAAATGGTTAATTTACACTTCAAAAAATTACCCAAACTAAAATCTTTCAATTGGATTCACTAACTAGTGTTAAAGGGGGTTGGTATTTGTGGATAGAGTTTATTTGAATTTAATTTTTAGGTTTTATAGATGTTTTGTGAAATGACTTTAAAAATGTGTAGTTTTATGAAATGCAATTTAAAAGGTATGTTTTTGTAATTTCCCCACATTTTTATGTTTTATAGGTAATGAAAAGAAAAATTAAAACGAGTTCACAAAACTACACATTTTTAAACCATCATTCACAAAACTATACCTAATTTAAAATATTTATAAATTTACACATTTTCAAATTTAAAATTGATAATTATCCTTCAACATTATCAAAATTAAAATCTTTCTTTTAAATTAACTAATTAGTGTTTGAGTTTACTGTTGAAGGGGTAGGGATAGGGTTTATTTGGATTTAAAATTTAGTATTAAATATGTGTAGTTTTGTGAAATGCACTTTAGATTATTGTAGTTTTGTGAAATGCATTTTAAAATGTGTAGATTTGTAACTATATGTTACTCCAAAATAGAATATAAAATAAAAATCGAATGAAGTTATCTCAACTACATTCTAAAATAGAAGCAATCGTTTAATATATGAGAAAATCACAAAGCTACGCCCTTTCAAACCCTCTTTCACAAAACTATACCTATTTTAAATTATTTTTAGGTTTACAATTTTTAAAGTTTTTAATGATTAAATTAACTTTTACAAATTTAAAAGAATCAAACTTTTTCATTTGGGTTCATTATTTAGTGTTAAGATATAGTAATAAAAGGGATAGAGTTTTGTGTTTAGATTTTATTTGTATTTGACATTTAGTGTTTATTTGTAGTTTTGTGAAACACACTTTGACATAGTGTAGTTTTGTGAAATACATTTTGAAAGGTGTAGCTTTGTAAAATGTACTTTGAAATGTGTTGTTTTGTAATTTTTCCCTTTAATTTTTGTTTTGTAATGATTATGCAAAAACTACGAGACCATAGTTAGAAACATCCTTTATAAAATGTTAGAATTTTTCTACAATGTATATGTTATACAAATTTCATACTAAATTTCTCAAAATATATAATTAATATAAGTTCTTGACAAAAAATGCCTTGGTAGACACAAAATGACAGTTTTTATTGGAAAAAATGTCAGTTTTTATTATGAAAAATACATATTCCTTAAATTTCAACCAAATGTCCACAACTTTAATATATTATTGGACCATACTAAATATAAAATAGGAATTTACAAATTATACTTTTATCACAATACTTTACAAAACTATATCCGATTCAATTTTTGAAATATATTTTTCAAATTTTTTAATTATTATATGTTTAAGAATATTTTTAGTTTTTATATATTAAGATTTAATATTTAGGGTTCAACAGTTGTAGTTAGTGGAACTGATGGAAAAATATGTGTGGAACAATAGAGGAATGATTTCCTCTCAAATTTGGATTTTTTTTAGTAGGGTGAGGGGAATTGTATTTTTGTAGTTTTTAACTCAAATGATATAAGTTTTGAAAAATGCATGATTTAGTGTTTAAGGTATATTTGAATTCAATGTCTAATCATTTATGTTTAGTTTTTTGGGGAAGAAAAAAGGCACACATTTAAAATTGAAATTTACAAAAGTATATCTACATAAAAAATTATTTTCTTTATCAAAATAATAATAAACAATTTTTATAAATAAACCAAAAACACTAAATATAGAATGGATAATTAGGTGAAATGATACTTATTGGGGTGGTAATTGGGAAAATGTCATGATACTATTCTGCTGAAGTTAAATTTCCGTTATACCAAACTGTTTTATTTAAATTACAATCCAAACTGTTTTATTTAAATTACAAATGTTTCGATCAAATCACTAATATAATTCTACGACACATGCCTCCCTCTTCCATTTAGTGTTTTGCGCAGATCAATTACCTTTCTCTCTCCTTTCTCTTTCTTTTCTCTCTCTCTTTCATTACTTTTTCTTGGGGTTTTCGCTATAAGAAAGAGACAACGGAAGAAGAATGGCGAAAAAGAAAGAGACAAAAGTGGGGCGAAAACGAAAGAGACGACGGATACTCGCTGGAAAAACATGTCGCCGGAAAACATTTGGTGAGATGGCCGAAGAAATAGCTACATCCAAGAAGAGAACTCGGTAAGTTTTTGTTTTACTTTCCACCTAGTGACATCGTTGAGAATCTGTAAAAAGGGATTAGGATTTCAATTCTCTTGTTATAGTAAATGATTTGTGACTAATGTGATTGCATTATAAATTGGTTTTGGTTTTTAGTGTTTTCCTTTAATTTTTCTTACTTTCACCGGAAAAACATGTCGTCGGTCACATAGTTGATTATCTGTAAAAGGGATAAGGGATTTCGATTCCATTGTTATAGTAACAAATTTGTGAAATAGGTGATTGATTTAAAAAGATTTGGGTTTTGACTGTTTTTCTTTAATTTTTATGTTTTTGTGTTTCTCGTTGCAGGCAAAGTGATTCCACGCCGATTGGCTTACAACTCTGATATGAGGCACGAGACTCTGGATGCCTTTTCAATTACTAGACCACCACCAGAATTACGCGGTCGAATTGTTTCACACAATAATGAGTCTCCAATCTAAGTAGATCAACCTTTTATTTTTATTGTTTCCTTCAAGTAATGTACTTTGTCAAACTCTAAACATGTTTCTTTTCCAGATAATCTGTCATTTGAAACCATGTAATAATTATACAATTTATGTGTAACTTGAAGTTAACTTTAATATTTAACATTGGGTCATCTATCTTGTTCACATAACCATCTATTTTTACAAGGAAAACGTATATATTCAATATAAAATGACTCTATTTTGGTGTCTTCCTTCCCATTTGCGTATCTTCACGTTTGACATTTTATAGATGTCTATATAACATTGAACCTTTTATAGATGTCTTCTATAGATGTCTATTTGACATTATATAGATGACTATTTGCCGATCTATAGATGCCTATTTAACATCAAATAGATATCTATTTAACAGTCTATAAATACTTTTTTAACATTCTATAGATGAATATTTAACATTCTATCAAAGGTTATTGGTTTTAGGGTCGTGGGTTTAGGGTTTAGGGTATAGGGGATTGTGGTTTGGGCTTAGGGTATAGGTATAGAGTATAGGTTCTTGGTTTTTGGTTTAAGTGATTTAACATTGAACATTTTTATATATATATATTTATCAATCTATAGATGTCTATTTAACATTAAATAGATTCTTATTTTTTTTTTTTTTTGTTAATTAAATAGATTCTTATTTAATATTCTACATATGTGTTTTTAACATTTCTATATATTGGTTATTTAACATTCTATTGATGGCTATTAATTCTAGGGTATAGAGTTTAGGGTATAGGAGATTTGTGTTTAGGTTTAGGGTATAGGTTTTTGGGTTTAGGGTATAGGGTGTAGTAGATTGTGTTTAGGATTTAGGGTATATGGTTGAAAGTAGCATGAAGAGCTATTATCTCCTATTAATGGCATAGAGATGAAGTTTTTAATTTGGTCATATGTTCAAATAGATACTTATTTAGAGAGAAGTTTTTAATTTGATAGAGATGAAGTTTTTAATTTGGTCATATGTTCAATTAAATACTTATTTAAATTGGTTGCTATAAAAACTTGAGTATCCTACACTCCCCTAATTGTCTCAACGTCATATCACCCGAATATGTGACAGTAACGTCATATCACCCGAATATGTGACAGTGGTCATATCGTAGATACTAAACAGGCGGCGAAAAATATTGAGGGCAAAAGAGGAATTAAAAAAATCCCGCCATGTCAGGCAAAAATTTTCAACACAATATCACCCACCCCAATTTTTCACCCCAATAATCATATACAACCAATTTATCCATATAAAATCCAAAAAACTCTATACGAGATCATTTAATAATTTAAAATTTAAAAAGTGTATATTTAAAAGAAATATGAATAGGTGTAATTTTGTAAAGTATTATTAAAAGAATTTACTTTTATAAATTTATGTATTTTTATTTTTGTCTATTTTAATTTTAAATTTTATTTATAAATTTATAAATGGCTGTAATATTGATAAACTACGAATATAAGAGTGTATTTTTGCAATTGCAAAAGTTTTGTCTTGTTAAAGAGCTAAATATAAAATTATATATATTAATTGAAGAGACACTTAAAAAAATTTAGTAAAAACATTAAACGGTATATTCTCCCAAATTGTGTTTAAAAAATGGTAAAACATATTGTTCACTTATATATAGCAATACTATTTATAAAATTGTTCAGCGCTTCAAAGCCAAGATAACAAGTTGAGACACAAAGTTGATCTAACCCATTGGTTGTACCTTCGGTTCCTGAATTTTCAGCGGTTTTATCCGAGTTTTAAATAGTCCGAATTTTATGAAGAATCCGAATCGGATAGACAAACGGTTCATTGTTAAACGAGTCTGGTCCGGATTTAAAAACACTTATTGTTCTTCAGTGATAAGATAGTAGACTTTATGTAACGGTAATTATCAAAATAGAAATGGTAATGGTAGTTATAAAAAAAATTGTAATTGTAATCTTCTTGGGTGATAGATATCTAACATAATAATGATAATAACTTTATGTAAATAAGATATTACAAAAACAAGGTATAATAATAAATATATTTTGTAAACTGCCTTATAAAAATTTCTTAATTCTTGTGCAAAAAATAAAAAATTTCAACAAGTTGATAAACGAGATTTTACCCCGTTTAATCGAATGTCTCAATTGTAGTACTTGAGGTCAATCCGAATCAGGAGCAATTAAATTACTAGAGTTTGCAAGGAATTAATCTTAGTCTAAGTGATTTAAAGAATGGTTTGTTTTGAGTTTTGTAACTAAGTAACGAGAAACAAAGACGAAATTAAAAGTTTTAAAGATTCAAATTAAAAAGCTAAACAACCAGGTCAGGGTACTTTAACGGGTTCATCAACTTTCAGGTTTTTCGATGTCTTTTATAAAAGTACTTTAAGGTTTTGAAAACGATTTTAGATCAATCCACTCTCGTGACAGAGATCCTTTTCCTAACAAGTAAACTAAAACAATATCTTGGATAGTTTAAATTTTAGAAAACATTAATGTTCAAATCAATTCAACCACTAAACTTATTAACACAGATCTCTCGGTTAAGCTAGGTTTAGTTCTAGGGTAATTGTTCAGGAATCCTCACAGACCTCTCGGTTGTGAAGTTTCCTGGGTTCTATCAATTGATTGATCAGGTCAATTAAAGCATTAAGATTGTTACACTAGATTAAAGATTTATCAGGTTTGTAAGTTCTAGACATCGATCAACCCTAGAGTTGATTCACCCTTTTTCCCCCAACCTAATTGTCTATGGGAAACTACTCACTAAGCATATTGAAATTCAAAACAATTAAATTCAAAGAAAGCAATAACATAAACAAAAGCAAAGAGAATAAAGGTTCAAGAAAATCTTATTGATGAAGATCACAAAGGTCGCCAAGGCAAAACACCAAGAATCTCCAAGTCCAAGCACAAAAGCAAAAACAACTCGATGAAAAACTAAAAACTAAAAGATAGATTGTCAAAAACAAAAGCCAAAACCCTAATATATGTTTAAACCAAAGAAAATAAAGGAAACCAATTTGGTTTAGGAATTGGTTTTCCTTTTTACAACATAAAACCGACTTTCTATTTATTTTTCGCAGCTGTATCGGTCATAGCAAACCGATACGGTCGGTCGATACGTACTTGGTCGGTAGCCTTGCTTCGGCTTCGTTTCCTTCGTATCGGCCAGGCCAAGCCGATACCACAAGTCGATATAAGTGCTTCTTCCTCTTTTCCTCTGTATCGGCCACTCCAAACCGATACAGCATGTCGATATGCATCTTCAGGTTCTTTTTCTCTTGTATCGGCCACTCCAAACCGATATGGTTGGTCGATACAAGCTTCGGCAAACTTTCTGTTTTCTATATCGGCCAATAGAAACCGATACAACATGCCGATGCAAGTGTATCTGCTTCTTTTTGGCTTAAATTCATCACTTTCGCCGTCTTTATGCTCCAAAACCTCGAAATACACGAAACAAACCAATATGCAACCTATATGACACTAAATGCAGCCTAAATGAGTTAATTCTAATGCATAAACAAAGGTAGAATGTGTAAAATATGCAAGCTATCAACTCCCCCAAACTTATCCTTTGCTTGTCCTCAAGTAAGAAAATTCGCATCAAAGTTCGAGAAAGTGCGAGGCGGGGACCTCGAACCAAAAGCAACGTGGGATGTGTAATGAACAAGTATCCTAAACATAGTACCCTCTCGCAACCGAACTAGTTCTACCTATTTCTATCTACCTTTAACTCCGTCTAAATCCGCTATTATTACCAAAAGTATGTGATCCACTTGTCTAGTCTAAACACCTTTCACATTCAATTAAACACAATCAAGCATGAAACATGATTAAAAATTTCCAAGAGTTTTTCTATTTGTCTAGGTAAGAACGAGATTTCGAATCAAACAAGGAGGCTAACACTCAGGCATGTGGTTAGTTGTAGCGCGGTTTCTCTCGGGGAGTGAAAGGGTTAAACAAAACCAGGAAAGACAAGAAGCAACTGATGCATACAAGTCCGGACATCCATCCCTACTCAAGACTATCCACTAATCCATCGTCTTTCTTTTAAACATTTAAACACCTAAACATCGAGTTTATTTTCTTTTCTTAACAACCTTAGGGGATTTTATTTTGGCTAAGTTTTTTTCTTTTTTTTTTCTTTTTATTTCTTAATCGAATTCTTTTTCTTTCTTTTCTTTTCCTCTTCTCCTTTTTTTTTTGGATTTTTCTATATTTTTTTTTTTTTTTACTTAGCCATTCTTTTACCCCCTAGGTGTTTTACAATTACTCGTGTTTATTTTCTTATTTTTCAAAATTCAAAGACGTGTCTCACCAAACCGTTATCCCTTTCTAATTCACTAGTCTACGAAAAACTAGCCCAATGGATGTCCTTTCTTGTCGCTCCCTATACTTTCAAGTTTTTGCGAAACCAAACAATCACTAAATGAAAAGAATTCTCACAAGTGTTTGGGTTAAGGTTTAGGGGGTGAGAGGGGAATCATCCTTAGAATGAGAATGACCGGATTGCGCTTTAAGTGTTTCGGTTTAGGAAGCCACAATCCGTAGAAATCACAAAGCCATAGAAATTCTCTTGCAAACTATCAATCATGCTAATTAAAAGTCAAGTTTAAGTTCAGATAATTTTTCGAAGGTGACTTAGAACTACCAAGCTTCATAACCAAACAATTGGCTTTTTAAACATCAATGTCTAGAGTTGCGGTTTTAAGATTTTCAGCGAGTTCTAATTCGTTTACGGAAGATACTACACCTAAGATACTGTTCAAAACACAAAGTGCGTCGCTTTACAAGGTTAACATCATCATAGATCCCCTATGCATATGCTCTAAATGCCATGAACTAATCCTATATGCAGATTTTTTTTTTTTTTTTTTTTTTTTTTTTATGAATGCTAATATGCGAAAACTAATATGACTACTCCCCCAAACTTAAATCACACGGTCTCCGTGTGAAACAAGTATCGAAAGAGGTTCCTAAATGCATGTATGAATGACTCTAATATGAAAAACTAATGCGTATGCATATGGTTCATGATTTACCTCGGTAGTACTAACGCGTCGAGTCGAAGTCGTCCGTATCGGTCACAGCAAACCGATACTCTTGCCCGATATCGGTCCAAAGCAACCGATATAACGGGCCGATACGCCCTTCGAAATCGTTTTCCTACTTCGATTTCACTCGAAACCATTAAACATGACATAAATTCTAAGTAAACTATCATCTAAATGCAAACTAAAATTTTATATACAAGGATAGACATGGGACTTCCTCCCAAGTGAGCTTGTTTATAGTCTCTTAGCTTGACTTTACCCCCTTCTTTTTAGGCGACATTGGGGTTTGAAAGAGATGTCGAATCTCCTTCGGTGACAGACTTTGTGATCCGAGGCGGCTTGAGTTTTACTCCTTTCACACCAAACTCGCCTCTATCTTTGTGTTTGCCTTTATCCGAGTCGCAGCGAGCACTCCTTGCTTCTTTCTTGAAAGCTTTCTTCAAAGATTTAACCTCGTTGATTAACTTTCTGATGACGCGGTTTTGAGACATGTTCCAATGCACCTTTCTGAACTTCCTAGGAGGGGATTGGTGTTCCACTTTTGGAGCTTTGGGTTTGCTCCTTGCATCATCACTAGACTTACCATTGCTAGCATCTTTTTCCACTCCAATCACCAAAGCTTCACAAGGGACCATCTCCGTAGGCTTCTTGACTACATCGTTGATGTTGTACCGCTGAACAAGGTCCTTCCCAAGGTGCAAATCTATCTTACCAACCTTCACATCTATGACGGCTCCAGCGGTTGCCAAGAAAGGTCTTCCAAGGATGAGTGGATTATTAAGCTCTTTGTCTATCTCCAAGACGACAAAATCTGTTGGAATGAGAACGTCTCCCAACTTTACCGGAATATCTTCTAAGATTCCAACGGGTACCTTCACGGATCTATCGGCCAGCACCAAAGAGATCTTAGTAGGTTGGAAAGAAGAAAAGCCAAGTTGTTTAGCCACAGACGAAGGCATAACGTTGACACTAGCCCCTAAATCGCATAGGCACTTTTCGAAGACCAAAGGACCAAGAGTGCAAGGCAAAGTAAAACTCCCTGGATCACCAAGTTTCTTAGGAGAATGGCTCTTTTGAATGATCACGCTGCACTCTTGTGAAAGATTCACCGTGTCTTCCGAGTTTTTGAACTTGTTTTTGATGGTGTCTTTCAAAGATTTGGTGGAGTGAGGGACTTGCTTGAAAGCGTCAACAAGAGGCATGGGAGTTTGCACCTCGTTTATTTGCTTCTCGAGCTTAGCTTTAAAGTACTCCTTCAAGAGATGCATCTTGGCTCGACTCGGAAAAGGAAGCTTAGGCACGTAAGAAGACGTCACATAGACGGGCTTCTTCTTTTTATCGGATTTTTCCTCTGTATCGGCCATGTTTTTGGCCGATGTAGGTGGTCGATATCGGTCAGATGAAACCGATACACCTGGCCGATGCGAGTGTCCTGTCTCCTTTTCGCTCGTATCGGCCTTGTCCTTGGCCGACACGAGTGGTCGATATCGGCCAGTTGTGGCCGATACGCCTGGCCGATACAGGTGTCCTGTATTTTTCTCATTACCGCCTGCGGTATTTTCGTCGGCTAGGACCGTGGTTTCTGTCTCGTGGGTCTGTTCCACCTCCCCGACCTGGTTCGCATTGTCCCCAATGAGATCGCGTGAAAGAATTTGTGTACCACTGCGAAGTTCTATTGAGTTGACATACTCTCTAGGATTGGCTTCGGGTTTACCCGGAAGTTGACCCATTGGTCGCTTAGAGGCCGAGGTAATTTGAGCCACTTGATTATCCAAGGCTTTCAAGTGAGTACTCAAGGTTTCAAACTTGGCGTTGAGATCATGGTAAGAGTTGTCAACCTTTGCCGAATTTCTTTCTTGAACGTGCTGAACTCCATTTGACTTCGGTTTGGCCGTCTAGAATCTGTTTTAGCATCCGAATGGTTTGATCACCTTGGGGAGCCGGTGATGCAGCCACTCCTTGAGCGTAGGGGGGTTGTTGTAACCTCGGAGGACGATTAGGTGGTGGTCTCGGTATGTATCCGCCTTGGTTGTATTGAGGTTTACCTTGGTAACCTCCTTGTTGCGCATGGGGATAGACCTGGTCTTGGGGGTTGGCTACGTTGTTGTTTCGGTAGGAGAGGTTTGGGTGTTGAGAATAGTTGTTGAAACGCCCATCATTCTGATTTCCCATGTAGTTGATCTCCTCCGATTTCCCTCGGTTGGGGGTAATTGTTCATCTCCGCTTCCAACGTAGTTAATCCCCACTTGGTTGGACATGAGTAGCTTATCCAGCTTCTCATTCACCGCCTTTATCTCTCTCTTAAATTGCTCATCGTTCCCTGAGCTGCGGATGGTGCGATCATAATCTTCTCCGTAGTTGCTATCGCTTAGGGCGTAGTTCTCCACCAAAAGCTGTCCATCGGCTTCCGTCTTCCCAAGGAAGTTTCCTTGGCTAGCTGAATCGAGAAGCATCCTGAACTTCGGTTTTAGGCCGCGATAGAACGTGCTGAGTAAGCTCTCTCCCGTGAAACCGTGGTGCGGGCATCTCACCGTGTAGCCCTTGAATCGTTCCCAAGATTCGCTGAACGTTTCTTGGTCTTTTTGTGCGAAAGCTGAGATCTCGTTTCGCAGCTTTGATGTCCTCACCACCGAGAAGAACTTTGTGAGAAAGGCCGTCTTACACGCCTCCCAAGTCTGTATGGTGTCTTTCACAAGATTTTTCTGCCATATGTGTGCTTTGTCCCCGAGTGAGAAGGGGAACAAACGCAGCTTAAACATGTCCTCGTTGACACCATTGATCTTCACCGTGTCGCATAGCATGTCAAATTGGTGAAGATGATCAATGGGGTCTTCACTAGGCAGCCCATAGAACTTGTTGCTTGGACACCATATTGATGAGACTAGACTTGATCTCAAAGTTGTTGTTGGCGATGGCTGGTGGTATGATGCCACTACGGTTGGTGATGTTTGATGGCACATCGGCGTCCCCGATCGCGCGTGCGGTGTTGTTTGCCATCTCCGTTTCCGAGTCTGAAGCGTCGAGTGCGGGTGGTTCGGAGTCGGAGTGGTGATCCAGTCTCTTTTCCTTAGAGATGGCTCGTTCGTGTGCTTTGATGTCGGCGTAGAAGAGCAAGCTATCACTTTGTCCGTGACTTCTTCTTTGCATACACCTGAGAGCACAAAAAGTCACAAAAGAAAAGAAAAAATTAGTATCCGGTAACTAAAACTTAGTCCCAAGTAATTCCAAAACTCTAATATTTAATCGAGTTCCTGAATTGGCAACGGCGCCAATTTGATAAACGAGATTTTACCCCGTTTAATCGAATGTCTCAATTGTAGTACTTGAGGTCAATCCGAATCAGGAGCAATTAAATTACTAGAGTTTGCAAGGAATTAATCTTAGTCTAAGTGATTTAAAGAATGGTTTGTTTTGAGTTTTGTAACTAAGTAACGAGAAACAAAGACGAAATTAAAAGTTTTAAAGATTCAAATTAAAAAGCTAAACAACCAGGTCAGGGTACTTTAACGGGTTCATCAACTTTCAGGTTTTTCGATGTCTTTTATAAAAGTACTTTAAGGTTTTGAAAACGATTTTAGATCAATCCACTCTCGTGACAGAGATCCTTTTCCTAACAAGTAAACTAAAACAATATCTTGGATAGTTTAAATTTTAGAAAACATTAATGTTCAAATCAATTCAACCACTAAACTTATTAACACAGATCTCTCGGTTAAGCTAGGTTTAGTTCTAGGGTAATTGTTCGGGAATCCTCACGGACCTCTCGGTTGTGAAGTTTCTGGGTTCTATCAATTGATTGATCGAGTCAATTAAAGCATTAAGATTGTTACACTAGATTAAAGATTTATCAGGTTTGTAAGTTCTAGACATCGATCAACCCTAGAGTTGATTCACCCTTTTTCCCCCAACCTAATTGTCTATGGGAAACTACTCACTAAGCATATTGAAATTCAAAACAATTAAATTCAAAGAAAGCAATAACATAAACAAAAGCAAAGAGAATAAAGGTTCAAGAAAATCTTATTGATGAAGATCACAAAGGTCGCCAAGGCAAAACACCAAGAATCTCCAAGTCCAAGCACAAAAGCAAAAACAACTCGATGAAAAACTAAAAACTAAAAGATAGATTGTCAAAAACAAAAGCCAAAACCCTAATATATGTTTAAACCAAAGAAAATAAAGGAAACCAATTTGGTTTAGGAATTGGTTTTCCTTTTTACAACATAAAACCGACTTTCTATTTATTTTTCGCAGCCTGTATCGGTCATAGCAAACCGATACAGTCTGGTCGATACGTACTGGTCGGTAGCCTTGCTTCGGCTTCGTTTCCTTCGTATCGGCCAGGCCAAGCCGATACCACAAGTCGATATAAGTGCTTCTTCCTCTTTTCCTCCGTATCGGCCACTCCAAACCGATACAACATGTCGATATGCATCTTCAGGTTCTTTTTCTCTTGTATCGGCCACTCCAAACCGATATGGTTGGTCGATACAAGCTTCGGCAAACTTTCGTTTTCTATATCGGCCAATAGAAACCGATACAACATGCCGATGCAAGTGTATCTCGCTTCTTTTTGGCTTAAATTCATCACTTTCGCCGTCTTTATGCTCCAAAACCTGAAATACACGAAACAAACCAATATGCAACCTATATGACACTAAATGCAGCCTAAATGAGTTAATTCTAATGCATAAACAAAGGTAGAATGTGTAAAATATGCAAGCTATCACAAGTAAATGGTATTTTTGAAAATTTTCTTGAAAATAGTTTGAAAACAATTTCTACTTTATTTAAAATAAATTTTTATGCTGACAGAAATAAAAAACTTTTTGTATTCTTTTATGTAATATACTCAAATTTTTAAAATACGGTTTGGGCGGGTCAATATCTAGTAAAGATAGAAGAGGTAACTTTTTAATACTATCAAGGTTTCTCCAAATGGTTCGTCTCAGTCTCCTTCTTTTCTCTTTGGCGGTGGTGGCGGCCGGAAGTTTTTGATTTTTAAATTCGAAGATTCAAATTTCAACATAGGCAGACTCGTCGCGGGACTCGGTTACTCTATCGGCTTACCAAATGGACGATTGTTTATCCGACGGACGTCTTCTCATCGATTTCCTCTGTAAGTAAAAATCTCTCTCATGTTCGTTTGTCTCTAAATGCAATATACGGCTAAGATCTGCTCTCCAAAATATAAGAAAATTTTATTGAGAAATTCTTTAAAATAACATCACAAAGTTTTCTCCTTAATATACAATTAATTTTTTTTTCTATCAAATTACCGTAACCCGCAAAATAACAAATATGAACATTTTTAAATTTAATTTTTTTATTTGTATTCACTATTTACGGTTTAATTTTGTAAAGATAAAATTTAATTTTGAGGGTTCAAATTGATTTTGAAGATTTTAAGATAATTAAAATTCTGTCAAACTTTGTTCCAAATTTTTTTTAATGGTATGCAAGGAAAAAACTTTTGATACTATTTTGGATGTTTCAAATTTAGTTTTTATTCGGCTACAAATTTTGACATTTCAGAATATATTTATTCTTTTGGATTCAATATTTTTTTTTCAGGACCTAGAATTGAATTTTGAATGTTTTAACCTAATTTAAGTTTGGTGGTCTTTTTGACCAAAATAATGTAATACTCCCTTTGTCCCATGTTATAGGAGATTTTAGAAAATATTTTTGTCCCAAATCCCCTATAATATGGGACACAGGGAGTAGTATTTTTTATGCCAAATGGTATTTTTGGGGAAATGTCTATCCAAATACACAAATAAATAACACAAGACTGATATTTTATGTTTTCGTGTATGGATTTGCTGGCCAGAGTTTGAATACTAATCTTTTGAGACCATACTTAGATTCATTAGGTGGATCATCAAAAACGGTGTGAATTTCGCAATTGTTGGATCATCTACTCTCCCGAAAAATGTCCCGTTTTCGCTAAACAAGCTTTCGCAATTCCTTCATTTCAAATCGAAGATCACTCGAGCTCACTTCTACTTCAAGTAAACTTACTATAAACCAATATTATTTTTTTTCAATTCAAAAATATTCGATTATTTATGATCTTAAGTGAAGTAAGCATTGTATTATATTTTATTGATGAACTAAAGGACAAGTTCGTAAGCAAGATTGATACAATTTTGTATTAGCGTAAAGGTACAATTTTGTTTTTCGGGTCAAATCGAATCGGTTTACTCGGTTTTTGGATAATTTTGTTTTTGAAATTTCCTTTCGGTTTGGTTTTTTGGTACTTCAAGTTTTAATCTCTTTTTACAAAATTCTTGGTTAATTTGGAGAGTTTTGGATGATTCGTTTAATTACGGTTAATTTAGTTCAGTTGATTTGGGTTATTTCGTAAATTTGTTAATTCGGATCCAGATTAATTAAATAAAACTTCACCAAATGCGATTAATTTTAGTTTGATTTGGTATTAATTTTGCTATAATATTTTTGTAAGAAAATCAGATAACAATTATGTTGATCTGTTATTTGCGCTGAACCGATTCTAACCCAACACTGAAAATTCCGGTTGAATCCGGTTCGATTTTAGTTCGATTTTTTGTGGTATGTTTAACCAGGTAAGACTTGTCTCAAGCTATTTAAATATCATATGGACAAAAATATTGATGTGTTGATTTTTCAATAAAAAATATTATGTTTGAAATTTTCAAAAATACCATGATCAAAATACCACTAGTGTTTTTTTCAAAAGCATAAAACATAAATTAGTTTAAAAATCTTAAAATTACATCTTAAATTCGAAATTTTATCTCCTTCAAAACTAAACCTTGAACCTGAACTAAAGCCAAATATGAGAATATACTTCTAGAACTTTAAAAGTTGTTTTTTATATTTGTGATATTTTTGGTTCATGTGCTTTAATTTGGTCTAAGGTTTTCAAATGTATTTTAAATTTTCTAAAGATAATTTAGGCATAAACAAATTTTAATAGTATTTTGGGAGAATCACAAAACTACACTATTTGAATTACATTTCACAAAACTACACTATTTCAAAAATATTTTACAAAACTACACCTAAATACTCAAAATTAAATCCAAATAAACTTTACCCACACAATCCTACCCCCTTAATACTATACCCTAAACACTAATTAGAGAACCCAAATGAAAAAAATAATTTTGGTAATTTTTAAAAGGGTAAATCAAGCTTTTAAAATTTTGAAAGGGTGTAAATATGTGAAAAAATTAAATTAGGTGTAGTTTTATGAAGGAGGGATTGAAAGGGTGTAGTTTTGTGAATTCCTCTAGTATTTTAAGTATTTTGTTTTAGTTTTGTCTTTACAATATTTACATTTTCAATGTAATAATCTTTTAAATACCAGCTAACGTTCAATTTTGTTTCTCTAATTAGGGTTTGGATTTAATACTCAGAGTTTTAACCCTAAAATAAATTACTGTAAGTGCACAGTAATTCGTGTCGTATTTAGGGATCGAATCCACAAAGACCAAGGTTACAATACTATTTTTAGATTCAATTAAAGTTAAGCGACACAAGATTAATTAATTTAAGTAACGAGACAACGATATTAAGAAAATAAACAATTGACAGCGAGTTTTAAACAATATATTAAAGATGTCAGGCACCAGGGTTATTCGAAGGAAACGTGAATTTATTAGACAAGTTTACGATAAGGAAAGCATTAATTGACTATTCTTAAACTCATATCACTAAGATAGATAAGTATTTAATCCCTATGCTACGAATTATAATAACTAAAACTTCCGTTTGTTCTCAATAAATCATAGCATGTAATTCATCTAAATCTGATATGTTCACAAACCGTGTTAACTGCAACTTTCGGTTGGTTATAAGTTTTGCTCACCTAGGTTAATTCCGGTTTCTAAACCAATTTTCGTTGCGCCTAAACAACCTAAGATCATGAATTATGGTAGCTAAGGAGGGTGTATTGGACTGGTGATTTTGAGTGATTTGTGTTAAGATTAGAAATCAAGTGTTATTCAAACAAGAATTTATAAAAATCTTTTAAAATCTGTTGTTATTGAAAGAGTGATTTAAAAATTCATCAAATCCACCGTTATTGGAAAAAAATAAAACTTTGGATTTCAAGTGATTTTATGAAATCACATGGGATTTCTTAGTTAAAAATACAAAGAATCAAATATCATGGTTTTAGGTGGGATTGTAGAGAATTTTAAAAAAAAATCTCTACAACTTTCAAATTCATCCAAATCTCCAAAAAAGTCACTCCAAAGCAAATTCAAGCAATACTAACAACCAAGATGAACAATTCTTAAGATCTTTCCTTAATCTATAAACTCTGAAACCTAACCGGTGGATTACTCAGACATATTCATGGTTATGCAAATAAGAGATGATGAAATATATTGCATAAACTCAATAAGATTAATAAAACATGATTCATAAAACTTCTCTAACGATAGAGTACGGAATCGTCTCCCTAAAAATTTACAAATCTCAAAAGCCAAAAGTCTCAAAGTAAAATAAAGAGTACCCTAAAAAATGGTTGAAAATATGTATAAATAGAGTATTTGGCGTCCTATGGGTAAATCCAGAAATCCCAGCATCAAAAAGAATATGATTTCTTTTTATTTGTGATGTTTTCCCTTTTTATGCGAAGAGTCGACCAAAGTGGTCGATCAATCTCTTTGTGATTTTCTCGCAAGTTTGATCGATCGACATGACCATCGATCGATCGATATCTCTGTAAATTTCCTGCAACTTTGATCGATCAATCGGGCTCTTTTTGTCCATATCAATGCGATTTAACCTCGATCCACCTTGTTAACTCTTTTAAGCTCTTTGGACGCCTTATACATGTTTATAACATGAAATGATTCTAAATATTCGATCGTGTGGCCTAAAACACAGATTAAAAACACTAAAATAGCCACAAATCATAACCATATGTGTATGGACCTAAGGACCGAACTAAGAGAAGCGACCATAATCTATATCGACATATACGCTATTAAATACAACCTCATTGCTAACTCCAACAAATACGGTACGAGTTACTCGCTAATATAATGAAAAAACCACGAAAAGATCTTTGATTATCAAGACCAACCTTTAATAATTTATCCGTCCTAATTGCCACTCAATCATGTGACCTCTTAAAATTTTTACAGGGTACCTTTCCAGTCGAGCTATTAACCTCTGGTGATATAATCGTCTTTTAACTTAATAGTTTAGATTAATGTAGGTTAATGGCGTGTATCCGCGGATACGGAGGAACTACATACAACTACAATATGAACATATAACATGTGGACATAGAGGCTCTAACGTTTGTGACAAAGGGTCTCGTTTTTATAAGCTGGGATGGGATTCATTACACCGAGTTAGCTAATGCTATTGTAGCCAAGAAAGTGCTTTCTATTCCTTTTAATTTCTTCTGCTAAGAACAAAACTTACTTCTATGTTTACTTTTTGTTCTGTCAAAATTTCTTATTGACATTGTAGTAATTACTTTCTTAGAAGTTAAAACTTACAATGGTCTACTTTGCGAGAGGAAATATTATCGTTTACGTCGAATCTACTATTTTTATGACAAAAATGCCATCACAATCCAAAATCTCACGAATTTTTTCTAAATTACCATAAATATTAAAATTAATTTCTAAAGATAATAAATCTTTTTTCTGTTTAGTGTTAAAGAGGTTTAAGGTTTAGTTTTGAGGTCTTATAATCGGGCAAAATTTCTTAACTATTTAAATGACCCATAGGCAGTGTAATTTAAAAAAATAAAAAATTAATAACGCACCAATCATGGGCCGCCACGTATCCAGTGGTGTCCATGAACAGTGCAAGATCCTATAAGATCGAATCCGAAATAAGAAATTTAAGAGTCGGTTTCTTAACTATTTTCTGATGTAATACAAAGTTCATAAGTGCCTCAAGCAAACAATAAACATGGCTGGATAGTAACCGTCTGCGTTGTCCCATAGGCGTTCCAACAGAACGGATTTGCCAAAATATCGCCTTTGTAAGGAAACAAATCAACATCCTCAAATCTCAAATTAGTACAAGGAAAAGAATCACTACAAGCAAAATGTATCGGCGTGCTTCTACGGTCATAACTCCCTTTGATATTCGTATATAGAACGTCGCTTATAATGACCGCACTTGTTTGGTTAACACAACTCTTCGTTTGGCAATAGTATTGGTCAATCATTAAAGGGTTACGTACATTAACCATTAGAATGTTACGAAACACGATACTTGAAACCGAACCTGACCCTCCTTGCCATGTCTTGATTCGGACACCGTTGTCCGAGTTCCAAATTGTCGAGTTTGTTACGGTTATGTTCGCGACATGTGCAGTCGTGTTGTGAACTCCTAGACTGCCTATACTGCATGTAACATTACCCATAAGTTCAATGTTTTTATATTTTTACGCTTACCCGGGTTTAAAGATAACTTCATCAGACTTGAAAAAGAGAGTTTGTGAGCTTAAAATACTTATATTTTAGTGTAATTGCAAAAGATATCAATTTACGAGTTTTTTGGAAAAAATACCATCACAAAATATTTTGATAACAATACCATCAAATTCTTTTTAACCAAAATACTACTAAAAAGTTGTTTTTCAATTTTTTCTCAAAAAACTAAAATAGTTTTAAACCCTTAAATTAAATCATAAAATCTCAAAACTAAACCTTACTCATTCCAAAAATAATATATAAATACAACAAAACCCCTATAACTAATGGGAAATTATGAAAAATACACTCTTCAAAACTACGCCAAATCCGACTTCTTCTTTAAATATGCACCTTTTAAATTTTAAATAGTTTAATTACCTTTAAAATTTTACCATAATTTTTAAAATTATTTGGGTTCACTATTAAGTGTTGGAGGAATTACAAAACTACAACATTTGAATTGCATTTCACAAAACTACACCATTTCAAAATCAATTTTTAAAACTACACCTAACACTCGAAATTAAATTTAAATAAATCATACCCACACAATCATATCCCTTTAATATTATACCCTAAACACTAATTAGTTTTTGAAAGGGTGCAAATATAGAAAATATTGAATTTGGTAGAGTTTTATAAATGAATATATAAAATGGTGTAGTTTTGTGAATTCCTCTTTAATTGTTTTTAGTTTACTGTTAAAGGGGTGGGTTTTGTGTTTATGATTTTTTTGGATTTAATATATAGTGTTTAGATGTATTTATAAAAATAGATATTGAATGGTGCAGTTTTGTAAAGTGAATTTTGACAAATGTAATTTTTTAATTCTCCTTTAATTAATAATGTCGAGATTATACAATTTGTAATTAAAATTCATTAGCCTATAGTGATTACCAACTTATAAACAGACAAATGACACACAAAAGTATTAGTTTATAGAGGATATGAAAAAGATCATTTATAAAATGTTAAAATTAGTTTCTCGTCTTGGCTTTTTTTTTTGATAAAAATGTTGTGTTCGTAATTTTAGCAATAAATATTTTAGTTGTTTACAAAAGTACATTTCAAGAATTTAGGCATAGTCTACATGATGAACATAGAGTTTGGCAGAGGAAAATAAAGTTTTTAATGGAAGTTAAGAAAAAATGTACCTAATACCATGGCTTGGACCACATGTAACATTTATAATATCCACATTATAACATCCTGATCCGATTGAGATACAATCATCCCCTGACTCGAAAAACGGTTAGAATCAACAAACTTAAACCGTAACTCTTGCAATTGGAGAAAAAATAAGGGAGAATTACAAAACTACACCATTTGAATTACATTTCACAAAACTACACCTTTTAAAAATTTCTTCACAAACTACACCTAAATTCTAAAAATTAAATCCAAATTAAGCCTACCCACCCAAAACCTACCCCTTTAATACTATACCCTAAACACTAATTAGCGAACCCAAATGAAAATATTTTAATTTTGGTAATTTTTTAGAGCATAATTGAACTATTTAAAATTTGAAAATGGTGTAAAAGTAGGAAAAAAATGAATTCGGTGTAATTTTGTGAAGGAGGGATTGAAATGGTGTAGTTTTGTGAATTTCTCAAAAAATAATTGTTTGAAATAACCGATTCGCGAATTTGAACATTATGAGTCTACAAAGTTTTCTAAATTACCATAAATACAAAAGTAACTGTTAATCTTTAAATCTTTTGTTTTACTATTTAGGGCTGTTCTGTTTTGAAGGGGTCAAAGTTTAGTTTTCGGAATTTAAACTAATTTCAATTTTGTGGTATTTTTTTAGTATACTTTGTTTTCTTAAAAACTAGTGATAGCACATTTCAAATAAACTCAAAAATTTTGTATGATAAATGTGTATCCTACCTACCATCCCGTGTTATAACCGAACCAAACAATTAGAATCAAGAAACTTAAATCGTAATGCGACCGCGGAAAAGACAAGCGAAATATACCGTTAGAAATCACGGAATCACGAATTTTAACGTTGTGTGTGTTCTCAATGTGTATACCATCAGTGTTTGGACTAGAAGTTGGTGCGTTGATGGTCACGGAATCTACTAGCACGTCGCTACAATTGTCGAGCCTTAGGTGGAATTGGGCACTGTTTATGAAGCTAAGACCTTTGATTGTTACTCTAGCGCTTTGAAATATCCTAATAGCCTGAAAATAATATTAATCTTTTTGAGAAAATACCATAACAAACGTTTTTACGCCTATAATACCATCACACTTATTTTCCCTAAAATACCACTTACAAAAAGCAAGTTTTAAGATGGGAAAATTCCATATTAATACACCAACTAAATTATTATTAGCTTTTTAATACACCAAATTTTTGGTTGCCCAGAATAATACACCAACTATTTTTATTTGTTCATTTTACGCCTATAATACCATCACACTTATTTTCCCTAAAACACCACTTACAAAAAGCAAGTTTTAAGTTGGTGTATTATTCTGGGCAATCAAAAAGTTGGTGTATTAAAAAGCTAATAATAATTTAGTTGGTGTATTAATATGGAATTTTCCCTTTAAGATTATAAAATTTACCTTTTTTAGTTGGGTTTCGTATTTAAGGTTTAGTTTGAAGGGAGTAGGTTTAAATTTTGAGGAACTCTTGAAGAATCTTTTCCATTTTTCGGTTATGTATGGAAAGATAGAAATAAAATGACCACCATTTTGGGCACTTTGTCCATTTCCTTCATTCCTTTACAAAACTCTACCTAATTGAATTTTTCACATATTTACACATTTTCAAAATTTTAAAATTTTGATTTACCCTTTAAAAAATACCAGAATTAAATTTTTTCATTTGGGTTCGCTAATTAGTATTTAAGGTATAGTATTAAGGGGGTAGGATTGTGTGGGTAGGGTTTAATTGGATTTAATTTTGAGTGTTTAGGTGTAGTTTTGTGAAGTAATTTTGAAATGGTGTAGTTTTGTGAAATGTAATTCAAATGGTGTAGTTTTGTAATTCTCTCTTAAATTTTTAGGATTTGTACTTTAATTTTGAAAGTTTGGATATAAGTTAAATTTTGTATTACTATAGGCAAAAAATGTAGAACATTGGGTTGCTGTTTTATAGTATTTTGGGGAAATCCCCAAAATTTAAATCATAACTTCAATTTATATTAAGCTCTAAGGCCCTTGTGAGGTTTACATAAAAGGTCCCACCATATTTAAAGGATTAAACGATTAAATTAGTCCTAAAACATACTTAAAATTTATTTATTTTCTTTTCGGTTCAATATTTAGTATTTAAGGTTTAGTTTTGAAAACGGCTATGAAGTTTTTTTAAATATTGAAGATTTAGATTTATTTATAAAAATGAACTTTAAATAAGTCTACTTTTCTAATTACAATCCAAAAAAGTGTATTTTACCAAATTCTCCTATGTACATTGTTGTGTGTTACTAACCACAGGGCTGTCACATGGACCGGTTTGAGTTTTCCAGTTAGGGCCTTTGTGAGGTTTGCAAGGAAGGTCCCACCATTTTTGGCCACGACCATTGATAAGACCATAACCTTGAACTGATAGACCATTCACTCTGTAAAACATTAACCATTGCCTCTTGTAGTTCCACGGCCACGACCGTGGTCCATCCGGCGATATAATGATCCCTTCGATCTATAAGGAAAAAAAATAAAATTCATACATGTAAGTGTAACAAACATATAATATGATTGTTAAGTTGGATTTTCAATGGCTATATTGATTGTTCCATAGTTTTCATGGCTTTTGAATGAAATATATTGTTCCGAGAAATAAATTCGGGACATGACAAGTACTTTTGATATGATGTACACATTTTTAAGATACAATATGCCGACCCAATAGCCATAAGCTCCATTGTAGGAGCAAATACTCAATTCCGGGCAGGTGGTGCTACATGCCTTAGTGAACTTATGAATTCTACTATCTAGTATACATGCCTAATATTCAAAACTTCTTAAACTTTAAAGTTAATTTTGAGTTATGATGTATAATCCCCGGGTATATATATACTAGATTCTAATACGTGCGTGTGCGTCCCGCTCGGGTGTAATGTTTGTAAACATATTATTTTATACAATTTTAAGAAACTATTTTTTGTTATATATTGATAAAATTTGGAACCACATTTATCTATGTTTTCATATTACGAATATAATTTTGGTTATATTTCTTATATTATGTATGATATTATATAACCCGTTCCAAAATTACACATATATTTTACATAACATGACTTTGATTTACCCTCATGACAATAATAATTCGTAATTTGAAATTCGATATGTGATATTCATTGACCCGTTACAAACTAAAATCTGAGAAAATCATCATATTTATTTAAATTGGATATTAAAATATACGATTATACTTACATTTAAATTAAATTTGACCAAGAAGTAAAATTTATCTAACATTTATAAATATAATATATCCTTTTAAATAATAAAAATATTATATAAATTAGGGAATTTTTTAAAAAATTAAATATCTTTTTAATATTGTATGATTTTCAAAAAAATGAAATATTCATACTATTTTAATTTTTTATTATCTTATCTATTAAATATGAATAGTTATTGATATTTGTTTTTATTTTCTTTTTTATTTTTTTCGTTTTTTTATTTTTGGTCCTATTAAATAGAAATAATTTTTGCTATTTTTTAAATCTAAAATTACCTTATACAATGACATTACATATAATTAAAGAGAACTTTGAAGGTTTCTCAAAATTTGTCATTCCCAATTAATAGTATATATATATATATATATTTATGTGAATTACGTAATCAACTTACTTGAAATGTAATATTTGTTTTACAAGGACCATTGAAGCTAGTTGGCTTCACCAAGAAACAAAAGGTATAAGGCACAAGAAGCATCACTTGTCCTGTGGTCATACATGCAACGTCCCAAGCCATCTTAAACCCTAATGTATCATCGGTCTTGCAATCACCAATGGCTCCATAAGAAGTCACATCTAATACGGTTAACGCATTTTCGCTATCATCATATGCCGGATTTGGAGCAAGAGACGGGCTTATAAGATTCATGTTATGAGCAATTTGAGATGTTGAAAATAAGATCAAAAAGAAGAATGCATATAAAAGTGAAGGGAATAACATTTTGTTGTGAATGTGTTAGGAGATAAATAAATGATGATGAGTATATACATACATTTGTAAAGGTAGACAAAAAGAATAAAAAAATAAAAAGGAGTAAATGGGATTTATCATCCTATTTGTATGATAATGTTAGACTTTAGAGTTTGATAGGTTTAGCCAAATTGTCTCACACAAGAAAAGTAAGTTTTATTTGGGGGGATAATCCATATGCTTATCTACCGACTAAGATGAGTTTAAAGATACATTATTACTAAACATATATTTACAATATTGTCATTATTAAAAGACAGTATTAACACAAGCAACATATTTTATCAAAAAAAAAACACATAAGCAACATATTTTGCTTTAATTTTTAAATTTACTCTATGACTAGATATAAATTTAAGATTTTTATATTTACTCTTTTTAAAAAGATTAATAAAGAGAGTTTTACACTTTAAACAGAAATACCACAACTAGAAAATTATGAATTAACAAAAATATTTGTTTAAGTTAGTTTTGTGAAGAGGTGAAATGTGGTCATAAGTATTGGACCACAGTTTTGTTAGAATTAGGCTCAATTGAATCCCAACCTCTAAGACCTATCATATATAAAGAGAGAGCATTACAAACTATATCATTTAAATTTTATTTCACAAAACTATAACTAATTACCAAAAAAATAAATCAAAATAAACGTTATCCCTTAATACTAAACCCTACCCTTTAAAACTAAATCCTAAACACTAATAAGCGAATCAGATTTTAATTTTGATAATTATTTAGAGGGTAATTGAACTATTTATAATTTTAAAAGGGTGTAGATATAGAAGAAAATAAAATTAAGTGTAATTTTGTGAAAAGGGGTTGAAATGTTGTAGCTTTGTCAATTCCTGTGAAAAGAATTCTCTTAGCTTCACTTCTCTTAATTTCAACTTCTTGTATAGGTTGTAGTCATTTCCCTTTTTTCCATACTTTTGCCTCTCAAGTCCAAAAGTGTGGGTAAACAAATTGATTTTTGTTATAATTATATTTAATCTATCCTATTAATTGGGAAGGACAAATTTGAAAAACCTTTCAAAGTTTATTTTAATTATATGTAATGTCATTACATAAATTATAATACAAGGTAATTTTAGAATTAAAAATAGCTAAAAAATTCATATTTAATAGGAACAAAAATAAAAAAACGAAAAATAATAAAAAAATAAAAAAATAAATATCAAAACTATTCATATTCAATAGATAAGATAATAAAAAAATAAAATAGTATGAATATTTCATTTATATGAAATTATACAATATTAAAAATATATTTAAAGTTTTTCAAAATTTCTCTAGTTATATAATATTTTTATTATTTAAATGCATATATTAAATTTATAAATGTAATATAAATTTTACTTGTGGGTCTAATTTTAAATTTAAATGTAAGTATTGTTTGGGAAAAATTTAGCGTTTCGTTTGAATAACTACAGAACGGAGCTATGAGTCGAAGTATGTCGATTTATTTAATGAATATGAGCAGAAAGTACAAGAATTGAGAGTAAAAAATAGATCTAAGAACTAGGGTTTTAACTATAATAATTTCCACAAATAACTCACGTGTTTCTTGTGTCTTTTTCGTGATGGTTATGAATGCCCCTTTAGTCTTGGTGCTTGATCCGTATATATAGGAGTTTAGGTCGGTGGGATCATTTTACTCTTTTGATTAGGATGTCTAGATCTTTTATCAACCTCGTATTATGTGACAACCTCGTACTAAAAAAACCTTCGACTTTAACAAGGATTTGACGATGATTTTACGACGATTTTTGTATTTTTTTATAAAAAAATTACATATTTTCTAATGCAGATATATCCACTTTCGGATTTCGTAGATATCATTTCAGCCATTTTTTGTCTTTTGTTTTTTTTGGAATGAGAGAGATCAAGAACGAAGATTGGTGGTGTGAATTGTGGTGATAGATGATGATGTATTTATAGGAGTCTACAAAATTTACCAACTTTTTACCAACGAATTTTAACTACTAATTTACAACGATTAGGATTTTGCAAGATATTGACAACGAATTTACAAGTATTTCACGACGAAAAAACACGTTGTAGATATTTAGGTGGATCACTAAATACACGTTTTCATCTACCAAAATATATTTTGCAAATTCGTTGTTAAAAGTCGCAAAAGTAAACGTTGTTAATTCGTTGGAATTTTACAACGACATAACGACGAAAATTATTTTTTAAGAAAACATCGTTAAATCGTTGTAAAATTCCAACGATTTTACAACGATTTTATAATTCATATTAAAATCGTAGTAAAATCGTCGTAAATTTACGACGATTATATTCGTTGTGAATTTACGACGATTATGGGGATCGTCGTTACAACGTTGTATATTTACGAAGAATAAAATCGTTGTAACATTTTCGTGGTAAATTCCACAATTTTTTGTAGTGTCTCTAAACCGGTTTATGAATTAATTTATTCCCAACAATTATAATTGTATATTTTAACGTCCAATTTGTATAAAGATCATAATTTTCTCATATTTTAGTTTGTAATGGATCAATAAATATCACATATCGAATTTCAAATTAGGAATGATAATTGTTATGAGGTAAAATCAAAATCATCTTATATATATTTTGTGTAATTTTGCAACGAGTCATGAAATGTCAAACATAATTTAAGAAATATAACAAAACTTATATTCGTAATATCAAAACATCGATAACTATGTTTCTTAATATATAACAACGATAGAAAACTCTCTCTCAAAATATTAGAACAACCTTTTAGTAGTCTCACTGATTACGCATTCTAACGTTATGGACATGTTTTCACAATGTTGATGTGGATAGGGACTTCGTGAGAAGATCTGCAGAGTTATCACATGAACGCACATATTTTATTTTAATTTCTCTATGCTTTTCAAACTCTTGGGTATATGAAAATAATTTTGGTGGGATATTGGTTATGTATATCCCTCTTTCGTTTCAGCAACTCATACAACATCATCTTCATATAAGATAGTCGGTTCTAAACTGTCTTTGATTCCATTACTTGCTTTGATGTGATAACTTATTGATAACGACATTTCATGCTTTTTAATGGAGTACAATGATTTCATCATTGTTTGAGGATGTAGCTACAAGAGTTGTTTATGAAATCGTCATGATATGGCGGTGCCTACAATTGTGAAAATGTTTCAGTTCTGTGATCGGGCTTTGATTGAATCAAGCAAATATCCTGCATCTGCAAAAACAACCATCTGAACATTTGAATTTTTAGGATATAGTAATCTTGAATCAATCGTCCCTTGAAGATAGCACAAGACATGTTTGATGTCATACCAATGTCTTTGTGTGGGGAATGAACTAAATCTTACCAAAATATTGATGGCAAGTAATGTATTCGAGTACAATTTGCAAGGTACATAAGAGCTACAAGACCAAATATCATTTCATTATCATCATGTTGTCGAAATTGATCATTATTAACATGAAATGATCTAACGACCAACCATAGGAGTACTAAGTGGAGTAATTTATCCATATTAAAGTATTTTAACACCTTTAAGGCGTATGTGGATTGATGAACGAGTATACCTTATTTCGAATGCTCAATTTGTAATCCGAGACAAAATTTTGTCCGAGATCCTACATTTTAAATTCTCCTTTTAAATAATTTGCCGCTTTCTTAATTTCCTTTTGAAATCCAATAATATTTAGATCATCAACATACAATGCGATTATCACAAATATGGATGATGTTTTTTTGATGAAAACACATGCACGTATATGAATATTTACATATCATTCTTTAGTTAAATGCTCATTGAAACGATTGTACCACATACGTCCAAATTGTTTTAACTTTTAACCCATATGATGATCTTTGCAGTTTTATTGCACTTAAGTCTTTTGCTTTGGATTTCAATAATTCTCGCATTTTAAACCCATCGAGAATTCTCATATAGATATTAGTATCTAATGATCCATACAAATATGTCGTAGCGACATCCATGAGACGTACTCTATATTTTCAATAGCCGCTAGGCTCATTAAAAAACTAAATGTAATTGTATCCATTACGGAAGAATATGTTTCCTCGTAATCAATCACGAGTCTTTGAGAAAACTCTGGAGCTATTAAACAATTTTGAATCTCATTATCTCGTTTTTTCATTTCTCTTCCGAACAAAAACCCATATGTATCTAATTGGCTTCACATTTTTAAGTGTAAGTATGGTAGACCCGAAAAAGTCTCGTTTATTAAACGAATCAAGTTCTACTTGTATTGCCTCTTTTCATTTGATCAAATCATGTCTTTTCGCATTTTATTACAAAGATTGGTTCATGGTCATTGTTTTCCTCGTTTGTATCTTTTGATCGAATTATGAGAAAATGTCATAAATATCAAAGATTTTATTTTTTAATCCATATCATTTTGTTATGAATGTAGTTGATAGAAATCTAATGATTTTCGGTGGGCTCTGGTTGTTCAACACCCCGTCCCGGTTCTTCCAAAATTTTGAGTATATTGGGAGAACTTTGTATTTCACCTTCTTTTTCGTTTTCTAGGATTTTTATTTATGGAATCAATACGCCTACCATGATTCAAGCATGTTTTGGATTCGTGAGTATCTTCCGCACTACATTTGCAATCTGTATACTTGTGGTATTTGATGAGTAGATATGGGGGCATTTGCAATCTGTATATGAGATTTAGTTACCGTCCTATTATCCGCAAATGCATCAGGTAACTGGTTTGCAATACATTGTAGATGTATAATTGGTTAAATTTCTAGTTATGACTGTTTTGTAGGAGGATCAAGGTATAATAAAGATGGTACACACTACTTGATATCTTATCCTACTTGTTTGATTTCTCCCTTAGAAATTCTTTCTCGTTAAAGTGATAATCGAAAAACATTTCGTAAAGATATCACTAGTTTTGACTTTAGGAACCGAATAATTGATAGAAAATCACCACCAACATATATTCTTAATCTTCTATATGTAAATGACAAATTTACCCTAATGTACATAAATCATTTACAAAGATCAATCACGTAAAATCATTCACATGGATCATTCATAGGTAGCATTCAACATTTATATATATATATATATATATATATATCATTCACCATTCACATTGGCTATTCATTATTCACAACATCATTTACAATAATTATTCGCATATGATCAATTTTCTACTAACCCCATTATTAATCAACATTATTTTACTTTAAGAAATAACTATTCTAGATATATAGATGACAATAACGCAAAAATAAACAAATTATATAGGGCAATTCTAATGAATACCACTAAAAAAGTTTTTTTAACATAATTAGCACAGATTTTCGAAAGTTTTACAAATACCATTAAAAAGTTTTTCTCATAAATACCACAAATCTTAAAAATTTTAAAATTACACCCAAAACCTTTAAAAAACTATACCCTACCCCTTCGAAACGATACCCTAAACACTATATAGCGAACCCAAATGAAAAAATTTAAAATATAAAAAGTGTTAAAACCCGTTTTTTGTATTTGTGGTATTTTGTAAACTACTACTTTTTGATGGTATTTTTGTTATAAAAAACATTTTAATGGTATTTTTGTTATACAAAAATTTTTAATGGTATTTTCAAAACAAAACTTATTTTGATGGTATTCTAAGGAATTTCTCAATTATATATTATAAAGGTAAATAGACGACTAGACGTCTGTCTATGTCGACGTAGTGTATATTTACATAGTATAGAAGTCTCTTACATTTTAAATATCACCATTACAAATAAATCACTAGTCTAACATGTTGTTAGATTAATATTTTGGATAAGAGCTTGCATCCATACATGTCATTAAAAACAAACTTTTCCAAAATACCATTTAAAAAAAATATTTCGGAAAATGTCGCTCGTGGACAATGAAATTGTCCACATGTACCAAAGAAGACGATGAATGACAAGTTTTCCCTTGTGTTTTGTCCCCTTGGTGTTCGTGGACTAAACTTTGTCCACGAAAAACAAGGTTTAATTCGTCATTTGTCATATCTTTTTGTCTACTTGTGACATTTTTCGAAATGTTTTAATTTTTAATGGCATAATGCCTAATTTTTTCTTAATAAAGAGTATCTATATTATTAGTTTTGAAGTAATCTTTTAAATATTTCCAAAAAATTCATTTAATTACACATTATGTCATTGTGTTTAAAAATGGAAAAAAAAATTCATTAAGGATAATACCATAATTTATACTTACAAGTTCTTTAAGGATAATCTTATTCTTAACTTGGATGACAATTTTAAAACAAGTTTATTTTAAACATATATACAAACATATATCAATAATATTATTATATTCTTAAAATTTAGTTAAAAAATTTGAAATAATAACAAGAAATGAATAAAAACAATTGATTTCAACACAAAAACCAACCACTAATATTATATATTATGAATATATTTAAATAAATTATTTGTATCTATAATTAAAATTATTTTATTTTAAATAAATTTTGGGTAAATCCGGTAGTTCGGTTCAATTTTAAAAATTTAGGGTTGATTTGGATACGGTTCCGGGTTTTAGGATAGTAATTTCTCTATCCGTTCGAGTTACTTATTTTTTTGGATCGGTTTCAGTTCGAATATTTTAGTTTTGTTTTGATATGTTAATTTGGGTACAAATATTTTGTTCATCCTTATAATATAATAAATAACAATTTTCAAGAGAACAAATATTTTGTTCATCCTAATAATATATTTTGTTCATCCTTATAATAAATATTTTGTTCATCCTTATAATATTTTGTTAATTTGGGTACAAATATTTTATGTTAACTTGAATATATATATATATATAGAAAAACTTCAAGAGAAGCATGATGAGAAGATAAAAAATATAAGATTAAGTAAACACCCAACAGCTTCTATAGCCTCTTTTCTTTGATATAAAGTCAACGATCTTGTTAAGCTCGCGATCTTGTCGTCCTTCTCTTGATTCTGAATTTGTTGTTCTGATTCTATTGCTTTGTTAGAAAACATATCTGGATTATTTAGTTATCAAATTTAACATGATAAAAATATAAATAGATAGTTTATTTTTTTTAAAATAGACAAATATTATTATATAAAAATGATAGATATTGTTGGTACGAAGAGTTAAATTACCATGTGTTGTGATCTGTTTGAAAGGTTCTGACATCTCCATGAGTTTTTACTTTTGGTCTCAATCTCTAAAGATTTGATAATATGGCATGGAGGGTTCAAATGTGAAATATTTATATAACATTTTTCAATTCTACTAAAAATGACACGTTTAAAAATCACCTTCTCTATATTATTGTGAATAATTTTAATTTAATGGTATTGTTGAATTGTAGTCATGCGCGTGAAACAATATGACTTGTTCTATTGTGGCAACCATATCTTTGAAGAGTTAATAAGCTAGGTTTGGTCTTTATAAAAGACACAAGATTTATTATTTTTGTTTAGTCTTTGATTTTGTTAATTATAATATTTGAATTTTATTTTTTGAAGATTCAACCTTTTACACTTAATTGGGTTTTAAGCAAAATGAGTGCATATAAGTTTCTCAATAACAACATGTTTTCTACGACTCTAAACCAAATTTTAAGCAAGATGAGTTCTTGTTAGTGTTTCAATGATTTTTGTACAAGTTTTACGAATTTTTAAAACACCTAACAATGCGTTTTCTACGACTATAAACCAAGTTGTAAGCAAGATGAGTTCTTATTAGTGTCTCGATGATCTTTGTACAAGTTTCACGAACTTATCAAACACCTACGACACTAAACCCAATTAGAGCCGTTTGTGAAAAAACATTTTTTCCTTAATAAAAACTATGAAAAAATAATCAAAGAAAGAGAAAATGTCTCCTTGCTATTAAAGTTTCCCTCTAAATACATGAAAGCGTAGAAGGAGAAGTCAGTTAAGAGACACGATAAAACAAGGACAATTCTTTTGAATACCACTAAAAAAAGTTTTTCTTATACAATTAGCACATATTTTTGAAAGTTTTACAAATACCATTAAAAAGTTTTTTTCTCATAAATACCACAAATCTGAAATTTTCAAAATTACACCTAAAACCTTCAAAAAACTATACCCTATCCCTTCAAAACTATACCCTAAACACTATATAGCGAACCCAAATGAAAAAAAAATTAAAATCTAAAAGTGTTAAAACTCGTTTTTTGTAGTTGTTGTATTTTTGTAAACTATTACTTTTTGATGGTATTTTTATTATAAAAAACATTTTAATGGTATTTTTGTTATAAAAAACTTTGTAATGATATTTTCAGAACAAAAACTTATTTTGATGGTATTATAAGGAATTTCTCGTAAAACAATACTTGAGAAGGTTACAAGTTGTACTAGAAAAAGATGCTCATTTCTCCGAATTTTGAAAGGGTGTAAATATGTGAAAATATTGAATTAGGTGTAGTTTTGTAAAGAGAGGGTTGAGATGGTGTAGTTTTGTGAATTCCTCTATAACATTTCGAAAATAGCTTAATTATTTACACTAATTTACTTATTGCTTAATTATTTAGATCTAGATGGTTCTTTATGGTGATGAATGGAAGACACCGTCCACTGAAACATGGACTTTTCAAAATTTAGAGGTGATTCGATTATGATTAGGACATTGAATTCGATGTTTCATCTTAGACTTACAAGGAAAACAAATCATTTTCTTTGAAATAGTCAAGTTTACCCAAACAGAAGAAAAATAAGAGACAAAAGACACATGACATGGCACGAGCTAGAAGCCTAGAACCAAACATTCACATCAACATGGTGTGAAAATAGACCAAAAAGGAGGCACGTGACACATCACGTGAGATGACTGACAAAGAGTTCATATGCCCTTTGACTCCAAGTCAAAATCCCATATACCCTCTATTTTATTTTTTATTTTTATGATTTATTTTTAAATTGAAATATGTGTTATATGACCGAAAAACAAACAATTTTCGAAATAATTACATATCCAACCTAAAGATCCGACCTAAACCCAATAACATATCTAATTTTCGGATCTTTTAGGTTAAATTAAATCGATTTAGCCCTCTTTTCAAACAAACCCTAAAAACTCATCTTCCTCTTTGTTCCTTTCTCTTTTCAAGAGTACAACTACAAAAAACTGGACGAAAAAATTGATAATCTAACAAGGTAAGAAACCCCACCCAAACCCGGATCCAAACCTTACCCAACTATTAAAATCGGATCCTATTTTTTTAATTCAATTTTTTCAATCAAACTAACAAAAAAATTTTTTATCTCTCACCATTTTTATACTTTTTGTCTTCTTCATGCTTTTTCTGGGTTTTTTTCGCATTTCTCTTTTTCATCTAATTTAATTGCTCAAATTTACAATCATCTTAATTTTAAGTGTGCAACGATTCAATTTTTATGGAAATTTAAAATTGGATTATCTTGCATACCGTTTCAACATCCTTTTCAAAAAGAAAAACTCGTAAAGAAGAAATAAAGAATTGTTATATCTCTAAAATTTTCAAGCAAGAATATGGTACAACTAATTGAAATAAGTACAACTAGTTTAACTTGGTAGAACTATCATGATATAATTTATACAACTATAGAGAAAAAAATCTCAATTATACCGTTCTTCTAATTGTAACCACCAACTTTTAACACATGAATGGCGTATTTTGATTTTAAGTTCACATGTAACAATTTTTAATTATATAGAAATATCTTTAGATTTTAAATCTAATGGAATCACAATCATCTTCTAATTTAAACTAATTTAGTCGGAATTAAAAAAATAAGTTTTAGTTCTCAAATTTCAGATTCAATTTTCTAGGATTCTACAATAAATCTTGAATAACTAAGACTTCATTTGAGTTGAACTCATCAATATTAACAAAACCCAATAGATTTTTTTCATTTATGTGAAATATCATTTTCGATTTTTTGAGAATAAGATGGGATGGAAGAGAAGGGACGAAGCAGAAGAAGAAGGATAAATCGATTTTTTGGATTTTAGTGTAATTAAAGAAAAAATGAATATTTAGACAAAAATTAAAGGGAAAATGAAAAATTGGGCAAAAAACACGTGTACCCGTATTTTGAAGAGTTGGACTAGTTGTACTTTTTGTCATTTTCTTTTTGTTTAGTTGTATTATATGTAAACGTCATAATTTTAAGTTGGACGTGATATATAAATGCTTTTAATAACATTTGTCACCTTTTTATTAAATGAAATGTGCAAAATTATAATTTAAAAATTTTTCTTAATGTTAAGAGGTTATCATTATGAAAGCAACTTGAAAGTACAAAGTATTTGTGGGAAACATTGAATATTGATGACAACTTTTTTTAAAAATGTAAATGTTAAACTAATGTGTTTTAAAATGATTTTTATATATTACCATTAAAAATCTAATAAAGAGTTATAATCATAAATGATTTATTTGACTATTATTTACTAATAAAGAGTTAATAATCATAAGTTTTTCAAGGATTTTTATCTACTAATACCACATTATAATACAATTATACCTAAAACATAATTACGTTCAACATATGATTACAAAAGACAAATATTTGTCGGTCTTTATTGCTACTCGTAACACGAAATCATTCGTACAAACGGTTTGTTATACAATTGTACCAGTTTTACAATAGGATTAGTTATACTAGTTGTACTAATTGTACTAGTTGTACTAATTGTACTAGTTGTACGAGTTGTAACCACCAAGGTCTAGCACAACAATGATGAATTTTGATTTGAGTCTACATGAAGCAATTTATAGTTGTATAGAAAGGTCTTGAGATTTAAAATCTAATGGTACTATTTTCACTTTCTAATTTTAACTAATTTAGTTGAATTAATCATATAAGTTTTGACTCTCAAATTTCAAAGTCAAATTCCTAGAGTTTTAAAATGATTTTTGAATAACTATGTCTAGATTTGAATTCAAGAGACCAATATTAACAAAACCCAATAGGTTTTATTCATATACAAGCTTTGTAATTTTTGGATTCAAAATTTCAAAGAGGTTTTACGAACACATACGTGAGAGTTTCAAAATTTTAATAGCATATATGGAATCTTCGTCGTAAGAGATTCGATTTGGTATATAATTTGTGGAGGACGGTGAAGATTGATGACGACGACGGTGACGACGAACCAGCGGTTGTGGCGGTGAGAAAACGATGATTTTATTTATTAATATGTATTTTATTCATTATTATGTTTTGTTTTAAATTAAAATAGAAAAGATAAATAAACACAAGGACAAAATGAGAATTCTACTTTAAGGAGGGTATAGAGACTCAAAAAGGGTAGATGTGAATATAATTTTGAGTCTAGGGGTATATGAGCTCTTTGTCCCTATAGGTTTCTTCTTCTTCATCGATACATAACATATCATTATTATCATCTCTTTTACAGAGAGTTACAGAGAGAAAGCTAATAGAGAGAGACGGGATGTGTTCTTGATCGTGGATTCTTAGGGTTTCTTATTCCTTCTTCTTCTTCTTCTTTGATCTTGTAAGCCGATTAGCTTGTAATCGGTGGTGAGTGATTCTTGTGTAAGCACCACATCGTAGGTTATTTTCCGATCATCTATGGACTTGGGGATTGGAGGCGGAGAACATCTCAGAGAGAGATGATGCTTTTGATCCTATCGGGTTAAATCGCGTGTCGTGGTTCGTGAGATTCGCCGGAATCGATGGGAAAGAGAATCATATTTTATGTCGGATTCTCAACAAGTGGTATCAGAGCCCATATGGTTCAGCGATTCACGGATTCAACAGCAACGACAAGCTCAAGAAAAGATTAATCAAAGGATTTCAATTTCATGGAACGCTGCTATTTTGAGAGAAAGATCGAATGTGTTGCGACGGCATCAGCCGAAGGAAAGAAGAAGATGAACGCTGCTCTTGTCAATGTCGCAGGGCTGAAAGAAGACAAGCTCGTGATGATTTATGAAAATGGATTTAAGTCTTGAAATCCAAGAGTTGTAAGTTAATATCTCGTTGTAATGGTGAATGGTTTTGTGTTTTTGCTAAGCAAATCTAGAGACTTGCATGATTAAGGGCAGACCCTGGTCCATTAATATTTAGAGCTCTAGGGCAAAAAAAATTTGGACTCCACAATATTAATAACTCAAAAAAATTGGGCCCTAAAAGTAATAGGTATTGGGCCATTTTTGTTAACAAATTTAACAAATTTTCTTGGGCCGGAGCCGACGCACTTCTGTTGGGTCGGGCCTTATTAAGAGATGATTCAGAAATCGAGAAAGAAAGATTTGACTATTTGTGTTAAACGGATGGTACAAGGTGAAAGTTAATCATTGATAACGATGGATTATGGTCATAAAGATCAAAATGGGGTCACTGATTTTCAAGACACAAAGCTTAGAGATGATTTGCACCGGATCCGCTGCGAGTCACAAGATAAAATTGTGATGCCGTTGTTTGATGTTATGAGTGTTCATGATATGCAATTAGAAGGAATCAAGACTAGTAGAGACACAAGTTTTGTATGTTCATTGTACAAGGTTTTAGCCAAGATTCAATGCTAGGAGTTCGTGAAGTTCTAGTTTACCGTTGTGTGATAGTTTTTTGCTACAAACTTGGGTTCAAGATGAGTAAATAACCGCTTCTAGAAACTCACAAGGTGTAGGTTATCATTCATAATAAATAGGGAAAATTACAAAACTACACCATTTGAATTACATTTCACAAAACTACACCATTTCAAAATTACTCACAAAACTACATCTAAACACTCAAAATTAAATCCAAATAAACCCTACCTACACAATCCTACTCTTTTAATATTATACCCTAAACACTAATTAGCGAACACAAATGAAAATATTTTAATTTTGGTAATTTTTAAAGGGTAAATCAAGCTTTTAAAATTTTGAAAATGTGAAAAAATTGAATTAGGTAGAGTTTTGTAAATGAATAATTGAAAGGATATACGTAGTTTTGTGAATTCTTCTTATAAGTATCCATGAAATTGTTATTATAGATAAATGAGTTGTTTCATATAAATTTTCAGCTAATATTGGGACTTCTCTTTTAAGTTCATGCAAAAAAATTTAATTTTTTTTTCATTTTCGATTTGACATGTACAAAATTTTCAATTTTAAAGAATGGAAAAACAATTTTGGTTTGAAACTTTATTTTAATGGTATTTTGCATATTTCTCTTATGTATTCACGTAAACCAATTTCCAGCGAGGACAATAGAGGTAAACAAAGAAAATAATTTCGGTTTGGTCGAATTAAACCATTACACTACATTATTTCTGTTTTTTTTGTCATTTGTTGTTTCCATTCCAAAAAAACCAGGGTGGTATACACACACAATTTTTGGTCCGGCCAAGACCCAAAAATTCAAAAATACCACAACTCAAAAATACCACAACTCATCAAAAAACCACATGAGGCTGAGGTGATGTAAAAAACAGAACTATACTAAACTATCAATCCTTTCTCTTTCAAAAACTAATTCAGCCAAGAAGGATGTCCCACTTGGACATAAGATTGGACTCTGTTATGTTGACTCACACTGTTAACTCCTCGCCGCACCTTTGTTCGCACTCACGCTAATTCCTATGCATTTCCATCTATCAAGTCTATCAAGAGCCAATCGAATCTCAGTGGAGTAGTATATGAAGGAAGGCCAAGCTTTAGGTCTGTTGATCGCTCCGATCACTTCTCTATCTTGTATCTCAAAGATCACATTTGTAAATATGTGGCTTTCCATGCTTTCCACTACCCATCTCATAACTTTTAACTGAGCTTCTTGCAAGGATGTGACCATTCTGAAAGCTCTTTCTACTATGCAACTTAGTTCTTTCCATTGAGTCTCTCATTACCCATGATGTTCCCACCAACTTTTTCTCTTTATCCCAGTTTAAACCAATGTTGCATTTAATTCAAGGATCTGGGGGTCGTCTCCACTTCTTCTGATGCTTAACCTGAAGAGCCACTTCATCATCAGCTGCCATCTTATTGATTTTTTTAGCTTCAAACCATAGATCCACTTCAGTCTTGATCTTGACAGATATTTCACGAGGATCAAAACGGTTCCCTTCAAAGATAAGTCCATTTTTGTTTTTCCACATATACCATATCACCCAAGTCCAAATTCTTCTAATCTCTTCTGGTACCTCTTTACTTTTCTCAATAGATAACAAGAAAAACATATTAGCATAGAGTGATGTTCTATGGAAGCCTAAACCGGGCAAAGGAGGAAATGAGAGAGCCCATATTTGTCTTGCTATGGTACAAGAAAATAAGATATGATTAATAGATTCTCCCTCCATTCCACATCCTTGACATCTCTGATCAACTTTTAGACCCCTAGATGCAATGACATCAGCTGCAAAAATAGTTTGAGAAACAACTCTCCACATGAATGACTTGATCTTGGGAGATGTTTTATTTTTCCAGACCATCATTTTCAGCCGTATAAGAGACGGTCTCATAGTCTCTTCTTGAATCATCAATTTCTTATTTATCAGACAAGCAGACCAATACTCCGACTTAACCGTATAATCACCACTTTTATTATGTTTCCAAACCCAAAAATCATCCATATTTACCACATGTTCATCGTTCACTATAATAGCAATATCTTCCGGGTAAAAATTATCCTCAAGTTTATCCCTATCCCACTTCCTCTCATCAAAGTCAATGAGGTCACACACTCTGAGGTTCAAGTCAATCAATGGATGCATCATCAGCGGTGGTCTCCTTCTCACTTGGTCAAAGAGCCAAGGATCAACCCAAACACTTGTGGACAGTCCATTACCAATCATTTTCTTCAAACCTTGGGTAAGCAGCTCTCTCCCATGCATAAGGCTTCTCCAACCAAAGGATGGTCTATTTCCTAATTTGATGCAGCGGCGGAAGCGATTTAGGGATAAATTAGATCTAACGAGAGAATCTCGTTAGAACATAGGGGTTGAGAATACTCTTCTCCGTGGTATTGCTACCTCGTTTGGGTTTGTGAATACTCTTCACAGTGGTCCCGAAGAAACCTCTTGATAAAAGAGTTATTAATCAAAATCAATATCAATAAAACAACTCCCATAAAACGAAAGACCTAACAAGCGTATTTATAATAAAACATAAAACCCTAGAATATTTCATAACAATAAAAGGAAGTTATCCAAATAATAAAATAACTAATAATGTAAATAATATAGATATTTGTAAATCTTCCAAATATCTCCCTCCATCATTCTCTCGGACGAAGAAAAGATTCGTCCCGAATCTTAATTGTGGTCTTTGATATGAAACTCATAGTCTTCTTCTTGCAGAAACGCCTATGATATGATAGATATTACCGAACAACATGACATTCAGAATCGTTCTTCGATTGAAAAATCAAAGAAACCTGGCTCTAATACCAACTGATGCAGCGGGGGAAGCGATTTAGGGATAGATTAGATCTAACGAGAGAATCTCGTTAGAACATAGGGGTTGAGAATACTCTTCTCCGTGATATTGCTACCTCGTTTGGGTTTGTGAATACTCTTCACAATGGTCCCGAAGAAACCTCTTGATAAAGGAGTTATTAATCAAAATCAATATCAATAAAACAACTCTCATAAAACGAAAGACCTAACAAGCCTATTTATAATAAAACATAAAACCCTAGAATATTTCATAACAATAAAAGGAAGTTATCCAAATAATAAAATAACTAATAATGTAAATAATATAGATATTTGTAAATCTTCCAAATATCTCCCTCCATCATAATTCGAAGATACTCTCTTCAAAATACCTACTCTTTAGGACTCTCGCACAAAGACTATCAGGTTCCTGAAGGATTCTCCAAGCAAGTTTGGCTAAAATTACTTGATTAAAACACGCTAAATCTCTAAACCCTAAACATCCTTGGTCTTTGGGCAAGCATAACTTATCCCACCCAATCCAATGTATCTTCCTTTGATGTTCCACTGAATTCCACCAAAAACTAGACATTGTCGAGGTAAGTTTTTTGCATGTAGCATTAGGCAATCTGAAGCAGCTCATCACATAAACTGGCATAGCCATAGCAACGACTTTTAAAGGCACCTCCTTACCACCATGAGATAGGGTCCTAGCAAACCAACCCGAGAGACGAGAAGTCAGTCTCTCTCCTATGTAGGCCAACAATTCAGTCTTGGATTTACTAAAGCACTCCGGTAAGCCTAGATAAGTCCCCACACCACCTTCATTGACTATACAAGAGATCTCCTTTATTTCATCACAAATTGTCTTTTCTATCTTATCTCCAAATGTGATTGAAGACTTATTCAAATTAACCACGTGACATGTTGCCTTATCATACAAAGACAAAATATCTTGGAGATTGTTGTGTTGAAGCTTTGCACATGAACAAACTGTCATCAGCAAAGAGTAAGTGGTGAATCGTAGGCCTTGTATCACTAAACCTAATTCCCTCAATCCTCCCTTCAGCTTCGGCTTTGTTCAGAAGATGACCTTCAGTGCAAAGAACAAAAAGAAAAGGAGATATAGGATCTCCTTGACGGATACCTCTCTCTGGCTTGATCAATCCATAAGGGTGACCATTGATCAGAACTGAGAAAGACAGTTGTAACACAAACCATAATCCAATCAACCCATTTGCTATGAAAACCCAATGCTAAGAGCAAGGTTCTTAGGTAGCACCATTCCACTATGTCATACGCTTTGGACATGTCTGATTTAATGGCCATGAACTCTTTACTTATCCTTTCATTTGTTCTCAAACCATGCACAACTTCATGAGCAATCAGAATATTGTATGATATTAATCTCTCTAAAACAAAGGTTGATTGGGTAGGAGAGACTATCAGCGGCAGGAGGGGTTTCAGTCTAGCTGCCAGGATCTTAGAGACAATCTTGTATAAGACCGAGCATAAACTTATAGGCCTCAAATCAAACATCAAAACTGGATCCACCACTTTTGGAATCAAGCACAAATGAGTATAATTCCATTCTTTAGGGAAGGATCCAGAAGTAAATAATTTTTGTACCTCCTTTGTCACTTGGCAACCTACTATGTTCCAATACTTCTGAAAAAGAGTCCAGTCATCCCATTTGGACCTGGTGCAGCTGATGGTCTAATTGAGAACACCGTATCTCTGACTTCATCAAAAGTTACAACATTTAAAAGCTCCACATCCATCTCTTCTGTAACTCTAGGTTCAAAGTTCGAGAAAATTTCATGAAATCTTGATGGGTCTGAAGTCTTGAACAACTTCTGAAAGTATAGAGTAGCAATTTCTCCTTTATCCACATCAACCTTTTGTAATACTCCTTTCTCATCCATCAATTTTCCAATTCTCTTTCTACACCTCCTCTCTTTAACAAAACCGTGGAAAAACTTGGTGTTTAAGTCACCTTCGTTCAACCAATTAACCCTATTCTTTTGTTTCCAATAATTCTCTTCTTCCTTGTAGGCGCTAATAAGGTTCTTCTTTAAAGCTCTGGATATGCCGATGTTAGGAAAGGGCGCAGATTCTTCTGCCTCCAGTTCTACCTCAATCTGCCTTATCTTCTCCCCTGCATGAACTTGATTTTGTAGTTTCCATTTGCTCAAGGCTTTCCTACACCTTCTAATTCTGTCAGAGACTGAGTTATACAAGGCAAGACAAGGTAAATCCCATGCATTACCAATTGCTTCTTTCACCATCGGTTTATCTAGTAGCCTTTTCTCAAATCTAAAACAACCTTTGTGAGCTTCATTTGTAGCACCTAGCCTCACCATTACATGTCTGTGATCAGAACCTCTTTTCTCCAAAAAAGTTTGATTAGAGGTAGGGAAGTTCTTCAACCAGTTTTTATTCCCAAAACATCTATCAAGCTTACATTGGACATAATTCTTACCTCTTTTGCCTCCCCATGTGAACCTATTTCACACAGCTTCAAGTTCATCCATTTCACATGCTTTAATCATCTCATTAAAGTCTGAGAAGAACTTGTCAGCCTTTAGAGGACCTCCCAGTTTCTCGCTGTTGTGTAAGATTGCATTAAAGTCACCCATCATACACTAGTTCTCTTTTCTAGTAATACTTATCCTCGTGATTCTTTCCCAAACCATATGTCTATACTTCTGGTTTGGATCTCCATAAACACAAGAAACATAGACCTTGTGATTACCAAAAGTAACATGAAGGTCAAGGAGGTTTCTGCTTACATGAAGAAATTCCACCTCCACACCACTCTTCCATGTAAGATTTATTTTATGGGGTCACACATATATCAATATGTGATAGGGTCATTATTTAATAAGTCAAACTTATGTGGTCACTTTTGTAATAAATTAAAAGATTGGAGGCATAAATGTTATGAAAAATTAAGTTGTGGATGCCTTAAGTAATTTATAATTTGATGAAAGGCAGAATTATAAATTAATACTCTATATAAATAGAGGGTTATGGTCCCCAAAGCAACCCTAACCTGAAATACAGAAATCTCTCTGCATCCCATCACCAGAGATCTAAAGTCAATTCATGGTATGCTTTGGAAGATCCATGGCCAACTTCAGATCTTCAACCACAGATTCATCATGACTAAATCAGGTACGCTTCCGCTTATGTTTGATCATCAGAAACTGATATGGTTTTGGGTTTATTATGATATAAACATTAAGATTAATTCTTACATTCCATAACAAAGCCAATCCTCCACTCAACCCAATCGGTTCCACAGTAAAAACTCTATCATACCCCAAATAATCTTGCAAGTCAACCAAAACATCTCTTTTATTCTTCGTCTCCATCAAAAACAACAGCTCAGGGTAGTGTTTTTTACGCATTTCCTTAAGCCGAGGAATCACCAGGTCGTCGACACGGCCTAATCCCTGGCAATTCCAACTCACAAAAGCCATTAAGCATTGGACGGTCCTTCCATCGGGCTCGTCTCAATCATTTCCTATCTTCCTTTTGGAAGGTTCTCCTCCTTCATGCTCTTTGGATTCACCTTCTTCTAATTCTTTGATCTTCAATGTACCTCTGTTTGTCTCTCTTTTCTTTTTATGTGGCATTTTTCTTCCCCCTTTGTTATTTTTAATCCCGGAAGAACATGCTTCATAGAAGCTAGTTCTATTTACCGTAGAATTAAAAAGGACCAGGGTCTTGCCTTGACAAGAAATCCCAGGAACAGACCCATATCTGAATTCTTCTTCTGAGAACACCAAGGCTTTTTCCCGTCCTGCAAGAATGACTGATGACAAAAACTTCTGCCTCTCATCCACCAAACTTCTCACACTCAATTTTGGGGATGAATTTTGGTAGTCAAACACCAAACCTTTTTCCTTTATTCAGGTCATGAGAAATAATAGGAGTAGCTTCAAGTCTTAAGATAGTTTTTGAGCAATAATATCTTTTTCCACCTCTTCTATAGACTTTTTAACCCTTTCCTCTCTAACCAACCTATCATCACCATTTTCCACTACAATGTATGTCTCATCTCATCCAGCATTTCTTCAGCAATGTTAGGTCTTCCAGTGACGGGGTTGATACCAACCTGACTTTCTTTCAGCACACCAAAAAGAGGATCAAATTCCTTCAGAACCATCTCTTTTCTATCTTTCTCTTCCTGATACTTCTTCCTCCTCTCCGTAGCAAGATCTTGTCTTGCCTTAACCAAGAGCGGACACACATCTTTTTCATGTGTTAACCTTTGAGAGTGGAAACATCTCTTCTGCACCTTTTCATAAGTGTACCAAACAGAGATTTGCTCCCCTGACAGAAGGTTAACCAGCTTTGAGCGTCTTAGTGGTTTAGACACATCAAATCTCACCTTGACTCTAACAAAGTCTTGGCGCCTCAGTTTTGTCGGGTCAAAGACAACTTCATCTACCCTTCCTACAAGCTCTCCCAATGCTGTAATGGCCGCTAGAGTTTGATGATTGACCGGGATATTACTAATCCTTACCCAAAGAGGCACAAACTGAAGATAACCATCCGGAGGTTTCTCAACCCAATTCTCAATCGCCAACGCCCATTCATTAGAAGTATGTAACCCTTTCTCAAGGACTTCTTTCAAGTCGTGCTCATTATCAAAGACAAATTGAAACTTCTCTTTTGACAAAGCAATCCCACGAACTTTGCCATATTTTTTCCACTCCTTGGCATCTCTAAGATAAGACTATCCATCTTCTGACACTCTGGGTTTAGCATCCGACCAATAATGCTTATTTCATTGGTTTCAGTTGAACTGTACTCAGGTAGATCCGGCATATCAAACGGTATATTTTCTTCTTCCAACGTCAACGCCAACATCGCTTTATCCATTGTCGATGACATCCTCTCTCGATTGAATCTTAGACTTTAAAAAAACTATGGCGGCGCTCTCAACAAAATAAGAACCCTAAAAAGATTGTAAGGGAACCGGTGAAAAAAGCTTAAAGAATAGCTTAACATGCCTCAAAACCAAAGGGAAAAACGTGTTATTTCCACATTATTTCTGTTATTGTCTGTAATTTTTTGCATTTATAAATTTTTCTTTTTTTAATTCGATTTTTCAACTTAATTTTTTGTACCATTTTACCGATTTTTTTAAATTATCAATATTTCCAATAATATTTCTATGTAATTCTTTTAAGTTTCAAGATTATTTTAAAAAATGTACTCCTCAAATATTAGTATAGAAATATTTTGTGAAAAAAAGAAATTCAAAACTAATCCTATAAATATTATAACTCATTGGAAAAAAATTGAAAAATAGAACTCACATGTCTATACAATGTAAAATTCGAACCTAACAATTCCTGACACACAAATCTCGCGTCTAAAACGCAGAAACAAAACACACACACAAACAAAACAATACAATCAACCGCTTTAAACATTTTAGAAATCAAAATCAAAAACGATTCATAAAAATTAAATTTTAGCAATAAAATCCTCACTCAGATTTATCTGATTTCTCATCTCTACTATCATTATCATCACCACCGTTTTGATCGCTTTTTTGTGGCGGCGGTTGCTTCTCTTGACTTTCGGCGTTTGCGTCTGTGTTTCCTTCTCGAGTATAAGCTGCGTTTAAAGCGGCTAACATCCCTAGATTCGTTTCTTGCGTTTGCGTTTGAGACACAAAGGAGCCTAGTTGAAGTGGACTTCCTCTGTATTGTTCCATCGGAAAACTAAACCCCGTTCCCGCCATAAAATGCGTCGCACCGCCGCCTCCGCCGTTTCCACCGCCGGAGTTAACAAATGGCCATATTTGACCACGGTGGCTTGCGGTGGTGCTCTCGGTGGTGGTGGTCGGTACTGGAAGCATCCAAAAGGTGTTTCCGGTATTGGATCCATTCGCCGGAGCAACCGCCCATAACGGCGTCGCCGCCGCTCCAGTCGGCGTTTCGTTTTCTTTCAACGATTTGCTATTCTCCTTCTCTTTCTCATCTTCGTCTTTCGCCGAATCGTTAGATCTGAACCGTTTCCTCGAGAAATCTTCACCGTTGGATTCAATCTGAGATTGATTCTGAATTTGATGAAACCCTAGAAACGGCGCTGTCTGAGCCGCCGCCCCAGCAGCAAACGCGCCACCGTGTTCGTCGTAATGATGATGAGTCAATCCAAGAGCACCGTAAAGAGGAACCGATTTCGACAGAGGAGGAGCAGAGAGTGTAGATCCGCCGCCGCCGCCACCGCCACTGCTACGTAACGATACGCTTAAAGTTGAGAAATTCGCCGGGATGGTTCCGGTTCCCGTGGCGGAGATAATCGCCGGCTCGGCTTGTTGGAGAAGCCACTCGATGGTTTCTCCGTCGGATTTATGACCTAATTCTCTCGTTAATTGAAAAACCCTGGCGGCGCAGAGAGCAGGCATACGTATACGCCGTCCTCTTCCGTCTACTTTCGTGTGACGGTCTTTCGTTGACCTCTTCGCCGCCGTCGTAATCGCCGCCGTGGATGGAGCGTTTTCTGGAGAATTGGATCTGGGGATTATTGAGAGAGATGAATCGATTGTATGAAGTGAACTTTCTCTAACGGTGGTTGCTCCGTCGTCGGAGAGATCCATTGCTGGCTTTGCCTTTGACTCTCTTTGTCTTATTGTTCGTGTGAGAGAGAAAAAGTTTGGATGATGTGAAAAAGGAGGCGGATGACTTTTTGATAGAGAGAGAAAAAAAGGAAGAATTACAAAACTACACGATAACTACACCTAAACACTTAAAATTAAATTTAAATAAACTCTATCCACATAATTTTATTTCATTAATATTATATCATAAACACTAATTAGCAAATTCAAATGAAAATATATTAATTTTGGTGATCTTTAAAGGATAAATCAAGTTTTTAAAATTTTGAAAGGTATAAATATGTGAAAAAAATAAATTATATGTAGTTTTGTGAATGAGAGGTTAAAAATGTGTAATTTTGTGAATGAGAGGTTAAAAGAGTGTAGTTTTGTGATTGAGAGGTTAAAAGAATATAGTTTTGAGAATTCCTCAAAATAAATTAATTATATTTTTGGTGTAGTATTGAGAATTCCTCAAAATACTAGTATTGAATGCAAAAGCTTTGTATAACAAAATCAAATTAAAAAACTTCCTCTCCCAAAAACTCTCTCAAAACAAAGACCCGCCTTTACTTTTCTCCGGTGATTTCCGGTGTTTCGGCGGCTCCGTTAGCGCCAAATGTCGGTGGTCCTTTGTTTTTTCTTGTCGTTGCCTTTCATTTTTGTTTGTGTTGTGTCTCTCACGATGTCTCTCTCTTCTCTCTCTATTATGTTTCAAAGAAAGCAGATCTGAGACGTGTCTGTTGTCTTGGCGACGACGGTGAACTCATGTTTCTAGCATTGGTGGCTTGTATTGCACTGATGGCTGGCTTTAGCTTCAGTATCGAAGGCTTCTTTAGCTTCGTTGACCACTTTGTTTCTTGAGATCTTAACTTTCAGATCTTCGAGCTTTGTGTACTGACATCGACAATTCTTTGTAACGGTGGTGTGCGGTGGTCGTTTGTAGTGGTGGTTCACTTTCATAGTGACTTTCTGTGGCTTTACTCCCAAATCGGTGATTCCTAGATTTCAGAGAAAGAAAAGAAGCTTAGGATTTAAAGAAGAGGAGGTGTTGGAGAAAATCTGATTCACCGAAATTAGTTAAACCGTGAGAAGTGACTTTCTTTAATGGTTTCTGATAAATCGGGATTCTCCCACGGTGAAAATCAAGACGGCGCATCGATTTCTACCAAGGCGGCGACGTCCGGTCACCGGTGAAACCTCCGGCGTGTTTGTTTTCCGACATGTGAGCAGTTATGGACAATCCAAACGAAATTTGTATTTCTGTATAACGATATAGTTCAATTTTTTAGTTCAACTCCATTCAGTTTTTTGTATCGGATCCGGATCCTGTAAATAAATTTTTTAAATAAAAATACATATTTTTATTAAAAACCTAGATCCGGATCCGTTTCGGTAAAAAATATTATTCTTTAGACAAAATATATATATAAAATATTCAGAAAAATGGATCTATATATCTTTCGAAAGTCAACGAATATACGCTGACCGGATATCCCTGATAATGTATATGAATTCGGGTCATTTCTTACAAATATGGGCATATGAGGATCCGTATATCCTAAAAAATCAGATATATGGATCTTGTTCACCCCTAACATGCGGTATATATTTATAGGATTGTTGTGAAGTTTAACGTTCATTCCTATTTAATACATAAATTTATTATTCCGTCCATTTCAAAATAAATGTCGTTTTAAAGAGTTTTTTATTCCATTCATTCCTTGTTTTTAATTTCGATGGAAAAATTTAATGCGTTTTGATTTTCTTAAATAATAAAAATTTATTATATTTATTATATTGATTGTACTCAATATGGTATTTTTGTCCAAAAAAACTTTTAATGGTATTTTAAAAAAAAAACTTATGAAAATATTTTTGTTTAAAGAAATATTTTTTATGGTATTTTCGGAAATTGCCCTTATTTTTACGGTGAGAGAAATTGTTTTAATAGTATATGATAGTTTAATGGATTATCATTTTTGAAAGAAAAAAAACAGATAAGCATCTCTTAGACAATGAAGCGTGCGTACTTTTGTCAGGTGGGGACAGCTCATTCCGTATCTCCATTTCACTTTTATTTTAGGTTTGTATTATTCTTTTCGTTTTTAAATGTTATTTAAAGTTTTGTCCACATGCTTTAAAAAATAAATAAAAAGTTGCATCTTAAGTTAATCCTCCATCCGTTTCATAATAGTTGATGTTTTAGGCATTTTTATTTTAAATTAGTTGATGTTCTCAGTTTTCAATGTAAAATTAATTGATATTTTTTGTTTTTCAATGATTTAGATTATGAATGATTTTGTCAAAAAAAAAATGATTATGAATGATGTGTTTCTATTAGTTGAATCATTTCTATGATCAAGATGAAAATTATAATAATCATACTCATTTTCTACATGCTGGTCATAGTCTACAGATTCCTGATGATAATTACTACTACTAGCAACATTACCACAATAACCTTCCCATGCTTAAACCATATATAATACTGTGGTGTAAATCCTCTATTTAACAAATGCTTCCAAACATTTTCAACCAAAATGAACCGTCTATTGTCGCATTTGATACAAGGATAAAACATCTTACCGCTTTCAATAGTGACATGTAGATTTGTGGCTTGTTGCATGAATATTTCAACCCCGTCGAAGAACTCCCGTGTCACCGATCCGTCATCGCCTCGATGTATGTACATCCACTTCCGGATTTCGTAAATATCGCCTCCGGACATTTTTTTTCTTAGAAAAAGAGTTTTTTTCCGTATGTGAGAGAGAGATAAAATTGGTGGTGTGATTTGTGGTGAAAGATGAGGATGTATTTATAGGATTTTTAAAAAATTTACAACTTTTTACCAAGGAAATTTAACTACTAATTTACAACGATTCATATTTAACAAGGGATTTACAACGATTTTACAACGATTGAACGACTAAAATGAAAGTTGTAAATAATTAGGTGCAACAGTAAATACACGTTTTCACCTACCAGATTAATGTCTTTAAATTGTTAAAATATCCCAAAATCAGAAGTTGTAAACTCGTTGTAAATTAGCGATGATATTTTGTTTTAAACCAAGATGTCGTTAAATCGTTGTAAATTTACGACGATTAAACAACGACTACGTGTATCTTCGGAAAATCGTCGTTAAATCGTCGTAACATAACGACGACCAAAATCGTTGTAAACTTTACGACGATTTTACGACGATTGCACTTATCGTTGTAAAATCGTCGTTATTTCGTCGTAAAATTACGACGACCAAAATCGTTGTAAAATTTTCGTTGTTATATGCGCAGATTTTTGTAGTGTTTTACACTGAAAATAACAAAATTGAATGATTTTTTAATCTGCGTGTAAAAGGCTAAAACAACATGTAATATGAAACGGAGATAGTAGAATATTTAGTTTGTTCATGCATTAAAAAAATTTAAATTATAAAATAGTATAGTCAAATTTCAGATGAGAAAATTCTTAAAATAAAAATAAAATGATTTTAGGCCAAAATAAATAAATAAATCATTTTTTATGCATATAGTGTTAAAGATTTTTAAACTATTTATTTTTGGACAAAAATATTTTTAGTCGTGTTTTCAGCTTAGCAAGTTTGTGATGATATTTTTTCTAAAATTTAAAACGATTTTATTTTTAACAATTGCTTTCCCAAATACTTCAAGATGAAATTACTACATTGGAAAGTACTATTCCCTCCGTATTAAAAAATGAGAAATTTAGTAGATTATATACTTTTTGTTTTGCGATTGTCAACCGGGTAGTTTTACTTTTCAAATTAGGAATATATGTAATTTTAATTTCTAGAGTACGCAAAAAGACTATTTTATCCTTTTTAATATTAGACCAAAACTTATTCATCATTCACCAATATTATTTACTATTCATCAACGTTATTCACGATTCACCAACGTTATTCCCTATTCACCAACCGGTACTCACCATAAATCATTCGACCGTCACCATTCATCTATCATTATTCATCGTTCATCATATGTATTGATCATTCACTAACAAAATACAATACGTTAATAGTGATATAAAAATCATTCACAAATGATATTAATAATCGTTGTTATTCACTATTCATGTATTTATTTACCATTCATATATTAGATTCACCATTCACCACGAAGAAACCTAAAAATTAATCTAAAAGTTATAATTGTCTTTCAACTAATGAAAACTACCTATTTAGCAATTACAAACAAAAACTACCTTCTAGCAAATTATAAAACTAAAAGTAGCCTTTCAACCAATTTCTGCCCTATCAACTTTCGATGATAGGATAGTGGTCTACCATAGTGGTAACGGGTGACGGAGAATTAAGGTTCGATTCATATTATCAATAAATATATTAAACTCATAAACTTCGGAATTTCCCATATAATCGACCAATAATAATTTAATTTTTTTTTTCTCAATAAATATTTCTAAAACTTTACAATATGTCGATAAATTCTCTATCGTAAACACAAAAATTATTGTTTTTGATACAATGAAAAACCTTTAAAACATCAAACTTATTGATACGGAAGGAGTATTATTTTTGCAGACAACTTACAAAAATAATTGTTTACAATCTAATTTATAAGATCGTCCAATGATCTTACAAATTCACATATTTTATGAAAATATTGGTTGTGGAATGATTTATGGTTGATGAATTCACCAAAACTACACTCATTCAACCTTTTTCACAAAACTACATCTAATTCAATATTCTTACATATTAATTTACACATTTACAAAATTTTAAATGATTGATTTATCTTTTAAAAAGTTACCAAAATTATAATCTTTTTATTTGGTTCACTAATCAGTGTTTATGATATAATATTTAAGGGGTATGATTGTGTGTATATGGTTTATTTGGATTTAATTTTGAGTGTATAATGTAGTTTTAAAAATTGACTTTGAAATGGGAAAAATGTCAATTAAATCATGAACTTTCAAAATTCACCGATAAAAAGCATGAACTTTTACGTGAACCATTTAAATCATATATTTTTTGTTGACTAACGTTTTAAATCATGAATTTTTTTTGACTAAGACAAAAATAGCACAAAGTTGAGTCCGTTAACGGAAAATTTGACAGTATACTCAATTCCAGCCAATTGAAGTGCTCGATTCTTCAAATAAATCTCAAACAGTGTCAACTATTGCGTTAATAAACTTAACCTTGGACTTTTTTTGTTTACGTTGTGCTCTTTTTGTTCCGGTAAAAGAGAATTCATGATTTAAAACGTTAGTCAACGAAAAATACATGATTTAAATGGTTCACGTGAAAGTTCATGCTTTTTCGGTGAATTTTAAAAGTTCATGATTTAATTGACATTTTTACCCTTTGAAATGGTATAGTTTTATTAAATGCAATTCAAAAAATGTAGTTTTGTAATTTTCCATTTATTGTTTTATTAATCCCAAAGCCAAGTCAATATAACTGGGAGAAGTACAAAAGTATATCCATTTAAAATTACTTTCATAAATAGATTTAAGTATTTAATATTGAACCCCACATAAGCCATAAATATTAAACTGAATTTAAATACTAAATAGCATATTCAAATAATTAAATCTAGTCATTTAACCTTGGGAGAATCACAAAACTACACCATTTGAATTACATTTCACAAAACTACACCATTTCCAAAATACTTCACAAAACTACACCTAAACACTCAAAATTAAATCCAAATAAACTTTACCCACACAATCCTATCCCCTTAATATTATACCCTAAACACTAATTAGCGAACCCAAATGAAAAGATTTTAATTTTGGTAACTTTTTAAAGGGTAAATCAAGCTTTTAAAATTTTGAAAAGGTGTAAATTTGTGAAAATATTGAATTAGGTGTAGTTTTGTGAAGGGAGCATTGAAAGGGTAAAGTTTTGTGAATTTCTCTTTAACCTTTAAAAGTGTATATATAAGAGAATTTGAAATATGTGTTATTTTGTAAAATTATGTTTTAATTTTAAAGGATTTTGCAAACTTCTGAAAATAGTTCGGTTAATTTCGGTAAAAACTAAATTTTCAAAATAACCGATAATCGAACCGACACCAAACGAAATATTAAGTAGTTAAATTTGAACATATTTTAAATTCCGAATAAGCCCAAAAAATCTAACCGGGCGGAACTTTCTGGTATAACAAAAAGACCCAACCATTAAAATGAATTCCTTGTAAGTTTCTTCTGATATATAGTTTCCTTAATGCATTATTATTTGTTTTCTGATCTATTAAAATGTCAATTAAATCATAAACTACAAAAATTCACCGAAAAAAAGCATGAACTTTCACGTGAACCATTTAAATCATATATTTTTCGTTGACTAACGTTTTAAATCATGAATTTTTTTTACTGAAACAAAAAGAACACAAAGTTGAGTCCGTTAACGGAAAATTTTGACAATATGCTCAATTCCAGCCAATTGAATTGCTCAATTCTTCAAATAAATCTCAAAGTGTCAAACTATTGCGTTAATAGACTTAACCTTGGACTCTTTTTATTTACGTTGTGTTTTTTTTGTTCCGGTAAAAAAGAATTCATGATTTAAAACGTCAGTCAACGAAAAATACATGATTTAAAAGGTTCACGTAAAAGTTAATGTTTTTTTTCGGTGAATTTTGAAAGTTAATGCTTTTTTCGGAAAATTTTAAAATTTCATGATTTAATTGACATTTTCGCTTTTTTTTACAACAAGATCTATCAATATCATTTAATATGTACAAAGATACACTTGAATGATTAGAAATGAAAGTCATTATGTATTTTCTTAAATCCATAACTCTCTATCTGAAATATAAAATCCATTATTATTATTGTCAGAATTAAGCCTCCACTTCTCAAGACTACAATCTGACAAATTGTAATAACATCCATGAATCTTCACTTCACCTCTCTTTACTTTGTCTCTTATCCATGGATATGTTACCAAATTCATCACGGAATCCTTTATAGATTCCTAACCAAATACATCAATACAAATCAGCTTCATAATGTACAAGACACATAGGGTGATTACAAAAAATACACAAGTAAAAGTCAATTTTTCAGTACACCCAAGGTTCTATAACTCGTTAGGCGCTAAGCGTGCGGGCAGCAGAGGTCTAGCGCCTAGCAAAAAAAAATCGGGGAGTAATTTTTAGATATATTTATATTTTTATATCTTTTTTTTTATTTTATATTAATTTTTTTTTATCATTTATATTGTTATTAAGTTTTAAAACTAATAACTTATCAAACTTTTTATAAAAATTAAATGTAAGTGATCAAATTAGTCAGAAAATAATAAAAAAATTAATTGAATTATGCGAAATTTTATAGAATTAGACGACGTTGCTCATGTCATTGAATTTAGGCGGCCAAAAACTTAATCAACGCGAATAACCACTAAATAGCGGAAACGCGAGAGAGTAATCGGCTAGGCGGACGAGTTTTAAAACATATAGTAAACCTAAACACTAAATATTGAACCCTAATTAAAATTTTAATCTCTAAAGTATATTTAAGGGGAAATTTAAGGGACAATTACAAAACTACACCATTTGAATTGCATTTTACAAAACTACATCATTTCAAAGTCACTTTTCAAAACTAAACCTAAACAGTCAAAATTAAATTCAAATAAACCCTACTCACACAATCACACCTCTTTAATACTATACCGTAAACACTAATTAGCGAACCCAAATAAAAAGATTTTAATTTTGATAATTTTTTAAATGGTAAATCAACCATTTAAAATCTTGAAATTGTATAAATATGTAAAAATATTGCATTAGATATAGTATTGTGAAAGAAAGGTTGAAACGGTGTAGTTTTGTGAATTCCTCGAAATTTAATCATTTAAATTTTTTAAATTGTTATATTTAAAAGGACTTTTTAATATGTGTCCTTTGAAAAAAAATTGTTTAAAAAAGTGCAATTTTGTCAATTCTCAAAACAATAGAAGATGTTTGAAACAAGTTACCTTCTCACAGTTTCTGCATTGTTCATCAAAGCTTAAGTGTGATGAAGCTTGTTGTGTTCTTAACTTAGCAGCTTTCCCATTCATAACCCATCTCTCTACTAAACTACACATACATTCATACAAAGTTTATGAAGCAATTAAGAAAGTTTTCAAGTGACCAACCTTTTATATTACTTTGAAACATGAGGAATCACTCCCAACATGAATCATACTAGAGTTACAATTGAACAAACACTAAGGGCTAACCACTAGGCCATCAAACAATTATTTTTAATATTTATTGAGAAATTGATAAACTACACCTTTTAAACACTACTTTACAATGTTGACAAAAAAAAACACTACTTTACAAAATTAAGCTCATTTAGAAAAAGAGGAATTTAGAAAACTACGTCATTTCTTTCGTTCCTTCATAAAACTCTACCTAATTGAATATATTTCTATAATTACTCTTTCAAAATTTTAAAAGGTTGATTTACCCTTTAAAATGTTGATTTACCTTTTAAAAAATTATCAAAATTAAAATCTTTTCATTTGAGTTCACTAATTAGTGTTTAGGGTATAATATTAAAGGGATATGATTGTGCATGTAGGGTATATTTGGATTTAATTTTGAATGTTTAGGTGTAGTTTTGAAAAGTGACTTTAAATAGTGTAGTTGTGTAAAATGCAATTCAAACGGTGTAGTTTTGTAACTCCCCAAAAAAATATGCACATTTTTAAGGGGCCAATAATTAATTTACCACCTTAAAAAAGCTTTAAAACTTATTATCTAGGTTTAATATTTAGCGTTTTGGTTTTATCTGGGTTCACATATCAGTGCTTGGGTGTATTCATGAAAATAGAACTTAAGTGGGTGTAATTTTGTAATGTACAATCATATATTCTTACTAGTTGTCCATCATTTTAACTAAAATGCTTATATATACCTTGAGTGATTTTCTTGGTGGTTTTGATGGCTCATAAGCGCGGCGATTCCTCCACAATTGCTATGACCCATTACTATAATATTCTCAACCTGTGCAAAAATCAAGTTACAAGTATACACTTTTTATGCTACAAATTGTTACTCTTTTATATGTTTTTAGCTTACTTGAAGAGTAGTCACAGCAAACTCAAGAGCTGAGTTAGTCTCTGTTGGCCCGATCTTTCGGAAACCGAAAAAACATAAAAAATGGTTATAAATATTTTTATTTATGAAGAGGAACTATAAGTTCAAAAAGTGGTAAATTTGAAAGTACCTGAGCTGGGGTAACGAGATTGGCGACATTACGGATGGTGAATGCTTCGCCGGGTTGAAATCCTAGTACATAAGATGGACATACTCTTGAATCTGCACATCCTATCACCATAACCTGTTTATTTTTATCCTTGTAAGTTTTTGTTTACACCGCGAAAATTTCTTAAGCAATTGCCAAAAATACCATTTTTGTGCCAAAAATTATATCACAAGTTCTTATGTCAAACAAAAAACTAAACACTAAACATTTAATAAAAAATAAAATACCCAAATGAGAAAAAATTAAGACTTTTAAAATTCTTTTTGTATTAGTGTGGTATTTCGGGAAAAATTACTTGTATTTTTGTAAATTTTTGTTTACTTTAAAAATTACACATTAAATACTATAACCAAATGAAAAACTTCAAATTCTAAAACTTTTATATTGTTTTTGTATTTGTTGTATTTTGGAAAAATATTACTAGTATTTTTTAGCTAAAAATTTTTTGATGGTACTTTTGATACAAAACCATTTTTATGTGTTGACTCAAGTTTAAAGAAAGTTGATTCTCACCTTTGGTGATTGAGCTATAGCCAATGCTTGAAACTTGTCAATCTCTGGCCTGATTTATTTTTATATTTCTTCAATACATTTAAAGTGAAAACAGAGCAAAAAAACAGAGTTCTTTTTTATTTTGATTATGATTCAAGAACAAGAATTTTATTAATTACTTACAAATACTTTTGTCTCTTGAATCTCATAAACCTTTGTCTCATCTCACCAAGAAAATCATAACTTGTCTCTGTTTCACTCTTTTGCTGAAAATATTCATCTCTACTTACCAATTCTTGAACCATGTTACTCCTCCTATTATACAAAAAAAAACTTAAGTAAATTTCTTTAAAAAATATTGATTATAAAGATTTAATAGAAATAAAAAAACTTTGAACAAACTATTATCTTATATAATCACCTTGGTAATAATCTTATTGCTTTTAACTCACCAAGGTGAGACCAATCTGATCCTGTTTGTTGCAGCTTCAACAAGTAAATGAAAACTTAGCAAAAACAAAAGAAGAATTCACAAAACTACACCCTTTCTTCTATTCCTTTACAAAACTTTATCTAATTCAACTTTTTCACATATTTACACCCTTTCAAAATTTGCTTGATTTACCCTTAAAAAAATTATCAAAATTAAAATATTTTCATTTGGATTCGCTAATTAGTGTTTAGGGTATAGTATTAAGGGGTATGATTATGTGGGTAGGATTTATTTGTATTTAATTTTTAGTATTTAGGTGTAGTTTTGTGAAGTTATTTTGAAATGGTGTAGTTTTGTGAAATGTAATTCAAATGGTGTAGTTTTGTAATTCTCCCAAAACAAAATTGATATAAAACTAAATTAAAATTTAGAAAAGCAAACAAAATTGTTCTTTATTCTTCAAAGTATGTATATAGTGAAGAAAAATTTAGTTATTAAAGTAAATAGAGCTCCAATTTATGTAATTAAGAAGATCAAGAAGACTTGGGACATTACTCTATGAAGACAACCGTTGTTAAGAACTGATGATGATGTTGCATAGACAAGACCACGAGATCTTCTACCTATTCATGAAAGTTAAAACGATGACGTTTAGGATAATAGTGTATAAGCTTATGATCTTAAAGATAGACTCACATATTAGTGTTAACGCCATTTTTGTTGTAAAGGTCTTTGATCTTGCTATTTATAAGTATCTTTTTGATATTTGTTTTGTGTATTCTTTTTATAATAATAGTGGAAAAATGATTCCTCTTTTGGATTTATAATATTATGGAGATAGAAATGAACGTAAAGAAAAATTAGAAATGTTTAAATAGTTTATATTCGATTACGTAAAGTAGAAAATGATTTAATAAAAATAATAATGAGTATCTTTAAAATTTTACTATATTTTAATTTAGTGAGAGAGATGTGTGGCAAAAGCTTATCCATAAAAGGAGGAAAAGAAGAAAAGTTAAACACGAGATACCTCTCATTGCCTTGTCACAAGTCATATCTACTTGTCAATAATCCACCATATATTGCATAGCAAAAGAATATAATATGCTAAGATAATATAATATGCTAAGATGTTTTGTAACTTTGATTCTCTAACCAACATAAATGTCAGACTTTTTTTTTTTTTTTACCTTGTTGTTTTTCTCCACTCTATTATAAATACGTTGGGCGTATCAGAAATCCAAGTAGGAAGAAAAGAACTGATAAATTGGAATTCAATATTCCTGCCACATGCACTCCGTGCTAGAAGATCCGCTTTCGCATTGCTTTCCCTTGGTACAAACCGAAGTGTGAAATCCGAAAAGAATGTTTGCAGATCACGTAGCGCTTCTAACTCCGCAGTGAAAGCCGACCATAGATGTGGCTCGGATACCATCCTCACTAGATCCATGCAATCCGTGTAGAATACCTTACACCTGCCGACGTCATCCTTTAGGCTATCCATAGCAAAACTGAGTCCAAGTAGTTTCGTGTGGAGGGGAGATAAAATCCTTCTGATTCCCTTAAGACCCAAGCTTTCTATAACGCCAAATCTTGATTGTAACACCCACCCCACCCCGCTGGTGAGCTTTCCTCCCTTCCACGCCTTCCACGCTCCATCCGTGTAGCAGGATATTTCCGATATCTCTCCATGATTGTCAGCCGTTGTCTCCTGTCGTTCTGATCCTAACACCGATAACTGCTTTAGAGCTAGCTTTTGGGCTCTAGTCCACGATTCAGCTTCCCCAGTGGCCATCAGCATACTTTCCATTGGGTTTCGGTTGAAACCCCGAAATAGCTTATCATTCCTCGCTTTCCAGATATACCATGCCACCCATGGATACGCCGGGACCCCCTGTTGACAGTGACGACCTCTCCAGAATAGGAAGTCCATATTTCTTCCCAAACCACTTGTTGGGAATCGAATATTACCCGACGGATACCCCGCCAATGCCCAAGTCTGTACCGCCTGGGGGCACTCAAAGAGCATGTGATTGATCGATTCCTCCATACCACAGTGTGGGCATCCCACATCTCTCCCTATATGCCTGAAAACCAACCTCTCGTTTACCGGCAAGGTTCCTGACAAAACTTGCCAGAGAAAATGTTTTTGCTGGTTTGGAGCATGTAGCTTCCAAACCGTTTTTTTCAAAACTCTATATGATGGTTCCTATAAGAGGACCTGAAGCTCCTCATCGTTTCTGTTTAAGTGCATAACCTGGTATCCAGACCTTACTGTATACTCCCCAGATTTAGTGTTATGCCAGCAGAATTTATCCTCCATATATCTTCTAGAGGGAACAATACTCGAGATTAGTGGTACATCCTCCGGATTCACCATTTGGGCTAACAACGGATAATTCCAGCCCCGTTGTCCTGATTCCCTTAACTCTGATACCCTCAGATGTGGATAGTATTGTGCTCCTGGGCGCATTGCAGGTCTCGGCGAATGTCGGGTATCCAGTTATCGCGCCAGACTGATGTTTGTTCACCGGAACCAATTATCCTTCGTATCCCTATCTGTAATAGATCTCTTGCTGACCATATACTTCTCCATCCGTATGATGGTCTATTTGGCTTCCTAACCTCAAATGTCAAACTTATTTATCATATTTGTTTTATTTTAATATATGATTTTTATATAATATTGATTATAGAATTTCTATATAACTTTTAGTTCAATTTCAATCAAATACAATTTTTTTAATACAATTCTAATATTATTGTTTTAAAATGAATTTGATATAATTTTATAAAATCTACATGAGACAAACATTTATATTACACTTAGTTTGTATACTCTAACCAATATTTATTTAACAAATCATATATTTATAATTTGATATGTATCATGTGTTCTGTTATTGTTTTTCATGAGAGTACAACACAATATTAGGTTCACAAACGTATGATTTGGGGTGATGCGAATCATTAAAACCGTGTTGTATCTTGGGATTTTTGGACGTAGTGTAACTGTCACTCTACGTGCATTTAAAGAATTAAAGAAAGAGTGGCTCCTCTTTGCGCAAACCATTTTTTCTTGATATGATTTTGATATCATCTTTTATATTTTATTATGTTTTTATCAATCCAATTCACAATTATTCAACACTCCATATCGTCAAACATTAGTCCTACAATCTTTATTTTGTAGCTAAAAATGAAAATAAAAGTGAAAATAAAAAAAAGATTATAAAATGTGTGTAAATAAAAGTATATATAAAATATCTTACATTTTCTTATTGGTTAATAAATTCACTTTCGCCTTTAATTATATATAAAATTATAAGAGTTGCTTAACAAAGAACAAACAACCAAGGTGATATATATTTTTGGTTATATATCACCTTTAATGTAACCAAACTTTACAAATATGGCATTAGAAACTTTACAATGTTTATTGGAAGAGAAGTTATATTCCTAGAATTTATTATTATAGTGCCGGTCTTACAAAATTCATAAAAGAATTTGATTTACCAAACATTAAATTGCCAACATATCAAATTGTTTTGTTATGATGAAAATTATTTTAAAAAATAAAACCACTTCAAAGTAAAAATATTTGCAATTTAATACATTTATATTTGTTAAGCCTATATATATATAGGGTGTAAATTACTTACTCAAAACCAAAGACATTTTTTCCAATGGATTTTATATTGTGTCTTCTATTGCAATCGAGTCTCTACTCCACCAAATATCACGAACCATTTCCATCATGATATGTGTTCTAAACCACAATTTTTAAAGATATTGTCAACTTCTATGTCACATTTCATGACATTGACTACACCACTTCGGTTACTATCTCGAAGTGTTTTCCGAGATTCAAGATAACAACCCCAATGCATGGACAAAATTAGACGCCGAAGTGGTCATCGGAGGCCTATAAACAATACAAACAATAGCTACAAAAGAAGAAAAAGATGTTTGGATAGCTTAAATGATCAAAACTACATAGTCGCTTTATTATGCGATCACAAGTTTCACACTGTATGTATTTCAAATTGGATTCGATGCAGAAAAAATACCCTATTTGTAGAAGAAATGTATTCTGATTTTTTTTTACCACGAAAAGTTGTTTCAATGTTTTTTAATCGCAAAAATAATATAGTTTCATAGCCCAACATTATTCTAACTGTTGTGAATCTATGCTTGATTCACCTAGATCTATTTTGGATTCACGGATCTTGACCTAGCGATGAACATAACTTAAAGAACACAAGAGAGATTTTTGTTGACCCTGAGTTCACTATCCGGTGTGGATAAGCTACATCTCAGGGGAGGGAAAACCGGTCCCTCGTCCGATCCACTATGAATCAATGAGATTACATGTGTTCTTCACCGCCGTCTCGGGTAACACTCTAACCCGAGACAACAATGGAAGAAGAAGAACAATACAAGAGAAGAGAATAAGAAAGCTAACACAAGATAAACCAAGAAGCACCTCTCTCTCTCTCTCTAGCTCCCTCTCTCTCTCTCTCTCTATTTTGGAATCGTGAAGACTCAAGAAGAAGAAGATTAGCGTGACGATGATATATACACGATATCATAACTCTAATTTGGTAAAGTAGAACCTCTCTTTCTCTTAGAGACTTTGCCATTCTTCTTTATTCTCAAGACCTTCTCTTTTGGCTAGAGTCTTAGGACCACTTGAACAAAATCTGTTTCTTCTCCTTATAACATGTTCCTTCTTCAATCTTCCCTTCTTCCTCCTTTCAAGATGCATTAAATTTCAGCTTCAAGTTTGGATCATATTCCAACAATCTCCACCTTGATCCAAGCTTGTAAACCATCTTGAATGTTGCCACTTAGAACCCTTGAAAACCGCAACTCTAACCTTATCATTAAATCTCCATTTAACCTGCATAAGCAACCCTTACACATCCAGAACACTTAGCAAGTTTAATCACCATAAACATGCTTAACCATCAATGAACAAGACACTATGTTCAACGCCTCAAGCTGTGACAACATCACTGCCTTTTCCAAGCCATTTACACTTCCATGTCTTCTTAAGTTGTAACCACTTTAACACAAACTTCTGATAAACTCAACTCTCCAATGATGCTCTTGAACTTTCATAGTTTTTCATACCTGAGACAACCTCCCAGACAACTTCATTAACAAGATATGAAACAACTTCAAACTCGTTAACCTAACAGAATTCCCATAAGCTACACCACTTATGAACTCAATGATCACACAGATTTCTCCCCATGGCTTCTGTTAAACACCATAGACCTGTTTCAGTGACTGTATCCAACCTTTATCTTACTGCAAAACCGATTCGCTTTGTCGACCTTATGATTCTCCTCATGTGCACTGAGTTTAGAACCAAGAACTACTTGAATCATATGCAGAAAACCAGAAACTTACGAGTTTCAAACCTGAACCATTCTCTGATTCAACCATTTGTTTAGTCACCAAGTCTTGAACCCAATAACTTGTACCGCCGCTGTCGCCAACAGAACACGCCTCACAACTCCACCTTGTTGAGAAGACTTTCGACACAAATTCTTCTGTCCAAGTTCCATGAGTAAACAAAACCGTACCAGCAGCTTTTGACTCGCTACTTGTACACTTTAACCACATCTTTCACTCACATAACATGTGATCCTTCCAAAGACATCCTTTTTACAGCATCTTAGACATCAAACCTTGAGATCATGATTCTTTCTCTATGTGTAAAACCAGCCACGCAACACATAGTTAAGTGTGTGAACATCACCAGAAAAAACAGAACTTGCATCATCCCCATTTCAGACTTAACACCAATTCTTCTCACCCACCAGCTCTTCTTTAACACATTTTTACCACTGATGAACCTCCACTTCACTTCCCAGCAAGTGTATCCTTTTAGAAGATCTATTAAGTCTCCTTATGATGCACCAAACGCAATCATATCTCCTTGATTGTTGTTTACCACCTTCAGTTTTGATTTCTCTGCATTTTCAACATTTCTACGTCTCCACCCATGTTGCAAATAACGACCTTGAGATAACATAGTTATTATGTTGTAGCATAACAAATTCAAGCTTGTAGAAGTGTATGAACTTTGAGACGATCTTTGCAGACAATGCACTTGTTCCCAAAATTGTTTCTTCTTTAGAAAATTCTACTATCACTTCTATAAGCTTCATCTCAAGCCAAATCATACCTTGGTATACTTTCTGAATTTTCAAAAAAATCAGGAAATTGAGACGAGATCATGCTTCAAAACCGCAGACACTTGTTACACCCTTGACTTTTCAGTCTTCCCACACAAACACTTATGAATCATATCCAACAGTGAACTTAAAATCCATTTAACTCTTCCTTTCCTAGCTGCTTTGACAAATTATTTTCAGATTACTGAACTTCTGAAATGATCTGAGAAATCGTCAACATTCATAGCTCCACCTGAAACTTGAAATCTTCATATTTCATTTTCTCTCTAAAGTAGCTTCACCAAGATGAGTTAAAACCTTTCTCCACTGTTACTTTGACCCACACATCTTGTTTATAAGATTACTTCTTCATAACTGCTTCTTTCTTGAACCATGTATCAGACCTTGACACATTATTCAACTTATTGCCCCCAGCCAATCAAAGTAACCTTTTATGCCATAAGACCCACCAAGAGCTCTTTCTTCTTTGAAGCTCTCAACTCGGTTCTAAACTGCCAAGCTAAACATGTTTGATTTTCTTTACCAGAACTTGTTCTTTCCACTATCAACCACCATGACATTTTCACTGTAAACTCTTATGTTTTAAATGACAAAAGCATTTACCGGAGATAGTTAAACAAAATATGTGCCTTGACTTTTCCATGTCCCTTAAACATAGAACAACTCATCCATCACTCTTTGATTCATAAACTTGAACCAATATATCCATAAACAAGTTTCCGTCTTAGACATTTCAAATCACCTCACCAACACTTATGTTGTGACAAGACAGAAACTTGTACCTTCTGCTAATATCCACATGCTTTCTCATCTCTTAGAAACATGTCAAGCAGACTTTGATGTTGAGCGCACCATGTCAAGATATCCTTTAAGTCCAACAAATACTTCTTCCATGTCTCATAAACTTGAGTCACATGCACCAAGAAGAACTCACTATCTTTATATATATCTTTAGCACCAATTTCTCCATCAGTTTTATGAGAAGTCCAACACTTCAGACTTTTATAGAAACTCCGTGACGTCATTGAAAAAAACTCTAACTTGAGCTTTTAATCACTTCAACACCTCACCAAAGCTTTCTTTAGTTCTTACCGCATACGATCCTCGTTGCAACAAACACTTTAATGTCGCTTGCAAAAAACACACACAATGCCCAAGCTACTACTTGTGAAGTCCCTTGTTCCCATATCTAGCTGACTTTGATGACTCTCAATTTCTTCTTCTTTTGAACTGTTTGAACAAGTTCATTACCAAAGAAACTCCATATGTTGTTGTAATAGAAACACACATATGTTTTACCACACAAGTACCACTTATTAAACACCAACATATCCAACAACTTTCATACATTCCCAAACTAGATGTTACAAGATCCATGATGATCTATTTAGAACCTTTGTCATCATAACCTTGAGCTTATCAAATCCACAAGAACCTAACCCGAGACGTTGAGACCGAGACAAACCATATCCTGCGAGAGACTCTTCCTCAAGCTTAATCAACCTTGAATTATTTGAAGCCCTTAACATGTCTTGTTTCTAGCATCTTAACTTGATCTTGTTCCATACCCATCTGCAACTTTCTTTATAACCCGAATCCAGAAACCTTAACTGATGTTTAAGCAGCCACCACACACAATTTCAACTTCTAAGGCGTCCCCTAGTCATGAGATTCACATGTGTTACTCACAACTTGAACTTCAGAAAACACTTGAACACAAACTGCATCAAAACCTTTTACACACAGATTTAACCAAAGCAAAAATCTGAAACCCAGTACAACTTTGGCAAATCCTTTGTAAAGCCATCATACAACCATATGTGTTCTTCCAAGATTTTGATTCTCTTCTTCATGCAGACGAGAAACAACACTAGAAACAACTACACATAACACCACATAGTTAACTTGTGATTGCAGCGGAAACAGACCAATATCTTCAAGATTTAAACCATGAGAACCGGTGATACGATTATGATTCATAACCTCAAGCCAAACAACCGTGACTCATACTTTTCATGAACAAGAATCCAACATCAATATGTGAAATCTTTCAAAAAAACGCATCATCCTAAATTCGCTTTCTCAAACGCAGATCAAGAACAAACTTGTAATTGATCCTTCTTGCTTCAGTCTCTCTGAAACTCAACATCTCATCATCTTGTAACCATAACAGCTCCACCGGCAAGCTTTATGCACCAAGCTCACAACTGTTACAGATCCGAGTTACCTTTCGAAAGAAAACATAACTCACATATTCTCTTTGATTTCTTAAACCAAAAAATCGTCAGATCCGATTTGGATCTTACTACGAGAATCTCTTGTTCCAAACTCCGGCATCTTCTACCAGAACCACCGTCTTCTTCTTCTTCCTCATCTCACAACATCGCAGATCTCGTAAACCTCCCTTACACCTTCCACGAAGACTCGATCTCGCCGAATCTGAAACAAAACCACTGTTTCTTCTCAATCGATGTCTTCTCCTTATGTGAATCACAAGAGCCTGAGCTCTGATACCACTTGTTGTGAATCTATGCTTGATTCGCCTAGATCTATCTTGGATTCACGGATCTTGACCTAGCAATGAACATAACTTAAAGAACACAAGAGAGATTTTTGTTGACCCTGAGTTCACTATCCGGTGTGGATAAGCTACATCTCAGGGGAGGGAAAACCGGTCCCTCGTCCGATCCACTATGAATCAATGAGATTACATGTGTTCTTCACCGCCGTCTCGGTTAACACTCTAACCCGAGACAACAATGGAAGAAGAAGAACAATACAAGAGAAGAGAATAAGAAAGCTAACACAAGATAAACCAAGAAGCACCTCTCTCTCTCTCTCTCTAGCTCCCTCTCTCTCTCTCTCTATTTTGGAATCGTGAAGACTCAAGAAGAAGAAGATTAGCGTGACGATGATATATACACGATATCATAACTCTAATTTGGTAAAGTAGAACCTCTCTTTCTCTTAGAGACTTTGCCATTCTTCTTTATTCTCAAGACCTTCTCTTTTGGCTAGAGTCTTAGGACCACTTGAACAAAATCTGTTTCTTCTCCTTATAACATGTTCCTTCTTCAATCTTCCCTTTTTCCTCCTTTCAAGATGCATTAAATTTCAGCTTCAAGTTTGGATCATATTCCAACACTAACGAATATTTTTTTTTTTAATTTTCACTATTTTAATTGAAAATATAATATTTAAAATGAAAATTTCAGCTAAAGAAAATCTCTAACCGTTGTGATCTTACAAGTAATACAAATATACAATTTCCTATTTATATTTTATATTTAGTTAAAAGACTTGACCTACCTACTACATATTTATCCAATCAGTTAAAATAAGTAATAATTAGATGAAACAAGTTAAAAAAATAGAAAAGTTAATACACAAAAAAAGAAAGATCTGTTGGACACAAAATCATGAAATTAATATACAAAATTCACTTGGCAATTCAAAAAAACCTTATTTATATTCTAACAATTCAAAACTCAAAAAGGTAGTAAAACCAATATAATCCCTTAATGCTTGTCTAATATTCATTCATAAGCTACAAATATTAATATTTAAACTAAGACAAAGGCATCAACTACATCGTCGTGAGAGTCACACTATTCTTTCTCTACATATTATTAATCCTAAGAGTCTTATTCTTATTCAACATAGTATTTTCTATTTCGCAAGTTGTGAATATATTTTACTCTAATTAGATAGTACCACAGTCCATCAAAATTATATAAGGGTAACTTAGGAGAACCACCCTCACTATAAATAATCAACTTGTTTATTTGCTTAATTTTTGGTTCAACTTTACACCGCCTAAGTTAACAAATTTCATAGCTATACAACCTAAACTATTTAGTCATAACAATATCCATGTTACAATCATTTTTTGCGTTTAGCTACCCAAAGATACAAAAAATCTATAAATTAATATTAGTGTCGGTATAATATTACCTACTCACTTTACTAATTTATAAAGAGAAAAAACTTACACACAAAAAACAAATTTGAGACATTTCTCAAAAATTTATTATTGTGTTATAAACCTGTTAGTTTATCGAATATTAGTATACTAGCTAGGGAAAGACCTGTGCGTTGCACCGGTAGTGATATTAAAATTATATATATATATATATATATTTTGTTTTACATGAATCTTCATGTACTATTTCACCTTTTTAAGACCTTTTACAGTAGAACAATTTTTGTATTTTCAAAAAATTACATAGATGTCAAATCAAAAACATGTAAATATTTATTATCGTTGTATGTAGTTTGTTTTTAGCGGGTAAACGTAATTGATTACTTAAATGTTTTTTAAATTTCATTACACTAAGATTTTGTTTATATTCGTTTTAATTATTTGTGTTTTGGAATTTTTTTTACATAAAAAAACATTCTCAGCAAATTATAATTATGTAGATATTTATTATTATTATCCGTAGTTATTTATTAATAAATAATATCAAGAGTTTCTTCTTAAAAATAATAATTTTATGGTACTAATTACTTTTCAAAGGTAAAAGTTCATATTTTTGACTATTATATATTTATCATTACGCGAGAAAATATAATAATATATTAAATATTTTATATATTTTTTGTGTTATAAATAATTAATAGGATGAGAAAAACATCTTCAACTTTTTGACCTTTGAAGAACAAAAATATTCACGATAAAAATTCTTTGAACTAACATCTCGAGTTTAAATATAACATCCAAGAAACAATAGAATGCCTTCAAAGGAGAATATTATCAACCTCTAAACACTATTTTAAAAACTTAAAGAGAAAAATATTGTAGTAACACATTTTTACCACATGAATTAATTGATATTTCTAAAATAAAATACTTAAAATATTTGTTAGCATGATACCAATACAAGAATTAGAAAATATCATGTATTTACGAAGGCGAAAACTTTTTTCATAGTTTTTGAAACCCTCTAGTGTGACACTTTTTTGACATACCAAAAATCATAAACCTTCGAATCTTTGTTTGAGGGGCTGATTACCTCCGTGACTTGAGGCTCTCCACCATTGAATGACGTGCTCTTTAGAGAGTTTGTTGTGTGTGCATTAGGAGCAACTGAGCCATTTGATGCTACCACTTCAGCATTGATAACTTGCATATTTTACATTAATTTACCTTAGTTTATGCATTAGAATTAACTCATTTAGGCTGCATTTAGTATCATATAGGTTGCATTTTGGTTCGTTTCATGTATTTCAGGTTTCGGAACATTAAAACGGCAAAAGACGAAGAATTCAAGCCAAAAAGAAGCGGAAACAGTTGTATCGGCTTGTTGTAGCGGTTTGCTGTGGCCGATATAGGAGAATTACTTTGCCGAGACTTGTATCGACCTGTTGTACCGGTCACACATGGTCGATACAAGCTAAAAGAGAACCTGAAGATCACATATCGACATACTGTACCGGTTTGGAGTGGCCGATACAGAGGAAAAGAAGAAGAAGCACTTGTACCGACCGACACATATCGACCTGGGATCGATATCGACATGTTGTATCGGCTTGGCCTGGCCGATACAGAAGAAACGAAGCTGAAGCAAGGCTACCGATCAGCACGTATCGACCAGCCTGTACCGGTTTCGTCTGACCGATACAGGCTGCGAAAATAAATGGAAAGTCGGTTTTATGTTGTAAAAAGGAAAATCAATTCCTAAACCAAATTGGGTTTCATTTGGTTTAATAATATATTAGGGTTGTGATGTTTTTGACATATTCCATCTTTAGTTTTTGTTTTTCTCCATCGTTTGTTTTTGACTTGGGATTTTGGAGATTTTCTTGGTGAACCTTCCTTGGCCACCTTTTATAATCTCATCATCACCAATAAGATTTTCTTGAACCCTTATTCTTTTGTCTTTGTTTATGTTTATGTTTTCCTTGAATTTAATTGCTTTGAATTTCGATATGCTTAGTGAGTAGTTCCAAATAAACAATTGGGTTAGGGGAAAAAGGGGTTGATTGAATTTAAGATTGATGATTGTCTAGAACTTAATAGATTATAAAACTTTTGTCTTTGGTAACGAACTTAAAGTCTTAATCGAGTTGGCCATTCGATTATTGAACCTAGGAAACTTTGTGAATCGAGAGATTATAAAGGTTCCTGAACCATTACCATAGAACCAAGCCTAGCTTAACCGAGATCTGTGTTAATAAGCTTGGTGGTTAGAATTGATTTGTTCTTAAAGTTTCTCGACGATTAAACTATCCAAGATATTGTTTTAGTTTAAATTGTTGAGAAAATGATCATTGCCACGAGAGTGGATTGATCTAAAATCGTTTTCAAAACCTTAAAGTTATTTTTGTAAAAGACAATTTGAAATCTGAAAGTTTAATCACCCTTTAAAACACCTTAACCTGATTGTTTAGCTCTTTATTAATCTTTTTACAACTCTTAATTCACGTTTTCGTTTTGTTCACTATTCGGTTACAAAAACTCTCAACGAACAACCTTTTTATTAAGCTTAAACTGAGTTTGTTTCTCATAAATTCGAGTACATTGTTTGCTCCTGATTTGGTTTGACATCTTAAGTACTACATTAAGACATTAGATTTAACGGGGTAAAATCTCGTTTATCAAATTAGCGCCGTTGCCGATTCAGGAATTCGAACAATTATTAGAATTTTGAAACTACTTGGGATTAAGTTTCAGTTCTTGTTACTAATTTTTCTTTTCTTGTGGTTTTTGTTTTCTCAGGTGTATGCAAAGAAGAAGTCACCTACAAAGTGACATCTTGCTCTTTTTTGCGGACATCAAGGCACTTGAAAGAGCTATCTCAAGAGAAAGAAGATCCGACCATCACTCTGACTCATCTACATCAGAAACTTCGGGTTCAGATTCAGAGTTAGAGATGGGTGATGCAAACAACGCACCTAACGTTGCGCGCACGATTGGAACAGCCGATGTGCCTTCTAACATCACCAACCGTAGTGGCATCATGCCACCAGCCATCGCCAACAACAACTTCGATATCAAGTCTAGTCTCATCAATATGGTGTCCAACAATAAGTTCTATGGGCTGCCTAGTGAAGACCCCATTGACCATCTTCACCAATTTGACATGCTATGCGACACGGTGAAGATCAATGGTGTCAATGAGGACATGTTAAAGCTGCGTTTGTTCCCCTTCTCACTCGGGGACAAATCACACATATGGCAGAAGAATCTTGTCAAAGACACCATACAGACTTGGGACGCGTGTAAGAAGGCTTTTCTAACAAAGTTCTTCTCGGTGGTGAGGACATCAAAGCTAAGAAACGAGATCTCGGCTTTCGCTCAGAAATACCAAGAAACGTTCAGCGAGTCTTGGGAAAGATTCAAGAGTTACACGGTCAGATGCCCACACCACGGATTCACGGGAGAGAGCTTACTTAGCACGTTCTACCGAGGTCTCAAGCCGAAGTTTAGGATGCTTCTAGATTCAGCTAGCCAAGGAAATTTCCTTGGGAAGATGGAAGCCGATGGACAACTTTTGGTGGAGAACTATGCCCTAAGCGATAGCAACTACGGGGAAGATTATGATCGCACCATCCGCAGCTCTGGGAATGATGAGCAATTCAAGAGAGAGATAAAGGCGGTAAATGAGAAGCTTGATAAGCTACTCATGTCTCAACAAGTGGGGATTAACTTCGTAGGAAGTGGAGAAGATATGGTGAACCCACTCGATGGAAATCAAGAGGAGGTGAACTACGTGGGTAATCAAAACGGTTGGCGTTACAACAACTACTCTCAAAATCCAAACTTTTCCTACCGAATCACCAATGTAGCTAACCCCCAAGATCAAGTCTATCCTCAAGCACAACAAGGAGGTTACCAAGGTAAACCTCAATACAACCAAGGAGGATATGCATCGAGACCACCACTTAATCCACCACCGGGTTACAACCATCCTCCCGCTGCTCAAGGAGTAGTTTCATCACCAGCTCCCCAAGGTGATCAAACTACTCAACTCTTGAAACAAATCCTCGAGGGTCAAAACCGTAGTATCATGGAGTTCAACACTTTTAAGAATGAGATTAATGCAAAGGTGGACAACTCGTACAATGATCTCAATACCAAGTTCGAAACCTTGAGTACTCACTTGAAAGCCTTGGATAATCAAGTGGCTCAAATTACCTCGACCTCTAAGCGACCAATGGGCCAACTTCCGGGCAAACCTGAAGCCAATCCTAGAGAGTATGTCAACTCCATAGAACTTCGTAGTGGTACACAAGCGCTTTCAAGCGATCTCATTGAGGACAATGTGAAACAAGGTGAGGGGGTGGACCACTCGTTAGAGTCAAAAGACACAGTTGTTAACGATGAGAACCTTGAGATAGTGGCAAAGGGGAAAATCGGTGATGAGAAGGAAACAGAGATTTCGTATCGACCAGGGATATCGACCAAAGGACAAAATTGGTTTTCCTTTATTTTGTTTTATGTTTTGAGACGATTCTAGTTTTTGTTTTTCACCGTTTTGTTCTTTGCTTTTGGATTTTGGAGAATTCTTGGTGTTTTGCCTTGGCTACCTTTGTGATCTTCATCAATAAGAGTTTTCTTGAACCCTTTATTCTCTTTGATTTGTTTATGTTTATGCTTTCTTTAAATTCAATTGTTTTAAGATTCAGCATGTTTAGTGAGTAGATTCAAATAGACAATTGGGTTAGGGGAAAAAGGGGTTGATTGAATTTAAGATTGATGATTGTCTATAACTTAATAGATTATAAAACTTTTGTCTTTGGTAACGAACATAAAGCCTTAATCGAGTTGGCCATTCTATTATTGAAGCTAGGAAACTTTATGAATCGAGAGATTATAAAGGTTCCTGGATAATTACCTTAGAACTAAGCCTAACTTAACCGAGAGATCTGTGTTAATAAGCTTAGTGGTTAGAATTGATTTGTTCTTAAAGTTTCTCGACGATTAAACTATCCAAGATATTGTTTTAGTTTAATTGTTGAGAAAAGGATCATTGCCACGAGAGTGGATTGATCTAAAATCGTTTTCAAAACCTTAAAGTTATTTTCGTAAAAAGACAATTTAAAATCTGAAAGTTTAATCACCCTTTGAAATACCTTAACCTGATTGTTTAGCTTTTTATAAATCTTTTGAAACTCTTAATTCGCGTTTTCATTTTGTTCACTATTCGGTTACGAAAGCTCTCAACAAACAACCTTTTTATTAAGCTTAAACTGAGTTTGCTTCTCATAAATTCAAGTACATTGTTTGCTCCTGATTTGGTTTGACATCTTAAGTACTACATTAAGATATTAGATTTAACGGGGTAAAATCTCGTTTATTACTTGCCGACATTAAGTTTGTCACGGAATAGCCACGAATATATTGTGTGGCTACATTTAGCCACGGATTGCCACGGTAGTTTTCGTGACAATCTTGTAATATTCTATTCGTAGCTATTTCGTGGCAAACTTTTGCCATGACTCTTTGCCGTGGCAAAATCGTGGCTAATTTACCACGGAAAGCTACGATTTAGCCACGAAACTTTTATTTTTTTTCGTGGCTTTCCGTGGCAAATTCGTGGCTATATTCCATTTAGCCACGACTATTCCGTGGCTGTGTCGTGGCTATATCTGTTTTTTCTTGTAGTGTGACCAGAGAGTTTTTGAGCTTGAGATTGACTTGAGCTAACCATGACTATCGAGACACTTGATAGCTTCAGCCTGAATGTGGCTTATTCCCGCTAAAGAAGGTAAGATGCCACTGATACAAAACAAACGAAAAAATTACCGATAAAAGTTTAACACGAAGAAACTATAAAAAAATTGTAAGCTTCACAGACCTGCAAAGCTCACGCAGTCCTTCTTCACGAAAAATTCTACTAAATGCAGATATTACACTTTTGTAAGGTACCACGTCCGGCTTAATTCCTTGCGTCTGAGAAAAGGGGAAGAGTAAGGAAAAATACATACACCCGACAAGGTGTAGTAAAGCTGAAACCAAAAGAAAAAGAGAACAGAACATTACCATCAATCTCGTCTTGACAATCCGAAGTGGATTAGTTGCAATAGATGTGGCAGCTCCTGCACAAGCAGCGGCTACCATGTTTGCTCCAATACTAAGTGTGCCATCTATCAACACAAATTGACCAAAAGACTACATTATATGAGCAAATATATCTGACGCTATTACCGTAAATAATGTGATTTGTAATGTGTAAGTAAAGAGAACCAACCAGTTGATTGCAATACATCCTTTAGCTTCCCGTAAACTGAGAAGTTAACCTACCGATTTACAAGTAAAAGATCTCCTAGAACGATGAATGCAATACCGATTTACAAGGTAAAAGAAACCACAAATCTCCAATATTATTCAAGATCTATATGCAAATGGTGCTTACAGCCCAATTAGGGAGGAGAGTTATGATGGTTGGTGAAAGCCCTCTGTACATTCCTTTAAAACCTTCATTCTTTACTATGTTCTGTAGGCTTGTAACAATCACACTACCTGATATATCAACTATTAGCACTTATAAGACATAGCTTCTAAACATATCAAGACATATATAAGATCTATTAGTACATCTACTACATACCTCTTTGAGTAGAGGCTGGTATTTCAGGGAGACCAACAACTATTAACCTTGTTCTTATCTCACATCTAATGGGCAAACGAAAGTCGCAGCGATTGCACCTAAGCAAAATTCACACTTAAATCAACTAATAATCAGAACCCATAAATGCTAAATCGAATCAAAAGAAGAGAGAGGGAGATTGAACTGACAAGCGGTGGCTCCGACGCCCACGTTAAAAGCGGCTTCTCTAATGCTCCGGTATTCCAAGGAAGAGCTCTCATGTTCAATCATCTCAGCAGAATCAAACCCTATAGATGAGAGATCTGTCTTTCGAGATTCAATACGCGTGTACTGAGTCACTTCCCGTCGTTCTCGACATTGGTTGGACATTTAATTAGGAGACGTTACGTTGAAGACCAAAGAACAAAATAAGAAGTGTTAGGTTTGACTTGAAGAAGGACACATGTCGAGGGAGACACATGTCAGCACCACATGCAAAATTAACAAAAACTTTCAATCTTATTATATAAGATATAGTTTATATTATATTGTTTCAACCAAAAACCCCGACAAACAAAATCCAATACAAGTAATGTCAACTTAATAAATGTACCAGACACACACACAAATATTCCACATGTTACAACCATAGTGTTTGAGTTTGAAACTTGCACACATATGTCAAAACAAACAACAATTTAGTTCTTTGTTTCAAAATCACAAGCTTATATTGATGTAGTTTCTCTAGAGACAAAGGTTGTTGAGGAAACTCATGCAAACATGGCTTCAACATCTTTAGTATTTAGAGGACGATCATGAATATCAACCATCATTCTAAAAAACGTCAAAAACAAGTTTAATCAAAACACAATAATCATTCGACAGTAAGATCCGAGTTATGCAATCAAAGTTTGGATATATTTGGTTAGGTTTTACAAAGATATTGCTATGCAATTAAACACAATTAGGCAATTTTAACTAGACAAACTTCTTAGAATACCAAAAAATTAAAACGGAAAAAACATCACGAGTTTTTAGTTTTAAATACCATCAAAACGTATTTTACTCCAATAAAAGGTATATTGAAATAATTTTAATTAAATGGTTTTAATTTTGTAGATGATATAATTATTAGCTTGACTAGTAGTGTGGAACAAAAAAGTTTGGGAATTTTTTTGTGTAGTTAGAGTGATTTAGTGAAGTCAATCCTAAAATATACAAAGTCGAGTTTTGTAGATTAATTTATTTATTTTCAATGGTTTTTGATAGATTCTCTAGTTCTCCTAATAAAATCAAGTCAAATTCTATACTAATTTACTTTTTCATAGAAAATATCATAATAACCATGTAAGCGTCCTTCAGAATCTATTTTTTATTTGATATTTAGATTAAAGAAAAAATAGCTTACTTGTTGCATAGTTTGTGATTTTTGAAGTCCTCAGTAATCATCATTTCATCCAAATGTAACAAAAGGAATATGTTGGACTTTGTAATAATCTTCTCCTCCTTTCCACAATTTTTCCTCCCATTTTCCTCCCATTCCATGAACACTCAAATATCTTAAAGAATATAAGAATGTTAATCCATGAGGAAGCTCCTTAAGCCCTTTACAATTTTGAATCTTTAGTGTATGCAAAAGTGGCATGGAACCTTCTTCTACAATCCACTCTTCCCACTCATTTAATCCAACAAACGAAATTTTCTTTAACATAGGAAACCCGCCGCTCGAGCAAACAATTACCTTCCCACAAAAAGCTTTGTTCAATAAATTGACATCAGTTAAATGAAGTAACTTTTCTAGAAACGGCATCGGATCCTCCTTCAAACCACACTCATATAGATCTAGACATGTAAGATGACTAGGTAAGAATTGCTCATGAGGTAACCTTGTCATATATATTCTCCTCAAACTCAAATATTTGAGATGAATCATATTCAAGAATAAGCCATTTTTTATTCTTCCAACAAACCCACGATCTCTATACGAAGTAGATGATATAACAAGAGTTTCCAGGGAACTAAGCTCAATCATTGATGTAAACAAAGTTTCTAATTTAGCCTCTTCAGTTAAACTGATGGTGAGTGTCCTCAACCTCTTCATACCATTTATATCTTCTAAAGTATTGTTGTTTGTTGAGAAATTAATCAAAGTCTCCAACTTTACTTGATTGCACAATTCCAACTTTGTGTTCTCATCCATATACTCTGGTAAAGCAAGATATCTCAAGTCTTTCATACCCATCAAAATATTTGGTACGAATATAGATCTCACCGCTACATCTAAATTTAGATAAATGAGCAATTTCAGATTTTGTAGAGAAGAAGGTAGATGAAATACCATGGCAAATTCTAAACTCAAATATCTTAAGTGGATGAGTTTCCCAATACTAGAAGGTAGCTTTCGTCCTTGCAACCTAGTACTGGAGAGATCTAATACTCTCAGCAGTCGTAGCATTGTAAAGCTTAAACCATCGAGCGTGCAACGTTTTCCAGAATCATCCAAGACAATCAAGAGAGATCGAAGTTTTTGACTATTTATATCCCTCTCAACATTTAACGTTTTAGGATATTGCGAGACAAATCTTCGAGATTGAGATCTTGGCGTTGTGGAGCGAAGATCGTCATTTTGTATAAAATTCTCTTCTTTGGCTTTGAACAAACAAATTTCTCTCATCATGTCATGCAAATGACAAGTTTCAAATTTTGATGTCCTAGAGTCTCTTTCCGAAATAACCATATTTCTTTTCACCAACTCCTCTATGTAACAATGTCCAACATCTCTAACGACCTCTCCATTTTCACACATAGGATTGAGTATTCCTTCAGCAGCCCAATAATGTGATAATTTCCCCACGTTTATTTGATAATCTTCTGGAAAATGAGCCAAGTAGAGGAAGCAATGCTTCAAATAACTAGGCAACTCTTCAAAACTTAGTGACAATACGTAATTTAACGAATCGTCATTGTCATCACTGAAATTGGATCTTCCCATGAGATGAAATCCTAGATTTTCATAGACGCGTTTCCAGTCTTGTGATGTATATTTTGCAGCTAACAAACCCCCTAATACTCTTACAGCCAAAGGCAAACCGCCACATTGTTTTATCATTTGCCTACCCATTTGCTCCATTTCTTCATCTACCTTACATTCTACATGTGAAAATTTAAATAAAATTAACTAAAACGATTGAACCCTATATTTAAGATATGATAGAAGTATATGAATGCTTAGGAACGTTGAGAGATATATTTTTGTATGAAAAAGCGATAATGATCGAAATGGGAAAAAAATTTATTTACACTCTAGAAATCTTACCAAGAGTAATTTGTTTAGGAAACGCTATTCTTCGAAAAACTGACCAACTCTCTTTAAGAGTTAGACAATCAGGTTTAAAGGTGAAACATGTTGGATCTGCTCGTAGCGCAACACCTTCATTACGAGAAGTAAGTAGCACCTTCCACCCTAAACAATACATTTAAATCTTATTATGTGATTCTCTCACAAAAGATAAACATAATGTTTTCAAGTCAGTGTGTTCCTCGTCTAATATTTCTCTATTAGGAATTTTTATTAAGAAAATAAACTAATGTAATAAATATTATGTAAAGAAAATCACCTGTTTTTTGTGGAAATATTTGTTTTATTCTGTCCCAGTCTTCTTCTTTCCATATATCATCAAGCACAATCAAAGCTTTTTGTGTTTCCAACACATGAAATAGTTTCTCTTGAAGTTCGTCTTCCGAAATTTCCGGCTCTATATACTCCTTTTGAAGCTTACGCAAGATGGTTTGCCATACATACTTCCTTGAAAATTGTTGTGAAACACATACCCACGCGAGTCCATTAAAACGATTTTTAATCGTCTCATGATTAAAAACTTGTCTTGCAAGTGTTGTTTTGCCAATACCACCCATACCTGTTACAGAAACAACTTGACTACTATCTTCCTTCACCAAATAACTAACCAATTTTGCAATGTTTTCCTCAAGTCCCACAAGAATACTTTCATTGTCATTCGAAAATGTTTTACGTATTTCTCTTTGTTTCTCTTGTTGGATTTGCATATGCATGTCATTGACAATCACTTGTTGTACACCAATACTTTTCATATTTTCGATAACCTTAGATATCCTCTTTCTTATAGCTTCGATATCCCAAACAAGTCCCTTTTGTTCTACAATACCACAAGATAATCTTCTTACGCGGTTTCTGAAGCCGTTTGTTTTTCCATACTCTTCCCTCCATAGAAAGGTTTCAATTATATCTTCAGCATCGTACACAATCTCTTTAATCTCTTTTATGCAGCTTGTCACCATCGCAATTGTATGTTTCTTGGCATCAGCATCTTCTACAAAACACTTTAACATATTGAGATCCCTTTTTAATTCATTAATTTGATCTTCAACTCCTTGAAACCTCCCGGATTCTCGGACAAGGAGATCCCAAAGCTTCTCGACTCCGAACAACAAAAGTGTCTCAACCATAAGTCTCCTACTAAAGTAATAAGTATCGAAAAGTCGAAAAGAGTTTAAATGTTCATATTAAAACGATCACAAAGAAAAAAAAAATGGTCCTAGAAGAAATTTTATGTAAGAATTGTTCAAGAAAATTTTTAATGACATTGCAAGAAAAAGTAAACACAAACCTCTCATATGCACAAAGAATCTCGACGTCTTGTCCTTTTGGGAAAAGAAAGATTATCAATTTTTGTTAAAAAGTCAACTCATTGCTTGTCATTTGACTTTGCATACAGAATTACTAGTAGGCAGAGATGTGAATATAACAATAATATAAACTAAGACTGAAATAGAAGAAAAATATAAATACATGCCTACACGTTATATTTTTAAGCCAACACTAGAATAATATGAATTTTAGTCTATGGTGTTTTATTACCTATAACTAGGATTTAACCCGTGGTACACCACGGGTTTATGTGTTTTACAAATAGTTTTATATATATACAGTTAATTTAGAAGTTTGTAATATTTTTTCTGTTTTTGTAAAATAAATAAAAATATTCAGAATTTCTAAAGAGTATTTTGTTCTTTTATTGTTTAAGCAAATAAATATATAATGAGAATTAGATTTTATATAGCAAAATCTTAATATAATTTGTAAGTTGGTTTATTCCAAACTATAAAAATTAGGGATGAGCAAAACTTCCGGATCCGAAATACTGAACCCAAACCAAACCGAAATCCCCAAATCAATACCGATCCTAAAAACAAATAACTCGAATGTATAGGGAAATTTACTACCATAATACCCGAAATCAAATCCGAACCGAACTCAATTTTTTAGAACTTAACTAAACTACTCTAACTACCCAAAAATTATTTAAAATAATAATAATTATAATTATACTTGAAGTACATAATTGGAACCAAACCGAAATTAAAGAACCGAAACCGTTCCAAAAATAAATAACCCGAACAAATTGAGAAATTTACTACCAGAAAACCCGGAGCCAAAACAAATTTCTAGATTTGAACCCGAATTACCCGAAATTTGTTTATGATAAAGTTTAATCATTATTTTCAAACTTCTTGTCATTTATCTAGAATTTTTCTAGAAACCGAACCCGTTAATAAATAATTGTTATGCTAGTGTTAATTGATTTAAACAAACTTTATATATGTTTGATAACTCGCATATTTTACACTTTCTACCTTAGTTTATGCATTAGAATTCATTCATTTAGGTTGCATTTAGTATCATATAGGTTGCATGTTGATTTGTTTCGTGTATTTCAGGTTTTTGAGCACAAAGACGGCGAAAGTGATGAATTTAGGCCAAAAAGAAACTGATACATGTGTATCGGCATGTTGTATCGGTTTCTGTTGGCCGATATAGAAGACAGAAAGTTCGTCGAAGCTTGTATCGGCCAAGCATATCGGTTTGGAGTGGCCGATACAAGAGAGGAAGACCCGAAGACGCGTATCGACTTGTTGTATCGGCTTAGCCTGGCCGATACGAAGAGAACTGAGCCGAAGGAAGGCTACCGAAAGCGCATATCGGCCTGCCTGTATCGGTTTGGACTGACCGATACAAGTCGCGAAATTTTATAAGGATATCGGTTTTGAATGTGTAAAAAGGAAAACCAATTAAACCAATTTTGGTTTCCTTTATTTTGAATTTGGTTTATTATTATATTAGGGTTAGACTGATTTGGAGAGCCTCCCATCTTTTAGTTTTTGTTTTGCATCGTTTGTTTTTCTTGCTTTGGGACTTGGGAGATTTGCTTGGTGATTGCTTCTTGGCCACCTTTGTAGTCTTCGTCATCAATAAGATTTTCTTGAACTCTTTACTCTCTTGTCTTTGTTTATGTTTATGCTTTCTTTGAATTTAATTGCTTTGAATTTCAATATGCTTAGTGAGTAGTTTCCCATAGACAATTAGGTTGGGGGAAAAAGGGTGAATCAACCCTAGGGTTGATCGATGTCTAGAACTTAAAACCTGATAAATCTTTAATCTAGTGTAACAATCTTAATGCTTTAATTGACCTGATCAATCAATTGATAGAACCCAGAAACTTCACAACCGAGAGGTCTCGTGAGGATTCCCGAACAATTACCCTAGAACTAAACCTAGCTTAACCGAGAGATCTGTGTTAATAAGTTTAGTGGTTGAATTGATTTGAACTTTAATGTTTTCTAAAATTTAAACTATCCAAGATATTGTTTTAGTTTACTTGTTAGGAAAAGGATCTCTGTCACGAGAGTGGATTGATCTAAAATCGTTTTCAAAACCTTAAAGTACTTTTATAAAAGACATCGAAAAACCTGAAAGTTGATGAACCCGTTAAAGTACCCTGACCTGGTTGTTTAGCTTTTTTTAATTTGAATCTTTAAAACTCTTATATTTCGTTTTCGTTTCTCGTTACTTAGTTACAAAACTCAAAACAAACCATTCTTTAATTCACTTAGACTAAGATTGATTCCTTGCAAACTCTAATAATTTAATTGCTCCTGATTCGGATTGACCTCAAGTACTACAATTGAGACATTCGATTAAACGGGGTAAAATCTCGTTCATCAAATTGGCGCCGTTGCCGATTCAGGAACTCGATTAAATATTAGAGTTTTGGAATTACTTGGGACTAAGTTTCAGTTTCGTTACTAACTTGTTTTCTTTCCTTGTGATTTTCGTTTTGTTAGGTGTATGCAAAGGAGAAGTCACCGACAAAGTGACAGCTTGCTCTTCTTCGCAGACATCAAAGCACACGAAAGAGCTATCTCACGAGAAAGAAGAACCAGCCTTCACTCCGACTCATCCACATCAGACACTTCGGGTTCAGATTCAGAATTCGAGATGGGTGACGCAAACAACGCACCTAACGTTGCACGCACCATTGGTACAGCGGATGTGCCATCAAACATCACCAACCGTAGTGGCATCACACCACCAGCCATCGCCAACAACAACTTTGAGATCAAGTCTAGTCTCATTAACATGGTGTCCAGCAACAAGTTCTATGGGCTGCCTAGTGAAGACCCCATTGATCACCTTCACCAATTTGACATGCTATGCGACACGGTGAAGATCAATGGTGTCAACGAGGACATGTTTAAGCTGCGTTTGTTCCCTTTCTCACTCGGGGACAAAGCACACATATGGCAGAAAAACCTTGTGAAGGACACCATACAGACTTGGGAGGCATGCAAGACGGCTTTTCTCACAAAGTTCTTCTCGGTGGTGAGGACATCAAAGCTGCGAAACGAGATCTCCGCTTTCGCACAAAAAGACCAAGAAACGTTCAGCGAATCTTGGGAACGATTCAAGGGTTACACGGTGAGATGCCCGCACCACGGTTTCACGGGAGAGAGCCTACTCAGCACGTTCTATCGCGGCCTAAAACCGAAGTTCTGGATGCTTCTCGATTCGGCTAGCCAAGGAAATTTCCTTGGGAAGACGGAAGCCGATGGACAGCTTTTGGTGGAGAACTACGCCCTAAGCGATAGCAACTACGGAGAAGATTATGATCGCACCATCCGCAGCTCAGGGAACGATGAGCAATTTAAGAGAGAGATAAAGGCGGTGAATGAGAAGCTGGATAAGTTACTCATGTCTAACCAAGTGGGGATTAACTACGTTGGAAGCGGAGATGAACAATTACCCCCAACCGAGGGAAATCAGGAGGAGATCAACTACATGGGAAATCAGAATGATTGGCGTTTCAACAACTATTCTCAACACCCAAACCTCTCCTACCGAAACAACAACGTAGCCAACCCCCAAGATCAGGTCTATCCCCATGCGCAACAAGGAGGTTACCAAGGTAAACCTCAATACAACCAAGGCGGATACGTACCGAGACCACCACCTAATCGTCCTCCAGGCTACAACAACCCTCCTGCTGTTCAAGGAGTAGCTGCATCACCAGCTCCCCCAGGTGATCAAACCACTCAGATGCTAAAACAGATTCTAGACGACCAAAGGTTGACAACTCTTACCATGATCTCAACGCCAAGTTTGAAACCTTGAGCACTCACTTGAAAGCCTTGGATAATCAAGTGGCTCAAATTACTTCGGCTTCTAAGCGACCAATGGGCCAACTCCCGGGTAAACCTGAAGTCAATCCTAGAGAGTATGTCAACTCCATAGAACTTCGTAGTGGTACACAAACGCTTTCAAGCGATCTCATTGAGGACAATGCGAAACAAGGTGAGGGGGTGGACCACTGGTTTGAGCCGGAATACACAGTTGTTAACGACGAGAACCCTGAGATAGTGGCAAAGGAGGAAATCGGTGATGAGAAAGTGGCGCAGCGTATGAATTGGTGATACTCGCTCAATCAAAGATTCGTGAGAATCGATGAGACCGACAACCTAACAAAGATGAATTTAATCGAATCTTTTGTTAAGGCTTCTTGTAAAGATGAATTGAATCAAATCTTTAAACAAGGATTCTTGTGAAGATGAATTTAATCAAATCTTGGACAAGAGTTTCAAGCAAAAGCTTTGTTTATTATTTCAAGTCTAAATTATATGAATGAGGTTAGGTCCTTTATATAGACTCCTAAACTCCTAGATTTAACATAATTAAAAGTAAAAACCTATTAATAAAAGGAAAACTAAAAAAAAGGAAAACTTGGTTTTAAAAGGAAAACAAACGTTTTCCATTTTAAGTAATGCTTGATGTCGCTGCATCAGGTCTCCCCCCGTTAGAAGGATTCGACCGCGAATCTGGTAATGGATCGGCTGGATAGTACCTTGATAAGTATTTGACATTAAAAACATCAGATGTAGAAATATCTGAAGGTAGTTCAAGTCTATAGGCATTGTCGTTTATTATCTCAAGCACTTTTAGTGGGCCAATCTTCTTGGCTTTTAACTTGTTGTATGTATGAGCCGGCATCCTCTCTCGTGTAAGAACCGCCCAAACTAAATCATCGGGATCAAAAACCAATCTTCTTCTATGAGAATCAGCGTTGGCTTTGTATTTGGCCGCGGATGTGGAAAGGTTGTTTGTTGTCTGATCGTGAACAAGTGAGAGGTTATTAACAAACGCAACAGCTTCTCCGTGAATTCTCGTATGATCAGGAAGTGTGGATAGATCAACTGGAGCTCTTGGGACAACACCATAAATTACCTGAAATGGGCTGAATCCGGAACTACGATTCACCGCATGGTTATGAGCAAATTCAGCTTGAGGTAAGCGAGAGTCCCAAGTTTTGATGGATGTTCCTACTAAGCATCGTAGTAAGTTACCCAACGATCGATTCGTAACCTCTGTTTGTCCATCTGTTTGCGGATGGTACGCGGAACTCATGTCGAGACTCGTGTCTAAAAGTTTCCATAATGATCTCCAAAAATGTCCCAAAAATCTGGAGTCGCGATCAGAAACAATAGAGGAGGGAAGTCCATGGAGACGATACACCTCGCGAAAAAACAAAATAGCCACTTGAACAGCGTCTGTTGTTTTTTTACATGGTATAAAGTGTACCATCTTGGAGAATCGATCTACGACAACGAAGATGGAATCAAAACCTTTTTGTGTTCTTGGCAAGCCAAGCACAAAATCCATACTTATATCTGTCCATGGTTGTGTTGGTACTGGAAGAGGTAAATAAAGACCAGCATTAGTAGCATGCCCTTTAGACTTTTGGCAAGTAACACATCTCTCCACATAACGTTCCACATCGCGACGTAAAGACGGCCAAAAGTACGAAGTTGAGACGAGGTGTAGTGTTCGATCTCGTCCTACATGTCCTTCATTGTGCAACTCAGCGATGAGTTTCAAGCGCAAACTTCCCTCTGGAATACATAGTTGGGAACCTTTAAAAAGAAACCCATCCTGAACTGTATAATCAGTACGTAATTTAGCCATTACGTTTTCATAAATAGGCCCGAAGAAAGGGTCGGAAGTGTAGTCATCAACAAAAGTACTAAACCCTGTCACCGAATTATGCATCACCGTTAGGAGGTTGCGTCTTCGACTTAAAGCGTCAACGACTCTATTAGAACTTCCGGATGTATGTTTAATTACAAACGTAAATTGTTGAAGATACGCGATCCACGAGGTATGTCTTGATGAGACCTTACTCTGAGTACTCAAATGTTTCAAGGCATCATGATCTGTGAAAAGGACAAATTCGCGATGAACCAGGTAATGTCGCCAATGCTTAATCGCCTGAACAATAGCATAGAATTCCACATCATATGTATTGTACCGAGAGCGTGCACCCGCCAACTTTTCGCTGAAATATGCGATTGGACGCGTTTTTTGACTTAAAACAGCACCAATACCTGTCTTAGATGCGTCACAATGCAACTCGAAAACAACCGAGAAATCTGGGAGAGCAAGGATCGGAGCTGAACAAAGCTTATTTTTAACGAGTACAAAGGCTTTCTCAGCCGCTGAAGTCCATAAGAAAGGCCCATCCTTAATACAATCCGTAATAGGGGCCATAAGACCACTAAACTGAGAGACAAACCGCCGATAAAAAGAAGCCAGACCATGAAAACTTCGTGCTTCGGTTATAGTTGCAGGCGATGGCCAGGATTCAATGGCAGATACTTTCGCTGGATCAACAGACAATCCATCGGTAGACACAACATAACCCAGAAAATGTACCTTCGAAGTCCCAAATTCACATTTTTTTATGGTCGCATAAAATTGATCACGACGTAAAACCTCAAGAACACTTCGTAAATGACCCGCGTGTTCCTCCAATGAAGAGCTAAAAATAAGGATATCGTCAAAATAGACAACCACAAATTTTCCAATAAACGGGCGTAACGCCTGGTTCATGATCCGCATGAACGTGCTCGGAGCATTGGTTAAGCCAAAAGGCATAACCATCCATTCAAAAAGTCCCTCGCGTGTCTTGAAAGCTGTCTTCCACTCATCACCTGGTTGAATTCGAATCTGATGATAACCACTTTTTAAATCCATTTTCGAAAATATCTTAGCGGTTCCTATCTGATCAAGCAAGTCATCCAACCTAGGTATGGGAAATCGATAACGAATCGTGATTTTATTGATGGCCCGACTATCAATACACATTCGCCAAGAGCCGTCTTTTTTTGGAATAAGTAACGCTGGTACCGCACAAGGGCTGAGACTCTCCCTGATAAAACCTTTGGTAACAAGCTCCTCAACTTGACGGCGTAACTCTTCATGTTCAGATGGACTCATTCGATAATGAGCTCGATTGGGTAAAGCTGCTTCCGGTACTAGATCAATACGATGTTGAATATCTCGGAGAGGAGGTAAACCTTCAGGCAAATCATTAGGGAACACATCCGAGAAGGTTGCGATCATATCACGTAAGGTAGAAGGGATAGTGGATGAAGATGGCATCGATACTGGTTTTGCGACTACCGCAAGCACCATACCTGCCTCACGCATTTGTTCTTCAAACGGTCTTTGTTGGAGAAAAAGAATAGATTTATCATGATGAGTTGTAGTCTCTGGTTCAGCCGGTTTAAGAACATAGGACTTGTTATTCAAAGAGAAACTGTATGTGTTAAGAAAGCCGTCATGTTGTACCTTTCTATCAAACTCCCACGGTCGACCAAGTAGTAAGTGACACGCGTCCATAGGCACAATGTCGCAATACGTCTTGTCTTTGTACGAATTACCAATGGAGAAGGAAACAAGTGCTCGTCGAGTAACAACCACATCGTTACCTTGCTGAAGCCAAGCTAGCTTATAAGGAGCGGGATGAGGTTCATCCGGAATCGCAAGTTTAGAAACGGCGTTCTCTGCGATTACGTTTTCACAACTCCCTGAATCAATGATGAACTTACAGACCTTCCCGTTGATAGTACACCGAGACTGAAATAAAGCATTACGTTGCGGGAATTGGGTTGTTGCTCGCGGTGCGAGACACGAACGTCTAACAACAAGGAGATGACCAGAATCCGGGTACAACTCTTCTTCTTCCCATTCCTCGTCGTTATCATCAACATCACGACCTGTATCATCCTCTGCTTCCTCCATCAAAAGTCCGCGTTTTGTCCGTGTTGGGCAAGAGGCCTGACGATGACCTGTTTCACCACAACTAAAGCAACGAAAGCCACCTGGTTTGGGTTGCTTTGTGCCGTCAACGGCTGAACCGGTCGACTCTGTTTTTGTTGTCGCGAGTTCATTACCGGATGAAGGCGAAGCTTGATTGTTGAATCGCGTTGGACGCGATGAACTCCAAGGGTTAAATCCAAATCTAGATTGTGCTTCAACCGTCAATGCTTGTTGATGAGCTTCAGAGATAGATAATGGACGAAACAAATTGAGTGTATGCTGAATTTGCTGTCGCAACCCACCAACGAAACGAGCCACCAAATTCTCTTCTGAATCTTGTGTGTCGACCCGATTAAGCATCATGAAGAACTCGGTTGCATACTCTTCCACCGATCGAGTTCCTTGACGTAAGTTTTGAAACTTTTGAAAAAGTAATTGAGTGTAGTTGAAGGGAAGAAAGTTCTTCTTCATCTCTTTCTTCAATTTTTCCCATGTACGTATCTTAGGCTTGTTGAGACGAGCCCGAGATGTTTTTGACTGGGTCCACCATGCTGCTGCACGACTACGGAAACGAATAGCGATCAAAGGAACACACTTGTCAAGTGGAACTCGTTTGAATTCGAGAATCTCTTCAACGGTTACAAACCAGTCCAATAGGTCCTCAGCTTTTGTCGAACCATGGAACTCAGGAATTTCGAGCTTGAAGCTCTTTTCCCATTGACGATCTTCACCTGTGTCTTCGTTGTTAGCTATGTTAACTCGACGATTTTGACGATCTTCTCGGACAAAAAGATTTTCTCCGTCATCGGAATCATTATCAACGTTGTTGACGTTTCGTGTTTGAACTAGAGGAGCCTGAGGTGCTCCTGGGTTATGCATCGCCGCAATAGCAGCTGTGAGGTTTTGTATCTGCTCTCGCATCTCGGCAAGGGCTTGATTGGTAGCATCTTTCTTAGTAGCAGCTCTTGTTACGGGTAAACGGGGCATTATTGAAGTAGAAAAGAAAAAAATTTAGCACGTTTTCGGAGCGTAGAGTGGCTCTGATACCAACCTGGCGCAGCGTATGAATTGGTGATACTCGCTCAATCAAAGATTCGTGAGAATCGATGAGACCGACAACCTAACAAAGATGAATTTAATCGAATCTTTTGTTAAGGCTTCTTGTAAAGATGAATTGAATCAAATCTTTAAACAAGGATTCTTGTGAAGATGAATTTAATCAAATCTTGGACAAGAGTTTCAAGCAAAAGCTTTGTTTATTATTTCAAGTCTAAATTATATGAATGAGGTTAGGTCCTTTATATAGACTCCTAAACTCCTAGATTTAACATAATTAAAAGTAAAAACCTATTAATAAAAGGAAAACTAAAAAAAAGGAAAACTTGGTTTTAAAAGGAAAACAAACGTTTTCCATTTTAAGTAATGCTTGATGTCGCTGCATCAGAAAGATACATGACACCTGTATCGGCCAGGCGTATCGGCCACAACTGGCCGATATCGACCACCCGTGTCGGCCAAGGACAAGGCCGATACGAGCGAAAAGGAGACAGGACACTCGCATCGGCCAGGAGTATCGGTTTCAGATGACCGATATCGACCACCTGTATCGGCCAAAAACATGGCCGATACAGAGGAAAAATCCGAGAAAAAGAAGAAGCCCGTTTACGTGACGTCCTCTTACGTGCCTAAGCTTCCTTTTCCGGGTCGAGCCAAGATGCATCTCTTGAAGGAGTACTTTAGAGCTAAGCTCGAGAAGCAAATAAACGAGGTGCAAACTCCCATGCCTCTTGTTGACGCTTTCAAGCAAGTCCCTCACTCCACCAAATCTTTGAAAGACACCATCAAAAACAAGTCCAAAAACTTGGAAGACACGGTGAAACTTTCACAAGAGTGCAGCGCAATCATTCAGAAGGACCATTCTCTTAAGAAACTTGGCGATCCAGGGAGTTTTACTTTGCCTTGCACTCTTGGTCCTTTGATCTTTGAAAAGTGCTTGTGCGATCTAGGGGCTAGTGTCAACGTTATGCCTCTATCTGTTGTCAAACGACTTGGTCTTTCTTCTTTCCAACCTACTAAGATCTCTTTGGTGCTGGCCGATAGATCCGTGAAGGTACCCGTTGGAATCTTGGAAGACATTCCTGTAAAATTGGGGGACGTTTTCATTCTAACAGATTTTGTCGTCTTGGAGATAGACAAAGAGCTTAATAATCCACTCATCTTTGGAAGACCTTTCTTGGCAACCGCTGGAGTCGTCATAGATGTGAAGGTTGGTAAGATAGATTTGCACCTTGGGAAGGACCTTGTTCAGCGGTACAACATCAACGATGTAGCCAAAAAGCCTTCGGAGACGGTCCCTTGTGAAGCTTTGGTGATTGGAGTGGAGAAAGATGCTAGCAATGGTAAGTCTAGTGATGATGCAAGGAGCAAACCCAAAGCTCCAAAAGTGGAACATCAATCCCCTCCTAGGAAATTCAGAAGGACGCGCTGGAACACATCCCAACACCGTGTTATAAGAAAGCTATTCAACGAGTTTAAACTTTTGAAGAAAGCCTTCAAGAAAGGAGCAAGGAGTGCTCGCTGCGACTCGGAGAAAGACAAACACAAAGATGGAGTCGAGTTTGGGGTGAAAGGAGTAAAACTCAAGCCGCCCCTGGACCACAAAGTTGTCATCGAAGGAGATTCGACATCTCTTTCAATCCCCAATGTCGCCTAAAAAGAAGGGGGTAAAGTCAAGCTAAGAGACTATAAACAAGCTCACTTGGGAGGAAGTCCCATGTCTATCCTTGTATATAAAATTTTAGTTTGCATTTAGATGATAATTTACTTAGAGTTTATGTCGTGTTTGATGGTTTCAGGTGAAACGAAGTAGGAAAACGAATTCTGAAAGGGGTATCGGCCTGTTATATCGGTTGCTGGACCTATATCGGGCAAGAGTATCGGTCTGCTGAGACCGATACAGACAACGTCGACTCGTCGTGTTAGTACTGCTGAGGTAACACCTGAACCATGTGCATACGCATTAGTTTTTCATATTAGAGTCATTCATACATACATTTAGGAACCTTCTCCAATGCTTGTTTCACACGGAGACCGTGTGATTTAAGTTTGGGGGAGTAGTCATATTAGTTTTCGCATATTAGCATTCATACAAAAAAAAAAAAACAAAAAATCTGCATATAGGATTAGTTCATGGCATTTAGAGCATATGCATAGGGGATCTATGATGAGGTTAACATTGTAAAGCGACGCACTTTGTGTTTTGAACAGTATCTTAGGTGTAGTATCTTCCGTAAACGAATTAGAACTCGCTGAAAATCTTGAAACCGCAACCCTAGACATTGATGTTTAAAAAGCCAATTGTGTGGTTATGAGGCTTGGTAGTTCTAAGTCACCTTCGAAAAATTATCTGAACTTAAACTTGACTTTTAATTAGCATGATTGATAGTTTTCAAGAGAATTTCTATGGCTTTGTGATTTCTACGGATTGTGACTTCCTAAACCGAAACACTTAAAGCGCAATCCGGTCATTCTCATTCTAAGGATGATTCCCCTCTCACCCCCTAATCATTTTCATTTAGTGATTGTTTGGTTTCGCAAAAACTTGAAAGTATAGGGAGCGACAAGAAAGGACATCCATTGGGCTAGTTTTTCTTAGACTAGTGATTTAGAAGGGGATAATGGCTAGGTGAGACACGTCTTTGAATTTTGAAAAATAAGAAAATAAACACGAGTAATTGTAAAACACCTAGGGGGTAAAAGAATGGCTAAGTAAAAAAATATAGAAAAATCGAAAAAAAAAAAAGAAAAGGAAAAGAAAAGAAAGAAAAAGTATTCGATTAAGAAATAAAGAGAAAAAAAAGAAACTTAGCCAAAATAAAATCCCCTAAGGTTGTTAAGAAAAGAAAAGAAACTCGATGTTTAGGTGTTTAAATGTTTAAAAGAAAGACGATGGGTTAGTGGATAGTCTTGAGTAGGGATGGATGTCCGGACTTGTATGCATCAGTTGCTTCTTGTCTTTCCTGGTTTTGTTTAACCCTTTCACTCCCCGAGAGAAACCGCGCTACAACTAACCACATGCCTGAGTGTTAGCCTCCTCGTTTGATTCGAAATCTTGTTCTTACCTAGACAAATAGAAAAACTCTTGGAACTTTTTAATCATGTTTCATGCTTGATTGTGTTTTAATTGAATGTGAAAGGTGTTTAGACTAGACAAGTGGATCACATACTTTTGGTAATAATAGCGGATTTAGACGGAGTTAAGGTAGATAGAAATAAGTGGAACTAGTTCGGTTGCGAGAGAGTACTATGTTTAGGATACTTGTTCATTACACTTTCGTGTTTCTTTTGTTTCTGAGGTCCCCGCCTCCACACCTTCCTAAACTTTGATGTTAGTTCTCTTGCTTGAGGACAAGCAAAGGATAAGTTTGGGGGAGTTGATAACTCGCATATTTTACACTTTCTACCTTAGTTTATGCATTAGAATTCATTCATTTAGGTTGCATTTAGTATCATATAGGTTGCATGTTGGTTTGTTTCGTGTATTTCAGGTTTTTGAGCACAAAGACGGCGAAAGTGATGAATTTAGGCCAAAAAGAAACTGATACATGTGTATCGGCATGTTGTATCGGTTTCTGTTGGCCGATATAGAAGACAGAAAGTTCGCCGAAGCTTGTATCGGCCAAGCATATCGGTTTGGAGTGGCCGATACAAGAGAGGAAGACCCGAAGACGCGTATCGACTTGTTGTGGCCGATCGGAGGAAGACCCGAAGACGCGTTACTTGTTGTATCCTGCCTGCCGATACGAAGAGAACTGAGCCGAAGGAAGGCTACCGAAAGCGCATATCGGTCTGCCTGTATCGGTCTGGACTGACCGATACAGGTCGCGAAATTTTATAAGGATATCGGTTTTGAATGTGTAAAAAGGAAAACCAATTAAACCAATTTTGGTTTCCTTTATTTTGAATTTGGTTTATTATTATATTAGGGTTGGACTGATTTGGAGAGCCTCCCATCTTTTAGTTTTTGTTTTGCATCGTTTGTTTTTCTTGCTTTGGGACTTGGGAGATTTGCTTGGTGATTGCTTCTTGGCCACCTTTGTAGTCTTCGTCATCAATAAGATTTTCTTGAACTCTTTACTCTCTTGTCTTTGTTTATGTTTATGCTTTCTTTGAATTTAATTGCTTTGAATTTCAATATGCTTAGTGAGTAGTTTCCCATAGACAATTAGGTTGGGGGAAAAGGGTGAATCAACCCTAGGGTTGATCGATGTCTAGAACTTAAAACCTGATAAATCTTTAATCTAGTGTAACAATCTTAATGCTTTAATTGACCTGATCAATCAATTGATAGAACCCAGGAAACTTCACAACCGAGAGGTCTGTGAGGATTCATGAACAATTACCCTAGAACTAAACCTAGCTTAACCGAGAGATCTGTGTTAATAAGTTTAGTGGTTGAATTGATTTGAACTTTAATGTTTTCTAAAATTTAAACTATCCAAGATATTGTTTTAGTTTACTTGTTAGGAAAAGGATCTCTGTCACGAGAGTGGATTGATCTAAAATCGTTTTCAAAACCTTAAAGTACTTTTATAAAAGACATCGAAAAACCTGAAAGTTGATGAACCCGTTAAAGTACCCTGACCTGGTTGTTTAGCTTTTTTTAATTTGAATCTTTAAAACTCTTTAATTTCGTTTTCGTTTCTCGTTACTTAGTTACAAAACTCAAAACAAACCATTCTTTAATTCACTTAGACTAAGATTGATTCCTTGCAAACTCTAATAATTTAATTGCTCCTGATTCGGATTGACCTCAAGTACTACAATTGAGACATTCGATTAAACGAGGTAAAATCTCGTTTATCAATGTTCAATATAGATGTTTATTAACATCTAAATATTAATATAAATATAAAATTATAATATGGACAATGATTATATATAAAAACTAAACTATATACTTTTTAAAAAATATTTATATTCTGAAAATTTTTATAGACCTCCGTAAGAAAAATAAAATATTATATCAAAAATATCATAAATATGAAATTAGTGGTTGGTTTTATGTTTAAAATAGGTTTTATTGTTTTTGTTGATTAAAAAGTATATATATAGAATGAGATATGTTTGTGTGTAAGTTTACCTTAACTCTTTAAGTGAGTTTATATCAAAATACACAAATCATATTATGCGATTTACCCAAATTTATTTAAAATCGAACCGGAAATCGAACTCGTTAACAAACTATTTTGTTTTTTATTGTTTGATATTTTTAACAAAAAATTGTTCCAACTCGTTTTTAAATTCTTAATAATATTAATTAAACCTGTTTTGATTTAAATAAAATTTTAATGGTAGTTTTTATAAAAAACTTTGTAATAATGTATTTATGTGAATTACATATTTTTATTTTGTTTTTCAAATATTGTTTACATAATTTCTTTAATATTTTTAATTTACTTTTGGAGAGAATTGTAATATTTCCTTATTTGTTTTTTCGTAATTAAATGTTCAAAAATATTTCTTTTTATGCTCAATGGCATAATGTGTAAATAAGTGTGATTTTTTGGACATGTTCAAATTAGTACTTCAAAAATAATATATAGATAACTCAGAAATATGTATATAAAACAAAGAAAATTTGATAAAACTTTTTATCATTGGAACGAAAATATTTTATGACATAAGATTTAATCTCTATAAACTAATATTCAATGACCTAATATCTCTATAAATCAATAAATTTCCCAGTTCTTAATTATGTTTTGTAGTAATATTTATTTTTATATTCTTAATCAAGATAATCTAATATTTTTCATAAAATAATATTGTCCCAACATTATTAATTTATAGAATTTTTATTGTATAGTAATTTTTACAAGAAACATGTAAATAAATAAAAACCAATGATAGAGGAGAGAGGACGAGACAAGAACAGAAGTGAGAGAGACACGATCAAAGAATAACTCCAAGTTGTCTTTGATAGAGAGTTTGAAGATATCTTATTTAAAGCAACGTGAATCCCGGAAAATAGAAAACCGCATATCGACGTAATCATATGGGAACTAGGGTTCGATATTGCCAAATAAACAAAGACGTCCTGCAAACTGAAAGGGACACACAAAAATAAGCTAAAAAGCCTTGTACTACCTTCTAGGAACCTCTTAATCTTACGAAAGAAATTTGCGATCCCATGACAAGCAGATCTTCCGGCGCCTAGAACATAAATAATTTTAGGGGTGGGCGTTCGGGTTCAGGTCAAGGTCATTCGTGTTTCAGGAATGAAATTTTTTTAGCCTGTATTTCAAATTTTTGCTCCGGGTTAAATCAATACAGAAATGGACTCAACTCCGGGTTTTTTAAAGTAAATTTATCTACTTGTTTGGGTTATTTATATTTTTTGATCGGTTTCAATTTGAATATTTCAGTTTAGTTTCGGTTCGGTATATCCGGGTGTTTCACACAACCCTATAATATAATAAATAATAATTTCTTTAATTACAATAATTTAGGATAAATAAACTTATGAATTATTTTACAATTTTTATGATAAATAAACTTAATAGTTTAGGTTAGTTTTATGTTCTTCCTCAAATCTTAGATTTAATCTTATGGTTAGTGTGACTTTATGTTACTTTTCTTTCTCGGCAGATTGACTTGTCGTCACGAAAACTTGCATAACTTTGGATATAACCGTTAGAATAATCTCAAATCACCGCCAAACTAAAGCTAACACTTGTGGCTATCCTGTTACCAATATCATAAAGATCTATCAGTGAGAACTCCTTCAATGAATGTTACATTCTTACGCATTTGTATGATTCCAATTTTCATATATGGAACATACATTCTCCAAAATACATTGTTATTGGGCCTAATTTGCCATGTTTGGCTTGCTTGGTGTAATTGCCTAGACTCATCCTCGTTTAGTTTGTTTACTAGAAAGTTGACCCGCGCCAAGCGCGAGATAAAAATTTACAGAATAAAAGAAGAAATATCGATAAGAATAATGTGTAGAATAAAATGAGATAAATTTGGATCTCATGTGACCTGCGCTAAACGCAGAATTTAAATTTTAAGTAAAAAAAATTATATATATTTTAATATATATACAAAATATATTACTACTATATCTTAGTTTTTATAATATTTTATTTACATAAATTTATTACCATTACATTTTTGATATTTATCATCGAAAAAGATTACCATTGTCATTTCTATGGTGGATATTTATCATTACGTAAAATTTACATTTTATCATTGAAGAACAATAATTACGTAGTATTTTTAAACCAGAACAAGACATATTTAACAATGAACGGTGTGCCAATTCGGTATGTATTCGTCATAAAGCTCGGATATAACCGCTCAAATTTTGGGAACCAGTGGTCAACAGATGAGTCGTAAATTATGTGTTCAAGTTTTGTCATTTGACATGAATTTTGTTGTTAAGTACAATTTGACCAAATAATATTGTTATTTGTAAATGAACATTATGTGTTATCATAATTTTGAACTTAATGTGATAGAATATAACATATAAATATTAGGGAGATCTATTAGAAATGATAAAATTGTATTTCTTATGAATTTTTTAATATTATATTTTCTATATTTTATGGGTTTTTCAACATTTTTTTAAATATATTATCCAATTATTATGTCAATTTAATAATTTTTTGTAATAATTTGAGCTTTTTGTTTTGGATTTTTATTAATTTTTAATGAATCTTTAAATTATGTGGGACCAGAATTACTCACGTTATGACACGTATGATTTTCACTCATTTTCTCTCGCCGTCTTCTGTATTAATAATATAAGATTGGTTTTGTTTGGTTTTAGATGATAAATCGTGGTTGATTTCAGGATGTGCTAATTTCCTTATCTACAATATAGGTGGAAAAATTGGTAGTAAATTAATTTGAAATGATACCATTGAGCTGAAATTTATTAAAAAATAATTCCATCAAAAAAAGGAGAATGAAATTATTTTGGGAGGAAATCAAATCTCTACTGTTTTGTTGTATCATTCTCAATTATATATTCCAACCATTTTTCAAGCAACAACCATTTGGATCCTTAGAGATTATTTTAAAAATTGAATTTTTCCAACAAAAATTTCATTATATTAAATTGGCAATATCATCATTATATGAAATAATTTTTAGCGGGAAATTTTTGGTAAGTACAATCCTAAAAACTTACTTTTTTGCAATTTCCCCTCAATTCTGTCACATAACTATTTTGCTATATTATGTTCCACTATAGTAAATATATTAGTTCACTTTTGTTTTCAGTATAAAAATTTAGAAACCATATCAAAATCAGTACAATAAAATCACTTTTAAAATCTACAATTTTTTTTTTATTCTTTTAAAAATCTACGACAATTGGGTAATTAAGCCTCAATTGGAGAAATCGATGGTAGTTGTGGTAGGAGAGTTTACATGATATACCTTTGGCCGAGTGCAGGATAGAAGGTACCTTTTGTGTCAGACAAATGAACAAACCGTACTTTCCGTGTCAGTTAAAATCAAACGTGATGTTTTTATTTTTTATGACAAAAAGTTATATTATTTTTTATTAATTTTTTTCCCTTAATAACACTGTCTTCATCTATTAGACCATCATTATGAGAGCTCTAATTGGGATCCCACAAAATATACTAAGTATCACACTAAAGTTCCTTCTATAAGGATCGAACATTGCACTTTTCGCGGGCCCCACTTACACGTGGCGGCCCGCGATTAGTCCGATTTTTTTTTTAAGAACTGTTAACCAATAATGATGCTTTTAGCAGCTAACCTTTATGCACACTCATGGTGTTATCTTCGTAAAAGTAGGACAAATCTATTTTACATTTTTGTAATAACGTAGGAAACCGTAAATGAACAAGAATTAACGTCCACCTGTTAAGTATTTTAAGCTTTATAGTATGAACATAATCAAAAACATAAAATCGTCCACATGATATGAGATATATTAGCATATTAATGGAAATGACATGTGTTTCTGTCAAGAAATCTCAAACGTATGAAAAGAACTTTTTGTTATTGATTATGAGGTTGTAAGTCTCTTATATATACAAGAGGTTTTAACCTAAACTAGGCACATACGCTAAAGGTAAAATGACTAAATTAGACATGTACGATATTAACATATATGGTATATGAGATATCGTAATATCCCCCGTCAAGTGGGAGCGTGAAGATCACAAACGCCCAATTTGTCTATAAAGATGATGAACTCTTGCTTTCCAAGTGCCTTTGTGAATATATCTGCGAGTTGGCGAATTGCTCTCGAGAAGAAACATGTCGAGTAACAATGATATCACTCACAATAGCTTCGCATACCTTATGACAATGAACCTCAGTGGCGGAACCAATGTATTGGTAGTGGGGTCAATCGCACCCATCAAATTTTCAGATTCTTTTATTTTTTCGATTTTTTTATATTGCACCCATGTAAAATAAATCTTGACCCCATCTAAATTTTTTTTGACCCCATTAAATAAGAAAACGTAGAGTACATTTGTACTAATTTGTTTTAATAAAATTTGTTTGCCCCCAAGTAAGAAATTTACTTGGCTCCGCCACCGATGAACCTCCACATGTTTAGTGCGTTCATGGAAAACCGGATTAGCGGCAATATGCAAAATGGTGTAGGGACTACGTGAGTACTATACCGATGCAAGTGTGAATCATTAGACGAATTCTTGAGAGATTTTGTGTTGCATCGGGTCAAAAAGTCAACTTAGAAAAATCAAAAATCTTCTTTTCAGGTAATGTGATCCGAGAACTCGCACGAAAGATTAGTGAGGAGAGTGGGATTGGAGTGACCATGGACCTTGGAAATATCTCGGTATGCCGATCTTGCAAAAATGCATTAACAAAGAAACTTTCAGAGAAGTTCTAGAAAGAGCCTCTTCTTGTCTAGCTAGCTGGAAAAGCAAAGTAATGAGTCCTGCAGGGAGATTAACTCTCACGAAGGAAGTGTTATCTGAAAGTGTGGAAACTCTCAGATAACTGATGAACACATGGATTTTACTTGGAAAGCGCCAAACTCAAACGCATACACACTTTATTAGATAACTCTTTAGGTTTATCATTACAAGACACAACCTAAACTGACAATTACACAATCTAACCTATTGTCCCCAGACGTTAACTAATAATCCCAAGCAATCTATCACTTCCCTGAACTCATTCGATAGATCGAACACTCACCTTTGACATACAAAGAGACTTACACACGACAATAAACGGCTGGAGTGTTAACCCTAATTGTGAACACCTCCACGCCCTTATATACCCTACACCCAATACCTAACTTCCCAAAACATAAAGATTCCCATATCTTTATTCAACCAGGAATATTTCCTTATTCTTTACTTTCGGAAATATTCCCCAACTTCGCCATCTTCCCATAACGAGTCTTCCTTCCTTGTTCACCATGCCTTCTCCAAATAAGGCATATAACACGTCATCCTTGTTTCCTTTTTCTTGTCCAAGTCTGAGGCATACTGAGCTACCCTTAGCTCACTGTTGCCTCCTCAGCCATCTGATCATAGCTGCATCTTCAATCTCCCCTTTTTATCTGATTTTGACAATCCAGCAACCCTGCACGATGATGAACAAACACAACACCAAAAGCAAGGCAAGGCACATAATGCAATAACCACCATGCATATTAAAAGCAACACCGGACCAACGAAGTGGTCTGGATTTAAAGGTTCAATAACGGACAAGTTTTCAAAAGGTTTTAAAAAAACAAGAGAGAGTTGGATACATAAACTCCACACTCTCTCTGCACCAAATCCCCACACTCTCCCCCTACACCAAAGCTCCAACTAATCACCAGAGTGAGTAGTCTCATCATCACTACTTTCTCCCCCTGCTTGATTGCACAAATCAGTTAAAAATATTCAACTATGCAGTTATAGGGAGGTATGGTTAAGGGCACTTACATGTATCAAGAGCAGCCTGGAGAAGCATAATGGCTGATTTTACCGCAGCCCTCAGGTTTGGTCGGCGTGAGGCTGATGCTGGTATCTCAGTCGATGACTTCCGAGGCTTAGCAGCGGAAACCTTTTACCTTTTGGTGAGGTGCTTTCCACTTCAGGAACCACAAGCCCTTGATGTCGGAGCATCCTGGTGATAAGGGACGGATAGGGCAGGAGTAGCTTGGGGTCGCAGCCTTTGGCCATGTTCAGCACATTGTCGTATACCAGCTTCCCCAAGTCGAAAGGGATTCCTTCACATACCTGATACACCAACCTTACTCGGTCGTTGGTGACATTGTCGAGATTTTTCACTGGCGACCAGTTCGCACAACATATTTTGTAAAGTACCCCCTTCTCCTCTTCGAAGTTCGAAGCCTTCAGTCCCTTGAGGGATGTGAACTTGTTGTTGGTCATGTACTCTGCAAGTTCCTCATCAGTGATCCCTCCAACTTTCTTCAGCATGGATCTGCGTTCCTCTTTTGTAAGAGTGGGAGCACGCAGTGTATCGTTGATGGCTTTTGGAGAGAACACATAGGTTGACCCACGAACGTTCACCTCTACTGATTCTTCCTCAGTCTTCACCGCTGGTAATCCAGTCCATAACTCACATACCAGCTTCTTATCGTAAGACGAAACGTCCGTTACGGAGGACAGCAGGTTCACCTCGCTGAGGAGTGATTTTGCAAGGTACACTTCTTCGGGATTGAGCAGGCGGCGCTCGTCAATGAAGTTTCTGCGGAAAAAGGAATCGTACCTCCGCTGAGTCAGGGCCGAGTCCCCACGACTCTTTGATTCTCCTCCACGACAGCTGGTACCTGCAGCAGACCGCTGAGATCTAACCTGGGGTTCCGGTCTAGGGATTCGTTTCCTCTTCTTCTCCGACGGTGGCTCAGAAGATGAGATCTCGACGGCGGGACTTTCAGCCGAAGTTTTGGGCTTCGGATCCGGTGTCGCGGTCTTACTCTCCTCCTCTCTCTCTCGTTGTTCACGGATGATCGAGGTAACGACACGTTCCAGCCCGGTGGTTTCCTCCTCCTCTGGTGTCGTTTTGGCTTCCTGACCCGCTTCTTCTTCTCGATCGATTCTCGAGGTTCCTGCTTCTCCCTTCCGCTCTTCGTCTCTGGATTTTGGGGCCTGGACACGAGATTCTTCGGGGATCTGCGAATCCAGTGCCTCTTTAAACTCCTCACTTCCTTGCATGTCTGAGGCCATTGCATCCATGTTTGAGATTTGGGGCGGTGGTGGCGAGAATCGTTTAACCCAATCAGTTATTCCGGTGATGAGTGATGACATTTACAGGCGGCCAAGATGTGTTGTGTCCTTTTCCCCTTTTTAGTCCTCACCTTTTATAGTGAAAACCCTAGCTTTGAACAATTTTTGGGCCTTTATTTCCTGTTGGGCCTGCACACACTCAACAAATGGATCACATCACCATTTTTCCAGAACTCTATCTCATTACCGTGAAATGTTAAGCCTCTTTCTAAGCATGATTCATCTAATATTACACACAACTTAACAGTTTCGAGCATGCAGACACATTTGACGAGGTTTGGAGTGACCCATAATACCATAAATCACATGAGCAGAGTATTTAAAGATCATTTATAGTTCATAATTTACCCTGTTGAAATCCGCCTCATAAGACTGAGACACCATTAGACACACGGGACACCACAGGGACAATGTTCATGTTGGCAGATGGGTGCACCTCTCATGTCCAGTGTCTAGCTTTCACACTCTCTCACCTTTATTCTGATACTTGACTTCGTTTTCAACCTTCTCTGTCGTCCAAGGCGGCTGGAATTTCCTTTGGATGACAGAGTGGGTCCTTCTCTCAGCTGTTTGAGAACCATCACTTGACTTCTCAGGTTCCTCAATAGTTTAAACTTTTTCCAGCTGAGTGAGAACCATCACTTGACTTCTCAGGTTCATCAAGAGGACCCCTATTCTAATTTTTTTTTTTTTTTTTTTTTTTTTAATTTACATATACCTCCTCATCCTCAGCTCATTGTACACCCAACAACAGATCTGTACTAATCAGCATTCAGAACGGTGAGACAGACAACTCTTTTCCACTGGACACTTGAGGTAGCTTGTGATGGATTGACTTGTATGAACATCGGCCCTGTTTATCCCTGTCACAAGCATCTCAACTCACAAGGCAAATTAGATTTCAGAAACACCAATGGACTTTCTTAAATCAACGAATCGATTAAAGTCCAGAGGCTTGGTTAAGATATCAGCCAGTTGAAACTCAGTGCCCACATGATCTACAGCTATCAGTTTCTCCTCAACCAACTCACGAACAAAATGATGTCTAATGTCAATATGCTTAGTTCGTGAATGTTGAACCGGGTTCTTAGATATGTTAATGGCACTTACATTATCACAGTGAATGAGTAGGGTTCCAAAGTCCATACCATAGTCTTTGGCCATCTGTTTCATCCACATAAGTTGAGTGAAGCAGCTTCCTAGTGCGATGTATTCAGCCTCAGCAGTTGATAAGGATACACTGTTCTGTTTTTTGCTGTGCCAGGAGATCAGATTGTTACCCAAGAAGAAACACCCGCCACTTGTGCTTCTGCGATCATCAATGCACCCAGCCCAATCCGCGTCACAATACCCTGCAAGATTTCGGTTCGTGTCCTTTGTATACATGAGACCCAAATTTGCGGTTCCCTTAACGTATCGTATGATTCTCTTCACAGCAGTGAGGTGCGACATCTTGGGCTTTGCTTGATACCTTGCACACACTCCCACACTCAAACAAAGATCAGGTCGACTGGCTGTGAGGTACATCAGGCTGCCAATCATACCACGATACAGCCGTTGATCCACATCTACTCCCTGCTCATTTGAGGATAGCTTGGTTGTGGTGCTCATAGGAGTTCTAGCGGCCTTGCTCTCTTGTAAACCAAAACGTGTTACCAAGTTTTTGGCATATGTACTCTGGGACACAGAGATACCTTCATCCGTTTGTCTAACTTGTAGCCCGAGGAAGTAGTTCAGCTCTCCAACCATGCTCATCTCAAACTCTTGAGTCATTGTCTTGACGAACTGATCTGCTAGAGTCTGGCTTGTTCCGCTGAAGATAATATCATCCACATAGATTTGAGCAACCAGGAACCCTTTCGAGTTAGAGAGGAGGAATAAGGTTTGATCAACACTGCCCCGTTGGTACCCTTGTTCCGTCAGGAAAACCGTCAATCGTTCATACCATGTCCGTGGTGCCTGTTTCAGACCATAGAGGGCTTTCTTAAGCTTGTACACATACTCAGGATGATCTGGATCTTCAAACCCTTTTGGCTGTTCCACATATACCTCTTCTTGAAGTATCCCGTTCAGGAAAGCACTTTTCACATCCATCTGGTGCAACCTGAAGTTCAGTATGCAAGCCATCCCTAGCATGAATCGGACTGACTCAAGTCTTGCTACCGGTGCGAAAGTTTCTTCAAAATCCACTCCTTCAATCTGAGAGTAGCCTTGAGCCACCAATCGAGCTTTGTTTCTCACCACATATCCAAGTTCATCGCTTTTGTTCTTGAATATCCACTTGGTTCCTACCACGTTGGCATGGGCTGGTCTTGGAGTTAGATCCCACACTTGAGCTCGAACAAAGTTTTCAACAGAGCTTCTCGGTGGTCCTTTGGCTCGATCATTGATACAAAGCATGCGAACCTAACCATCTCCTGAAAGTTTATCTGTTTCTTCCTGGTGACTCGTTCCCCCATCACGTCTCTAATGACATCTTGTTTAGAGTGATTCTTATGGACTTGAACGTTCTGAGTCTCGCTTAGATCAGCTTCTAAATCAAGATCTTCAGACTTATGAGGTTCTGATTTCTGGGTGTGTGTTTCCTCAGTGAGGCAAGGATCCACAACCTTGAGATTTTCTCTGTGGGAGGAAAGTTCATCGAACACTACATTCACCGTTTCCATCACTGTTTTGCTCCGTTTGTTGAACACCCGATATGCGGTGCTAGAACCTGAGTACCTGAGGAACATCCCTTCGTCACTCTTTGAGTCAAACTTACCCAGGTGATCCTTGTCATTAAGGATGTAACACAAACAGCCAAACACGTGAAAGTAGCTTATTGACGGCGTCTTCCCTTTCCACATTTCGTACGGTGTCATCTCGGACCCTTTTCTCACGTATACACGATTTATGATGTAACACGCGGTGCTGACTGCTTAAGCCCAGAAATGCTTGGGTACCTGATTACCGTGTAGCATAGCTCTGGCCATCTCTTGTAAGGTTCTGTTCTTCCTTTCCACGACTCCATTCTGTTGGGGGGTACGTGGAGATGAGAATTGATGAGCTATACCCTGCTCGCCACAGAAACCCTCGAAGGCCTCATTCTGGAATTCACCACCATGATCACTCCTGATGGCCTTGATTCCCCAATTCTCATTCCTGAGTTTTAGTGCTAGAATCTTGAAACTATCGAGTGTCTCAGACTTCTCTCGAAGAAACCTCACCCACGTGAATCTGGTAAAATCATCAACTATGACGAATACGTATTTCTTCCCCGAGATACTCTCGACTTGTATTGGACCCATCAAGTCCATGTGCATGAGATCCAAAGGCTTGGTTGATCTGATGTCCGTCACGTTCTTGTGTTGGACTTTTACTTGCTTCCCTTTTGAACATGGTCCACACACAAACGGAGATTTCTCCTTAAGTTTCGGGATTCCTCTCAGCATTTCTCGCTCTGCCAGCTTGATCATGGTCCTCACGTTCATGTGACCTAGGCGATTATGCCACAACTGGACTTCACTTGTCTGGGTAGCAGTCAAGCACTTGAGATTTGGGTTCCACACATAGCAGTTGTTTGATGCTCTAATCCCCTTAAGTTGAACATTTCCAGCTTCGTCAATGGCTTGACACTCTCGCTGAGTAAAGGTAACTGATAATCCATCATCACACAGCTGACTAATGCTGATTAAGTTCGCTTTGAGCCCATCAACCAGGTAGACATCTTCCAAACCGGGTTTGGTGTTACCAACAAGCTTCCCTTTACCTTTAATCTTTCCTTTTCCACCACCACCAAAAGTGACCCTTCCTCCAGAGACCTTCTCATACTCTTGAAAATACTCTGGCTTGCCCGTCATGTGTCTAGAGCAGCCACTGTCAAAGTACCATTTGTGATCATCAACAGGTGATTGCACGGTTTCTGAGGTGTGAGCAGCAAAGCAATACAAGTCTTTCTTCATGACCCACACCCGATTGTTGTTCTGCTTGTCGGTTGAATATCTCCCAAGGGAAATCAGTCGTCTGATACACCTTCTGTAATAATAGCATGAAGCTCGAATGTGTCCATACTCACCGCAGTAGTAACACTCGTGTCGTGCATACGGATTATGTGTACATGGAGTCTTACGCTCAGGGAACCAGTTGAGACTTTCCTTAACGGTCTGGTAGGCAGTTCTCTGCGGAATGTGTCTCCGATGAACTGGGACTGGTTCAGAGGGTCCTGCTTTGACAAACTGAGTTTTGGCATTTTGAGGGTGGAGCTTATTTCCTTGGTATCCCAGACCCCACTTGGTGTTGTTGCTAAGTCCTACAGTAAGCACTCTGTCCAAATCATCGGTACCCCTGGTCAGCATTTTTATGTTCTTCATCTGTCCTCTGAGCTGATTCTCAAGCAACCGATTTTTCTCACCTGCAAGCTTGACTTCAACATTGAGGGACTCCACTCTTGCCAAGAGATCCTCCTTGTCTTTGACCAACTTCTGATTTTCTTCTTGAAGTTTGAGAGGCATCACCACCAGGTCATCCTTTTCTTTGATGAGCTTTTGGTTGTCTCCCAACATTTTTAGTTGAATCTCAAGCAGATCTCTGTTTTCACTACGGAGCTTCAGTAACGTCCCAACTAATGCTTGGTTGTCACTTGCAGTAGTGGACTCCTCATCTGAGTCAGAATCTGACTCCACCACACCGAGATAAGCAATCATATTCATCATGCCCTGTTCATCCTCATCTGAGTCTGATTCACTCCAGGAGACATATGATTTCTCGCCTTTCTTCAGAGTGGTTACACAGTCAGCTTTCTGATGACCGTACCCTTTGCACTCAAAACACTGAGTTCCTTCCTTCGTCCGAAGATTCGGGCAGTCGTTCTTGTAGTGACCGAAGCCTCTGCACTCATGACACTGAACATCACTCCTTCGGCCAGAACGGTCACTTGCCACTTTCGGCTCTGCCTTGTAGCTAGACTCATTGACCCTTGATAACTTGCATATTTTACATATTTTACCTTATTTTATGCATTAGAATTAACTCATTTAGGCTGCATTTAGTATCATATAGGTTGCATTTTGGTTTGTTTCATGTTTTTCAGGTTTAGGAGTGCAAAAATGGAAAAGACAGAGAATTGAGACAAAAAGCGTCAAAAAGACACTCGTTGAAGACGTTCCCACCGTTGGATCTTTATGAAATTTTACCACAAGATATCCACGAATGTTATATTTCATTAGGAGGTGGTTTGAGATGATTTCAACGGTTAGATCTAAAGTTATGCCAGTTTTACTGACGACAGGTCAATCAGCTGCGAAAATAAATGGAAAATTCGGTTTCATATCGGGAAAAGGAAAAGAAAGTCTAAGCCCACTTAGGACGTTTTCTGAAGACCCAAGACTCGTTTTTCTTTATATTAGACTTATTATTAGGTTTTATAACTTATCTTTTTGATCATCTTTTATCATCTCTTAATATACATTGTTCTTGCTTTTCCCTGGAGATTGGATCTTGGAGCTTTTGAGTTTTTCTTCGTTATTACACAGAGTTTCTTCTATCCCTATCTCTCTTTGATTTTATTTATGCTTTCTTCAATCACAATTGCTTTGATTTTCATTATGCTTAGCGAGTAGTTTCCCTTAGACAATTAGGTTGGGGGAAAAAAGGGTTGATTGAATTTAGGATTGATGATTGTCTAGAACCTAATAGATTATAAAACTTTTGTCTTTGGTAAAAAACTTAAAGCCTTAATCGAGTTGGCCATTCGATTATTGAACCTAGGAAACTTTATGAATCGAGAGATTATAAAGATTCCTGAACAATTACCTTAGAACTAAGCTTAGCTTAACCGAGAGATCTGTGTTAATAAGCTTAGTGGTTAAAATTGATTTGTTCTTAAAGTTTCTCGACGATTAAACTATCCAAGATATTGTTTTAGTTTAATTGTTGAGAAAAGGATCATTGCCACGAGAGTGGATTGATCTAAAATCGTTTTCAAAACCTTGAAGTTACCTTCGTAAAAAGACAATTTAAAATCCGAAAGTTTAATCACCCTTAAAATACCTTAACCTAATTGTTTAGCTTTTTATTTAAATCTTTAAAACTCTTAATTTTCGTTTTTCGTTTATTGATTACACGGTTACAAAACATTCAACAAACAACTCTTTAATTTGCTTAGACTAAGTGTAGTTTCTCATAAGTTCTAATATATTGATTGCTCCTGATTCAGATTGACACCTTATATACTACGATAAAGCATTCGACTTAACGAGGGTAAAATCTCGTTTATCAAATTGGCGCCGTTGCCGATTCAGGAACTCGATTAATTATTAGAGCTTTGAAATCACTTGGGACTAAGTTTTAGTTACTTGTTACTAATCTCTTCTTTTCTTTTGTTATAAAGTCAAGCTAATAACGTTAAACGAGCGCTTAATGGGAGGCAACCCATTGATGGGTGAAAATAACGCCGAGAAGAACCAATGGGATAATGATATCGAGGAGCTTGAGAATCTTCTTTATGGAGACAAGCCAAGACCGAAGAGAATTTGCCAGGTTGTCACTTGCAGTAGTGGACTCCTCATCTGAGTCAGAATCTGACTCCACCACACCGAGATAAGCAATCATATTCATCATGCCCTGTTCATCCTCATCTGAGTCTGATTCACTCCAGGAGACATATGATTTCTCGCCTTTCTTCAGAGTGGTTACACAGTCAGCTTTCTGATGACCGTACCCTTTGCACTCAAAACACTGAGTTCCTTCCTTCGTCCGAAGATTCGGGCAGTCGTTCTTGTAGTGACCGAAGCCTCTGCACTCATGACACTGAACATCACTCCTTCGGCCAGAACGGTCACTTGCCACTTTCGGCTCTGCCTTGTAGCTAGACTCATTGACCCTGGGTTGTCCACGCTCCATCTTCTTGAAGTACTTTCTCACAATCAGTCCAACTTGATCTTCCAAAGTCACACAGCTAGATGATTGAGTCTCAGCTATCAGGGCAATGGACTTACCTTTCGTATCACCTTTTCTGGACTGTTGTATCTCATGCGCTTGCATCATTCCAACAACCTGGTCAAACTTCATCTTATCCGAGTTGAGAGATACTTCTATGGCAACTTTGTGAGCCTGGAACCTGTCTGGCAGACTTCTAAGGAACTTCTTAACCATCTTTTTGTCCTTGTACACTTTTCCCATGACTCGAGCTTCATTTGCAATGACACTCAGCTTTCCACTGAACTCATCGATGGTTTCACTGTCCTTCATGGTCAGTGTTTCGAAATCAGTCGCCAGGCTGTCAATTCTGGTTCTTCTGACTTCTTCCGTACCCTCATAGAACACTTCCAAGGCATCCCAAGCTTGCTTGGCTGTGACGCATCCTTGCACTCTGGTGAACTGATCTTCAGAAAGTGAGCACCAGATTATTGACAAGGCTTTGTTGTTGAATTTGGACGCAGCTTTTTCCTCAGTGGTCCACTGGTTCTTTGGTTTGTCGATCTCCTCCGACTTGTCATTCATGACTTTCGGATGGGTCCAACCATCCTCCACAGCCGTCCAGGCGTCTTCGTCAATACCACGAATCAACTCTTTGATTTGCACTTTCCACCAGCCATAGTTTTGAGACTTCAGAATCGGCAGCTTGTTCATCGGCATGTAGTGTTGAGAGTTCTCCATACCTTGTGTCGCAGATCTCACCTGTGTATAAGAAAAGATAGCTTTTCTTGGTCAGATGCAGGCTCTGATACCAATTGAAAGTGTGGAAACTCTCAGATAACTGATGAACACAGGGATTTTACTTGGAAAGCGCCAAGCTCAAACGCATACACACTTTATTAGATAACTCTTTAGGTTTCTCTTTACAAGACACAACTTAAACTGACAATTACACAATCTAACCTATTGTCCCCAGACGTTAACTAATAATCCCAAGCAATCTATCACTTCCCTGAACTCAGTCGATAGATCGAACACTCACCTTTGACATACAAAGAGACTTACACACGACAATAAGCGGCTGGAGTGTTAACCCTAATTCTGAACACCTCCACGCCCTTATATACCCTACACCCAATACCTAACTTCCCAAAACATAAAGATTCCCATATCTTTATTCAACCAGGAATATTTCCTTATTCTTTACTTTCGGAAATATTCCCCAACTTCGCCATCTTCCCATAACGAGTCTTCCTTCTTTGTTCACCACGCCTTCTCCAAATAAGGCATATAACACGTCATCCTTGTTTCCTTTTTCTTGTCCAAGTCTGAGGCATCCTGAGCTACCTTTAGCTCATTGCTGCCTCCTCAGCCATCTGATTATAGCTGCATCTTCTTTTCAGGTAATGTGATCCGAGAACTCGCACGAAAGATTAGTGAGGAGAGTGGGATTGGAGTGACCATGGACCTTGGAAATATCTCGGTATGCCGATCTTGCAAAAATGCATTAACAAAGAAACTTTCAGAGAAGTTCTAGAAAGAGCCTCTTCTTGTCTAGCTAGCTGGAAAAACAAAGTAATGAGTCCTGCAGGGAGATTAACTCTCACGAAGGAAGTGTTATCACCCTTGCCTACACTTACGTTTTGGGACAAATGGGTATTGAACATCACTCTAATAACATCTTAAACCCTATATATATAATTAATTAATGAGACACTCCGAGAATTTGAATGAAAATTAAAAAACCAAAAATATGAAATCTAAAAGGCCCATAACATTGAATTTCTAATTATTTCAAATTTTAATTTCAAAATTAAAGCTTAATCTTATATTATAAATAGAGAAGACGGAGAGAGAAAATGAGTGTGAAAAACCTACGTGTCATCACCTGAGTAATTCTGGTCTCACATCATTAAAAAATTCATTGAAAACTCATAAAAACAAAAAACAAAAAGCCAAAATTTATCACAAAAGTCTCTTCAATTAACATAATAAATGGATAATATATTTATAACATGTTGAAAAACACATAAAATATAAAAAATATAATATTAAAAAATCAATAAGAAACACAATTTATAATTTCAAATAGATCTCCCTAATATTAATATTTATATGTTATATTTTATCACATTAAGTTCAAAATAATGATAAAACATATTGTTCATATATAAATAACAATATTATTTTGTAAAATCGTATTTAACATCAAAATTCATTTTAAATGACAAAACTTGAACACATAATTTATGACTTATCGGTTGAACCACATGTTCCCAATATTTGAGCAAATAATTTTTGGATAAGTTTATACATGAAAGAGTGATTAATCCTTCATAGAAAATATGTTTAAAATATTTAAAAAGCCCATAAAATATGATTTTCAAAACCCCATGAAAAACACAATTTTATAATTTTCCTAATTTTTGTATGTTATATTCTCGCACAAAAGAATGATAAAACATATTGTTCATTTATGAACATCAATAATATTTTGTAAAATTGTATTAAACATCAAAGTTCATGTCAAATGACAAAACTTGAACATAAAATTGACTAAATTAGACATGTACGATATTAACATATATGGTATATGAGATATCGTAATATCCCCCGTCAAGTGGGAGCGTGAAGATCACAAACGCCCAATTTGTCTATAAAGATGATGAACTCTTGCTTTCCAAGTGCCTTTGTGAATATATCTGCGAGTTGGCGAATTGCTCTCGAGAAGAAACATGTCGATTAACAATGATATCACTCACAATAGCTTCGCATACCTTATGACAATGAACCTCAGTGGCGGAACCAATGTATTGGTAGTGGGGTCAACTGCACCCATCAAATTTTCAGATTCTTTTATTTTTTCAGATTTTTTTATATTGCACCCATGTAAAATAAATCTTGACCCCATCTAAATTTTTTTTGACCCCATTAAATAAGAAAACGTAGAGTACATTTGTACTAATTTGTTTTAATAAAATTTGTTTGCCCCCAGTAAGAAATTTACTTGGCTCCGCCACTGATGAACCTCCACATGTTTAGTGCGTTCATGGAAAACCGGATTAGCGGCAATATGCAAAATGGTGTAGGGACTACGTGAGTACTATACCGATGCAAGTGTGAATCATTAGACGAATTCTTGAGAGATTTTGTGTTGCATCGGGTCAAAAAGTCAACTTAGAAAAATCAAAAATCTTCTTTTCAGGTAATGTGATCCGAGAACTCGCACGAAAGATTAGTGAGGAGAGTGGGATTGGAGTGACCATGGACCTTGGAAATATCTCGGTATGCCGATCTTGCAAAAATGCATTAACAAAGAAACTTTCGAGAAGTTCTAGAAAGAGCCTCTTCTTGTCTAGCTAGCTGGAAAAGCAAAGTAATGAGTCCCTGCAGGGAGATTAACTCTCACGAAGGAAGTGTTATCTGAAAGTGTGGAAACTCTCAGATAACTGATGAACACATGGATTTTACTTGGAAAGCGCCAAGCTCAAACGCATACACACTTTATTAGATAACTCTTTAGGTTTATATTTACAAGACACAACCTAAACTGGCAATTACACAATCTAACCTATTGTCCCCAGACGTTAACTAATAATCCCAAGCAATCTATCACTTCCCTGAACTCATTCGATAGATCGAACACTCACCTTTGACATACAAATAGACTTACACACGACAATAAGCGGCTGGAGTGTTAACCCTAATTGTGAACACCTCCACGCCCTTATATACCCTACACCCAATACCTAACTTCCCAAAACATAAAGATTTCCATATCTTTATTCAACCAGGAATATTTCCTTATTCTTTACTTTCGGAAATATTCCCCAACTTCGCCATCTTCCCATAACGAGTCTTCCTTCCTTGTTCACCATGCCTTCTCCAAATAAGGCATATAACACGTCATCCTTGTTTCCTTTTTCTTGTCCAAGTCTGAGGCATACTGAGCTACCCTTAGCTCACTGTTGCCTCCTCAACCATCTGATCATAGCTGCATCTTCAATCTCCCCCTTTTTATCTGATTTTGACAATCCAGCAACCCTGCACGATGATGAACAAACACAACACCAAAAGCAAGGCAAGGCACATAATGCAATAACCACCATGCATATTAAAAGCAACACCGGACCAACGAAGTGGTCCGGATTTAAAGGTTCAATAACGGACAAGTTTTCAAAAGGTTTTAAAAAAACAAGAGAGAGTTGGATACATAAACTCCACACTCTCTCTGCACCAAATCCCCACACTCTCCCCCTACACCAAAGCTCCAACTAATCACCAGAGTGAGTAGTCTCATCATCACTACTTTCTCCCCCTGCTTGATTGCACAAATCAGTTAAAAATATTCAACTATGCAGTTATAGGGAGGTATGGTTAAGGGCACTTACATGTATCAAGAGCAGCCTGGAGAAGCATAATGGCTGATTTTACCGCAACCCTCAGGTTTGGTCGGCGTGAGGCTGATGCTGGTATCTCAGTCGATGACTTCCGAGGCTTAGCAGCGGAAACCTTTTACCTTTTGGTTGAGGTGCTTTCCACTTCAGGAACCACAAGCCCTTGATGTCGGAGCATCCTGGTGATAAGGGACGGATAGGGCAGGAGTAGCTTGGGGTCGCAGCCTTTGGCCATGTTCAGCACATTGTCGTATACCAGGTTCCCCAAGTCGAAAGGGATTCCTTCACATACCTGATACACCAACCTTACTCGGTCGTTGGTGACATTGTCGAGATTTTTCACTGGCGACCAGTTCGCACAACAGATTTTGTAAAGTACCCCCTTCTCCTCTTCGAAGTTCGAAGCCTTCAGTCCCTTGAGGGATGTGAACTTGTTGTTGGTCATGTACTCTGCAAGTTCCTCATCAGTGATCCCTCCAACTTTCTTCAGCATGGATCTGCGTTCCTCTTTTGTAAGAGTGGGAGCACGCAGTGTATCGTTGATGGCTTTTGGAGAGAACACATAGGTTGACCCACGAACGTTCACCTCTACTGATTCTTCCTCAGTCTTCACTGCTGGTAATCCAGTCCATAACCCCTAGTTAAACGAATCATATCATGGTTTCAAAATACTATGTAGTTATTGTTTTTCAATGATAAATAGTAAATTATATGTAATGGTTAATATTCAACATCGAAATGACAATTATAATTTTTTTCGATGATAAATATTAAAATAGTAATAATAATAAATTTTTGTAAATAAAACATTATAAAAACCAAAATACAATATATTTTGTATATATACTTCAAATTTAAACTCCGCGTTTAACACGATTACATGAGATCCAAATTCTTTTTTATCTCATTTTATCCTACACATTGTTTTTACCAATAAACATTTCTTCTTCTATTCCGTAAATTTTTATCTCGCGCTTGGCGCGGGTAACTTCCTAGTATTTAACAATTGAGAAACATTAGGTGAGTTTATAAAGGAAAAAAACACGTGTCGCACTTAGAGAGCTTTTCACAAAAAGAAAAATAATTATTGTGTTTTCATGGCCCATTAATTTTATGAATTTTATTTCGGGCCATGAAAACTTCCATATATGTATCACAAGAAACACACAAAACAAAGAAAAACTCATCGTTAACAAAAAAACACAAAAGAATTTCATTTATTTCGGGGCCCATTAACAACTAAAAAGCCTATAGTTGCCTAAACCTAATCAATGTACTCGACCATCTTTTATTGTTGCTTCTGCGGTAATTATTTCTTCATTCGTCGTCTATTCATTTCAAGAACTCGACAAAGACGAAATATTAATGGTAAAAGATTTTCATAGCAACTCGAATATTGGATGGATCTTTATTGTTTCCTTATTTATTTTGCAGAATAATTTCGACATTTCATTTATGTTTCACTCTGAATTAAACAAGATCAGGTGTCGATCAGAATTTATTTTGGCTTTTATGGATTTTTTTAATCATATAGAGAGTGAGAAAACATAGTCGGTATGAATGTCTCAATGTTGGTCGTGAGGTAATGGTCATAACTCATAATTGAAAAGTTAATGAGTAGTATTGGACCTGAAAATTGGGCTCTCTTTCACTTGGTTTAGAAGGATACGAAATATTTTGTGGGGTGAAATGGAGTTTGTTTTTAAGATAGCTTAATGGGTCACTTGCTCTAAACACTAGCCCAAATTATGTCCGGTAGTTTTTATTTCTTGCATTTAATTTGAAAGTCATTTATCAAAAAGGGTTAATTATCCCATATTGGTACATTTGATTTAAATTGGTTTACATTGCTCAAAATTGGTTAATATTCGTTAGCATGGGTCTTTTTGTCTTTATCCAGATATTGTACTCGATAAGTTTGGCCCATTAAAAATATTAACTAAATACAAAGTTAATTACCTTTTTACCGTATGTGTGTCCACTAAATATAGTTGGAGTACTTGGATTAATATGTCACACCTTTGTATAATTATATTCCTGAATGGACTTTGTTACTTTAACAAACTATAACAAAGCAAATTTACCTTCTTTCAACGATATGAAACAAAATTATATTTATCCTATTTTATACCAACATTTTATTAACAATAAATAATTAATTGATTTCGAATGTTTGGTTGATACAAGACGATTGATTGTTTTTCTGCAGTTTTTTTTATGTAATGATTAAATATAATGGAAGCCTAATCTACCAACATTGATATGAACATTTGGAAGAACCGGAAAATGTTGACATACGACTCAACAATTTAACCGAATGACTGCCTTTTTACTATTTAATTTTAAAAATACTCTTCAGAACCTAACAAAGGAACACAATAAATAGGTCGAGGTACCCTAATTTATTCAAAATTTGGACCGATGGAATGGACAATCTGTCGTCTAAACTCAGGAAGTTGTAACGACCATATTTATAGTTTTCATTTGGTCTCGCTTTTTTGTTTTCTCTTTTTTATTCAAATTATATTACGTTCTTTTTTCTGAAGTTTTTAAGATAATTTAATTGTCATTTCGATATTGGATTCACAATTAAACCGAAATTATATTTATCTTATGACGACATTTTATTAACAATATACACATTTTCGCTCATTTTTAAAATATTAACCCCGCGCTTGGCGCATGTCAGAATCCAGTGTTAATTGAATGCATAATTTTAATTGAAAGATTAAAGAGAATTATATGTTATTAAACAAATAATATTTATAGTGAATATAAGTATATCCGCTAAATTGTTATGAAAAACTTATATAAATCAAAGGAAGCTAATTATATAAATATAATGAATACTAATGGTGATAGAATATCGAATTTTTTAATAAGTATAAAAGAACTTTATGATACTATTATTATTCTAAGTAATTTTTGTAATAATAGTTTCAGAATTGCCTCAGATAAATAATAAAATATGTTGAAAAAATTTTAAATTTCTTTTCAACAAATTTACTTTCCGAAATATTATTTTTTGTATTTGTTTATATAATATGTATATATTTATAAATTTAAATTCACATATTTTTTGTATTTTTAAATAATGTGGATATACTTATAAATTTAAGCGTGGATCAAAAAGTCTAGTATATATAATAAATGAAAAACTCAAAAAGTAGTTTTAAGGTTTAAAATGGAAACGAGAGTCAAAATAGTTTCTAATAAATAAATAAATACGATGAACAATTGATGTTTATATTTAAGAAAATTTACATTTGACCATGAAACATTTCCTTCTCAATGTGTGTTCCCACATGAAAACTTAGCATAAGGGTTTGCTAAAACTTACAACAAAAGACTGATCATCAATTTAAGATCCAACAAAAAAAGTCAATAGAAGGATCTTGTCTATTAGTAATCAAACTTTCTCTATTCTTTTCAATCTTCAGTCTCTGTCTTTTTCTCCTCTTTAGCTTCCATTGACCTGAGCCAATATATAAAAAAAACTCAATCCTTAAGACAGAGAAATGCTTGAGCTTATTGTACGGTAGTGAGAGGAAGTACTAAAACTCACTTCTTTTGAGTTGGATTTAAGTATTCAAGAGCCTTATCGATTGCAAAGACCATCATCTTCTTTATCCGTTAAAAGAAAACACATGGAATATGATACTCTTTCTTCAAGCGGAAACACTTAATGTTTTCAGGAGAGACAAAGTCAAGCCCCACCTTTGTGCAAGACTATAAAGAAACAAAATCATTCAATTGATGAAGAAATTTTGTTGCTAATAAGAGTATATAAATTTACCTTTAAGTTTCTAGCTTGATGAGTATCAGAACAACATCTCCAAGCTTCAGAACAACCAATACAATCAAAACAAAACATATGACCAAAAAATAACGGAAGGTTGGGTAATGACAAAAAATACAACATATCATATTCTTCTTAAAGCTTCGTTTTATGATATGACGTCAAATAGAAATTCAGGTCATGTAAAAAAACTGAACAAGATCGAGTATTGATGGGAAAACTAATTCTAAATGTAATAAAATGTGAAATGAATATGTCAAGAGATGGTTCATGCAGATCATTTTGGGCATACCAAAAGAAAACCAAGTAAAACAATGAAAAGAAAACAAGTTTTAGAAAAGACAAACCATCAGAAATGTCGCAAATGAGTTTGGCAACAGAGTCACCATTGCGATCTTGTGGGAGTTTCACAGCAAGATTCAAAGGTCAAACAAAATACTTTGACATTCAATTTGTCCTTTGAATCTCGCTATGAAACTTCCAAAAGATCGCAATGGACTAAGTGATTGGTCTCTACAACAACCTAGAATGGTAAGCAACATGAACGTCAAAATAAGATTTATTAATTAAACTTGATTGATATGAAAATAAAAACATGACTCCCAACTATGGTCATAGAAATACGTGTGTAAGAAAGGACAATACTAAATTGTGAGAAGAAATATACTACCAACTACTAGACCGAAACGAAACATATGCAACAGACGAAGCAAAAGAGAAACTCTACAATAGAGAAATCAAATCACAAACCTCATAATCAGTTCTCCTCTCTTGTCTTTTACGAGAAACATCGGCTCAAATTATTAACTAAGGGTTAAATAAAAGTTTTCTTTGAATGTCTTAATATCATAATAAACCATAAGAAGATATTCCTATGCAGCTTGCCTTAAACCAAGTGAACGAGAGATTATACTAAGAGGGTTTCGTAAGCAACATAAGAACTCCTCAGTGTTTTCGGCCAACCGATACAATCATAACGGCCATTAATATAACCAACAAAAAAAATTCATGAAGAAGATTGAATGGTAAAAGCAACATGCACGTCAAAATAAGTAAGGACAATACTAAGTTGTGAGCTTCTAGACAGAAACTAAATTACTAACTAAGGGTTAAATAAAAGTATAAAACCCTAGATACGATATTTATAGGGTAAAGTGAACGGTGTCACCAACAATAAGTAAACCTAGGCCACATTTTGTTGGGCTGTGGTTTAGAGAGACTTGTTAATAGGTCATGTATATTTCAATTTAAAGGTTTATGTGGGCTCTTAAATGTGGGTTTTATTTCTTGGTTTTTAATTAGTTGTGCTTGTAATAGTTTTTCTTGCCACTTTTAAATTAGAACGCAAAACTTTTTCAAGAAAAAAACATCATTACTTTTTTCTTTTCTAAATTAAACTTAGAATTTCCTTTAATTTTTTTTTTTCTAAAACATTTTTTTAATATTTTCTTTCAAATATAGCAGTAAACAATATTTTTTTCAAAAATACCACTAATATATAATAAAATTAAGGCTTTAGATTTTAAATTAACGGCTTGGAGTTTCAATCATATATTATGGTTTATATTATCATATAATGTATATATTAATTTGATAATTCGGAATTAATCAACATTATCTCTTCTATTTTTCAGTGGCTTATCATATATTAATAATTTTCCTAAAATACACAACAAATGTCAATTTTATTGTGATTTTAATTTATAATATAATTAATTATTTTCATATATAATAAACGGTAAATACGTTGACTTATGTGTCATAAGGAGATACAATAAAGAAAAATTTTGATTTTGTATAGAGTACTAGGTGCGGATCCCGTGCTATACGCGGGACAAAGTTTCATTATTACTTAATAATATAATTAAACTTATTACTCATATATAATAAAAAAATTATTTCATGTTTTAAATTAATCTAGAAAATAAATAAATAATGTATAACGAATACAATTTATTTTAGATATATATATATATATATAATTATTTAACTATAAATATAAATCTATGTTTACGAAAAATTATTCAAACTTTATATATATCACCATATTTACATATCTTATATAATAAGACAAGATGTTTTTTTAACTTTGATTGTGGTGGTGACAAGTGTTTCATTGCTTTTTTGACATGTGTCTACATTTAGTAAATTTTCAAACCAAAATATTTTACTTCTTTTAAAAAACAAAATTAAATGTCAATTTATTTCCTATGTATCTTTTAATTTAATACAAATTATCATCATAAATTTCAATATTATTAATTTTTAATTTTATGAAGAATTTACAATTAATATATCATAATATCCACATAATTGAAATACAATCTTAAATTAATGATATTTACCTACTTAAAAATTTAAGAATAAATGTCAAATTGCCTTATATATTTATTTTAATTTAATACAAATGATTCATATGACTTTCATATAATACTATTTTTAGATTTTATTTTGTTATTAAATTCATTAATTCATGAAATTCAAACATAATTATGAAAGTTGAATAGTTTTTAGTACATAATTATTCCATTTTTCTATAAAAAAATTTTTGAAAATAATTTGGTCAAATGATAATTATTTTTATATTCACATATGTAATTAATATATAAATATATAAGTTTTAGTTTTTATATAGAAATTTAAATCAGTATATCCTATATTATCCTCATATTTTTGTAACCCATTATCATAATTATTATGTTCATATGATAAAAGTAAATTAGATAATACTAGCAAAAATCTTAATTTTTAAAATTTGGTGATTAGTCGATGTTGCAATTGATAAACAATAATTTATTTTTAACTCACATTTGTTGTGGAAGATTATTGATAAGTCAACAAAATATCTCTTAGATGTTATCATTCAACAAAATTAAATTAGAATTAATTTTGTAACATGGTGACAATTATGTGGAAAATAAATTTTCATCACTCCACCTTGTAACTCCCATTAGAGTGTGACTATATAATGAAAATCATTGTTTCTTTCATAAAACATGTTTTAGAGAAACACACATTCATATACTTTAACATAAAAAACAATCTCATAAAAACAATCTCTCATATTCTCTTCTTAGTACAAAACAATTTCTACGTTTGGAAGGTTATGATCTCGGGTAATGAAAATTTTTGTTCATTGTTTGGACGATTTTTGGTCCCCAAAGTGGTTATGTATTGACTTGATCAACAATCTTCCACAACAAATGTGATTTTAGTTTACTAATGCATGTCTTTTTCATAAGATTTTAGTTTACTAATCCCTATCAAACTAATACTATCTTTTAAAAAATATACAAAATTTGAGTTTAACAATATTTCGAACAAAAACATGTAAAATATATATTAAACAAAATTAGTATCCCAAAAGACATTTAGTAAATATACGATTTTTAGTAAAATTTTGTGTATATATATAATATTACATGGCAAAATAATAATTTTTTTATTACATATTCAATTTATTGTTAACAATTTAATATTTAATTAGCTCGTGCAAAAGCACGGGTCACAACACTAGTATATATATATATACCAATACCACAATGAAAAGATACAAAATATTAAAGAATGTGATAGTCGTTGGAATTTTCTGAAAATAATTAGAAGAACTTGAAACATTATAACATATCTTATTTCATAATATATTTATCATCGTATAAAATAAAACATAATTTATTTTAAAAAGTATGATATTTTTTATATTAAGGTAATTAAGTTAGACACACAAATATCGCGAAAAGATAGACACGGGATAAAACTATTTCGTAGATTTAGAGACACAAAACAAAATAAAATTGTTAAAATTAATTTCTTAAAAACAAACCAATATTAATATCTTTGACTACAATATTTGATCGATAAGAAAACAAAAAACCCAACAATATTTCTATAAACAAAAACTAAATAATATATCCGAAATTATCTATATAAAAAAAAAAAATCGAAGACAAAAAGTTATTCAAAAATATAAGGGTGCAAACGCAAAATAATTAAAATATAAGGACATAAACGCAAAAAATTATGTATGTAGATGATTGGGTGACCTATGTAAAATATATATTCCTAAAATATATTTAAAATTGTGTATTGTCGATTCTTACAATACGTAGATGTTAGATAGACCTAAAATATATTTTATATGGATTCTTTTAATAGTATAGATAGATTAGTAAAATTTATTAAAATTGGATGAAAACATTAGTTCAAATTATGAGGACTAAAGCACAAAAAATAAAAAATATCCTACAAACTCTCTCGTCGCGACACGTAGGCGTTTTGTCTTCTCTTTTAATAGTATAGTTTCTTTTAATAGTATAGATAGATTAGTAAAATATATTAAAATTGAATGAAAAAATTAGTTCAAATTATAAGGACTAAAGAACAAAAAATAAAAAATATCCTAAAAACTCTCTCGTCGCGACACGTAGGCGTTTTGTCTTCTCTTTTAATAGTATAGATTTTTGATATTTTATTTATTTTTGGGTCAATTAAATATAGGGCCATAGAAGACCATTTAATTAGGTACCGTTTTTTTTATTTAGGTGGGAGGAGAGAGAAAAATTTTTTTTGACCGTTATACCTCGTCTTTTTATGTAAAAAATGTTATCATATATTTTTGTTGTTATTCAAACTTATTTTATAATTTTAAATCAAGTAAATACCACTATTTAATTGAGTTATTATGATAATATTTAAGTTAGACGATATCTATTATACGATAATAGAGTTATCAACAAAAGAAATATCGCGATAACAAAATAAATATCGCGATAACAAAATAAATATCGCGATAACAAAATAAATATCGCGATAACAAAATATATATCGCGATAACAAAAAAAATCGGGATACCAAAAAAAATATCGACATATCAAAAGAGAAATCCGACCAAGAGATATTCGAAATATGACCATATATTTAATTGACCCTCCGAAAGATTTGAAGGAGAAAGAGCTCGAGAGATCCAAAAATGTATCAAAAATAGAAGGAAACAAAGAAAGAGATCTATGAGAGAAAAAAAACCATAAGAAAAATAGAAAGCTTTGAGAGAGAAGAGAGAGTTCTCTGAGAGAAGAAAGAGTTCTATGAGACAAGAGAGAGTTCTACGAGAGAAAAAGAAAAAAACCATGAGAGAGAGAGCTTTGAGAGAGAAGAGACAAAAAAAATTTCTCAAGAGAAAAAAGGAAGAAAGAGAAAGAAGTATGAGAGAAGAAGAGGGTGGGGTAAAAAAGTCTTTGTATACATGAACATGTCAGTGTTTGTCACCTAATTAAAGACTCTTCTCAGTCCATTCTCTATAATTATCCTTTATTTTTTATCTTTTCATTTGAAACGGCTTATAATATCATATAAGAATATATACAATGTAAATTTTATTTGGATTTTAACTTATATTAGAATTTCATATATTTACTTATTATTATAAGTGGTAATTATCTGATATTTTTTACATTTATGATTATTCATCTTGATCCACAATTTCCGAATATTTTTGCAATATTTTAATTTTTAAATATAAGCTAACTATGAATTTATTTTATTAATATGTATCACGTAATTATTTATAACTATTATAAGTGGTATTTATCTGATTTAACTTACACTAGATTCTTACCCGTGCGTCCCGCACGAGAGTAATATTTACAAAATATTAATTTGATATAATTTTAAATTATTTTTTAATTGATGCTTGGTGAATAGTAAATTTTTAATCATATATATATATGTATATCATAAATTATATATTTTGACCCGTTGCAAAATTACGCAGGACGTCTCGCAAATGTATCTAAAAGTATTACAAATTTAAATTTTTTAAAGATTTTCGGATACTTTTGGTTTTTTATTTACATTATCGATTCGAATATTGTAGAAAAAGATATTTTATAATAATTAAAGTTTTCTATAACTTATTATGTTTTTTAACTTTAAATATATTATTAATATTGTATTATCATAAAATTGAAATATTTATAATATTTTATTTTTCATTATTGTTACTTATTTATTGTTAATTCGTTTTTTTTTAATTTTAATCCTATTAATTTGGAATAGTTTTTTATATTTATTTTTTTATTTTCGGTTTTCTTTAAATTCTATTAAATAGGAATGCTTTTTTTAATCTAAAATTACTTTATATTAAAATTAATACAATGACATTAGATGTAATTAAAAGAAAATTTTAAGGGCTTCTCAAAATTTTCCTTCCCAATTAATAGTATATACTAGATTTGAACTCGTGCGTCCCGCACGGGTGTAATGTTTGTAAATATATTATCTTGAAACAATTTTAAGAAACTAATTTTTGATATATATTGATTAAATTTTGAACTATATTTATCTGTTTTTTGATATCACGAATACAATTTTGGTTATATCTCTTATATTATGATAAGTTTTTACCCGTTGCAAAATTACACATATGTATTATACATAACATAACTTTGATTTAACTTCATGACAATTATTATTCGTAATTTGAAATTCGATATGTGATATTCAATGACCCGTTACAAACTAAAATATGAGAAAATCATCATATTTATATATATTGGATGTTAAAATATACGATTATACTTACATTTAAATTTAAAATTAGACCCACAAATAAAATTTATCTTACATTTATAAATTTAATATATACTTTTAAATAATAAAAAGATTATATAACTTAAGACATTTTTAAAAACTTTAAATATATTTTTAATATTGTATAATTTTCATAAAAATGAAATATTCATGCTATTTTAATTTTTCATTATCTATACTATTAAATATGAATAGTTTTTGACATTTGTTTTGATTTTCTTTGTTATTTTCGTTTTTTATATTTGGTCCTATTAAATAAGAATTTTTTTTGCTATTTATTAAATTTAAAATTACCTTATACTATAATTTATACATGGCATTACATGTAATTAAAGAAAACTTTTAAGGGTTTCTCAAAATTTGTCCTTTCTAATTAATAGTATAGATTCACTATGATTTAAGTTGAGCCAAAATTTTCTAATATTTTTTATAAATGTTTTTTTTTGAAGTTTTAGGTTTTCACGAATAACTATTAAGTTTCTACTTTGTGTATAACATTGTGTCATTTTTTATTATTTAATAATATTTTTGTTTTTTTTATATTGATGTTTATATGCATTTAAATAATCGACATATTGGAAAATAGTTAAAGAAAAATATTAGTTTTCATTAGTTTATAATTGGGAGAATTACAAAAAAATACCCTTTTTAAATATCATTTTACAAAACTACACCTTTCAAAATAACTTCACAAACTACACCTGAAAGTTTTTTTTGTGCACAACCATTGATCATTAATTTTAAACGTTTGTTACAAGATTTGCAAGCATTTGCTTTGCCAAAAGGTCGGCTTCCCCGTTTAAAGAACGAGGGATCGCACGAAAGTAAACAACATCAAACATAACAGAAATCGACATAACATCACAAATAATGCCATGAAGCTCAGCGAACTGAGTCTTTTCCGTCAAAGCATTCACCAATTGTATCGAATCAGATTCGAAGGTGATTTCATGATAGCCCAAAGCAATAGCATGTTCCATAGCGGTTCTCATCGCCAACGCCTCCGCCATTAACGGAGAAACTACGAAGAACATGGCACTTGAGCCTGCGATCGAGATTTCATTTGGGCAATGGAAATTCCACGCCAATCCCGCCGCTTTCCTATCCGCCCTCCAAGCCGCATCAGACCTGCAAATAATCTCTCCTCCGCGTCGGAGCGAATCTGATACCTCTCTCCTCTGATTTGTCATTGGTTGTTGGGCTGAGGTCCATTCTTTTGCTGCGGTTATAGCTTTAAGGATAGTTTCTTCAACTGTGGAGATTTTGTCTTGGAATAATTGGTGGTTTCTCGATATCCAAAGCTGACACATAATCCACAGAGCGAGGGGGCCTGCAGCCAATCCGATAGGGGGTAGGCACACTTTCTTGCTCGCTATTCTCCAAAACCCCACCACTTCCGAGATTGCCATACTTTGCTGCGAGAAGTCCAAAGCAAAAGGTGCTAAATTCCAAACCTGCAGAGAGAAGTCACAATGAACTAGGAGATGAATCAAAGTTTCAGGCTCGCCACATCTAATACATTTTCCTTCTACTAAGATTCCCCTTTTGTTTAAGTTATCTCCTGTTGGGATAGCTTCGTGAAATATTTTCCAAAAAAGAGTTTAAGCTTTTCGGGAATATTTAGATTCCAAAGTTCTTTTATCCAATCAAAACCTTCCATTCCCGGGATAAGGACCATGTGTTCCGTCTCTTCCAACGCCGCATGGTAGCCCGACTTGGTATTGTATTCTCCCGATTTTGATTTTAGCCAAATCATCTTATCTTTCGCTTTATTCTTACTAGACTTGATGTCTAGAATGATATGTTCTAAGGTTGGAAACAACCTTTGAATTTTTTCTCTGTCCCATTCACCATTGTTCAATAATAGTGTGGAGACAGGATGTTCATAGCTTTCTAGCGGTGCTGGCCCAATTGGAGCTTGTTTCTCTGCTAATGATAGCCATGGATCATGCCAAAGTCGTATAGATTCGCCATTTCCCACTGCCCATCCTAAGTTCCTTTTAATCAAATCTCTCCCTATTTGGAGACCTTTCCACCCATGTGAGCTCGTCGAGCTTTCTACACTCTCCAAAAAGGTTTCCTCCGGGTGGTATTTGCCTTTTAGCACACGAGCCAATAGGCAGTTTGGGTTCTTGAGAATGCGCCAACTTTGCTTCGCTAACATAGCATCATTGAAGGCATGTAAATCTCTAAAGCCGAGTCCTCCCAATTGTTTTCCTTGTGCTAGTTTAGACCAAGCTACCCACGACATTTTCCTATCATTCGGGTTTGCATCCCACCAAAATCTTATCAACAAAGATTTTATTTGGTTGCATAGGGAGACGGGAAGCTTAAAACACGACATGGCATAAGCCGGCATAGCCGTGAGCACACTTTTGAGAAGGGTTAGCTTCCCGGCCGTAGACAAGAATCTCGTTGACCAATTGATTGTTTTTTGGCGCATTTTGTCAACTATCCCCGCGAAAAGGTTCCGCTTCCGTCTACCGAAGTGTTCCGGTAACCCCAAGTATTTGCCTACTCCACCTTCCTTGGTTATCTTTAAATCTCTTTTCACTCTTTCTTTAACTCCCAAAGGTGTTTTCTTTGAAAAAGTAATTGAAGATTTTTGGAAGTTGATCATTTGCCCCGAGACTTTCTCATAGTTTTCTAAGATCTCCCGAAGAGCTTTTACACACTTCGGGGAAGTTTTGCAAAAAAACATTGTATCATCGGCGAAGAGTAGATGATTTAGTTTCGGGCTCTTTCGAGCAATCCGGATTCCTTGTAGTCTCCCATCTTTTTGCGCCTTGATGCAAAGGCCCGAAAGCACCTCACTACCAAGTATGCACAAATATGGTGATAGTGGATCACCTTGACGAAGTCCTCTTTGTGGGATGATGTTTCCCCGCGCCGCATCGTTCATTAGGATCGAGTATGAAACCGTGCTCACGCATTCCATTACCCAATTAACCCAACGACTATGGAAACCGAACCGGAGGAGGACAAGTCTTATAAGATCCCACAAAGAGGACTTCGTCAAGGTGATCCACTATTATACCCACAAAACCCTTGAGATTTTCATTTGTCACGTCTTTTTGTTTTAAAGGTTGACTTCAACGCTGAAGAGTTTTCCGTATCTGATCTGCTTTGATGATTTTGGGGCTTAATTTTTTTTTTGTAAAAACTTTAAATACACTATTACCATTATACTATGGATTATCATAAAATTGAAATATTTATAATATTTTTTTCATTATGTTAGCTATTTATTTTTATTTTTCGTTTTTTAATTTTAATCCTATTAATTAGGAATAGGTTTTTATATTTATCCTTATTTATATTTTTTAATTTTGTTTTTTTTTAAATCCTATTTAATAGGAATGTTTTTTTTTTTTTATTTAAAATTAACTTATACTAAAATTTATAAGTAAATTTTAAGGCTCTCAAAATTTGTTCTTCCCAATTAATAGTATAGATGATGATGATGATCATATATGATTGGAAATCAAACATTTTCTATTGTTTTCAATGTTAGTCTCTGTCTGTTTTTTCTCTTTATCTTCCACAGACCTGAGCTAACATATACAAAAAAATCACTCCTTAAGACATAGAAAAGTTTGAGCTTATTGTAAGGTAGTTAGAGGAAGTACTAAAACTCACTTCTTTTTCAAGAGCCTTATCGACGGCAAAGACCACCGTCTTCTTTATCTGTTAAAAGAAAACACATGAAATATGATACTCTTTTTTCAAGTGGAAACACTCACTAATGTTTTAAGGAGAGACAAAGTTAAGCCCCAATTTACGAAACTTTTTATTGCTAATAAGAGTATATAAGTGTCTAGCTTGATGAGTATCAGAACAACATCTCCAAGCTTCAGAACAATCAAAACAAAACATATGACCAAAAAATAACGAAAGGTTGGATAATGACAAAAATACCATATTCTTCTTTCAACTTCTTTTTATGATATGGCGTCAAGTAGAAAGCTGGTCATGTAAAAAAACTGAACAAGATCCATAATTGTTGGGAAAACTAATTCTAAATGTAATAAAATGTGAAATGAATATGTCAAGAGATGGTTAATGATCACTTTGGGCATACCAAAAGAAAACCAAGTTAAACAATGAAAAGAAAACAAGTTTTAGAAAAGACAAACCATCAGAAATGTCGCAATCGAGTTTGGTAACAGGTTCACCACTTCCAAATAATTGCACGAATCCATAGGATTTAAGCCATCTTTTGGCAATTTGACAGCGAAATTCAAAGGTCAAATTGAATCTCAAAGTATTTTGTTTGACCTTTGGATCTCGCCGTCAAACTGCCAAAAGATCGCAATGGACTAAGTGATTGGTATATACAACAACCTAGAATGGTAAAAGCAACATAAACGTCAAAATAAGTTTTATTAATTAAACTTGATTGATATATGAAAATAAAAGCATGACTCCCAACAATGGTCATAGAAATACGTGTGTAAGAAAAGAAAATACTAAATTGTGAGAAGAACTATTCTTCCAACGTGTGGACCATAGAGAAGCAACATACAATAGACTAAGCAAAAGAGAGATTCTACGATAGAGAAATCAAATCACAAAAAATTTCTTCTCTTGTCTTTTACGAGAAACATCGGCAGTCTTTTAACATTATTAAGGTGATGATTGTTTAGATAGTTTTTGATTTTGGTTTTTAGATTTTAGTTTTTGGTTTTGGTTTCTTGGATTTCGGTTTCAGATTTTTCTATTTATAAAAATCAAAAACCTAAAATAACTAGTTTCTGGATTTTAAGAAGAAATAACTTAATTGAGTCAAAAACTAGATTCCCTATTTATGAGATGTAGTAGAATCTAAAAACTTGATTGTTTGAATTTGATCCAAAACAGTTTTTTAAAATAGTTTTTAAAAACTTGATTGGTGATTAAATTAGTTTTTGAGAAACAAAAACCAAAAACCATTTAAAAACTACAAAACAATCAAGACCTAACTAAGGGTTAAATAAAAGTGTAAACCCTAGATTTGATATTTATAGGTAAAACAATAAGTAATTTGGGCCTCATTTTGTTGGGTTGCGGTTTAGAGAGACTTGTTAATAGGTCATGTATATTTTCAATTTCAATTGTGGGTTTCATTTTTTGGGTTTTAATTAGTTGTGTTTTCTTGCCATTTTTAAATTTTAATGCAAAACTTTTTCAAGAAAAAAACATCATTAATTTTTTCTTTTCTGAATTAAACTTAGAAATTCCTTTAATTTTTTTTTCTAAAAGATTTTTATAATATTTTCTTTCAAATACAGCAGTACACAATATTTTTTCAAAAATACCACTAATATATAATAAAATTTGTCGGGCTGGACTACACACGGACGACTATCTTGTCCTTACTGCATGCATCGTACTGACGCCTTCCAATTGAAGCATGGAAGGAAAACTAGTTGGTTCGATTGTCACCGTAAGTTTCTTAGTCTGCGCCACCCTTATCGGAAAAACAAACGATTGTTTAAAAAGAACAAAGTGGTTCGTGATCCTCCACCAGTTTATTACACGGGCGAACAAGTTGAGGCGCATATGGATCATTACGTGCGAATTACACAGTTCCCCAAGGAGGAAACTGGCATGTCCCGCCTAATCCGCCCGATGGTTATCTTACGGAACACAATTGGCATAAGAAAAGCATTTTCTCGGGAGCTTCCATACTTGGAAAGATCATCTACTTCGACACAATCTTGACGTGATGCACATAGAGAAGAACTTTTTCGATAACATTATGAACACTCTTTTGAATGTGCGGGGAAAGACAAAAGACAATTTTAAATCACGTCTTGACTTGGCCGAGATATGTGCGAGATCCGAATTGCACATTGATAATGACGGAAAAGCCCCAATACCTATATTCGATTATCGAGTGCGGCGAAGACGTCGTTGTTCCGGTGGGTGATCTCTCGAAGTTAAGTTTCCCGATGGTTTTGTTTCTAATCTTTCTCGGTGTGTAGATGGTAGTAAATTCACAGGTATGAAAAGTCACGATTGTCATGTGTTCATGCAACGACTGCTACCATTTGTCTTGGCCGAACTTGTTCCACAAAATGTGCACGAAGCAATTGCTGGTACGTATACGTAATGTCTAATAAAATATTTCATAACTGAATATATCGTAATACGTACGTTTTATATAATTTGTGTAGGTGTTGGGTTGTTCTTTCGTGATCTTTCCACAAGAACGTTGCACGATGAAGTAATAAAACAACTCGACGAGAACATTCCTCTCATTTTGTGCAATTTGGAGAAGATATTTCCCCCATCCTTTTTTGATGTTATGGAGCACCTACCAAGACATCTCCCACACGAAGCGAACTAGGGGGCCCGTTCACTTCCGATGGATGTACCCTTTCGAACGATTTATGAAACATCTAAAAGGGAAGGCGAAGAATCTAGCTAAAGTCGAGGGTTCAATCGTTGCGGGTAGTATTACGGAGGAAACGTCTCACTTTACGTCGTACTACTTTGCACCAACTGTGAGGACACGTAAAAGAGCGCCGAGGAGATATGATGACGGAGGCATTCAAACAACGTACGCGGTGGAAGGAGTACCGACATATTTTGTCCCATTGGTCGGCTTAGCGGACGCATAAAAGAGGTTTGGTGGAGCAACGAGGATGAAATTCATTGTGCCCACACGTACATTGTATTGAATTGCGATATTGTTACTCCATGGGAAAGGTAAAAGTAAATGTTTTTTAATACTCTTTAATTCATTACAACACTCATGAAATATTGTTTACTTATGATATTTTCATATATATATAGTATCTTCGTCGAACAAGTTGAAAAAGGGATTCCGGGGATATCTGAAGATGAGCTCGATTCCCGTAAAACTCAACACTTTGTGATGTGGTTGCAAAGACAGGTATATGAAAATATCAAATATGAAATTACATATAAACATAATATATTTAAACAAAATTATTGTTGGTGTCTGCAGATTGAGTACGAGGACGAATCTTATCCGGTGTGGTTCCACGAGATGCTACAACGTCCCCTTGCGAAGATTCGGACATCGCCAATGTATTTTACAAGAGGTTATGCTTTCCACGCGTACGATTACGGGCGACATCGAACAAGTGTTAACTACGGTGTTTGTGTTAGAGGAGACATTGATTTCTACGGAATCATCCAAGAAATCATAGAAATAACGTTTCCGGGTTGCTCATGTTGAAGTGCGTACTCTTCAAGTGCGAGTGGTTTGATCCTACGATCGGAAGAGGTGTACGAATCAACAAGTCTGGGATCGTTGATGTCAATAAGAGTAGAAGATACAACAAGTTCGAGCCTTTCATACTTGCATCGCAAGCTGAGCAAGTAAGCTTCATTCCTTATCCGCGTCTCAAGTCCACGGGAATACATTGGCTATCCGTCATCAAAATTGCCCCGAGAGGGTACATAGTCAGGGAAGAAGAATCACCACTACAGAATGACACGTCCGTCGATATTTCTTCGCCGTAACTAAACACGACATGGTCTTACTCGTTGATCCACATAATAGGGAAGCTGAAGAGGTGAATGAGGACGAAGAAGAAGTCGAAGAGATCGACGAATTTGATGAATCGACTGCGAGGACGAACATGAGTCCGTCGATGACTCCGAGTAATAAATAAGAAAATAATGTATTTTAAGAAAATAATGTATTTAAATTTTTTTTTATAAAATAAATTAACAATCGTGGTAAATTCGTGGTAAATTTACAACGATTTTACCACGATATGTGTAAATTTAACAATTCGTGGTAAAATCGTCGTAAATTTACCACGAATTTACCACGAATAATCTTATAATTCTTTGTCTTTTAAAGACATCTAATCCTCAGGAGTTTTGTTTGTACGAGGTTGTCGACGTCAACGATTACCACGAGTTTACAACGCTTTAAAACGAAATCGTTGTAAAATCGTGGTAAATTTACCACGATTTTACAACGTCTTTTTGTATAAACCCCTAAACCCTAAACATTTTTAAAAGTATGTCTTATATTATGTACAAACACTCGTTAAGACCTCTAAAGTTAATGAATAACTATAAAAACAATGTTAAAATTGTTTATCAATAAGTTTTGTTTACATATTCTTAGAATTCATAAAGTTTAAGATAAAGTGTACTATAATATATTGTTGTTAATATGTCTATATGTTCTAATTTTACCAAAACTTGTTTTTCTGCAATCATACGACTTAGTATGATTTCATATGCATACAATATCATAATTATATTCAACATGAAGTCAAATGGCGAGATGAATTTCAGCGAAATCCATTTAGTGTAATAATTCGTCGTAAATTCGTGGTAAATTTACCACGAATTTACGACGATTCACACAAAATCGATGGAAATTCGTGGTAAGTTAACAACGAAGTTACGACCAAAATTGAAACTCTAAACGTCAAATCCTCAGGAGTTTTGTTTGTACGAGGTTGTCAACGTCAACTATTACCACGATTTTACAACGATTTATAAAGTTCAAAAAGACGTTGTTAAATCGTGGTAAAGTTACCACGATTTTACGACAATTTAAAAGGTAATCATTGTAAAATCGTGGTAAATTTACCACTATTTTACAACGTCTTTTTGTATAAACCCCTAAACCCCAAACATTTTTAAAAGTATGTCTTATATTACGTACAAACACTCGTTAAGACCTCTAAAGTTAATGAATAACTATAAAAACAATGTTAAAATTGCTTATCAATAAGTTTTGTTTACATATTTTTAGAATTCATAAAGTTTAAGATAAAGTGTACTATAATATATTGTTGTTAATATGTCTATATGTTCTAATTTTACCAAAACTTGTTTTTCTGCAATCATACGACTTAGTCTGATTTCATATGCATACAATATCATAATTATATTCAACATGAAGTCAAATGGCAGATGAATTTTAGCAAAATCCATTTAGTGTAATAATTCGTCGTAAATTCGTGGTAAATTTACCACGAATTTACGACGATTCACACAAAATCGATGGAAATTCGTGGTAAGTTAACAACGAAGTTACGACCAAAATTGAAACTCTAAACGTCAAATCCTCAGGAGTTTTGTTTGTTCGAGGTTGTCAACGTCAACTATTACCACGATTTTACCACGACTTATAAGGTAATCGTTGTTAAATCGTGGTAAATTTACCACGATTTAACAACGAATTTATTAAATCAAATCGTTGTTAAATCGTGGTAAATTTACCACGATTTAACAACGATTTTATTTTCATCATTCCCAAAACGCGGCAAACCAAATGAACCAAAACGTTTCAATTTTTTTACAACGATTTAACGACGAAATCGTCGTAAAATCGTCGTAAATTTACGACGATTTAACGACGATTGCTTATACTATATATAGTGGACCAAAATTTTTCATTTTCACTCATTCTCTCTAAATCTCTCTATCTCTCTAAAACTTTATCTCTCTAAAACTCAACAACTTTCACACTCTTCAACATCCCCAAAGGTAAATATTTTTAATATATGTGTTATAAAACCGGATTTTAGAATTAGTTTTAGGAATTGGAATTTAGTTTTAGGATTTAGAATTTAGTTTTAGGCTCGGATTTTAGTTTTATGATTCAAATTTTAGAATTATATGTTTAGGACATATAATGTCATTAAAATACTTATATAATGTTTAGTTTTTAAATACTTAATGTTTATTATTTAAATATTTAATGTTTTTTTTGGCAGGTACTTATATATGGCTCCTAGGAGAGGGAAGACCTTACCGCCGGACTACTTGCAGATGTTGGCGGAGAGGAGGGCTTCCCAGGAAGGCTCGGCTTCCCGGGAAGGCTCGGCTTCCCGGGAAGGCTCGGCTTCCGGTTCAGCTTCCCGGACATCTCCTGTCCACACCGGGACGTCCGTCCATGGCGAGCATCCTCCTCCTCCTTCTGTGCCCGCCGCCGCCGCCGCCGCCGCTGACGATATCCCGGGCCCGGTACATCCAGAGTTGGATGTACCGGGACACGCGCCGTACTCCAACCTCCGGGTTGAAGATATTCTCGCTCAACCCGGACATGACAGTCTCCGCCGGTTGAATCCGTACAAGTCTCCGGGCACTTACTGGTAATTAACCTAGTTTTTTTTTATTATTATTTTTTATTATATTAATAAATTAATTAATGTTTTTTTCAGGTTCAAGTACGACAACCAGGTCTCGCGTTCTATCGCGGACATAATCAATGGATACTTCACCGAGTCGCATCCCAATTGGAGCAAGACACCCGAGCACATCAAGAGAACGTGGTTCAAATGTTTCGCGGTAATGTTCTAATTTAATTTCAATTAAATTTATTTATTTAACTTTAAATTTTTTATTATATATTATTCGCGTAAAGTAACTTATAATTTCTCATATTTTGCGGCAAAAGTGGCATTGGGATGTCTCGATCAACGAGACCGTGAGGACGGAGTTCAACAAGACGGCGAAATTCCGTCTCGTCAACACGGTCTCGGACCGGAAGGACAAGTGGAGAGTCGTCGGCGACGCGGGGAAGCCGGTTTATCTCTCGGTCGCGGTACGGGACGGCTTGAAGAAATATTGGACGGATGGCCACAACGCGACCGTAGCCGAGAAGTGTTCCACCTCCAGGAACGCGAAGCTACCCGACGGGACGCCGGCGAGATGGCTCACACGTCCGGACAAATCCCGTTCGCGGGTCGGGCGCACGAAATGGTAAGTCTTTCTTACTAACTCTTCCAAATTATTTTTATTTTCAAATTACTAATATTATACTAATGCACATAAATTTTATTATTTGTTTGTAGGCCAAGGAGCCGGGTCACAAACCGGCCGTCGATGCCGTCTTCGAGAAGACGCACCGGAAAAAGACCGGCGAGTTCGTTGACTCCCATTCCGAGCGGATATTCAACGATCTTGAAGCTCGGAAGACGGAGATCGAGACTCAACGATCTCGAAGATCCCCGGGAGGCACTCAATATCCGGGCGAGCCGCTTACAACCGCCGAGCTCGATCAAATATATCATGAGGTAAAATTTTACCGTAAAATTATTTTTTAAAACATTCATTTATTAATTGTTTAATTTTATAGGTTGCTCCTAAGAAGAAAGGACGGGTTCTAGGCATGGGATCCATGCGGGACGTCCCACTTGCTCCTCCCAATTACCGATCTCGAAGGGAGCCGAGTTGCGGCCGAGATTCGAACCTCGCATTCGACTCGGGCGAACAACATGCGATTCTACAACAGCCTGTTCACGGTGCTTTCTGCATCTAACCCGGAACTACTTCGGACGATGCAAACACATCCCCTCCGTCCGACGACCGAGCGGCCGGAACAAGCAACGTAGATCCCGAGAACGCAACGCGGGACTATTTCGGGCCTAATTTCAATTTAGACGACTAATTATTTTTGTATTTTGTATTTTGAAATTGTAATAAAAATATTTAAAAAAAATAATATTTTATTTTATAAAATATTATTTTTTTTTATTTATAATAATATTAATCGTGGTAAAATCGTCCCTAATAAGGGACGATTTTACCACGAATTGTAAAATTTATATTTCTTACAATCGTGGTAAAATCGTCCCTAATTAGGGACGATTTTACCACGATTAGTAAAATTTATATTTCTTCCAATCGTCGTAAAATCGTCCCTAATTAGGGACGATTTTACCACGATTGTAAGAATTTTCGATTTATTATAAATACAAATTTACAACCAAATATTCGTTGTAAAATCGTTGTAACAATTACAACGATTTTACAACGAATATGTTACCACGAATTTACAACGAATTTTATTCGTCGTAAAATTTACCACGATTTTACGACGATTTACCTTTTACTTCGATCGATTAACGACGAAATGGAAATCGTCGTTAAATCGTGGTAAACTCTATTTTACCACGATTTTACAACGATTATGGTCGTGGTAAAAGTCCTGATTTCTTGTAGTGTTAAGGCTTTATATTTTAAATTAACGGCTTGGAGTTCCAAGCTAACGATGAATTTTATTTTATAAATATGTATCACGTAATTACTTATTAAACTAAATTAAAAGTAAATTTTTCCTAAATTAATTTTTGTTGCGACATATAAACCAAATTAATCTATATTATTATTTTTGAAGTAGTAATTTGAACATGTAAAAAAAATCACACTTATTTACAATCCATGTCATTGTCTTTACAAAGAAATAAATATAAACATTTAATTACAAAAAAACAAATAAGGAGATATTCCAAATTTTCCTAAAATGGGACTCAAATTTTAAGGAAAATATGTCATTCATACAAACATATTACATAGTTTTTTTATAAAAATATCATTAAAATTTAAGTATGTCGAAATACAATTTTAATTTTTTTTAACAAAAACCATTAATTTTTTTTTAACAAAACTAACAAAAAAAATAAAAAAGTTTAATTAATATGATTAATTTTTTTAAATGAGTTGAACAATTTTTTATAAATTTAAAACAATTAAAACATAACATTTGTTAACGGGTTTGGTTTCCGGTTCGATTCTAAAAAACCACAAGAAATTTAAAATAATATTAAAATTAAAAATAATATTACATATTTTAAATATATTCACAAAAAATATTTATAATATATTTAAAATAAATTTGGGTAATTCGCATAATTCAATTTGTGTATTTCAGTTATGTTTTGAATCCGGATCTCTTTTTTTGTGATAAAAGGGTGTCATATTAAAAATATAAACTAAGATAATAAATTATATTAGATAGGTTTCGAGTGTATTTTGAATCCGGGTTTATTTTCACTCATAAGTATAAAAAATAATAAACTTTATAATTTATAATAGTTTGGTGTGATCAACTTACAAATTATATTAAAATTTTGTTATATAGAATACAAATTTTAAATAGTAAAAAATCTCACTTCAACAATATATAATATTAAATGATCATATTTATTGTGTAAACCATGATGAAAAATAACATTTATACGTTCTAAATTAAAATATAAATATATGATATTATTTAAAAAAATATAAACCCGTGGCCGCGGTGAACCACGGGTTAATTCCTAGTTATTATTTATTATATATGATTATAATGTTTTGGTTCGTTCGGTTCCATCTCGGATTTTATGGGCACAACTATTATCAATTGCCGTGCGTCACACATTGTTTTCAATATTTCAACTTTAGTTTTGAATTAAAATAATACTAGGAATTTACCCGCGCCAAGCGCGGGATAAAAATTTACGTAATAGAAAAAAATGTTTATTGGTAAAAATAATGTGTAGTATAAAATGAAATAAAAAGAATTTGTATCTCATGTGATCCGCGTTAAACGCAGAGTTTAAATTTGAAGTATATATAGAAAATATATTGTATTTTGGTTTTTATAATGTTTTATTTACAAAAATTTATTACTATTACTATTTTAATATTTATCATCGAAAAAATTATCATTGCCATTTCGATGTTGAATATTTACCTTTACGTATAATTTACTATTTATCATTAAAAACAATAACTACATAGTGTTTTGAAACTTTGATATGACTCGTTTAACAATGAAAAGTATGTCAATCCGGTCTCTATTTGTCATAAAATCGGACTATTAAAACCTCAGATATATAAAACCACTGAATTTTAGGGGGACTCGAGTCAATTTTCTGCTCAAGTTTTGTCATTTGACATGAACTTTGAAGTTTAATACAATTTTACAAAATAATATTGTTATTTATAAATGAACAATATGTTTTATCATTCTTTTGTGCGAGAATATAACATACAAACATTAGAAAAATTATAAAATTGTGTTTTTCATTAGTTTTTTAAATATTTTAAACATATTTTCTAGGAAAGTTTAATCACTCTTTCATTACTAAACTTATCCGTAAATTCTTTGTTCAAAGTTTGGGAACTGGTGGTTCAACCGATGAGTCGGGTAAATTGTGTGTTCAAGTTTTTTCATTTGACATGAATTTTGGTGTTAAATACAATTTTACAAAATAATATTGTTGTTTGTAAATGAACAATATGTTTTATCATTATTTTGAAATCAATTGGTGTTAAATTTGGGCTTTTGTTTTGGGTTTTTATTAATTTTTAATAATGTGGGACCAGAAATGATCAGGTGATGACACGTGTAATTTTAAAATGATTTTCTATCTCCATCTTCTGTATTAATAATATAAGATATATATGAAAATAAACGCAAGACAAATGTGTGTACACTTATCGGAAACAAACAAAATACATTGGAAAAAGAGAAAGAGAATCGTGAAGAAACACAATACTATTCTTGGACGTTACAATTAAAATCTCATATTTCTTCTGTTTCTTAATTACGACATTACTTACATACGATGATACGAAACAAGAAAAAATTTTATAAAATAAAATAAAATGGAAGAAGTGAAACTATTAGGAGTTTGGTACAGTCCGTACGCCATAAGAACAAAGATTGCTCTTTGTCTTAAATCGGTTAGTTATGATTATATTGAAGAAGATTTGTTTGGTTCCAAAAGTGAACTTCTTCTCAAATCAAATCCGGTTTACAAGAAAGTACCGGTTCTTATCCACGATGGTAAACCGGTGTGTGAATCTCTTAATATTTCTTCCTTTTGATGCTTGTGATCGTGCATTTGTTAGATTTTGGTCTGCCTTCGCCGATAACAAGGTCAGTTTTATTAGTTTTATTTTGTTTTTTGTTAAAATCAAAATATTTTTTTTTAAATGATAAGTAAGTGTTAAATCTAAAATTTAATATTCTGGTCTATTTTTCATTTTTTCTTTTTGTTTAGTGAAGCTCTCTCTTTTGTATGGCTATATCGTTTATAGATGAAAAGATTATCTTATATTAGGGATTATAAAATTGAAACCGATAAAAAAAAGGATAATTATATAATATGGACACCAAAGAATCAAAAATTAGGTCCTACAAAAGTGTAACTGTTTCAAGTACTATTCACTGTCAAATTTACCTTTTTACCCCTATCATTACACTTTTGTTTTGATTTTAAAAATCAAAAAGTTCTGACACAACTGCAGGAGAAAAATATGGCAGAAGATTTTTTTTTCTCTCTCTTCCAAAACCCATATCGGCGGTTTCTTTCTCTCTTCCATTTCTCTCTATATTCTTCCTTGTTTCATTTTCCTCTGTGTAATCTCTCTCTCATGTTCTTCATCATTTAACGGGCTTCATCATTAAGATAAAAAAGTAAACGACGTTACTATAGATTATTTTCGAGGATAACATTGTGAAATTAATTATTTTCTTTGATTTTTTTATATGCTCTTAGTTTCGCAATCTATTTCTCACATAGTCTCAATATTTGCACATGCATTTGACCATTTTTATCAAATTTAGGTTCTGTGTATTCGTATTAACCCTAATAAATATTTGGGGTTTTTTTTGTTTATGCATAAATACGATATTAGAGGGCTTTGAGGATTCTGTTTTGTTATTAACGTTTGTATTTTGTAAGCAATTTCAAATTTAATTATGTTTATAACAATAGTTAAAGATGAAATCATAGTACTATGATTATCGGTTGTTGGAATCTGCTAAGAGGGATATTAGATAATTAGTTATGGCTATCAGATAACTTAATTACAGTATATCTTGTTTAATATCCATTTCTCTTATGGTTAGCGCTAACTAAATTGTTATCGTTAATAATATTATTAGCGGATAATATTATTAGCTCCGGATTTAGTAACCTCTCGCCCAAATCAGAGCATTTAATGCTGCAAATATCCTCTGAATCTTCTTACCTTGCAACAAATAGTTGATTATGATTTAGATCAATATCTCCGTTCAAACAAATCTTTTCAGTATAACCGTATCCGATGAATCTTGTAGTTGTGTATTAGTTATATATACTTACCCTGTAACATATTCATTACAATGTCCAACATATTTCGTAACTGGATTGTTATCCGCTAAGATTATTATCTTAGATATTATTTTCAACAATAGTTTCTAGTATAAATTGATTCTCTGATTTGTGTAGTTGTGTAGTAGTCAAATATGTTTATCTTGTAACTTGGTTGTTATCTGCTAAGTGGGTTATCGTTTATACCATATTGTACCCGCTAACTGAAAACTAATAACGTTTGTTTTTTTAATTGATGTATACAACCTATCTGCGATCGTTAGCCGATAATTATGTATACACAATACGTAGGTTATACATTATATTGTAATATCAAACATGTATCTTTATTGTTACCTGATAATGGTGTTACCGCATATATTACATCTTACTTTATAACTTTATAATAAATAACTTGGGATGTTAACAATTTTTGTATCCCATAAATGGTTATATCTTATACGTTCGCCCTTATCGCAATAAACAAATTCATATCCTCATCATTTATGATATATATTGGACTTATTTTTATAAATTTTTTTGTCAAAACTATAAATTTATTCTTACATCAGATATGTAATAAATTTACTATATTCGTCACTGATAATCATGCAATCATTAACCAAAAACATATCAATCATCAAATATGTAACTAGTACAAGATATTACATAAATTATCATTTTTTTAGTTATCAGATATTGTGTAACTTATAATATCTTAGCTAATAATATCTATTTATAATATCTTAGCTAATAATATCTCTAGGTTTAGCTAACGTTAGCAGATAAGTTTGTTATTAGCACAAATCCCAGCATTAAATGTTTGTCAGCACAAAATCTCCCGCCCAAATCTTTATAAATATCCTCTTACACAATATCTGACCAACAATGTTTCTTGTCTCCTGCCGCAGGTTGTTAAGAGTGAGTAAGTAGGGGCATTTTCGTCAAAATACTTACAAGTGGGGTTGTCATAACTAAACATTATGAAAATAGTGTCCAAAAACTAATTTTACACTTATCCATGTCCATATTTTTAATTCACCCTACAAAAAATATTGAAACTTATTTAACAGTATATTATAATATATAGTAATGGACAATTTTGTATACATTTAGAGAATGAGAAATTCCTCAAAATAGCATGAAAAAATGTTTTTTTTTTATAAGAAAAACATTACAAGTGTTTTAATCCTCAAATACCATTAAAATGTTTTTTGGACAAAAATACCATAAACACAAAAATCTAATTTTAACATTTTAAAACTTATTTTTTTCATTTGGGTTCTCTATATACTGTTTAAGGTATAGTATTGAAGGGGGTATGATTTAGTTTTGAGGGTTTCATGCTAATTTTGAAGGTTTTAACTTAATTTAAGTTTATGGTATTTTTGTCCAAAAAAACTTTTGCATATATTTTTGTCCAAAAAACTATTTTCATGGTATTTTCGGAAATTGCCCTTAAACATTGAGACATTGAAGAGAGTTTTTATTGTTGAGAGGAAATGTTTCAACCAAATGTTCAAAATGAGTTAAACAACCGAATATATTTGACTCCAATTTTTTTGTGTTTTTTTCAAAATCTTGAGTATAAGTGAAGAACTTCAGAAAAATGTGTTTTGTTGCATTGTCTTCATATAAGATTGTTATCTTCATATTAATGTATATTCTATCATTTAAATGAACATGCAAATATTAAACTTAATCATGCACACTCTCTATTCGCTTGGGTGATTTAAAGTAGAAGCAAGAAGATTCTTTTTCGTGAGAACGCTAAGATATATATATATCATTGTCTCTGATCAGTGGCGGTCCTGAGCACAACCGGGACAAACACGTGCTTGCGGCCCAACTTTTTTTAAAAAAAATTAGTATGAAAAACGGTCCATTTTTTTTTAAAAAATGTAAAATCGGCTCATGTTTTTCTCTTTAAAGTGCGACCCTTCTAAAAATTTCAAAACTCAGGAACGACACTGTCTCTGAACATGTTTGTGATTTGGCTTTGTGTGGATATGACCAGTGGCAGAACCAGGATTACTCACGGGTGTCAAAAAATTTCTTAATAGTACATGCATACATTTTACAAAAATCATCTTATCACAAATATTTTTTCTTTAGTTATCTATCACTTTTTCATTTGAGGAAAAAATAAGACGACAACTATTTTTTTTACAAAAATACCTCGTTTAAACATTAGTTTAAAACTTACTAAAATTTAAAAAATATATTTGGGTTTGCTATTTAGTGTTTAGCTTTCAAATGGAAAATTTTCAATATTTAGTTATGAAGGGGATAAAGTTTTAATGTTTAGAATTTATTAGTATTTAGTATTTAGTATTTAAATTTATTTATAAAAAATAAATTTTAAATTTGTGTTATAAAGCACAATTCTAAAAAAACATGAATTGACACCCCTAACAATGAATTGCCTCCCACATGGATATGAAAAATATCATGCATATACAAAACCAATCATTGAACATTAAAATTATGATTTAATTAATTTTTAAAAAATTTCTTAAATTAATTTTTTTGCCGAGTTCGCTAGTTAGTGTTCAAAGGGGTAGGAGTTTGTAGTTGGGGTTTTTTAAAAATTTAGTTTTTACACTACTAAAAAAAATTCATATAGTCACGGTCGTATCGGTGGCTATAGCATTAAATCCGTGGCTATACGTTCGTGGCTAAAACATTTCGTGGCAAATCGTGACTAAATAGCCACGGATTTTTGCTATAGCCACCGATACGGCCGTGGCTATATGACTTTTTTTTAGTAGTGTTAATAATTAAATGAACTTTTGTAAAGTGCATTTTTAAATGGTGTAGTTTTTTGCGAAATGAATTTTGAATGATTTAGTTTTGTAAATCTTCACTACTAAACGTATAATTTAATTCTTATTTCCAAGAACTATGATATTCAATTCAATGAAAGAATTGTTAGGATTATGGATTTCCAACTTAAACTCAATTGGCAATGAAAAGAGAAACATATCTTTTATATATTAGTTTATAATCCTTTGTGTTTCTGATGTGGGATATTATCCCTAATACGTTCCCTCGAGATAATGAGTTTTATTAACGATTGATCTCGGGTGGTTTGGGAAAGAGAGACGGACCAATCAATTAAGGGATAAGATCGGATCGGGCTCTAATACCATATTAGAATTATGGACTTACAACTTCAAACCAATTGGGAAAGATTGGGGAGATCCATATCCCTTATATATTAGTCTATAACCCTTTGTTTCTCCGATTTATGATATTTATCTCTAATAATTATTTTTTTATCTCTATGACACAATTTTATGAACCTTTCATATTATATAAACAAATGCTCAAATAAAATATTAGTGGTTTATTACATTTTTTACCGTCTATTAAGCAGGGTCGTCTTAATTTTTTTCAAAACCTTATGCAACAAAAAAATTTGGGCATTTTTTCTACTAAAAATTATCATTTTAAAATTTTTGAACCCTTTCTTCTTTACCATTTTGTACAAAATTTTTTTGGGCCCATGGCATTGGCCCCACCTTGCCATGGGTCAAAACCGGGCCTGCTATTAAGTGATTAAACATATTTGATGTTTTATATTTGTTTTTCTTTTGTATTTGACTATGTACAACTAAATGTAGATAATTTCCTAAAAAAGCTATGAAAAATGTTTTTTGGACAAAAAAAAATCTTATATGTTTTTTTCAAGTAATATTAAAATATTTTTTGGACTAAAAATAAAATATCATAAACACAAAAATCTAATTTTATAACTGTAAAACTTAAAAGTTTTCATTTGGGTTCGTTATATATATTGTTTAGGGTATAATATTAAAGGGTGTTTAGTTTTGAAGGTTTCGGGTTAATTTTGAAGGTTTTAAGTTAATTTAAGTTTATGGTATTATTTTTCAAAAAAACTTTTTAATATATTTTAAGGAAAAAAACTTATGATGCTATTTTTGTCCAAAATTTTTTTTTGTGGTATTTTTGGGAATTGCCCTTAAATTTATCTCACAAATAGTTTCGTTAGATTTTTTATTTAATAATTTCATCGATCTAAAATTAATTTTTGTATTTAAAAGTAATATTTTAATTAAATTGTGGTTGAAAACTTAAAAAATTCCAAGCTTTTTCAGAATGAGTCTTTTCCAGAAATTAACATGGTTCAAAAATCCGAATAGTTTCTTTGATGGTTTAGTAATTGTGTAATTGACCATCAAGGCTCAAAATATTGTTATCACAATATGATGTTTTTGAGAATAATGATGTGTATTTATGTGTTATTTTGATTGGCATTTAAGTTTCATTTTTTTAGGTATCAACAAAAATGTTTATGTGTCATGCTATGAAAAGGCACTTGTGTTATTATAGTATTGAATAGGTTCTATATTTCATATATTGCTTATGGACACCGTTATTATATTCATAAACTCAAGTGTTTAATAATGTAGTGGTTTCCGGCACTGAGAGCGGCCGCGGTCGCCAAATCCGAAGAAGAAAAAGCAAAACGCATGGAAGAAGTGAAAGAAGGTTTGTCTCAACTCGAGGAAGCATTTGTTTCCATAAGCAAAGGTAAAACTTTTTTCGGCGGTGAAGCCATCGGGTTTATGGACATTTGTCTAGGAAGTTTTATGGTTCTTTTGAAAGCGAGAGAGAAGCTGAAAGGTGAAAAACTTTTAGACAAATCGAAAACTCCTTGTCTTTATAAATGGACGGATGACTTCTTGTCCAATGATATGGTGAAGAATGTGGCACCGGAGGTTGATAAAGTCGCGGAGTTTCTAGGAGAGCTTGAAGCTAAAGCTCGTCAAGTGATAACTCGCATATTTTACACATTTTACCTTACGTTATGCATTAGAATTAACTCATTTAGGCTGCATTTAGTGTCATATAGGTTGCATTTTGGTTTGTTTCATGTATTTCAGGTTTCGGAGCGTTAAAACGGCAAAAGGTGATGAATTTAAGCCAAAAAGAAGTGGATACACTTGCATCGGTTTGTTGTATCGGTTTGTTGTATCGGTTTATCTTGGCCGATATAGAAGAAGCGTTTGTTGCCGAGGCTTGTATCGACCAGTCGTATCGGTCACACATGGTCGATACAAGAAAAGGAGAACCTGAAGATGCATATCGACATGTTGTATCGGTTTGGAGTGGCCGATACAGAGGAAAAGAGGAAGAAGCACTTATATCGACTTGTTGTATCGGCTTGACCTGGCCGATACGAAGGAAACGAAGACGAAGCACGGATATCGACCAGTCTGTATCGGTTTCACTTGACCGATACAGGCTGCGAAAATTAAAAGGAAATCCGGTTTTCATGTTTTAATTAGGAAAATAATTCCTAAACAAATGGGGTTTCCTTTATTTTATGGTTCAAGACTATATTAGAGTTTTGTTTTATGTTTTGACAATTATTCTATTCTAGTTTTTGTTTTTGTTTTTCCATCGCTTGGTTTTTGCTTTTCACAACTTTGGAAAATCCTTGGTGTTTTTGTCTTTGGCCACCTTTGGAATCTTCATCATCATCAATAAGAGTTTTCTTGAACCTTTATTCTCTTGTTTTGTTTATGTTTATGCTTTCTTTAAATTTAATTATTTTGAGATTCAACATGTTTAGTGAGTAGATTCAAATAGACAATTGGGTTAGGGGAAAAATGGGTTGATTGAATTTAGGATTGATGATTGTCTAGAACCTAATAGATTATAAAACTTTTGTCTTTGGTAACAAACTTAAAGCCTTAATCGAGTTGGCCATTCGATTATTGAACCTAGGAAACTTTATGAATCGAGAGATTATAAAGATTCTTGAACAATTACCTTAGAACTAAGCCTAGCTTAACCGAGAGATCTGTGTTAATAAGCTTAGTGGTTAAAATTGATTTGTTCTTAAAGTTTCTCGACGATTAAACTATCCAAGATATTGTTTTAGTTTAATTGTTGAGGAAAGGATCATTGTCACGAGAGTGGATTGATCTAAAATCGTTTTCAAAACCTTGAAGTTATTTTTGTAAAAGACAATTTGAAATCTGAAAGTTTAATCACCTTTAAAATACCTTAACCTAATTGTTTAGCTTTTTATTTAAATCTTTAAACCTCTTAATTTTCGTTTTTCGTTTATTGATTACACGGTTACAAAACATTCAACAAACAACTCTTTAATTTGCTTAGACTAAGTGTAGTTTCTCATAAGTTCTAATATATTGATTGCTCCTGATTCGGATTGACACCTCAAGAACTACAATTGAGACATTCGATTGAACGAGGGTAAAATCTCGTTTATCAAATTGGCGCCGTTGCCGATTCGGGAACTCGATTAATTATTAGAACTTTGAAATCACTTGGGACTAAGTTTTCTTTTTATGATATAATTTTTTTTGATCTTATCTCTTGTCGTTTTCAGATCCTGATTTAGAGATGGGTGAAGATAACGCCGAGAAGAACCAATGGGATAAGGATATCGAGGAGCTTGAAAGCCTTCTTTATGGAGACAAGCCAAGACCGGAGAGGGTAAATGTAGTGGAAGAGAATGCATATACCAATGGAAGCACGCAATGGGACGAAGAGTTAGAAGAGATGGAACGTCTTGTGTATGGAAAGGAGCCACCAAAGGTAGTTGAGACAAATGCCAAAGTTCTTGAGGTTAAGGTTGTTGGTGCAAAGGATGTGAAGGCTAAAAATGAGATCTCTTTCGGAATGGAGAGTGATGCTAGCAATGGTAAGACTAGTGATTACGATGATTGGAGCGAGCTCAAAGCTCCAAAGGTGGAACTCAAACCTCTTCAAAAAGATCTAAGGCGCGATCGATGCAAGAAATCGCGACACGAAGTTGTATCGGGTAGTCGTATCGATATGCTGAGATCGATATACCTGTATCGACATGTTGTATCAGTACGCTTGGACCGATACGGGTTCAAAAATTTTCTCCGGAGGAGTAATATCGACCCGTCTTAGTTCTGCTATCGAGGTAACTCCTAGACCTTTGTATATACGCATTAGTTTTCATATAGTTTTGCATTTAGGAACTTTCTCTGATACTTATTTCACACGGAGACCGTGTGATTTAAGTTTGGGGGAATAGTCATATTAGCTTTCGCATAATAAAAAAAAAAAACCACAAAAACACAAAAAAATATCGCATTTAGGATTAGTTCATATGCATAGGGGATCTATGATGATGTTAACTTTGTAAAGCGACGCACTTAGTGTTTTGAACAATATCTTAGGTGTTGTATCTTCCGTGAACGAATTAGAACTCGCTGAAAATCTTGAAACCGCAACCCTAAACATTGATGTTTAAAAAGCCAATAGTGTGGTTATGAAGCTTGATAGTTCTAGGTTACCTTCGAAAATTATCTGAACTTTAACTTGACTCTTAATTAGCATGATTGATAGTTTTCAAGAGAATTTATATGGCTTTGTGATTTCTACGGATTGCGGCTTCCTAAACCGAAACACTTTAAGCGCAATCCGGTCATTCTCATTCTAAGGATGATTCCCCTCTCACCCCCTAAACCTTAACCCAAGCACTTGTGAGAATTCTTTTCATTTAGTGATTGTTTGGTTTCGCATAAACTTGAAAGTATAGAGAGCGACAAGAAAGGACATCCATTGGGCTAGTTTTTCTTAGACTAGTGATTTAGAAAGGGATAATGGTTTGATGAGACACGTCTTTGAGTTTTGAAAAATAAGAAAATAAACACGAGTAATTGTAAAACACCTAGGGGGTAAAAGATTGGCTAAGTAAAAAAAAAAAAAAAAAAAAAAAGAGAAAAATCGAAAAGAAAAAAAAAAGAGAAAAAAGAAAAGAAAAGAAACTTAGCCAAAATAAAATCCCCTAAGATAGTTAAGAAAAGAAAAGAAACTCGATGTTTAAGTGTTTAAATGTCTAAAAGAAAGACGATTGGTTAATGGATAGTTTTGAGTAGGAATGGATGTCCGGACTTGTATGCATCAGTTGCTTCTTGTCTTTCCTGGTTTTGCTTGACCCTTTCACTCCCCGAGAGAAACCGCGCTACAACTAACCACATGCCTGAGTGTTAACCTCCTCGTTTGATTCGAAATCCCGTTCTTACCTAGACAAATAGAAAAACTCTTGGAAATTCTTGATCATGTCTCATGCTTGATTGTGTTTAATTGAATGTGAAAGGTGCTTAGACTAGGCAAGTGGATCACATGCTTTTGGTAATAATAGCGGATTTAGACGGAGTTAAAGGTGGATAGAAATAAGTAGAACTAGTTCGGTTGCGAGAGGGTACTATGTTTAGGATACTTGTTCATTATACTTCCATGTTGCTTTTGGTTCTGAGGTCCCCGCCTCTGCACTTTCTCGAACTTTGATGCAAATACTCTTACTTAAGGACAAGCAAAGGATAAGTTTGGGGGAGTTGATAACTCGCATATTTTACACATTTTACCTTACGTTATGCATTAGAATTAACTCATTTAGGCTGCATTTAGTGTCATATAGGTTGCATTTTGGTTTGTTTCATGTATTTCAGGTTTCGGAGCGTTAAAACGGCAAAAGGTGATGAATTTAAGCCAAAAAGAAGTGGATACACTTGCATCGGTTTGTTGTATCGGTTTATCTTGGCCGATATAGAAGAAGCGTTTGTTGCCGAGGCTTGTATCGACCAGTCGTATCGGTCACACCTGGTCGATACAAGAAAAGGAGAACCTGAAGATGCATATTGACATGTTGTATCGGTTTGGAGTGGCCGATACAGAGGAAAAGAGGAAGAAGCACTTATATCGACTTGTTGTATCGACTTGACCTGACCGATACGAAGGAAACGAAGACGAAGCACGGATATCGACCAGTCTGTATCGGTTTCACTTGACCGATACAGGCTGCGAAAATTAAAAGGAAATCCGGTTTTCATATTTTAATTAGGAAAATAATTCCTAAACCAATGGGTTTTCCTTTATTTTATGGCTCAAGACTATATTAGGGTTTTGTTTTATGTTTTGACAATTATTCTATTCTAGTTTTTGTTTTTGTTTTTCCATCGCTTGGTTTTTGCTTTTCACAACTTTGGAGAATCCTTGGTGTTTTTGTCTTTGGCCACCTTTGGAATCTTCATCATCATCAATAAGAGTTTTCTTGAACCTTTATTCTCTTGTTTTGTTTATGTTTATGCTTTCTTTAAATTTAATTATTTTGAGATTCAACATGTTTAGTGAGTAGATTCAAATAGACAATTGGGTTAGGGGAAAAAGGGGTTGATTGAATTTAGGATTGATGATTGTCTAGAACCTAATAGATTATAAAACTTTTGTCTTTGGTAACAAACTTAAAGCCTTAATCGAGTTGACCATTCGATTATTGAACCTAGGAAACTTTATGAATCGAGAGATTATAAAGATTCTTTAACAATTACCTTAGAACTAAGCCTAGCTTAACCGAGAGATCTGTGTTAATAAGCTTTGTGGTTAAAATTGATTTGTTCTTAAAGTTTCTCGACGATTAAACTATCCAAGATATTGTTTTAGTTTAATTGTTGAGAAAAGGATCATTGTCACGAGAGTGGATTGATCTAAAATCGTTTTCAAAACCTTGAAGTTATTTTTGTAAAAGACAATTTGAAATCTGAAAGTTTAATCACCTTTAAAATACCTTAACCTAATTGTTTAGCCTTTTATATAAATCTTTAAAACTCTTAATTTTCGTTTTTCGTTTATTGATTACACGGTTACAAAACATTCAACAAACAACTCTTTAATTTGCTTAGACTAAGTGTAGTTTCTCATAAGTTCTAATATATTGATTGCTCCTGATTCGGATTGACACCTCAAGTACTACAATTGAGACATTCGATTGAACGAGGGTAATATCCTGTTTATCATCAAGTTGCGCACTACAAGAATCTGCGCAAATTACCACGAAAAATTTACAACGATTTTAATCGTCGTAAACTTACGACGACATTACGACGATTGTACGACGATTTTGGTAATCGTCGTAAAATCGTCGTAAACTTTACAACGATTAAAATCGTCGTAAATTTACGACGATTTTACAATGATTTTCCGATTAAGTAAAAATCGTTGTAAATTCGTGGTAAATTTACAACGATTTACCGACGTTTTGATTTATAAGAATATTTCGTCGCTAAATCGTTGCTAATTTACCACGAATTTACAACTTCTAATTTTGGGAAATTTTAACAACGATTTAAAGACATTTAATCTGGTAGTTGAAAACGTGTATTTACCGTTGCACCTAATTATTTACAACTTTTATTTTAGTCGTTAAATCGTTGTAAAGTCGTTGTAAATCCCTTGTAAAATTATGAATCGTTGTAAATTAGTAGTTAATTTCATTGGTAAAAAGTTGAAAAATTTTAAAAAATCCTATAAATACCTCCTCATCTTTCACCATAAATCACACCATCAATTTTATATCTCTCTATCTCTCTCACTTACAAAAAAAACTCTTTTTATAAAAACAATTGTCCGGAGGCGATATTTACGAAATCCGAAAATGGAAGTACATACATCGAGGCGATGACGGATCGGTGACACGGGAGTTCCTCGACGGGGTTGAAGTATTCATGCAGCAAGCCACAAATCTACCTGTCACTATCGAAAGCGGTAAGATGTTTTGTCCTTGTATCAAATGCGAAAATATACGGTTCATTTTGGTTGAAAATGTTTGGAAGCATTTGTTAAATAGAGGATTTACACCACAATATTATATATGGTTTCAGCATGGGGAAGGTTATTCTGGTAATGTTGCTAGTAGTAGTAATTATCATCAGAAATCTGTAGACTATGACCAGCATGTAGAAAATGAGTATGATTTTTATAATTTTCATCATGATCATGGAAATGAACCGGATAGGATAAATAACATGGTTAGCGATGCATTTCGTCCCGAAGTTGCATCCGATGGAAATTTAGTTGAAGAACCTAATTTAGATGCTAAAAAATTCTACGACATGTTAAATGCCGCAAATCAACCAATATATGATAATTGTAGAGAATGACACTCTAAATTGTCATTAGCTGCTAGAATGATGAATATTAAAACAGACCATAACTTATCTGAGGTTTGCATGGATGATTGGGCTTCATTGTTAAAAGAATATCTACCCTCCGATAATTTAGCCGCTGAAACGTTTTATGAGGTTCAAAAATTGGTTATCGAGTCTTGGTCTTCCGTATCGCTCAATTGATGTCCGTGTAGACAATTGTATGATATTTTGGAAAGACGACGACATTCTTGAGGAATGTCGTTTTTGCAAAAAACCAAGATATAGGCTAGAAGGAGTAGGTCGGAAGAGGGTACCGTACCAGAAGATGTGGTATCTGCCTATAACAGACAGGCTACAAAGGATGTATCACTCGGAGATGACAGCTTCTTCGATGAGGTGGCATGCAGAACATACACAGAAGCCTGTAGAGGTGACCTACCCATCCGATGCGAAAGCGTGGAAACACTTTAACTCGGTGTACCCCGATTTTGCTAGACGAAAAGGTAACGTCTACCTTGGTCTATGTACGGATGGATTTAGTCCATTTGGTATGTCAAGTAGGCAATATTCTTTATGGCCCGTCATCGTCACCCCTTATAACCTCCCACCAGAGATGTGTATGCAAAGGGAATTTTTATTTCTGAGCATTTTAGTCCCTGGACCTAAACATCCAAAAAGATCCCTTGATGTTTTTCTACAACCTTTGGTGGAAGAGTTGAAGGAGTTATGGCACACGGGAGTAAAGACTTACGATTGTTCGAGGAAACGGAATTTTACAATGCGTGTAGTGCTTCTATGGACGATTAGCGACTTTCCCGCTTATGGAATGTTGTCGGGTTGGACTACACACGGACGACTATCTTGTCCTTACTGCATGCATCGTACTGACGCCTTCCAATTGAAGCATGGAAGGAAAACTAGCTGGTTCGATTGTCACCGTAAGTTTCTTAGTCTGCGCCACCCTTATCGGAAAAACAAACGAATGTTTAAAAAGAACAAAGTGGTTCGTGATCCTCCACCAGTGTATTACACGGGCGAACAAGTTGAGGCGCATATGGATCATTACTGTGCGAATTACACGTTCCCCAAGGAGGAAACCGGCATGTCCCGCCTAATCGCCCGATGGTTATCTTACGAAACACAATTGGCATAAGAAAAGCATTTTCTCGGGAGCTTCCATACCGGAAAGATCATCTACTCCGACACAATCTTGACGTGATGCACATAGAGAAGAACTTTTTCGATAACATTATGAACACTCTTTTGAATGTGCGGGGAAAGACAAAAGACAATTTTAAATCACGTCTTGACTTGGCTGAGATATTTGCGAGATCCGAATTGCACATTGATAATGACGGAAAAGCCCCGTACCTATATTCAGATTATCGAGTGCGGCGAAGACGTCGTTGTTCCGGTGGGTGATCTGCGAAGTTAAGTTTCCCGATGGTTTTGTTTCTAATCTTTCTCGGTGTGTAGATGGTAGTAAATTCACAGGTATGAAAAGTCACGATTGTCATGTGTTCATGCAACGCCTGCTACCATTTTTCTTGGCCGAACTTGTTCCACAAAATGTGCACGAAGCAATTGCTGGTACGTAATGTCTAATTAATTAATAAAATATTTCATAACTGAATATATCGTAATACGTACGTTTTATTTAATTTGTGTAGGTGTTGGGTTGTTCTTTCGTGATCTTTCCACAAGAACGTTGAACGATGAAGTAATAAGACAACTCGACGAGAACATTCCTCTCATTTTGTGCAATTTGGAGAAGATATTTCCCCCATCCTTTTTGATGTTATGGAGCACCTACCAGTACATCTCCCACACGAAGCAGAACTAGGGGGGCCCGTTCACTTCCGATGGATGTACCCTTTCGAACGATTTATGAAACATCTAAAAGGGAAGGCGAATAATCTAGCTAAAGTCGAGGGTTCAATCGTTGCGGGTAGTATTACAGAGGAGACGTCTCACTTTACGTCGTACTACTTTGCACCAACTATGAGGACACGTAAAAGAGCGCCGAGGAGATATGATGATGGAGGCATTCAAACAACGTACGCGGTGGAAGGAGTACCTGACATATTTTGTGATGTGGTTGCAAACACAGGTATATGAAAATATCTGAAGATGAGCTCGATTCCCGTAAAACTCAACACTTTGTGATGTGGTTGCAAACACGGGTATATGAAAATATCAAATATGAAATTACATATAAACATAATATATTTAAACAAAATTATTGTTGGTGTACGCAGATTGAGTACGAGGACGAATCTTATCTGGTGTGGTTCCACGAGATGCTACAACGTCCCCTTGCGAAGATTCGGACATCGCCAATGTATTTTACAAGAGGTTATGCTTTCCACGCGTACGATTACGGGCGACATCGAACAAGTGTTAACTACGGTGTTTGTGTTAGAGGAGACATTGATTTCTACGGAATCATCCAAGAAATCATAGAAATAACGTTTCCCGAGTTGCTCATGTTGAAGTGCGTACTCTTCAAGTGCGAGTGGTTTGATCCTACGATCGGAAGAGGTGTACGAATCAACAAGTCTGGGATCGTTGATGTCAATAAGAATAGAAGATACAACAAGTTCGAGCCTTTCATACTTGCATCGCAAGCTGAGCAAGTAAGCTTCATTCCTTATCCGCGTCTTAAGTCCACAGGAATACATTGGCTATCCGTCATCAAAATTGCCCCGAGAGGGTACATAGTCAGAAAAGAAAAATCACCACTACAGAATGACACGTCCGTCGATATTCCTTCGCCAAAACTAAACACGGACATAGTCTTACTCGTTGATCCACATAATAGGGAAGCTGAAGAGGTGAATGAGGACGAAGAAGAAGTCGAAGAGACTAACGAATTTGATGAATCTGACTCCGAGGACGAACATGAGTCTGCTGATGACTCCGAGTAATAAATAAGAAAATAATGTATTTTATAATAATTTTTTTTTATAAAATAAATTAACAATCATCGTAAATTCGTGGTAAATTTACCACGAATTTACGACTTTTTTTGTATTTTACACAAATCGTGGTAAAATCGTCGTAAATTTACGACGATTTTACCACGTTATGTGTAAATTTCACAAACGTCGTAAATTCGTGGTATATTTACGACGATTGTACCACGAATAATCTTACAATTCATTGTCTTATAAAGACCTTTAATCCTCAGAAGTTTTGTTTGTACGAGGTTGTCAACGTCAACGATTACCACGATTTTACGACGATTTCTAAGTCTATATATAGTCGACCAAAATTTTTCATTTTCACTCATTCTCTCTAAAACTCTACAACTTTCACTCTTCTTCAACATCCCCAAAGGTAAATATTTTTATTATATGTGTTTTAAAACCGGATTTTAGAATTAGTTTTAGGAATTGGAATTTAGTTTTAGGATTTGGAATTAGTTTTAGGCTCGGATTTTAGTTTTAGGATTCAGATTTTAGAATTATATGTTTAGAACATATAATTAATTATTAAAATACTTAATGTTTAGTTTTTAAAATATTTAAAACTTATTACTTAACATAATTAATTTTTAATCTTAGTTTTTAAAATACATAATTAATATTAAAATACTTAATATTTAGTTTTTAAAATACTAATGTCATTAAAATACTTATATAATGTTTAGTTTTTAAAATACTTAATAATTTTTAAATACTTAATGTTTATTATTTAAATATTTAATGTTTTTTTTGGCAAGTACTTATATATGGCTCCTAGGAGAGGGAAGACCTTACCGCCGGACTACATGCAGATGTTGGCGGAGAAGAGGGCTTCCCGGGAAGCCTCGGGTTCCGGTTCAGCTAATTCAACTTCCAGGACATCTCCTGTCCACAGAGGGACGTCCTTCCATGGAGAGCACCCTCCTCCTCCTTATGTGCCCGCCGCCGACGACGCTGACGCCGCAAACGACGATATCCCGGGCCCGGTACATCCAGAGTTGGATGTACCGGGACACGCGCCATACGCCAACCTCCGGGTTGAGGATATCCTCGCTCAACCCGGATATGACAGTCTGCGCCGGTTGGATCCGTACAAGTCTCCGGACACTTACTGGTAATTATTTTAATTTTTTTTTTTTTAATATATTAATAAATAAATTAATGTTTCTTTCAGGTTCAAGTACGACAACCAGGTCTCGCGTTCTATCGCGGACATAATCAAGGGATACTTCACCGAGTCGCATCCCAATTGGAGCAAGACACCCGAGCACATCAAGAGAACGTGGTTCAAATAGTTCGTGGTAATGTTCTAATTTAATTTCAATTAAATTTATTTATTTAACTTTAAATTTTTTATTATATATATATATATATAATATTATTCGCGTAAAGTAACTTATAATTTCTCATATTTTGCAGCAAAAGTGGCATTGGGATGTCTCGATCAACGAGACCGTGAGGACGGAGTTCAACAAGACGGCGAAATTTCGTCTCGTCAACACGGTCTCCGACTGGAAGGACAAGTGGAGAGTCGTCGGCGACGCGGGGAAGCCGGTAAATCTCTCGGTCGCGGTCTGGGACGGCTTGAAGAAATATTGGACGGATGGCCACAACGCGACCGTAGCTGAGAAGTGTTCCACCTCCAGGAACGCGAAGCTACCTGACGGGACGCCGAAGCAGATGGCTCACACGTCCGGACAAATCCCGTTCGCGGGTCGGGCGCACGAAATGGTAAGTCTTTCTTACTTATTCTTTCAAATTATTTTTATTTTCAAATTACTAATATTATACTAATGCACATATTTTTATTATTTGTTTGTAGGCCAAGCAACAGGGTCACAAACCGGCCGTCAGTGCCGTCTTCGAGAAGACGCACAGGAAAAAGACCGGCGAGTTCGTTGACTATATTCCGAGCGGATATTCAACGACCTTGAAGCTCGGAAGACGGAGATCGAGACTCAACGATCTCAGAGATCCCCGGGAGGCACTCAATATCCTGGCGAGCCGCTTACTACCGCCGAGCTCGATCAAATATATCATGAGGTAAAATTTTACTCTAAAATTTTCCTTAAAATTATTTTTTAAAACGTTCATTTACTAATTGTTTAATTTTATAGGTTGCTCCTAAGAAGAAAGGACGGGTTCTAGGCATGGGATCCATGCAGGACGTCCCACTTGCTCCTACCAATTACCGATCTCCGGTGAGTTGCGGTGAGATTCAGAACATGCATGCGACTCGGGTGAAGAACATGCGGTTCTACAACGACTTGTTTACGGTGCTTTCGCATCTAACCCGGAACTACTTCGGACGATGCGGACACATCCCGACCGTCCGTCGGCCGAGCGGGCCGGAACAAGCAACGTAGATCCCGAGAATGCGACGCAGGACTATTTCGGGCCTGATTTCAATTTAGGCGACTAAATTTTTTTATTTTGTATTTTGAAATTGTAAAAAATATTTTATTAATATAAAATATTTTTTTTATAAAATATTATTTTTTATTTATAATAATAAAAATCGTCGTAAAATCGTCTTTAATTAGGGACGATTTTACGACGATTTGTAATATATATTTCTTACAATCGTCGTAAACTAGTCCTTAATTAGGGACGATTTTACGACGATTATAAGAATTTTCGATTTATTATAATTACAAATTTGCAACCAAATATTCGTTGTGAAATCGTTGTAACAATTACAACGATTTTACAACGAATATTTTACCACGAATTTACAATGAATTTGGTTCGTCGTAAAATTTACCACGATTTTACGACGATTTGGTTTTTACTTCGATCGATTAACGACGAAATGGAAATCGTCGTTAAATCGTGGTAAACTGCATTTTACCACGATTTTACAACGATTATAGTCATGGTAAAAGTCGTGATTTCTTGTAGTGGCGGCTACGAGATCTTGAGGTCATCTTAATTATGTATTTGCAATGTAGTGTATAATGAAAGTGAGAAAATAATGTGAAGTTTTTAAGTGGTATTATAAGTGTATGTGAGGATTTATATATATTACTTTATACTTCAATGTGCTTTATGGACTATTTCCATCAATTGTTTACCGATAATTAATGTCATTCATTAGGCAATATGAATGTATTAAAGCCAAAATTGAGAATTCAACTAGAATGAATCATTTAGCATTTCATAGTAAGAAAAAAACACTATAATAGCCTTAGGTGTTTATGGTTAAACAAAAAGAGAAAAAACACAATATAGATACGAAACATTTAACAATAAACTATAGACAAAAAAATTATGCTCGAGAGGTTACCGTCTAGAGACCGTCTTTGTGCTTGGGGAATCTCGGTCTCTACATCTTGTGTCTTGTGCTTTTGAATGAAGAATATCATGATCATTTGTTTATGACTTGTGAGACCTTTGCTTCTCTTTTTTTTTTGTGCAACCCTTTCATTTCATAATTAAGCAATTACACAAACGAAAGACATAATCGGACAAACCCGATATGTTACTTTTAAAACTAAATCATTAGCAAAGTAGATAGAATGAAAAGAGGATAGATAATCAACATTAACGAAGGTTAAGACGTCAACAAACGTTGATAAAGCGTTAGAAAAGATTTTGAAGGTGCCACAAGTGATTAAATCTATGAAAGATTCAAGTTTCACTCCAATGTCTTCAACTAACTTGAGGATAGTCACTTCAACTTGTGACTTTAGCAACTCCATAACCTCGAAACATACCAAAGTAAGCTCCGATGCATCTACCGGTCCCATAAGGACCTTCACAGGTAGCAAAAAGGTTTGGATAATATTCATCTTCTTCGGCTTTGTAACCGAAAGCAAGACCCCTTTCAAAGAAAGGCCATTTGATGGAAAAGTTCTCTCTTTCAAGAAAGAGGAGATGGAGAATGATCTCTCTTGGCCCCAACAAGAGGAAATTTGGGTAGACTCCAACACAAAGGAAAAGTCTATGGGACTAGATCTCTCTTGGCCCTTGCAAGAGGAAGTTTGACTAGATATCATCATAAAGTAAAAGTCTAAAGGACTCACAAATCTCTTCCTTGAGGAAGACAAAGTTCTCTCCATAATGGAGGAATTTGGAACGCTTTGGATGTTCAAACATGTACAAAACAGAGTGAACAAACTAACATTCCAATTAAAAGTTGCAGTCAACATCAAGATCGTTAAATGAGTGTACATGGTAACTGCTTTGAGCTCTTTAGCCGTGGAGATGAAGATCCCAAAGGGTTCCATGGCAGTGAGCAGAGGTTGCAGAGAGAATGTTTGGACTGAGCTCAGAGCACAGCTGCGAGGGTGTGTCAGTTCTTCGGGGTTAGAACCCGAGATGCGCAAATCTACGGTGGATAGTGGTTGTCCAAGGAGAGATACATCCGGTGAATATGAGAAAACCATGACAGCAATAGAGTTCCATGCCGTACTTGGTCCAGATCTGACGAGACTACATCGGAGAGCAACAACGGTCGAGACCACCAGATCCAGTAATAACTCACCGTACCGGGTAAAGTGATAAGTGTGTATTTTAGCTGTTTTAGGCATGTATTTTCATAACATTTTAGGACCTTAGTTGCATATTTCATATAGTTTAATGCATTAATTAGCTTATTTTCTATGTTTAGTTTAGAATAGAGTCTTAGTTAGTTTTTAGGTCATTTTTGCATTATATCATTCATTTTAGGTACTTGGAGCTATGGGGAGCTCAATGGAAGCTAAGGGAGAGCACAAGAGAGCTTGAAGAAGGCAAAGGAGAAGAAGTGGAGCTCCAGCGACCTAGAAACCGCCAGTCCAAGCCGCCGAGGAGAAGGAGCCAAAGCTAGCTCGCGGTGAGAAGTCCAACGGTCTCCAAACCGCCGGTCAAAACCGCTGGAAGCAACCGAGACATCCCAAAGGCGAAGATCTCCAGCGGTCAACAAACCGCCGCGCCAAACCGCCGATCCAGGCAACCGAAGAATACCCGCGGTGTGATTTCCAGCGGCCATCAAACCGCTAGGAGTGACCGCCGAAGGAGACAAGAAACAAAGAAGTTGCGGATGTTCAGTCCAGCGGCCACCAAACCGCTGGACCAAACCGCTGGAATTGTTCGACATGTGCACTTTATTTTGCCCCCTATAAATACTACTAGGGTTTATGTTAATGGGGACATCTTTTTCTCTCTAGTTTTTGTAGCCACTTTTGTAAAACTTTGAATGTTCCTTAGTTTCATATAATCTTAGATTATCTCTTTAATCTTCTTTATCTAGCATTAATGTTTTTATCTTTAATCTCTAGCTTTCTTTTTATTATGCATAGTGAGTAGTCATCTTTTGGATCTTGGGGTTTCTATAGGTTAGGATGATGGATGATGGTTAGTGATGTTTAGGATGTTTAGGTTATGGTTTCTATAGCATTAGATGTTCTTAACACTAAGGTAGAAGTAATTATCCTAGCTTAGTACTTATAGGATGTTTCATGCCCGGAAGGTGTTCGATGAAATGTTTAGTCCAATCTCTTGTTATTCTTTTATACTTAGCCAATGGAAGTTGATGTCTAAGGTTTAAGATGGACTTTTAAGGACTTATACTTAATGATCTCTAATCATCTAGGCTCGGTCGGAAGATTTGTGGTTTTTATGATTAGAGAATGGATTTGAGTCATGGAAGTGATCTAATCTAGTTTAGTGATCCTTGTCCTAGAAAGCCATCTCCTTTGTTAGTCTTAGTGTCATTAGCTTGATTCCATCCATCCAAACCATTGATCTTAACCCCAAGATCCATAATTTACCATTAGTATCTCTTTAGTTTAATATCGCTTTTGTTGATTTCAAGTTTATTTTATTTATATTGCTTTCTTAGTTTAGTTTAGCTACAAACCAAGATTCTTACTCGATCTAATCTAAGCTAGTTTCTTGTATTCTTGTTGTTCTAAGCCTTCTCTCCTTGTGGATTCGATCCTTATATTACTACAACGTCATGTGCCTTGCACTTGGGGTTGTATGTGATTGAGGTTAAACTTTGATCTCATCATAAAGCTTTCATGTCGGTGATGAATCATTGCCGATACTCTCCTCCAATGTAAAGTGTAGTTCCAGAGACAAAACCAAGATGATAAACAAGAGAAACTGAGTTCTAAAGAGACTAGAGAAGACGAGAAGGAGATAGAACGGTGACACCGGCAAGCACCAAGGCCGCCGGTGTCAAACCACGGAGCCTCCAAGCTTGTCTCGATTGTAGTGTCTGAGAGCGTTTGTGCGGCTATCTAGGGCGAACCTTTGTACACTAAAATAATTAAAAAGAGAAATATAAAATGGAAAAAGTGGGTGAGAAATGAAAAGAACACTTTTGTTTTGAATGATTACCTTTGCTTCTCTATGGGATTATTTTACATGGTCTTAAATATTAAACAAAAAAAAGAGAAATATGCTTTTCCCCGACCAATCATGCAATGACGACAAGCACGAGTTCAACGATTCTCTTGAATATCATATTCTTTAGTCTCATCGTTATATTTTGTTCAGCTTTCAATATTTTGAGGAATTCACAAAACTACACATTTTCACCTTTTTACAACGCTCATTGAAACATTTATAAGCATTCATGTTGCATGAAACTTGGTGTAGAGTCTTACAAACGCGTTGTTAGATGTTTCATATGTTCGTTAAACTTGTACAAAACTCACTGAGGAGCTTATAAGCACTCATGTTACATGAAACCTAGTTTAGAGTCCTAGAAACCACGTTGTTAGATGTTTCATAAGTCCGTCAAACTTGTACAAATCTCATTGAGACGCGTATAAACACTCATGTTGCATGAAACCTGGTTTAGAGTCCTAGAAACGCGTTGTTAGATGTTTCATAAGTTCGTCAAACTTGTACAAAGCTCATTGAGACACTTATAAGCACTCATGTTGCATGAAACTTGGTTTAGAGTCCTAGCCACTTCGTTGTTATATGTTTCATAAGTTCGTCAAACGTGTACAAAGCTCATTGAGACACTTACGGAAACAGAAACTATGTAGAGAGAAACTATGCACAGAGATTTCCGAAATCTATAGAAGAAAATTATGCAGAGAGATTTACAAACCGAAAAAAATCTATGAACAAAATAAAATCTTGAAACTTAAATCGAAGAAAACTTCGGATTTAACAAAAAACTATGGATTTAACACAAAAACTTCGGATTTAGCAAAAAAGTATGGATTTAACAAAAAAACTTTGGATTTAACAAAAAAACTTTGGATTGAAACTTAAATCTCTAATGCATGTTTACGTTGCCTGAAATTTCCGACGACGAACTTGAAAGTACTTACCGAGTTCGCCGTTTCTCCGAAGCAACATCGGAAGCCATCTCGCCGATTGTCTTCTCCGACGAAGTTGGTTTCCGCGGATTTATTTTCTTCTCTTTCTTCCTCTCCATACTTCTGTAACTTCCCTTTTTTATTCTTTACGAATTGTTTTGTAAAGGAAATTAAGTTTTTAAATTTCAAAAAAATCAGTTGCAAAGGGAAAGTAATATGACGTGTGTGAGAGAAAAATCAAAAGTGTATATTTGTGTCAGAATAAAATATGAGAAAGTTTATATTTGTTTTTTGTAAGCAAAGTAGTTAATTTTCAATGAAGGATATAACAATCATTATACTACACCTACGCAGTACAAATATATCTACCTACACTACTAAAAAAAAGTCATATAGCCACGGCTGTATCGGTGGCTATGAGCCTAAATCCGTGGCTATTTGAGGTCATAGCCACGATCACAAATCCGTGGCTATACGCTCGTGACTAAAAATTTTCCGTGACAACCGTGGCTATATTTTCCACGGATTAGCCACGATTGTCACGACTGAAAATAGCCAGGATTTATCACCGTTATGTTCGTGACTAGATTTGCCACGGTTGTTCTGTGGCATTACCGTGACTATAATGTCATGGATTTTGTCGTGACTAATCCATGGCTACTTCAGCTACGGATATAACGCTGACCATCTGTGGCTAGATTTGTCACGAATTTTATCCTGGCAAATCGTGACCTTTTGCAATGAATTATTTTTTGGCTACCGTGACAACATTTAGTCACTGAAATAGTCGTAACTATCCGTACAAAAATTTAGTCACCGAAATAGTCGTAACTATCCGTGACAAAAATTTAGTCACCGAAATAGTCGTGACTATCCGTGACTTATTTTGCCACGGGTTATATTTTTATTTGCCACGGATTTTGCCGTGACAAATGTGGTTTTTTTAATTGTATTAAATATAAATTAAAACATAATTATATACAAAAGAAAAAATACATAAATAAAGAAATTTGAATTAAAACATAATTATATATAAATATTTGTTCAAAATATTTAAAACAAACAAAAAAAAATCATTTTGCAATGTTTAAGAAATTTACACAAAATATAAACACAAAAAACATAGTTAAATACATGATGAAGCTAATGCTTCATCTCTATGCCTCATCTTCTCTTTCTTTCTCTCCATCACTAGCCTGTAGCCCTTCTTCCTCTTCATTCTCCTGGTCCTCTTCATCCTTCTCTTCATTAGCTTCATCTCTATGCCTCATCTTCTCTTTCTTTCTCTCCATCACTAACCTGTAGCCCCTCTTCCTCTTCATTCTCCTGGTCCTCTTCATCCTTCTCTTCCTCATCATCTGCTATTTCAATAACGTTATCATATTGTGTTGGGTAGTTTCTTACCGAGCCACCTGGAGTTGTTGCTGGAATTGTGTTCGACGCTGCGGCATTTGGAGATGGTTGCATTGTTACTGGATCATACCCAAGGTTCTGAAGGATCAGCTTCTGCATGGCAATGATGCTCTCCATACCAGTATTCATCGTCTGGAAGCTTGACTCCAGTGATCCAACCTTTGTCTCCATTTCGAGATTCCGAACCAGAGAAACCGGAGCAGGCTCTGTTGGGTCCACATAAAGATACTGGCTGCTTCCAATCCCGTAGATATTACCCTTCTTGGGTGGTACAAGCTGCAAACGAAAGTACAAGTGATTAGTAAGAACATAAATTATATAAGAAAGAGTTAAAAGAAGTAATATCTTTAGGTATGTGAGGTTGACCAGCTCAGGAGAAGGCACAATAGTGGACTGACCACTGTTGGTGGCAGCTCCTGGAGACTCCACAAAGCTTGTGTAGCAGCTTCTGTAGCAGCCTACTCGACAGACAATACGATATGTTCCGCTCGAGGATCGACGAAGCTGCCATTTTTGCGCATGTGTGTCTTGCGCAAGATATAAGTGTATGCAGGAGGAATTCCACCAACCTCAATCATCTGCAAGACAACAATCAAATCCAACTATTAAACAGAAGTAAAAAAAGCAAATTATTAAGCACAAACAAAACAAAACAGAAGTAACTAAACTAAAACACAAATAACTAAACTAAAACATAAGTTAACATAAAAGAACAATTGCAATCGGATTAAAAGATCAAAAAGATAAAAAAGATTAAAAGGAGAAGGGAAGAGACCATAACATGTTATAACCCACCTTTCCAAACCCTACTGGACCAGCACAATGCTTGTGTGGTCCATTGCCATCAGGATTAGACATGCGGTTCTCAGAATTCGTCTGCGCTAGAGTCTGACATTCTTCTGTCTCCCACAAATGCAACATCTCTTTCCAGTAGTCGTCATTGACAAACGAAGGCTTCACCCCAGCGTTCTTCTTCTTGCTCATTGTGCTTGAAATAGACTCCATCACTTTTTTCTTCCACATGAACCATACCCTATTATGAATGAGAGGGTTCCAATAGTATTGTTTCTGGAAAAAAAGAAAGAAAACAGAAATCATAACATAAGCACAAATCAGAAAAACTTAAGACATAACAAAATTACTAAACAAAACACTTACCACGAAGTCCTGCCACCATTCATCTACTTTGGATTGTGGAACCATTGTCCAGCTCCACCAAGGACCCATAAATTGTTTTTCCATGTATTCTTTATGGACTTGTGCACCACATCGTCTATCCCAAACCTGCATTACAAAAATAAACATTGAGAAAAAAGATTCAAACATAAATGATACATTTTAAAACTTACCACAAAGCATTATTTAGCTTCATTGGATGTAGATGGGGTTGCATCCTCCTTGCAGGAGATCGGAGAAGTGCAGCGAGACTGACAGGAGCTGCAGCATTGGGTTTCAATCATTGCAAAACCATTGAAACTGAAATTGATGAGAATCTAATTACAAAATCATTGCAACAAACGGGGAATCGTAAACTCCAAATCGTTTAGGGTTATCAGGTAACAAAATATCTAGTGGTTATTCAGAAATCAACCCTTACAAGATACAAATTTTCATCACCAACATCCGAGATGCTAACAAGACATCTATTTACGTAATGAATCCAAAACCTAAACACCAAACACAACAAAAATAAGTAGAAGATACAAGGTATCGAAACCATGGAAACGTAAATTGATGAGAATCTAATTACAAAATACAATTTCTTGTTATGGTCATAAACATAAATCTGAAATTGATTACAAAATACAAACGAAACTAACAAAACAGAGTTCTCAAAACCCTCTAATATCGTATTTATTCATTAACAATAAAACCCCCAAATATCTATTAGGGTTCATGCGAATACATAGACCCTAAAATTGATAAGAATGATCAAATGCATGAGAAAATTTTGAGATTGTGAGAAATATATAGTGAAACTATGATAATGGAAAAAAATAAACGAAAATAAGCAACTACACAAGGTAAAGGCCATACCTATTGGTTATCGTCTGCCCATCTTCTAAACTACATTTACGTCGTCGTTTTCTTTTTCAGTCTTTACGGTGGGAGCCGTAAAATAGAGATGAAGATGAGAGGAGATGATTACATAGACAAAGAATGAAAATATGGAAGAAACCATTGATTACAAAAGAGAAATGGGATGAGAGAGAAACGTGCTATTAATCACTTTTGGAAGAGAGATAAGGATAATGGATTGTGTCAGTATTTTTAATTTTAAAAATCAAACCGATAGCATAAGTATAGGGGTAAAACGGTAAGATCTCATGTGAATAGTATGCCAAATAGTACCAATTTTTAGGGACCTAATTATTAGGTTCTCTGTGTCCATATTTTACAATTATCCAAAAAACAATAAAGTGTCTCTAGTAAAGCTAAAGAAATTATATTTTGAGAACCACAAGTGCGTAGTGAAGAAATTAGTTATATGATTAAAGTTTAGCTTTAATAAACTTTTTTGTTTACAATGATGGAAAATACGTAGCGGGAAACAAAAAAGGCACGAAATTTAACATAGACTTTTTTTAGTAAAAATGTTTAAAGTAAAAATCATAAACAAAAAATTAACATTGATTCGTGATTATACAAATGGTAGAATTTATGATGACAAAATTAGTATAAATTAAAAAATATCGTGAATCTAAAAATAAATTAATATACAGTTGTTCGAAATATTTATTTATAAAAAATAAATGTCTTAAAGTTGTATTTCATATTTTTCTTTTTTAATTAGGTTTTATATTAAATAATTTCTAAATATTTAACATAGATTTTTTTATCAACATAGACTTTTGTTCAAAAGTGTTGCTTGTCAATGCTCAGCCCAAAATTTGCGATCCTAAAAAGGAGATTTCTAGTTTTTTAGGACACTATACATGTCTTGAGTAGTATTTAGAAGAGTGTCATGAGATTAGATGTCTTGTCTTTCTTTAGAGCTTGTTACGTTTCTTGATTTGTATTAAAGAGAGGATTCATGTGTAGAAAAGTCATGCCATAATTGATGAGTTTTTGTCTTCTTTTGGCATTTTTGATTACATTGTTTTGCCATAAATTGTGATGAAATTCCCAATATGTTCTCTTTGCTTTTATGGATATGAGGCCAATTGATCAATAAATAATTTTATAGCGTCTAGGTGGATAAAAAGTCATACCTAATTACAAAACACAAACGAAAACAATAGTTAACAATAGATGAAACAAGTCTACAAATACTATGAAACAAGTCTACAAAACATATGAACAACAACACATCGCAAAACAGATCTATGAAACAAATCTACAAATCTACAAAACAAGTCTACAAAGCACTTTGTATGTAAGAACGTAAAAGCTCTAATTATCTGCAAAAGAGAACCACAAGAGAACTAGTCTACAAAAGAAAACCAGAAGAAACAAATCTACAAAACCTATCAAACAAATCTACAAATCAGAAGAATAAATCTACAAAGATGAAACAAATCTACAAATTATATGTCTGCAAAAGAGAACCACAAGAGAACCAGTCTACAAAAGAATACCAGAAGAAACAAATCTACAAAACCTATCAAACAAATCTACAAATAAGAAGAATAAATCTACAAATTATATGCAACATATCTACGCACGACATGTACAACGAAATGAAACCCTAAACAACGAAACGCTAAATGTGATTGAAAAACCTAACAAACAATGAAACCCTAAATTACGAAATATAACCTTCTTCCATGGCGCGACAAACGACAACACGGCGGGAAACGAAAACAAGGCGACAAACGAAAACACGGCGAGAAACGAAAAACCCTAAAGAACGAAGAAGAAGACAATGGCGAGGACGAAGACGAAGACGACGGAGACGACGAAGAAACCGCTATTCGCAAAATCGCACAGGAGAGAGAGAGGAGAGAGGGATTTATTTTTTATAAAAAAAAATCCAAATTATAAAAGTTATAAATCATAAATAAGGAATTCTAAAAGTCACAAATTATAAGTTTTTTTTATTCATAATGGCATTTTCGTAAATGGCATAACCGTAAATAAGTTTTTTTTTCATAACCTCCTAAGTCAAAATCATGTTTTTTTAATAACTAGAGTAACCCTCCAAAAATGGGTTACTCTAGTTATTTCGAGTTTATTAGGGTCAATTGGAGTCATTTTCACTTATTAAAATAAGAAATCTTTTTTAAAAAATAGGAAAAAAGAAGAATACAAACACAAATAGCCGACCCATTAGCCAAACTTACACTATCGTATATGCGGGGAATCGATCCCGGGTGGAGTGGTACTATCTACCTCATATGTATAGCTGTCAATTGGTATGTCCACGTGTCCATGGACATTGCCCAGTCCAGTCCAATTTATTGTGGACATTGTCCAGTCCAGTCCAATATAACGTGGACTAATTATTGTCCAGTCCGATAACGCCCACGTCCATCTGGAAATACCCATGGACGTCCAATCATTATAAAAAATAGATTCAAAATAACATAACCAACATTTTAAAATTAAAAGTACTTTACAAAATCAGAATAATTTAATTCACAAAATACCATTAATAATGATAATCAATATCAAAAATACCTTTAAAAATTTAATTTAAAAAAATACCACAAAATACAATAGACTTGTTTAACACTTTTAAAATTTATTTTTTTCATTTGGATTTGCTATATCGTGTTTAAAGTATAATTTTGAAGAGGTGAGACTAAATTAGAGGGTTTAGGGTTTAATTTTAGAAATTTTAAACTAATTTAAGATTTGTGGTATTTTTGAAAAAAGTGATATTTGTAAAATTTGTAAGAATGTTTGTGCTAATTTTGGAGTTATGTGCTAATTTTGTAGAAAAACTTAATTTAATGTTACTAATAAAAATTGTCTTGTTAAAAACTTAAAAATCTAATTTATCCTAATTCCTACAAAACTCTAGATTTCTAAAGTCCATGGACGTCCAATGTCCATAGGGGCTAGCCCAAATTATTATGGACAAAATGAGTTGTTTTGTCCAATTAGCCCATTATCATTTGGGCGCGTCCATGGACAGTCCGTAATGAAATGGACTGGACATGTCCATGGTTTTATTGTCCAATTGACACCTCTACTCATATGGACTTATGACGGCCACTAGACGAAATCCACTTCCCATGATAATCTATTTAACTTACTTAATTTTTGAAATTGAATGCTATAATTCGTTAACAATAAAGTGTCTCTTTTAACAAAGAAAAAACAATAAAGTGTCTCTAGTAAAGCTAAAGAAATTATATTTTGAGAACCACAAGTGCGTAGTGAAGAAATTAGTTATATGATTAAAGTTTAGCTTTAATAAACTTTTTTGTTTACAATGATGGAAAATACGTAGCGGGAAACAAAAAAGGCACGAAATTTAACATAGACTTTTTTTAGTAAAAATGTTTAAAGTAAAAATCATAAACAAAAAATTAACATTGATTCGTGATTATACAAATGGTAGAATTTATGATGACAAAATTAGTATAAATTAAAAAATATCGTGAATCTAAAAATAAATTAATATACAGTTGCTTGTCAATGCTCAGCCCAATATTTAACATAAAAATATAGATTTCTAGTTTTTTAGGACACTATACGTGTCTTGAGTAGTATTTAGAAGAGTGTCATGAGATTAGATGTCTTGTCTTTCTTTAGAGCTTGTTACGTTTCTTGATTTGTATTAAAGAGAGGATTCATGTGTAGAAAAGTCATGCCATAATTGATGAGTTTTTGTCTTCTTTTGGCATTTTTGATTACATTGTTTTGCCATAAATTGTGATGAAATTCCCAATATGTTCTCTTTGCTTTTATGGATATGAGGCCAATTGATCAATAAATAAAGTTGAATTTGAAACTAAATTTTTTGTTTCCAAATTTTCATTTTCAACTTTTTAAATATGTGAAAGAGGAGTTTAGATTAGGCCTGGGCAAACGGTTTGTTCGGAGTAAACCGGGTCGGTTTAATCGGTATTCGGTTAATTCGGCAAAAAAAAAATCAGCCGAATTGAACCGAACAAAATTTCGGTTCGGTTCGATTCGGTAATCGGTTTGATCGGTTCGGTTATCTCTAAATTTTTTAATTCCGAAAGTAAACCGAATTTTTTTTATTTCGGTTATTACAAACCGAAATAGACCAAAATGAAGGAAAATGGACTTAATTACATGACCAAAATAATAAACCCATTAAAGACCCAATTAACAAAAATTACAGTGTGAAAATTCATACCCATTACACAATAAAAAGCCCAAATATATTACAAAATTAGGGTTTTGACTAAGTGAATGAAGATACGGCGGCGTTGGATGTGGCGGCGTTGGATGTGGCGGCGTTGGATGTGGCGGCGTTGGCTGTGGCGGCGTTGGCTGTGGCGGCGTCCGCTAAAATAGTGACATGCAACTCTTTAGTCCTCTAAACCGGTGTCCTAAGCGTTTTCATACAACAAGAATAAACGCAATATAGTATGAGAATCATAGAAAATACCTATCATAGAACTATATCACCAAATTTTAAAACAAAAATGAATAGAAGTCTTATTGTGACTAGGGAAACTTACCGTTTTTATCGGTTATGAGGCGACAAGTTCTTACCATTCAGTTCCACCGTCAGATCCGACACACCAACTAGAGATAGATGTTCTAGCCTCGTAAAAGTTGCGATATAAAATCTTACATGACTAAAGAAAGACAAACATATAATTAAAAAATGAAGGGAAGGGGAAGAAGAAGAAGAGAAGGATCGTGAGCAAAAGAGGCTGGGAAAAAGAACGTGTATAAAACTAGGGTTATTAGTATATATAGTTAGTCACCTAAACCGAGAAAACCGATCGGTTATCGTGAGCCGAACCGAACCGAATTTATAACCGAATCATAATTATTAAATTACCGATCGGTTTACATGGTATAACCGAATTTGTGCCGAAAACCGAAAAATTTGGTTCGGTCGGTTCGGTTTAAACGGGTTATGCCGTTTGCCCAGCCCTAGTTTAGATGGTACATTTTTTACATACATCAAAAAGTTAGTGCGAAAGTACTGTCACGAGTTTTTAAGCTTAAAATCTATTAATATTTTTTTTTAAATAACGAACGTATCATTTAATTTAATTCTTTAGTGGTATTTTTGCTCTAAAACACTCATGATAATATGTTTGGACTAAAACACTTGTGGTAATATTTTTTCTCTAAAACACACAAACAATGATATTTTGGAAATTAGACTTAAAATTTCAAGATATTGCGCAGTAAATTATATATTTAAAATGCATTATATGATGAAAAATTCTAAACAAAAAAATACATGACCGAAAACAAATTCTAATGTGGTCTATATGTGGCCAAAAAAGGTTTCAGGGTCTAATGAAATGACGACACTTTTCTACTAGAAGTTATGGCATATTATTATCTGAGATGTGATAGATATGATAAAACATTTTTTACCACGGTTTAATTCGATGATATGATAAATGAAGGTAACATTTGCCTTATACATTTACCTTTGTAACGTGAGATATAAAATTATTGCAAAGATAAGTTGCCAAGGGCTTAAACCCATTCTCTTGGGGCTAATATCGGAAACACAGTCAGCCTTTGTGGTAGACAACGTGATGGAGGATAATATATTTATTATGCAGGAGATTTTCCATGCTCTAAGCACTAAGCAAAAATGTAAAAACGAGTTTATGGCCATCCAAACCGATATAAGCAGAGCTTATCATGAAATGTGTTAACTATGTTTCATATAGTGTCCTCCTTAAGTGTAACACCCGTTTTCGTCTCACTCAAAAACGAAATATCACCGAACGTATCTTCTACTCCAAGTAATACCATGGAAGATAAAAGTCTACTTTATTAATAAAGTCCCAAGATAAAACTCACAATCCCAAAGCTAAATAACAATGGTCTTTGAAGTAATCAAAAAATCAAAAACAAAAGCGTGAACGACTCCGATCTAACCAACAACCAAATACAACTGCGGCTCACCTGCAAGAGAAAGAGAGAGAGAGGGTGAGTGACATGGGGTCACTCAGTGAGGAGGGAAGCTAGATGCGTACAAAACGGCTAGGTAATGTCAATCCAATAAGAAATAACATAGATCATATACATGCACAAACACAACACCTAAAATGCTCAAGCATACACCTAGAAAAACATATGTGGCATAAGTGCCCGCACAACACCACCTGGAGACGTTTTATCGATCCCGGGGCATGAGCAATGGATCGACTAAACTTCCCGTCCCCACAACACTTTGCGGCTATGATACCGACGACCGACTCTGGACCAGTAAACTCATGGTGACATAGAAGTATGTCTCCACGTCATGCAATCTCATGGCGACACAAAAATACATTTTTGAGCCCTGCAACCTCAAAGTAACAGTTATCGGTCTAACAACTCGTCTCGGTACCCCGCCCACATCATGGCGACGCAAAAGCATATTGTAACATTCGTCCCACATCGGATATTTATAGAATGAAAATCTAATATATAAGGGAGAGTTTAACCCCAATTTAACGTGAGACCTTTTGGGAAGAAAACCAAGACCAAAACCGTGCGGGCCTTAGGGCCCAAAGCAGACAATATCACATTAATGAAGGGTTAAACTCTCAAAGGTAACGGATGCCCGGATCTGGATTGTTACAAGTGGTATCAGAGCGAGAAGTCACTCTAGTTCTGACCTAGAGGGCCGATTGTCTGGGGTCTGGTGCGCAACGAGGACGTTGCGCCTTTGAGTGGGGGTGAATTGTAACATTCGTCTCACATCGGATATTTAGAGAATGAAAATCTAATATATAAAGGAGAGTTTAACCCCAATTAACATGAGTCCTTTTGGGAAGAAAACCAAGACTAAAACCGTGCGGACCTTAGGGCCCAAAGCGGACAATATCACATTAATGAAGTTTTAAACTCTCAAAGGTAACGGATGCCTGGGTCTGGATCGTTACACATATATTTGCGCTCCGCAATCACATATAATCATGATGACACAGAAGTATGTCTTTGTACCCCCACAACCTCATACAATCATAGTGACACAGAAATACGTCTATGTGTCCCGCAAACTCAAAGTAACATCATCTCATACATATACATACAACTTCACATATATCAATACAAAAATAAGCAAGTACCATACATCAAATGAATCAAACAAGTGGTTGAAACCTTTATTTCTTAAGTCCGGTTGCAAGCAATTAGCTAGACTTGATCAAAAAGATCACATAACGATCTATATTATCAGTAATAAGAATTTCATTACAGTGTACAATGTTGTACGGAACTAACTCTCACCTTTGACTTTGGACATATGTGATGTGCTTTCTTTCTCCTATGGATTTGCCATGTTTCCGACTTCCAATTGACCTCTCCTCTTACACACGCCTAGTACTATGTCTTGACTTGGTTCATGTGAAGTTTCAGCCATAATGAACATTACTAGACCATCTGAACAACACCAAATCCATAACTCGATAAATTTGGAAAGCGAAAACAATCTAGAGGGTTTAGATATTGTAATATAACTTTAGATCGCACCATTAACTTAATGAGATATTTGCACCACTTTTAGTCGCCGAAGTTCTTAACGTGTATGCAAAGTTTCAATTCGATCGGATATTATTTGATTCGTCTGGTTGCAGCTTTTCTTGGACTGGTCGCAAATTAGGACAACTTCGATTCCTCTCACCAAAAAATACATGCATAACTATCAATTTATAGATCTGAATGATAAACCACTTTCTCTCCCGCGGAGATAAAGGAATCTTCTACGTACTCTAAAATTTCAGAACAATTGAAGAGGATTTGAATAGCCGTTTGTATTTTCTCCCAGAACGTCTCTATGTAGTCTTCTAGACGATTAAATAAAGCTCTCTTTGCGTTGGTGAAGCGGTGGCTCCGGCGGCTACGGAATGGAGTTGATTGGTCAGGGCTTCTCCGTCACTTTCTATGTGCCTCCTCCCAACCTCCAAGTCTATTTATATAGAGAATAGAAAGAAACATAAGGTTTTTCTCTTAATGGACCTTTTCCGAAACGGTCATTTGCTTTGAAATGGACCAAAATTTGGGCCGTTACATTAAGGCTCCTCAAAAGGGAAGATACAACCTTTGCGAGGGCTTATACAAGGAGACTCGTTGATATCGTACTTGTTCATCCTTTGTACGGAGGTCTTGATATCTCTTTTAAGTTATTTTATGATTTTAACAAATCTCTTTTGGCCAATCAGTTGTGGCCCTTTATAAATGCCCCAACTCTCTTGTGGCACGTGTTCTTAAGGGGGCGATATTATCAGAATCAACACCCCTTTGATGCAAAGAAACCGAATAGAAATTCATATGTTTGGAAAAATCATATGTTCAACTAGGGACCTAGTGAAGTCGGGGACTAGTAAAATAATCGGCTTAGAAGACCAGACCCTTGTATGTCATGACAATTGGGTCCCAAACAGTTTCCCGCGACTAGCATAAGGGCCAGAATCCCAATACTATATAAATCTGAGGGTTTCAGATTTGATGCTACCATCACATGATGGATGGAACATTCCTTTGCTTACCCAGAGGATGTAGCCCTGGTTACATGCATAGTAACGTCATGGAAGGAGGATAAAATTTGCTGGCATCACACCAAATTACGTGTGTATTCGGTGAAATCATGTTATCAGATTCAATGCTTAAACGAAAATGATGAGGAGATTCATATACTCTTACATCATTGACATCGTTAAAAAGTTTGTCTAGAAATTTCGGACAACGAACAAACAAAAACATTTCTTATGGAAAGTTCGATCAGGAACTTTGTCGGTCGGCAAACAATTGGTGTACAGTCACCTAGGTAGAGATAAGTGATGAGATCGAGTTTTAACCCAATCACTTACAACCCCAAGTGCAAGGCACAAGACGTTGTAGTAATTTAGGATCGAATCCACAAGGAGAATGAACTTAGAACAACAAGAATGCAAAAATCTAACTTAGAATAGACCTATCAAATAGCATGTTTAAGTAACCAAACTATATCTAAAACAATAATATAAAAGTCAACTAAAGTCAACTAATCAACAAATATCTAGGAAGATGCTTAAATAAGGTAAAGATTGGATCTTGGGGTTTAAATCATTGGTTTTGGATAGATGGAATCAAGCTAGTGATGCTAAAACTAACAAAGGAGACTTTCTAGAACAAGGATCACTAATCTAGATTAGATCACTTCCATGACTCAAATTCATTCCCTAATCATAAAAACCTCAAATCTTCCAATCGAGTATAGATGATTAGGGATCATTAAGTATAAGTCCTTATAAAGCCCATCTTAAACCTTAGACATCAACTTCCATTGGCTAAGTATAAAAGACTAACAAGAGATTGGACTAGACATTTCATCGAACACCTTCCGGGCATATAAAGAATTCAATGGTTAAGTCGTCGTTAAAATTCGACGTCTAATCATCGTAAACTATTCGACGTATAATCGTCGTAAAGAAATCGACGTTTATATGTATTTCATATAATTGAATTCTTCATGTATGAAAAACCTATTTTCTTAATTTCATGTATGAATTAGCACTCGTTTAAAGTTGATGTATGATATCTAGATTCTTCATGTATGAAAAAACTTATTTTCATGATTTCATGTATGAATTAACATTCGGTTAAAGTTGAGGTATGATCTCCATATAATTGGATTCTTCATGTATGAAAAACATATTTTCATGATTTCATATATGAATTAACACTCGGTTAAAGTTGATGTATGATCTCCATATAATTGGATTCTTCATGTATGTAAAAGTCGTTTTTCCCTTCTTTCCGTGTGGGACAATCCCTAGTTAGATTTCATGTTCGAAAAATCCATTTTCAATGTTTAAGGTCAATAGTTCAACATGTTGGAAGTATTAATTTAAATAATAATTAAATGTGGTATTATAAATGGTTGGCCCCTGTCTCCCGACACCAATGCGATTTGTGGGACGAGGAACTGGAAGTTCTCATCAATATAGGCAGAGGCTGTGAAAAAAAAATGTTGAATCATGACCGGTTATGAGTTTTGTAAATTTTCTAAAAACTCCAATCTACAAAGATATCTATAGGATATTTTTCAAAAAGGTATACCACTTTTAAAATTTAATTGTTTTCAACAAAAATATAAGCCACAAGCTCATATTTTCTATGCTTGGGTTCATAGTCGACTAAGCGTAGAAATTAGAATCAATATAGGCATACGCTATGCTAGACAAATGTATAAGTTACCATCAATATATATGCAAAGGTAACAATACATCAACACATTGGTTCTTTAACGCGCCAAGACCAAAGATTGTGTAGTCTGATTTATACTGATCAAATCATGAGAAAGTGAACCATCATCTTCTTTGGTGTGAAATGAATAGGTTGGTTGTTTTGGTGATGGAAGATTATCTGTTGTTGTTGTTGTCGTTGTCGTCGTGAGCATAGACATTAACTCAAGTGTGTTTGGTCTGTCTATAGGTTTGTGTTGAACACAAAGTAGACCAATCTGAACACATCTTTTAACTTGTAACCGGTACTGACATGAATCATCAACTTCTTGGTCTAAAAGATCAATTCCTCCATTATCACACCAAGATTCCCATGCCTGTTATAAAAGTTCAATATATCAAGAATATAAGGATATGAAACGTTTTAATTTACATTTGCATAGGGCTAGAGCTAGACATTCGGGTAATCCAATCATTTTCATTAGGATTTTTTAGAGTTTTAGTTTGGGTTTATTCGAATGTAATAAGTAACATTTCTAGAACCAAAAATATTGTATTGTTATGGTTCACTTATTTTTACCCGAATTATGATAAAAAAAAATCACAAATGCCCAAGAAATAAAAAGAACATTTGTTAGACATTAAGTTTTGAAAAATATTAATATAAAACTTTCAAAAATGTAAATATTTTGGTTATTTGGGAAATTTTGGGATATTTTGATCTAAAAGTAATCAGTATTTTTGGATTTATAAATGCAATATTCGATATATGGATTTTTATGATCTAAAAATACTAATATTTTGTATTTATGTAATTATGTTTTGAGTTATTTTTTATTCTCTTATTGTTCTCGGTTCGGCGCCAATTTGATTTGGATTCTTCGGATTCGTTCTAGGTTTATACTCTTTCGGGTTTAGTACCTCCTAGTTAATGTTTGTTCTAGTTCGAGTTTTTGGATCCGGTCTAATCCTACATTTTGCATGTGTATGTAAACCTAAAGTCTTACTTACAAATGTAGTAAGGGTTTTCGATTCTTCACCATAGCTGAATCTTGAGATCCTTTCCCCGCTGATTATTTCTAACATCAAAACTCCGAAGCTATAGATGTCAGATTTTTCGGAGAACATCCCGGTCCATGCATACTCAGGCGCCATATATCCTCTGCGCAAACATTAAATTGTATATTATTATGGAGAAATTTTTTTTAACACAACAAAATATATAGGTCAAAAATATCATCATAAGTTCTTTATTGGTCAATTCGCCAAATTACAATGGCAACAAAAAAATTATCCCTAAAATATCATCAAACTTTTCTCAAGAATAGACAATAAAGCTTAAATCGGCTTAAAACTTTTTAAATTAAACCCTAAACCTTCAAACTCTAAACCTAAATATAAAATGGAGAATTACAAAACCACACCATTTGAATTACATTTCACAAAACTACACCATTTCAAAATTACTTCACAAACTACACCTAAACACTCAAAATTAAATATAAATAAACCCTAACCACACAATCCTACCCCCTTAATACTATACCATAAACACTAATTAGCGAACCCAAATGAAAAGATTTTAATTTTGGTAATTTTTTAAAGGGTAAATCAAGCTTCTAAAATTTTGAAAATGTGTAAATATGTGAAAAATTGAATTAGATAGATTTTTGTAAATGAATGGATGAAAGAGTGTAGTTTTGTGAATTCCTCGATATAAAACTCAAATGGTTAAGCTTGTCCTTTGTATTTATGGTATTTTTGGCCAAAACTTTTATGCTTTTTAAAAAAAATAACTTCTAACAATATTTTTAGATTTAATAGAAAAGAAATTCGTCAAAATGCCATCTAAATAAATTTAGAATTAAAATCTTATCACAAGTTATTTTTCTTAAAAAGTCAGTTAAAAAAATTATCACCCTAAATATAAAAAGCATGCTTGTGAATATCGGTTCTTACAAGGTTCCTACCACCCTACGAGTGGTGTCCTGATATTCGGTTCCCTGGAAGATCCGCGCCAATCCAAAATCTGATATTTTTGGGTTCATCTTCTCATCTAAAAGAATATTGCTAACCTTAAGATCTCGATGAATGACCCTTAGGCATGAGTCACGGTGGAGATAGAGAAGTCCACGCGCGATACCTTGGATGATACTAAATCTCTTAGGCCAATCAATCTCAAGCCTCTTTCTTGAATCTAAGCAATAAACATTGTACAAGCTATGAGAAAAATACAATTGTAAACTAGCCATGAATAGTTACAAAATCACGAAAATGGAAGAAAACAATAGGTCACATAAAACCTAAAAAAATTAGTCACAAAGCTTTAGCCATATAGGTTTTTGTTTTGTTTTTCAAGTGGATATTATTATCTTACCATGAACTAAAAAGCTATAGCTACATTAAACTAAAAATAATCTTATAACTAAGAACTATCCATGTATATTAAAAACCATGAAAACATATTCTATAACTATAAATAATTAATAACCCATAAATATCAGGCACGACCCACTAATAGAAAGATGCCTAGGGCAAAAAAATATGGTCCCCTAAATAAAAATATTTGAAAAAGTTTGGACCATATTAACCATTTTTTTTATAAATGAATCTCTTTATTAAAGATTTTTCAGAAAATTGTCTCGGCCATGGGCAGCGCATCTCTGCGCACCCCTTCTGGGCCGGGCCTCCCCCTCTAGCTCGGGCCTGGCCACAACAATGATCAAAGTGCCATAAAAAAACTAGTCACAAGTACTGTTGCTCTTATATGGTTATATTGGTGTTCCTAAATTTTTCGTAGTTTTTTCTTTATTTTGATTACTATAAATATCTTTTTCTTGACCTTTTAATTATCGGATAAGAGGGAAAAATTGAGGGAAGAAGAAGAGACTTGCCAAAGAGAAAAGTGTCAAGGCTTTTGTTCAACATGTACTCATAAATCAAAAGCCTTTCTTCTCCTTCAATGCAACATCCTAATATCCGAACTAAGTTCTTATGTTGTAGTTTTGAGATGAGTACTATTTCATTCATAAACTCCTCTTTGCCTTGTCCGGAGCTGCTAGAAAGTCGCTTCACCGCGATTTCTTTCCCATCTTGCAGCTTTCCCTGAAAAATAATTGATATGAATTTAGAACTCAAGACTATATCTAGGTATATATTAAAGTGCATTTGCTCATGGTCCATATAAACAAAAACACAAACTGCTGTGTTTTGGGGTTCAATATTTGTGTAACCAATTAAAGATCTACCCAGTAATCAACAACTCTATTGTAAGAGCTAGAACGGGAAAAAACGTCAATTAATTCCCCAAGTTACCAAAATAGGCCATTTTATTCCCCAACTTCATATTAGGCCAATTAATTCCCCAAGTGAAGTTGACTAAACCAATTTAGACACTGATTTAGTCAACGTTAAATTGAAGTTAACGACGGTAATAACACCGTGAACAATTAACTAAATCGGTGTCTAAATTGGCTTTGTCAACTTCAATTGAGGAATTATTTGGTCTAATTGGAACTTAGAGAATAAAGTGGCTTATTTTGACAACTTGGGGAATAAATTGGTGTTCAATTAAAAATATTTAACATTAGCTTTTAAATGATGAATGTTAATTTCCAATAGATTAAAGGTCCCTAGATTAAATACACTAAGGTTGGGACTATGAAATTTTTAATGTTGCTATTTGATTCTAAATACAGTAAAACCTCTATAAATTAATAATGTTATTAATAAAATTTCATAGTTCCAACATTATTAATTTATAGTGATATTAATTTACTCATTTAAATTAATAATTATTAGTTATTGTAAATTAATAATTGTTATTTTATTGAGATATTTGTACAAAAAGGAAAATATTTGTTGTATCTAATGATTAGTTTTATGTTCCTATTTTTTATATTTTAAATTAGAACTTTTTCTTAAAATTTAGTGTTTACATATTTCATATGTGATTATTAATTTATAGAGTACTAAATTATAGGGGTTCTACTATATATCGAGAGATTTAAAACAACCAATAATATCATGTCACATCAACGTTCAAAAATTAAAAAGAGAGAATTACAAAATACACCCTTTAAATTACGTTTCACAAAACTACACCATTTAAACACTAAAAATTAAATGCAAATTAACCCTAATCACACAACCATATCTCATTATCATTATACCCTAAACACTAATTAGCAAACCCAAATGACATTTTTTAAATTTTGGTGAAGTTTTTTAACGGTAAATCAACCTTTTAAAATTTTGAAAGAATGTAAATCTGAGAAAAAGTTGAATTATGTAGATTATTGTAAATGAAAAGATGAAGATGTGTAATTTTCAATTAAAAATTAAAGAATTTATCAATTTTGAAAAGTTGTCAAAATATGTCATTTTATTCCCCAAGTTACCAAAATATGTCATTTTATTCCCAAAGTTACCAAAATATGTCATTTTATTCCCCAATTTAGACACCGATTTAGTCAATTGTTTACGGTGTTATTACCGCCGTTAACTTCGGTTTAACGTTGACTAAATCGGTGTCTAAATTGGCTTGGTCAACTTCACTTGGAGAATTAATTGGCCTAATGTGAAGTTTGAGAATAAAATGGCCTATTTTGGTAACTTGGGGAATTAATTGACGTTTTTCCCGAGCTAGAACACAAGACTATGAAATTTAAAATATACTATTGAAAGTTGTTAAAAAAAATATTATTGAAATTGGTTAAATTTTTATTTGGTCATGACACCGAGAAATTGTATTTTTTTTGTCAACGTTTGGGCCACAAATGGTCGGCCTATTAGCCAAATCTACACTATCGTAGGCGCGTGAAATCGATCCCGGGTGGGATGGTGCCACCTGCCTCATGTGGACTTATGACTGCCACTAGACCAAGACCACTTCCCCGAGACCGAGAAATTGTATTATATTGTTTATTTGTATTTATTGGTGTATTTTTTTATTCCTAAGATTACCATCATTAATGATATACTCCCTTCGTTCCAAAATATAAGATGTTTTGGCTAAAATTATAGAGATTAATTTAATAAATTATTTCATATAAGTATTTAATAAAAAGAATTCAACAAATAGAAATTAAATTAAATATAATATTATTGGTCAGTAACTATTAAATTATGCATAGAAATGTATAAACATTTTATAAATTGAAACAAATAAAAATCTATAAAACATTTTATATATCGGAACCGAGGGAGTATTGTTTTTGTAGTTTTTATAGATTACCAAATAGAGCTAAAAGGATGAAAATTTCTCTAACCTTGTAAACCGAACCAAAACCACCTTGTCCAAGTTTATTGGAGAGACTAAAATTGTTGGTGGCAGTTATAATGGTACTCATCTCAAAGAAGTATAAACCTGTGACATCTTGTGGTTCCATTTCATTTCCCAATGCATCTTCTGAAGCATTCTTTGTTGTCTTACCTGAAACTAGAGTTTCAAGGACACATTCATATGTGTTGTTATTAGCAAGCAAATGCATAGAAAAGGGCAATTGCAAATATATAATTTTTCAAAGGACTAAATGATTAAACTACTTTAAAAAATATTTTAGAATTTTTTAATTTGATTTCAGTATTTAGCGGAAGGCCGACTCACAAGGGGGAACAATGGGTGCGACCGCCTCGGGCCCAGATCCTTGCCCCCCTAAACTTGGAGCCCATTTTTTCAAAATAAAATAAGCAAGGAAAAAACTGAAAATATATATAACATAAAAATATTTGTTTATCTTATGAAATTAATTTTTTTAAAAAGTTTATTCGGCACTAAATATTTTTTTTTAAAAAAGATCCCTACTAAAATTGTACTAGGGTCCATAAAATTTTTGAGATGATTTAGTGTTTGGGATTTTAGTTTGAAATGGGGCAGAGTTTAATGTTAAAAATTTATTTGAGTTCTATACTTAGCATTTAGCATTTAGAAGTACTTATAGAAATGAACTTTGGGCTCTATTGGTTTAAACGCATCGGAAGCGGTTGCGGGAGATTACTCTCGCGGGAGATGACAGTTAGTTGTGTTATTAAACGGTTTGTACGACTGGTGTAACGGTTTAGAAATTATGCGTTTGCGGGACATTTTTTGATTGGTTCACAAACGCTTGCGATAACGTTTAAATATTACCAAAATTATTTTGAAAAGAAAAAATACCAAAACTATATTATTATTATTATTATTATTATTATTATTATTATAAAATTTAAACTTTGATAATTAAATATAATTAAGAATAATATAGGAGATAATATAACGTGAGTAGGACGTGATTAAAACGTACCTAGGGTTTCTTATATATTTTTTTGTTTTTTATTAATTGACTATAATATAATTTGTTATTTATTTACTTTTATTAAATCAATCGCCATCGCGCACAAACGCTTGCGTGAAGCAACTTTTGATTTTAGGATATGTGAAACTTTATATAGAGATTTAGAACGATTTATATGATTGTTTCAACCGCCACGAATCGTTACACACGACAAACCGTTTAATTTTTCTTTCGCCGGGTGATAGTTATATTGAATCTCGGTCCTACTAGTCAAATTGTTGACTATTGGGTCAAATTGTTGACAAAAGTTGTATATTAAAAAAATTGAAATGTGTAGTCTTGTAAATCAATGTTTTAAAAGGCCTAGTTTCTTTAAAACCGCATAATTAGATGGTAAAATCATGAGCGTGTACCTTTATGTTTTACTCTGTTTCTCCAAAAACAAAGGGAAGCAGAAGCCAATATCACAAAAAGAGAAAGGCTCACAATGGTAGCAATAATGGTCTTCTTGCGCTTATTGATTCCACCTTAAAATTTTCATACTTAAACTTCTTAGATTTGGGTATTTTTCGCTAAATAAATCATTTTAGTAGTATTTAGGCTAAAAAAGCTTTTGATGGTATTTTTCGCCAAATAAATCATTTTAGTAGTATTTAGGCTTGAAAAGCTTTTGATGGTATTTTCTAACACATACCTAGTTCAGAGCTTGCCAGACGTATAGAAAGAAGCTCTCCTCCCGCCGAAAATTGTATTACATCCATTAGCTCCCGATTCCATATTAAGCAGCCTATTCCGCGAACAAAAGAAAATGCCACACAAGAACAATTATTGTTGCAAGTGCGGTAGCAATCTTCGGTATCCACGGAATTTACAAATTCGTGAAAATCCGGCAGCTTAATTTTGGGAACCGGATGAAAGACATTTGCATCTTTACGTTCAACGTTTTGCCGACAGTTTAATTCTGTACGCCTTACACATCCATCGGTCCAATTCCCACTTTTCCACTCCGCAATATGTTTCGGCACAAATCCTTTAAAGCATTTACACTTTATAGGTACCGCGACAAAACATAACCCGAAAGGTCCACATACTCCGTATACGCCACATGCATTGGCAGGAGCCTTATAGGTTCCTTCCCATCCGGTACCATTATGGTGAAACCACTCGGTTACTAAAGATCCCTCCGGTGTTAAATTTATACGAGAAGGTCTTGAGTTTCTTGCGAAAAAAGAGAAAGATCCTAACCCGTTTCCGTCTTGCTGAAACACGAATGGACTTGTCAATGATTCATCCATTAGTGGTATCCCGGCAAACCTTGTTTTAGCCCACGGACCGGTTCTGTAATAACGGGTCGAGCCTTTCATAATACACAATTGAGACGGGACTTCATGTGTAATGAGAGCTGTAAAGTCACCGGGCGACGGGTCGGTGTGACTTTTCCAATTAGTCAACACCCGATTCTCGCCGGTGACAGGATTATACATCAAGGGCGCTAAAGGGAGTAGAGAATCACCGAGATGCTTAAAACTTTCCCACAAAGTTTTATCCGAAACATTGTCTACAACAACTAGATTTCCGTTGTCTGACAGCTCTGCACGAGAGTCGTCAGACAAGGAAATCTCTCCGGTCGACCAAACAACGAGGCCGAGTTTTCCATCGAGTAATTGAAGGTTTCCGTTGTTGCTAATAGTTAGATTTACACGCGACTCCGTTGTGACCGGTCTTTCTCTATTGGCCACCCATACAACCACCCGAGGGACGATACCCTTGTACCAAACTCCGATGTATTGATGATTTTTGGAGTTGTTTGGACTAAAGAACCCAAGCTCATAAACTCCATTAGAGGAGCTTAAAGTTTGTCCTATTGACAAAGGACTTTGTTTTGTTATCCTTGCAAAACTAAACCTTGAAAAGATGGTAAATATGAGCAAAGTAGCGAAGAACACGCGTAAATCCCTCTTCTTATGCATGTGATTTTGTCTCTATAAAAGACTATCTTCCTCGAAATTGTAGGCTAAGAAGGAAAAAAATAAACAATAGAAGAGTAAGAAAGCCAAGAAAAACCTCAAGAGACTTGTGAGAATCAAATTTTGACGAGTGTTGCATAATTACCATGATTAAGTCTCACAATTTTGTCAATCATTTAAAATTCAATATTGTCATTTGTCATGTCCTTTTCACAGAGTTACCTAATGAATCAAACACTTGACCTAGTCAGCTAAAACATATGGCAGACAAAAAATCTAAATAGTTAATTATATTGTGAGAATATTTATAACCAATCAAAATAAAATATTTATTGTTAAATAATAAGATAATGGAGGAGCTGATGTCAAAAAAAAAAAGATAATGGAGGAGCAAGAAAAACAAAAGTCTACAGACTTTTGAGAACCATATCATACACGTTTATAAAATGTTGACAAAATGGCTACACCACACTTTATGTTCCAATTATTCATTTCATATCTCAATAAAAAATAATAAAAGAGTAAATTCCCAAAATATTATCTTTAAGTTTGTTTGCCAAAAATACCAAGAATTTTTTTTAACTAACTACAAACTTTTAACATTCATTTTCTAAAATCTAAAAACTAGTTCTTACCCCTTTCGAAACTACCCATAAATCTACATTGTAAAAATGGTGTTTGACGTATTTTGGTCAAAAACATTTAAAACATAAAAATATATGATGTAATTTTTGGTCAATGTAAAATATAATGGTTTTTGGGCATCAGACACTTTTAATATTATTTTGATTGAAAATGATTTTATTGTTTGTTTAGGGAATTTCTCATAATCAAATGTGTTCATACTTACACAGTTACGATGAAGAAGTCAAACATTTTAGCCGGTCAATTAAGGTGCGTTGTTATTTGAGATATTTTGGAAAAATGCCTTAAAATATATTAGAATTTTGAAAAATACTTAAGTTTTACTTTCTTTTGAAAACTACACCTTTTTAGTATTAAAGCGGTGGCGGAGTCACGATAGTTAATTATGGGTGTCAGTGGCGGAGGGAGTAAAGTGGTAGGTGGGTCAATTGACCCATGTGAAAAAAAAATAGTTTAGTGAATGCTAATTTTTTTTAAATGACCCATGTCCAAAATAATTATCGACCCATGTGTATTCTAAATTCAATTATAGTCCATTAACATATTAGAAAAAATTTACAAATTATATCATTTTAATCTATACTTCATGAAACTACACCTAAGTCAAATTATTTTTAACTTTACAAGCTATTTATAAAAATTATCTAAATTAAAAAAATTTCATTCGGATTTACTAGATTTAGTGTTAAAAGAGATAGAGTTATGTGTTATTTTAATTTAGTATTAATTAATGTTTAAGTGTAGTTACAAAATGGACTTTAAAAATGTGTAATTTTTTTACATGCAATTTTAAACGTGTACATTTGTAATTTTGCCACATGTTAAACATTAACAAAAATTTGAAATAAATATAATATCTCTAACATTAACAAAACCTAGTAATTTCTAACAAAACCTAGTAATTTCTAACAAAACCAAAAACAATACATTTCATCTTCTTATTTTTCTCAATTTTTTTGAGAAGCTTTATTTTTGTGAATTTTTGTTTGCGTTGCTATTCTTTATTTTTTATGTTGTATGAGCTTAAAGCATTTTTATATTTTCATTGAAAATAAAAATCAGAAAATTTATTTCATAAAATATACTTTTATTGAGGTTTTAAGTGATTGTCTAGTTTGTGTGTTGATAATGTGTCTAAAAAATAAAGACAAAAAGATTAGAAAATATGAATGTACATGAATATTGTTTAAATTTTGGTTTTGTATTATTTTTTAAATATTATTAAAATTATAGATTTTTGTTAAAAAATTATTATGACCCTGGTGAATCAAAATCCTGGCTCCGCCACTAATGGGTGTCAAAACTTTTTTACTAAAAAACGCATAAAATTTATTGAAAAACGTATGAACACTTGTGACAAAAAAACGTATGAACACAAATATTTATTTTAAAGAAGTTAAAAATAGTTTACGCTCACTCATTTTTGTAAAAAACACTCTTATCACTATTCAGTTGAGAAAAAAACCCAACAAAAAGAAAAAAGAAATTTTTACAAAACTACTTCTTTTAAACACTGTTTTATAAATATATTTAGTGTATGTTATAAAACAATCAAGTATATAGACCGTATCTTTTCGTGTATGTAATGTTTAAGAGAATTCTAGAGAGATGAATTGTTTCTTCATTATGATTTTGTTTAACGTTATGAACCTATTTATAGTAAAAAGTTTACTTCAACATGAAGAAACTTAAATAAATATCTAACTATATAATATAATATAAGTTTACTTTAACATGAAGAAACTTATAAATATCTGAATATATAATATATAATATAGTTCATCTTTATCCATATATTTATCCAAATGGATAATTACCACAATGGATAATTACAACAATGATTATCTAACACTCCCCTTAATTATCTATCATTGCGTAGTCTCTCTGGAATAACTGGTTATAATCTTCTTTTATAAATTTCGTAGACACCGTCTTCTAAATTCTTTCTTTTGCGTGTTTTGTTGTTGTTGTTGCCTCGTTAAAAAAACCTTTTCGTGGAAAAATTCAGTGAGATAAAAACCGCGATAAGGGAAAAATAGTGCAACCACGCATTTTATCATTTCTCCCCCTGAAATCATCATCTTCCGGAATAGACATCTTTTGTAAAGAGATCTTCAGGAAAATATGTTTTCTTCTTTTACAAATGTTTATCTTTTGGCGCGTTCTTGTTGCCTCGTTAAAAACCTTACCATGGAAAAACCCATCGGGGACAAAAACCATGATGAGGGAAAAAGAGTGCAAATTTATAATTCGACCCTTCATCAAATTATAAATAACTTAAGGCATCCACAAATAATTTTCTATGACACTTATGCCTCCAGTCTTTTACTTTATTACAAAGTGACTACATAAGTTTGACTTATTAAATAATGACCATATCACATATTGATATATGTGTGACCCATAAAATAAATCTTACAATCTTCTTTTACCTTTTTTCAAGCTGGCCAAGCCGAAGACTTGCCATGGGACCCCACTGAATCATGTCAATGGTATGGACCTATAAAATGAGGAAGATATATACCAAGAAAATCTCGTGGACTCCGGTTTCTTCTTTGTGTATCATCATATCGGAAATAAAATCTTATTTTTATGTCGGTGTTCTTTTTATGCTTAAACTTATGTTTAAAACCTTGTGTTTTTATGTTTGTGTTTAAAACCACTAGGATAAAACCGCACAACGTGCAAGATTTTCGTGAATGTGAATGTTTCATAGTAAAATTTAAAGATTATTTAAACTGAGTTTTATTGTTTGAGATTGATCTTCTGAACCATTTTATTATTGTTTTTAGTCTTTGATATGATATAACCATTATATTTTACAATATTACCAAATTACTGAAAGTGAATTTTTTACGCATACCTTTTTTTATCTGCACCGTTGGCAAGAAATGTCGACTAAGTAATTGTTTTTTTTTTTGGTAACATCGACTAAGTAATTGTTGAACTCGGCCTTTGATGCATCGGAGAAACGAGGTGGCCCCGGCCAGGTGGCGCCATTGACTTCGTGTCCGCTGGTAACTGATGTTTCGAGTATGGTGCAGCTGACGGAGAAGGAACATGTGGAGGTGAAGAAGGTCGAGGAATTTAATGTAAACTATTAACAAATGCAATGCATGATCACGTGAAACTAAAACTAAAACACAAAACATGATTAGAACCTAATGGCCCTTCCCCACACTTAAATCACACCGTCTCGGTGTGAACAAGTAATGAAGTAAGGTCATTCTACAAAGAAATAAAACTAAATGCTAAAAATGCAAAACTAAACTAAAAATATGTGGTATATACAATGGTAGTGAAGGGTACCTTGGATTTACTTAATCTTCGGGGTTCCATGATCCTTGATCATGGTGTGGTGGATCCGATGTTGTTGGTTCGACATTTACCCGAGGTTGAATGATGAAATCTTGTTCTTCGCCTTAGTTATCCTTATCATCTTCTTCTTCTTCTTCTTCTTCGTTTTCTTCTTGTTTCTCGGAGGCGACGTACCCCCGAAACTTTCCTTAACTTCCTTTTTATCTTCTCTAATGTCTTGAAAACCCATGTGTTTATCTTCTTTTGTGACGAGTATGCCTTGTGTAGCAATTTCTCCCTTTGTGTGTTGGGTTTGAAGTTTATTGTAGGAAGTTTTAGGTGTTCGATGTTGGGATAACAAACTAAGTCCCACATTGAAAGTTTAGACGAGTAATGTCTAATATATAAGGAGAGTTCAACCCCAATTAATATGAGGCCTTTTGGGAAGGAGCCCAATAAAGAAAACCGTGAGGGCTTGAGACATAAGCCCAAAGCGGACAATATCATATTAATTAGGAGTTGTACATGGGCCTCACCAGTTCTCAACATGGTATCAGAGCCTAGGTTATCGAAACAGACCTAGAGAAGTTGGGTGGTTCGATGTGGGAGGAACCCTCTAGATTACCTCAAGATTAAGACGGTACGAGATATGTGCCAAGTTTCGAGAGGAGAAGCTAAGGATATGTGATCCTTAGTTTAAGGGGGAGAATGTTGGGATAACAAACTAAGTCCCACATTGAAAGTTTAGACGAGTAATGTCTAATATATAAGGAGAGTCCAACCCCAATTAATATGAGGCCTTTTGGGAAGGAGCCCAATAAAGAAAACCGTGAGGGCTTGAGACATCAAAGCGGACAATATCATATTAATTAGGAGTTGTACATGGGCCTCACCAGTTCTCAACATGGCACAAACAATCCTAAAGAGATTAGGATTAAGAGATATATTTAGGAGTTATCTAAATATATCGTTATGGGAGTTATCCTATTAGGATTAGAAGTTATATTTTGCTATATAAGGAGATGCAAGGGTGTTGCATAACTTATGAGTTTAGAGATGTGAGAGATTTGAGAGATTGAGAGATTGAGAGTTCTAAGAGAGAACTTGAGAACTTTAGGTTTTGAGTGATTTTCCTAAAGATTAATAAAGAGAGTTACTCTTTGTTAAATTTGTATTCTTAATCATTCTCTAGATTCTATAATTCGAGGCCTTGATAGCAAACTCCAATCGATTGTTCGTGTCTTTAGTATTTATAAATATTTGAACTCTCGAATTATCGATTGTTGTTCTTCCGTGAATGTTATGGGGGCATTCAAATCTATAAGCGCGTATGGTTCTTCCTCTCGAGGGCGTTTGGATGTCTTTGGTTTATCCGTGTTCTTCGGTTTTGTGGGTTTCTTTGATGATGATGGCTTAGATGAGGTCGTTTTCTTCGGTCTTTGGGAACTCTTTGTAGCTGCTTGCTTTCCTTTGACGGTGTCGGTTCGGTTAGTCATTGTTGCTCCAACACTCACAACATGTTATAGTTAAGATTGCGATGACCATTAAGATAATGAAGGCTTCTCAAGCAAGACCGAAATTTCATGATTTTTCATCAAGATTGAAAGTGCTTGATTATGAACCCTAGAAATTCAATTCAATGCTTTCAAAACTCCCAAAAATCCACAAGTTAATATGTTACCCAACCTAAATAAACCAACATTAACCCCTTTTCTCATCTATTCATAAAGAATTTCATCAAGAATACTAAGTTTCAAAACGGAACCTAATATCACATAAAGATGATTTTTTGAAGAAAACCTACCTTGAATCTTAGCAAAATAGGAGTGTTAGGAGTAGATTTAAGGGATTTGTTGACTTGAAAATTGAAGAATTTTCGCTTAAAATCGACTAGGGTTAAAATTGAAGAATTTTCAAGCTCTCTTGAGCTCCACTTTTGCTTCCTTTGAGTTCCCCATAGCTCCAAGTACCTGAAATGCACATGATGCAATACTAAGCTAATTCAAACCTTAAACTATATGAAAATGCAACTAATGTCCTAAATAGTTATGCAAATGAATGCCTAAGAATACCTAAATTACATACTCATCAAAAATCCACCCAAACAAACGGTTACCTAGATTGACACTCTTCCCAAAATCCGAGTTTGGCCTAGTTTATCCCAAATTGACAAGGTTTGTCCCGGGTTGACCAGGTTTGTCCACAGTTGACCCGGTTCGTTTGGAACCTTTTATGAATAGTTTTTTATGTTTTTGGAAACCTAAGTTGGATAAGTTTCATCTTCTCTCTGCTTCTTTTAGTTTAAGAATATATGTGTTGAATATTTGCTTATGATGTATTGAAGTTTCTTAATCTTTATTAATCATGTATTCTCTCTATATTTATATATGTCGTGTTCTTCGTTTATGTGTGAGTAGTTTCTATTGTGGATCATGGGGTTCGGTAGATTAGGTGTATTATATGATAATTATGATGGTTAGGATAGCTTACTTATAGTATTTATTACATAAAATTCGTTTAATTTTAGGATAGACATTGATAATTTATTTTTAGATATTTAAAACGTTCATGCCAAAAAGGTGTTCGATGAAATGTCTAGTTGAATCTTATGCAATTTTTCACTCTTAGCCAATTAACCATCGTTGATTAAGGTGATTGGTAGACTTTACGACATGATATTAATGATTGTTAGTCATTAGGTAGCGGATGGGAACTTTGATTAGCATAATGATTAGTGAGTGGATTAGAGTCATGGAAGTGGTCTAGTCTTTATTAGAAAAGTGTTTCATTTAGGTTGCTAGCATCGTTAATTAGAGTATTGTCATGCTTTATTGTTAATGTTTAGCTTGTGTTGACTTTTAAGTTGATTCTTTTTTTTGTCACAAAGTACATCTCTCCTATCCTATTACAAATACGTTAGACGTATCGTGAAACCAAAGAGGAAGTGATGGACCAATAAATTGGAAATTGAGTTTCCTGCCACGTGCACACCGTGCCAATAGATCCACCTTTTTGTTCCTTTCCCTTGCCGCAAACCGGAGTGAGAAGCCTGGAAAGGACTCTTGCAGATCACGTAGCATCTCCAAATCAGATGAAAAGGTTGGCCATTAAGTTGATTCTTTTAGAAATTGTTAGTCTTATTTTCTTTTTTAATTTTTGGCTTAGTTTATATCCTCTAAGTTTGATATTTTGATTACTTAAAAAATTCGATTAGCTTATCTTAAGTATATCTTGTATTCCAATTCTCTTGTTCTTATCTCCTTCTGGTGGATTCAATTCTTAAGTGGGCAACGACATACCATCTCATTGTTGTAATGTGCACTCAAATGTTTATTTGATGTGGTAAAACATGAGTTAAAAAATTGGTGTCGTTGCGAGAAAGATTAGCAATAACCGATAGGAAATAGATTATATTCAAGCTTAAACCTTTTCTTCTGTTTTGTTACTAACTTGGTTTTGAACTCACTTTTGTTTTGAAGGTGATTTAACCAAAGAACACAAAGAGAGAATATGGAAAACCAAGCTCCAAGAGAGGAAACACGGATTGGAAACTTTGATCAACCCATAACCAATGGAACAAGAATGGGTACAAGATCTCCACCATGTTCGGTTAATGATTGGGAGATCAAGCTAGTCTAATCAACATAGTGCCAAAGAACCGTTTCTTTGGTCTTGGTAATTAGCATCCAGTAGAGCATCTTGACAACTTTGTTCCCTTGTGTAGAATCATCAAGATGAGTGGATGAAGATGTCATGAAGCTCATCTTGTTTCCATTTTTCTATTGGAGAAAAGGTCGCTCTTTGGGAGAAGATTGTTGTCACATCTTCTATAACCACATGGGATAAGTGCAAGAAGAGATTCCTCTATAAATTCTTCTATAATCAAAAGAAGGCGAAAATCTAAAATGAAATAGCTACTTTCAAACAAGGGTGTAATGAGAGTATCTATGAAGCTTGGGAGGGAATAAATGAATACCCAAGATCTTGCCCACACCATGATATTTTAAGAGGTGCGGTTTTGGGCCGGTATCTTTCATAGAGATCCATCGTGACTATCAATTAGCATTTAACACAACCTCTAATGGAGGATTCGCAAGTCTAACTATTTTCCAAGCCTATTGAGAACCTTTCTCAAATCAATTAAATTGGTGAAAGATACTAGATCGGATTGTTAGAGAGTCGAGAAATGAAAGTAAACGAGACGACGCAAAGTTTAAGGAGCTCAATGATAAATTTAATAAATTCTTCAAGCATTGAGGATGTCGGTCCATATCGTGATAGAAAATAGAGGAGGACAAAGAAGAGTATGAAGAGATTAACTATGTCCAAGGCCAACAAAATTGTGGCTATCATCAAAGATCTTTCAACAGGTTACAAAACCCCGAATCACTTCCCCTTTAAAATTGCCGATGTAAAAAATCCAGGTGATATAATCTACCAGCAATACCAAAAGTATCAACACTTCTACACTCCAAATCAACAACCATTCCGGGAAAAGGTAGCACAAGTTTCCTAAGCTCGTTAATTGGAAGAGAACACTAAACTTCTCATATAATTGTAATAAGGGAAAACGTCCTATTTCCCCACGAGAACTATGATATAGTATCAGATTCACACCATTCTTTGACCCCATCCTCAGTACCCATATTTTACTATGTCGTACCAATTACCCACATTAACTATCATACAATCTATTTCCCTCTTTATCAACGTTTAAATATCTGATTCCCCACCGGTCGGGTTATTGTTGGTTTAAAGTTGGTTTACTGTTTTATAAACCGAGTTTAATTAATTTTGTAACTGATTAAACCCACTAAACCTAACCTCTCACCCGATTAAGTATCCGATTTAAAGAAGGAAAAAAAAACCCAACTCATTTTCCCCTTTGTCGATTTATCCCAAATCGATTTCTCTCTCTCTAACCCTAGAAAAAACCCCAAATCGATTTCTCTCAAATTTCTCTCAAATCTTCGACTGTGATGGCTTTAATCGTAAGAGAAGGCGACGATGAATCCTGATGACGATGTGATGCATGCAGATGACGAAGCTCAAGATAGAAATGATTTTCACATAGAAGACCTCGCCGAAGAGTTTGCACGGATCGAAGCTCCTGTTCGTCACAACAAGCTTCTTGAGAGTGATGACGAAGATAATTGTTGGCGTAATAGGAGAGAAGGCGAGAGAGGCGTAAGATATAACCTGGGCCGTGGTGATGGGAACTTACGGATGAAGCATACGTTTTTCAATGGTGTTGCTTTCAAAGAGAGTGTCTTGGATTATGCATTGAAGACAGGTCGAAATCTGAAACAATACAGGTATGATAAAGAAAAGTTAGGCTTTAGATGTGTTGGTCTTGAGGGTAAATGAAAATGGATGGTGTATGCATCTAGTCTACCAAATGATCCCGTATGGAGGGTTAGGAAGTATGTAGACCATCATATATGTAACCCTAATGGTCAGTGTGAGATGTTTAAGGTTTCGGTGATAGCTAGGTTATTCGTAGACAAGATTAGATATGAGCCGGAGTAATACTTGCCTGCAAAGATGGAACAAATCATTAAGGAAAGGTGGAAGGTGAGGGTCTCTAGGCCTCAATATCAAGCTGCGAGAAGGAATGCTTTGAAGTGGATTCAGGCTGAGTATGATGAGCAGTTTAGTAGGCTAAGAGACTATGGTGCTGAGATACTTGAATCAAATCTTGGATCCACTGTGGTGATAGAGACAATGAAGGATGATGCAGATAAGGATGTGTTTAGTAGGTTCTATGTATGTTACGACGTGCTTAGGAAAACATGGAAAGCGAGTCGCGGACCACTTATAGGAGTTGATGGGTGTTTCTTAAAATCAAAGGTTAAGGTTCAGCTACTAGTTGCTTTAGGTAGAGATGCTAACAATGGGATATATCCAATAGCTTGGAGTGTTGTGCAAGTGGAGAACAAAGAGAATTGGGCATGGTTTGTGAAGTTGTTAAAGGCTAATTTTGGGTTGGATGAAGGAGAAGGCTATGTAATGGTCTTTGATCGTCAAAATGTATGTTTTGCTTAAGTTTTTATATATGTGTTTTCATTTTGGTGGAGTTACTTATATGAGGTTCTGTTTTGTAGGGTTTAATATTAGCTGTTGAGAAGGAGTTACCTAAGATTGAGCATAGAAAATGTGTGCAACACATTTATGGAAACCTGAAGAAGGATCATCTAGGTAAAAAAGGCATGAAACAACTTCTATGGCGTTTGGCTTGGAGTTACAATGAGACTGAGTACAAAGAGGCATTGGATATGATCTTTCAGTACGATACATCTGCCTACGATGGTGTAATGAAGAGGCAACCAAAGACTTGGTGCAGGGCATTCTACAAGTTGGGAAGCTATTGTGAGGATGTCAAGAACAATTCTACGGAGTCTTTCAATGCGACTATCAACAAGGCCAGAGAAAAACCATTTGTTGCAATGCTTGAATGTGTTAGAAGACTGGCTATGGTAAGGATTAGTAGAAGAAAAGACGAAGCTCTAGCCCATGAAGGTAAATTGTTTGAACTCTTTGTGTTTGTGTTGTGTCATTAATTTTATTTGTAACTAGTTTTGTTTGTGTCAGGTTTGTGTACTCCATATGTAGATGACTTTTTAAAAGAGAAGCATGAGAAGGCAACTGAATGTATGGTGTGTAGGAGCAAAAATGATATGTGGGAAGTGAGGCTTAGTAGAGACTACCATCGTGTAGCTTTGGAGAGAAGGTTATGTACTTGCAGGAAGTACCAAATCTGTGGAATCCCTTATGAGCATGCATATGGTGTTATCCTGCATAAGAAGTTCATAGTTGAGCACTATGTTTCTACATGGTTCAACACTGCCATGTATAGGAAGAACTATGAGCAGAGTATCATTCCTCAGAAGAGTGAACGTTTCTGGCCTTCATCAGGTGGTCCTTCGGTAGAATATCCAACAGATGAAGAAGGCAAAGGAAAGGATAAGGTTACTAAATAAGACAAGAAGAGGAAGAAAGGGGTTAATGAGTCTCCAACGAAGAAAGCACCAAAACTGAAAAAAAGAATCATGCATTGTCGTGTATGTGGTGTAGCTGACCACAATTCTAGGTTCCACAAGAGAAACTCAACTCAGATATGTGTATTTGTCTGCTTTTGTGTTTGTGTTTGTTATGTGTTTAGACCATTACATTCTTGTTTATGGGTTTGTGTTATGTTTTGTAGGCTTCACAAACAAATGCTCAAGGAGAACCTACTCAAGGAGAGCCTTCTCAAGGCATTTTCACTCAGATTTAGTGTAATTTAGATCATTGTAATGGTCTTTCTTTTGACTACTAAACTAATCGGCTTTATAATTTTTGTAGTGCTTTTGACAATGTTGTTGTTTTGGCAATGTTGTACTACTAAACTACTCGGCTTTATAATTGACAATGTAGTTCCTTTGACAATGTTTTAGTTATGGTTTTCTTATGGTTTTGGTAACGGTGAAGGTTTATATATGTTTTGGTGATGGAAAAGGGTTAAAATGTTAAGGGTTAGGGTTAAAATTTTAAGGGTTAGGGTTAAATGGGTTAACGTAAAGGGTTAAAATTCATTTAGTGTTTAGAGTTTAAATGTACCAAATCGTAAAAGCAAAAGTGTAGTAACCTTTCATTTAGAGTTTAGGGTTTAACAACAACTAATCAATTTAAAACCAACACATTCGAATCAAGTTACATAAGTAAAACCTTTTAGGGTTTAGGACAATTTAAGACAATTTAAGAACAACAAGAACATCAAATTAGGTGAGTTTAATCAAACAAACAAAGAACAAGCATCCAATGAGAACGAGAATTATCATCTTCTTCATATCACATTTGGCTTGAACAATCTCATACTCTACCCTCTCAAGTATAGCATTTTCAATCTTCTTTTGCACATTGTCAATCACCATCTTCTCCATCTCCAAATTCACATTCGTAATCTCTTTAACCAAGTTCTCAAGCCGCTCATATCTACCATTCAATGCCTCAATTTCATCCACCATAGCCTCGTCTTTCCACTTGAAGCAATGATTATCGTTGTGAAGCTACACTTCCGACAACACACACATCATTACATACTTCGAAAACACTCAAATAAACAAACAAACACATTATTACCTTCTTTGTTGTCGCGAATTCACACCGATAGTACCGACGATATGGATTGCTCTCCGATTTCGAAATCAATTCAAGGACGACACAACCACACCAACATTTCTTAGGCACACCCACCACTCTTCGTCTACAATTCGCACTTGATGAACCGATCGATCCTCCTGAGACACCACTCATGGTTTTGTGTGAAAATCGATTTGGGGAAAAAATCGATTTAGGTTTCGTCTTATAAATCGATTTGGGGAAAAATTTTGGGGTTTTGGTCTTCAAATCGATTAATCACTCGGGTACAGGTTTAGGATTGTCGGGTCGGGTTTTGGGTTGATGGATCGGGTTACAATTTCGGTTTGAGAGAAGAGTAAATGATTTACCACTTGGTTTTATCTAAACCGAACATAACCAACACGGATGGGGAATAGACTGTATGATAGTTAATGTGGGTAATTGGTACGACATAGTAAAATTATGGGTACTGAGAATGGGGTCAAAGAATGGTGTGAATCTTATACTATATCATAGTTCTCGTGGGGAAATATGACGTTTTCCCTTGTAATAAGGACAAGAAAAATAAGCAATATAGTTGGGCAAGTGACCACTCATATAAATGTCACCAAAAGTATCCTTCAAAAAAAAGGAGAAGGTTGAAAAGATTTTTGAAAGGGATTGAGCCACCATCTTGTCCCAAAAAATACAAAAGTCTCTTTTGAAAATCGAAGACTAAGGTGAATTCTTCATCACATGCAATCTTGGTAGTGATTTTGGAGTTAAATGATTTTGTTGTTGACTTCGATGCAAGTGTTAATTTTATTTCCAGAGAACTTATGAAGAAATTTATAATTTTTTTATTATGATGATATCATTTTTATTTATACATATTTTCTGTTCCATGAAAAAACTTTTTTTAACAAGAAAAAACCCCTTTTTACTTAATGTACTAGGGAAAACAAATTAGACAAAATACCATAAATACAAAAAACAAGTTCAAACACTTCAAAAAATCAAACACTTCAAATTTTTTCATTTACATTCACTAAATAGTGTTTAGGTATTAGTTTTGAAAGGGGTAGATATTTGTTTTTAGAGTTTAAAATCTAGTTTTGAAGGTTTAAAACAAATATTAATTTATATTATTTTAGTTCAAAAAGCTTTTTAATGATGTTCAAGGAAAAAAACATATCATGTTATTTTTAGTCATAGTTTTTTCACGGTATATAATTTTGAAATTGTATAATATTATGGTTTGTTCAAATAACATATATAATAGGTGCGGATCCCGCGTTATACGCTGAGCAAAATTTTATTATCCTTAATAATATAATTAGAATTATATATAATAAACAAAATTATTTCATGTTTTAAATTAATCTTAGAAAATAAATAAATATTGTATAACGAATACAAATTATTTTAGATATAAATATATACTTATTTAATTATAAATATAAATATATGTTTACGACAAATTATCCAAACTTTATATATATCACCATATTCACATATATATACCAATACCACAATGAAAAGATACAAAATATTAAAGAATGTGATAGTCGTTGGAATTTTCTGAAAATAAATAAAAGAACTTGAAACGTTATAACATACCTTATTTCATAAAATATTTTTATCATCGTATAAAATAAAACATAATTTATTTTTAAAAGTATGATATTTTATATTAAGATAATTAAGTCAGACACGCAAATATCGCGAAAAGATAAACACATGATATAAATATTTCGAAGATTTATATCGACACAAAACCAAATAAAATTGTTAAAAGTAATTTCGTAAAAAAAAATAATATTAATATCTTTGAGTACAATATTTGATCGATAAGAAAACAAAAAACACAACAATATTTCTATAAAAAAAACTAAATAATATATCCGAAATTAGCTATGAAAAATAAAATAAAATCGAAGACAAAAAGTTATTCAAAAATATAAGTGTATAAACGCAAAATAAATAAAATATAAGGACATAAATGCAAAATAAATAAAATATAAGGATATAAACGCAAAAAATTGTGTATGTTGATGATTGGGTGACCTATGTAAAATATTTATTCCAATAATGTGCCTAAAATATATTTAAAATTGTGTATATATTTTATATGAATTTTTTAATAGTATAGATAGATTAATAAAATATATTAAAATTAGGTGAGAAAATTAGTTCAAACTATAAGGACTAAAACGCAAAAAAATAAAAAAATGTCCTAAAGCTCTCTCGTCGTGACACGTATGCGTTTTGTATTCTCTTTTAATAATAGTATAGATAACAGAAAATTACTTGAACTTGAGTAAACAAACACGAATCTAGAAATAAAATTTTTTTTTTTGTCAACGGGCCACAAATGGCCGGCCCATTAGCCAAACCTACACTATCGTAGGCGCGGGGAATCGATCCCGGGTGGGGTGATGCTACCTGCCTCCTGTGGACTTATGACTGCCACTAGACCAAGGTCACTTCCCAATCTAGAAATAATTTTAACCAATGTAAAAATGATTTATATTGTCCAAACATTATATTATTATTATTAAAATTTTCTTTTGGATTATACTTTTTTGTTTTTAATTAATTTTCTAGAAACCACCTATCTAATTTTTTTTTGTCAAACAAACCACCTATCTACTTTTTTTTTTTTTTTTTTGTCACTCAAACCACCTATCTACTTATTTTCTCTTTTTACGTAGCGACATTCTCATCTTATAACGTCCGTCTCTGTACAAATCTATTAAATTATCTTTTCATTATCTTTTCATTATTGTTTGTAACAGTTAGCTGTTCACATATCTTATTAGCATATATTCAAAGCAAAATTATTTAAATACATGGTCAAAGGTCTTGACAAAATTTCTATACGGACAAATATTGTTTTTGACTAGAATCATTAACTATTTTTAATATACTTAATTGTTTTCCAAATTATAATCACTAAAAATATTATTTTGACCAACAAGAAATTTTTTTATGGTAAAATGATTTAGGAAAATAGTAATAGGTTTATCGAATTTAATGAGATTGAAAAAAAACTATAAATAAGGCTTATGTAATATTGAAATATTCCATTCTATATCATTTGTTTCTTTGATAACTTTGAACAAAAAGAAGAACAAGAAGATGGGTTTCGCAAAAATTTTAGTGACATTCTTTCTTGCAATGATTTTCGTTGTGTCAATGTCTAACCAAAACTTTGTGGAATCAGCAGGTACATATAATTTGTAATTGGTATCAAAAACAATATAAAACGTCGATAAAATTGAAAATAATTTATGTCCGTGTTCATGAAAATTGGTTACACAATTTGCGTGTTTTTGTGCAGATGTGAACAGTCGGTGTTATCACAAATGTGGTTATTCTTATGGACCCCCACAATGCGACGCGTTTTGTCAAAAAAACTTCCGCCTTCATGGAAATTGTGAATCTTTCTATTGTTGTTGCATAACTTGGTTAAGTAAATAAAAGTGATGAATATAACAATTTTTTGTTAAAGATGAATAAAATAGTGTTTTACTTTGATTATAAAAAAACATGTTGTATTGGAAATGTTTTGGAAATGTTTTGAAAAAACTTTGATTATCATCAATATCATATATATCAAAAATATATGAAATATAGAAGTAACCTTACCTCTCATTCATTATAGAGATTTTGAGGTATCTCTCTAATTCGGCAAAACGTACCTAAGGTTGGATGGCGGTACCCATTCAATATCATAAGATTTATAGGGTTTTGCACAAGAAGATTCTCACCATAGGTTAAAAAACTATGATTAATAATGTAGTTGAATTAGTTTACGATATGATACGATTTGGTTATGGGTTGTGACTCTGGTTTTTTTTGCAAATGTGGGATTGGCTAGTTTTTTTTTACAACATGTTTATATTAAAGAAAAATTCCAAATTGGAAATCCAATCCGGAAGAGTACAACTAACAATAGAAGCTAAAGTATTAAAATTCCGCGTCGAGCGAGAAAGACAATTTGCTTTGATATTTTTCTTCCGTGCGATATGACGTATGTTAAATCGGGAAATCTTCATTTTTAGCTCCAAAAACTCGTCTATCATGTATTGAAAGATGGTTAGTCTTCTGGGTTATTAACCAAATGTACAGCACAAGGAATTTTCATTAACTAAGCACTTCATAGCCCACACTAGAACCTCCAATTCTGCATGCAACGGAGATAGACACGGATCCAAATTTCTAAGTCCCATCCGAAGCCATATATCACCTTATAAGCAAGTCCATCCAATTCTTGATTTGAGATTGTGCTCTTTCCAAGAACCATCCACTTGACAACGTTAAATATTAGCCTTGTTGTCCACTACTAAGTCGGGTCCAATGGAAGCAATTAATTCTGGCTCTGGAGATTTTGTTGCATCCTTCCAATTTATAAATTCGCTAATTGCATGTTTAACAATATCCAGAGGCTCCAGTTCTACCCCTGATAGATCGTTTTATTTATAGCTTTCCATATAAACCATAAAATCCAAGGAAATACATTTTGTTCTTCCGGTAAATCTTTTAGAATTGGATTTCTCCAAAATAGAAAGTCCATACTCACAAAAAGCGCATGGGAAGGAAACACTCCAATCGCAGTCGGGATTGGAGACAATGCCCATGTCCGAATCGATGATGGACATTCAAAAAAAGGATGATCAATTGTTTCTTCGTCCGCTCCACACCGTCGAAAAGATGTCGAACACTGAGTACCCCGTTTATGTATATTAGATGCCACAACTATATTCCCCGTTATTAATTGCCATAAGGAATCTTTTATCTTAGGTGGGCACTTTAGTTTCCATACATGTGAAATCAAGCTTTTCACACTCGGTTCGTCGCTTCTAACTATAATATTTTCTTTTTTTTTCAATAATCTGCGCTAACCAATATCCCGACTTGACCGTATATTTTATGATCTCGTATAATGCCACACAATTGTATCCGGTTTTCGATGTCGGCAAGTTTTTATTCCTTTGACAATTTGAATATCTTGGGGGGGGGGGGGGGGGGGTTCCAAAACGTCTTGTAGATTGGATTCATGTCAAGTATGTGTTACTTGATCAATCATATGAACTACTTTCAGATTTGGATACAAAAATCGGCCCCCGCCATTTGCACTCCGCGGTGGATATCAAGTATCCATGGATCTCTCCATACCGATATATCTCTTCATGAGCACACATTGATCTATTTTCCCCGTAATAATAGGTCTCGAGTTTCCCATATACTCTTCCATCCGTAGGACGGAGAATAAGGTTTAGCCATTAAAGGATGACAATTTGTGAAATACCTACCTTTTAGAACTCTTTCCACTAACGAGTTAGGGAATTGTTACAATCTCCATAATTTTTTAGCAAGTAACGCCTTGTTGAAATGTTATAAAGATCGTAATCCTAATCCTCTTTCTTCCTTTGGCGAACACAAATCCTCCCATTTTACCTAATGCATTCCTCTATAATCTCCACTCGTGCTCCACCAATAATTTGCAATTGCGGAGATAAGTTTTGATGTTAAATCTTGTGTTAGTTTAAAACACGACATAATGTATGTCGGAAGAGCTAAATGTACTGATTTTATCAACACTTCTTTTCCACTTTTTGATAAGATTCTAGCCGACCAGCTGTTAATTTGTTTATTTAGGAATTAGCTAGTTTAAGCTAGGATTAAACAAATATTTGGGATTGGCTAGTTTAAATGGAATAGATTCATTGGGCTTTTCTTTATCCAAGTTAAATTGTGTAATTGTAAATATATTGATTTAATAAATGGGAAAATCGCCTTTTAATTTCCCAACTTTCAAATTAAATGCGTTTAATGCCCCAACTCTCATTTAAGTTATTTAATTCCCGACTTTTTACGCGCGAAACATTTAATCTCTTATTAATGTTGATTAAACCATTTTAAACCCTTAAAAAGTTAACGGTTAACGCAACGTCAATTGTCGTTAAGTGCAAAACGACTATGTTTTACTGTTTTGTTAAATTAAAACAAATGCGTCAAAACGACGTCGTTTTGACTCTAAAAAAATCCACAAATTCATTAAACCTAAATCTCTAAACCGTGCTTTTGATTATTGTTTCTTCACTTGTTGAATTTGAATGATTATCAATTGAAATTCAATATTTTACAAAATCACCAAAATTAAAATCTTTGGTAACGAATTCTTTGGATTTAATTTAATGTTTAATTGTAGTTTTATGAAACGACTTTGAAATGGTGTAGTTTTACAAAATGCATTTCAAAACATATGATTTTATTTCAAAATACTTATTAATAAAAGAAATATTTTAGAATTTCTTTTTTTGTTTAACTATAATAAGATATTTTATATTTATAGAAAAAATGAAGGAGATCGTGTGATGAAGTAGATTGACATATAATGGGTAGATGACTTCTTCAAATTTTTAATCACGCTATTTCAATTTCTTGAATTATTTATTTTTTTCTAAAAAGAACCATAAAATAAAAATACTTTGATTTAATGGTAAAAATTTAGGGAGAATTACAAAACTACACCATTTGAATTACATTTCACAAAACTACACCTTTTCAAAAATAACTCACAAAACTACACCTAAACACTCAAAATTAAATCCAAATAAACCCTACCTACACAATCCTACCCCTTAATATTATATCTTAAACACTAATTAGCGAACCCAAATGAAAAGATTTTAATTTTGGTAATTTTTAAAAAGGTAAATCAAGCTTTTAAAATTTTGTTAAGGTGTAAATATGTGAAAAAATTAAATTAGATGTAGTTTTGTGAAAGAGGGATTGAAAGGGTGTAGTTTTGTGAATTCCTCAAAAATTTATATGATTTTACTATTAGGGACAAATGTCCCACATCGGAAACTCAAAGGGACTTAAGCTAATATATAATAGATATGAGTCTCTCCACTTATCGCCAATTGGTTTTAAGTTGGAAGCTCATAATCCTAACATGGTATCAGAGCCCGATCCGATCACAGGCCTGACCCGATTGGTCCGCCTCTCTTGCCCAAACTATTTGAGATTAATGGTTAACGAGACCCATTATCTCGAGGGGGCGTATTAGGGACAAATGTCCCACATCGGAAACTCAAAGGAACTTAAGCTAATATATAATAGATATGAGCCTCTCCACTTATCGCCAATTGATTTTAAGTTGGAAGCCCATAATCGTAACATTTACATTAAGTGTGGGGTTCAAATCCTAAGCAACCTCGTCTTATATACTCCCTCTGTCCTAGTTTAATTGATGTTTTAGAATTGGACACATTATTTAAGAAAATTAATAATTTGACTCTTCTAACCTCACTTATTTTAATAACTCTTTAATAAGTTAATAACTCTTTTAATAATGAAAGGGTAAAAATGAAAAATAGTGATCAATTATACATTGAAAACTACAAACATCATCTAATTTGAAACAAAAAAAAACACCTAAAACTTCAATCAATTTGGGACGGAGGGAGTATTATTCATAGTTTGTTAAAGTTCATCTGCTGATGATGTTACCTAGGGGTGGGGTTCGGATTTCAGACCGGATTGGAATTGAATATTTTCGGAGGATTCTGATAATTCGAATGCATGAGTTTCTTATCCGTTCGGATAATATAAATATCGTATCGGATTTGGTTCGGATATGCGTCAAATTCAGATCGGATTTCAGATTAAAAATCTAAAAAATATAGAATTTTAATTTTAATTAATTTTGTTTGAATTTTGCCCAAAACTAAATAATTTAGAAGAATTCAACTATTTTTTGGATATTTAAATTACTTCGGGTTTTTTGTTATTTTGATATTGTGTATACAATTATATATGTGGATATAAATTTTTATTTCAGGTTTTTGGATCGGATCGTATTCGGGTTTCTGATCGGATAATTCGGTTTGGTTTCGGATTCGGATTTTTCGGATCGGAATTCGGGTTTTTTGGCCAAGCCTAATGTTACCTTTGTCCCATAAAGACATATTCATACATAGCTTATATCTAAAAACATATTGGTTGGTCACCTGGTTGTATTTATATAAATTTACCCAACGTCTAATTTATCTTGCATTTTATTTAAATGGCCTTTGTTGTATGAGGTTTTTCTTATTGAAAATTGTGATGTTGTGATGTGTCATATGTTTAGACTCTTAAAACTGCATACATATCACACTCCAAGTGCTTTAAAACTCTATTTTTATTCGTAGGGATATTTTAACTAAACCAAAGCTAGCTTTCATAGAAATAATAGAACAATAAGTAAACGATATAAAATCAAGAAGAACTATTTAGATACAAGAACTATATGATTAAAATATCAGAAAACGAAATTACAAGGAAACATATAAGCCTTTTAACATCAAGGTCTAGGCTAATATCTCATATATATAGTAATTCAAAACCTTTTTTATGTTAAACTTGTCCATTTTTCCAATGGAAATTTCTATAGCATTACAACAATAAGATAATTAACTAAGAAAAAGATCTAAAATTGAATAAATTAAATACATCTATATATTTCCAATATCATTGCAAAGAGTTTTTGTGCTAATAATAATTGGTTGTCTAAGTGAAAAACCAAGGAAGAATATGAACCTGAGAACTCTGTTTGGCTACCCTTTTGACTCGTTTTCGAGCTTTCCATTGTAAATCATCGCTAGTTACTACTCGTCTTTTCCGTCGTTGGCTAATCCACATTGTCTCTGGCTCTGTTGTTCTGTTTACAAAGATACAATCAATCAAAAACAAATGCCAAATATCTATATTTAGAGTGTGTAAAAAGGAACATACTCGGCTTTATCAATCTGCGGATTGGGATCAGGACAACAAGCGGAGCAGACATAAGAGTTAGGCCGAAAATGAAGTTTCAGACAATAAGTGTGGTACCATTCGCCGCATTGACTACAAGAAACCATTGATCTTGAGTTGTATGGCTTCAGACAAATGCAATGTAACATACTCCGAGCTCGTAAACACTGCATGTATATATACATTTCAGCTAACAAGGTAATGTGTTAAAAAGCTTCATTTAAAAACAATTATTTACACATTAATTAACCTCAAGTTCTTGCTCTGCATGCACAGGTAAGTTTTCGCCTTCTGAAATTAACTCGAGCACATCTTCTAAGGCAAGAGCACCTGAGTCTGTCACCACCTGTAATATCCAAACCGATAAGTTCTTGATTTCGTTAAGTGTTCCATAAAGATTGATTTATGAAGAGATTTGACAGAGAAAAACCGTACTTTTCTAGCTCGTTTCACCCACTCGAGTCCAATGTCGTTTAACTCCATGAGTCTCTTTCCTAAGTTAAACTCTTCCGGTAATATCTCAAGTGTCCGTCCCTGTCAAATAACCGAAACTCATCAACCATATCAATGTGGTCTCGCTAATCAGACATTTCTACAAGTATTTGAAGTCTACAAAGAGAAGGACAATGCTTCGGTATACACAAAAGGCGTCTCAGTACACACAAAAGGCGTCTCAGTACACATAACGAGTTGTTACATTATCAAACATACCTCTTTTAAGTGCTGTTGAATTTCCTGTAACGAGGGCTTTCTTACATCTTCTAGCAACTGAAATTTTAAGACACGAATTTAAAAACAAACTATAAACAAACTACTATATAGATTCAACAATCTTATTTTGTACCTCAGAGGAAGAAGGTGAGCTACAGCTTAGTGTGATGGTCTTACAACACCATCCTAGCTTTAGACTTACGGTTCCGAGTTTAGGAAGTTCATTGAAACTGAGACCAAGGGACAGACCAGATTCTCTAACAGAGTCCACTCTGCTTATCAATTCAATAATCTTCGGAAGAAGGATCTTGCCGTCATCATCTAGTTGCACATTCTCCAACAAATCTTCGGTTTCTTGCAAGAGCTGATGCGTATCACACTGCCATCTCTCGCAGCTAAGCAACAATGTTTCAAGAATCATCGGCTCTTCACGCACAACTTTGAGCGTTTTAGACTGATAAACTAATTCCTGAAAATTTAGTTACTCATGAGTTTACAAGACAAGAAGGCCAAAACACAAAACCAGATAGGTGCAAAACACACAAACCTTTAGCACATCAAGTTCAAGCAGAGACGATGCCACAGAGGAAGCGGCAGATAATAAGAACGGCTTAGATTTCTGAAGCCATGATTCGGCTAAAGCAATCGTGTTTTCAATGCACTTTAGAGAGGGCAAAACCGCATCAATGTAGACCGACATCCTATGAACAAACAATAATTTGATTGATTAAATAAACTCAATGAAAAATACTAACTAAAGCACGGAAATGATTTTAAAAGAAGTTACAAACGCCAGTTAAAATAAAAGAATTTACCTTACGAGATCTTTAAGGACGTCTATTCGAGTCTCATTAGATAGAATACTTGTTGCTTTTTCTTCCCAACACCGGGCAGCTGACAAAATTCCGGATATGTCCACAAATAACTTCTCCTCTTCTATGTGTAGTCTGTAAACAGAAAGTCTTGGCATGAGAATAAAAACAAATCAGATATTCTGTCATATTAGTATTAGGCAAAAAACGTACGAAACCGCTTCAGAGAGAAGATGCTCAATGAAATCAAGAGTCATTCTTGCAGCGTAAACCTGTATGCATTTAACATTCAGTTTCAAATGAAAATTAATACGAAGTTTTATCGAAAACTCTTGAAAACATTTACTGTTTGCGCTTTTTCCCGGCAAGACGCTTTCTTCAATTCAACCTCAACAAGAGGTAGTCTTTCAACTATGTCGGATACTGTGGTTTTAAGGATAAGCTATCGAAAAAATTTAGGAAAAGATCACAGACACTGATAAAGATAAGTCTTAAATTATAAAAGAGCGACCTTGAATGCCTAACGATACTCCGTCCTGTAGAAGTGAACTCAGGCCATTTACTAGCTTTCGTTGGTCATTCCCATCATCGACATCAACCATTATATCATTAAACCGTAAAATCCACGACAAAGTGTCAACATGGTACTGCCTCAAGATGTTCACCTCCTGAATGTTAATTCTGAAGCTATCGAACTCATGAAGAAGTGTTCCCAAACTCTGTGCAGAATATGAAACAAACGACTATAGAAAGGTTCAATAAAAAATGCACTAAAATACACAGAACACGTACCTCGAGAGATATAGAACCATTTAAAAGCTTGTTACATTTATCACGTGCCGATTCCGATTTCTTTAGCAAATCTAGAATCCCTTCTGCTTCTGGAAGTTGCACATCAAGCTCCAATATCTGTCAAGGAAAGAACAAAAAAAATATTCATTAGAGCAAATGATCAGTGTAACATAATTATAAAGAAAACACTGTCACCTCTGAGTTTAGCTTGTAAAGAGCATCCAATTCAATTCCTGGAGATTTTGTATCTGCGAGATAATTTCTCGCCCTTTTAGCTAACATCTGCAGAGGAAATATGAGGAAGAGAGAGAGAGAGATTATCAAGGTCAAAAATGAAACAGGACCTTCAAAAACCGTAACCTTAAGACTATGATTATACTTGTAATTTTGAACCATGTTCTACCTTTGCGGAAGAGAGTTTCTTTAACAAGAATTCATGTTTCCTTAGGGAGATCGGTGAACTCGAGACTTGTGAATGCAATACCTCAAGTTGTGTTACCTATAGACGAAGAAGAAAAACAAGTAACACTAATCAGAATGCATAACATAAACTAAAAAGTCATGTGTTCTTTCGAAACTATAAGTTGGTCGGAACTAATGGAGTTTTGTAGTATGGCTTACACTCGGGTTACTTGAAAGAGTAGAATCAATATCCTCGGACAATTTTCTAGCCTCTACAGCATAGTCCTAAACACAAATAAACAATAACGTAATGACACGAGAGCAAACAACGGTAACAAATACATGATTCGTATTTTGAGCCAACCTTTAATTTAAGATGATCAGAGTGAAAGCAAGGAACTGTGTTAACTCTCAGCAACTCATCGATAAACTCCAAGTGAACTTTCTGTGAGTCATTGTTGGCTACACCTTCGACTTTAGAGAGACATTCGCTAACAGCATCAGCCCATATCTTTGTTTTGATCAAGTCTTTGGCGACATCTCGTACCTGAGAGTGACGTTTATAGATTCAGAATCTACCAAAAAAAGACATATATATATGAAACCCTTCTGATTGTATAACTCAAAACTCACACGGTCCATTTCTGATCCAGCCCAAAGAAACTGTTCTGCTTCCTTCAAAAGGGTATCATACTCAACACTAGAGAAGACATCATTTTCAAGAACCTTTGATGCTCGGAGAAGCCAATCTTTTGCTGGTCGCGCCTGACTAACTTGTATTCCCTCGTGCTGTAATCAGTAAAGACGACAACATTTAAGACGACAACATTATATATGCTAAAATAATGACTCAAAACAAAGTTTTCTGATATATACAAAAGTCAATATGAAGGGAAGACTCTTTTACTTACTTACTTACTGACTAGAATTTATAAATCCTGATTTATAGTGAAAAAGAAGAATGGCTATTTTGCAAGTGTTATTTGCAAATCATAAAGTATAAACTTACCTTTTTGTTAAGAGCACCTGATCTTTTGGTGCCTGAACTCAGCCGTTGCGAGTTTTTAGCTTCTTGTGTTTTGTTGCCACAAGTCTTTTCGACTTCTTGTACAATTCCATGCAACTCGGCAAGGGTATAACGATATACAAGACGCAGCTTTGTAGGTTCACATTCACAAAGGTGATTCCAGTGCTGAACTCAAAATTACAAAAAAAAATGATTAGCAAGACAATAGCGGCCAGAAAGACGAAGAAAATGCTAGCAGTAAGCAGATGATGCATATATTGTACCTCCAAGCATGCAAAAACCGATGGCCTGCAATTACAGACGATAGCCGAAAGATAAAGATATTGCTGGCAGATAATGCATGTTGGATCCTACAAAACAAAGACTCCACACATCAGAGCAGGAGAGTTTTTTTACGATTTAAACCAAAATAGCATATGAGAAGATCTCAAAACCTCTTCAATGACCATAGAATCAGGCTGAAACATAGTACAAGATCTCAAAATACCACTTTTCCACAGATGCTCTCTCCATGTTTTTTCCTTATTGTATATTCTCAGCAATTCTTTCTTCAAATGTATTGACCCTTCGCTATCGCAGAAGTTTCCCTAAATGAAAGACAACTTTAAACAATCACAGAGGCTGCAAAAATATTCACATTTGTTGCTTGATGCTATGAATACACAATTCTCCTAGTAACCAATGGTAAATTAATAGTCAATGATGCTTCTTTTCGATGGTACAGTGACGTCTACTATTGATATACTTATAGAACCAAACAAAGAAAGAACATTAATATACAAAACTAAACCAACAAACTCCATGCACACATAAATCAGTAAAAGCTTGAAGCATTTGATATGAATTTTCGATAAAAAACGAAATGAGCATTTTGAAGTTATATTGCGAGTCCCTTACCTTAGCTACCACACAGAGAAGCTCTTCGTGAGATATGACTGCTGGTTTCCGGTACATACGATAAAGCTCAGCACCAGAACCACCATGAGGTAACCAATCAGCAGTCGCAAAGTTGACTGCCTCTGCGCAATTTAAACCTAGAAAGGACAATATATTCTTAAATTGATTGAACACTTATACACACTTAAACTAGAGCGTGGCGTACCGAAATTGAATCCAGCATGAAAAGATTTTGGGAATGTGATGACAAAGTTTCCAGGCTCCTACCAGACAACAAAAGTAAATGTTATTATCAAGGTTCCAAAACAACCAAATGGGGATTGCTTATGATTAATGAATGAATTATATATACTTGTAATACTGTGTAGACCGGAACTTTGTTTTCTTGTAAAACAGTCGGACTCAACATTGTAACCAGTTGAAATAGAAGATCTGGTTGTGCATCAAAGAGATCCGGAAGTGTTTTCCGCATGGCCTGTGTCAAAATCAAAGCAACTTAAACAAACCAAAACTATATCTAACGAGCTGTGATTTCATGAAAGCAGAGACTAAAACACTTTGGAAAGCGAACAAAGAAACCTTTTCAAAAGCATTAGCTGCATTGCCTGGAACTCCATACCAACACTTTGCCTCTCCCCTGAGAGTATTGAATCAAACTCAAGTCCACAAAAGCTTAATGATTTACAATATGTTAGGGTAGGGTACATACCAGTGTAGATAATTGACAGAGTAAAAACAATGGTCCTCGAAATGCCAACAAAAAGAAGAGAAGAGCATCCCAAGGTAAAGCCAAGGCACTGTGACGCCATTAATGTTATGACGAATGGCCTGAAGCATAGATCCATTCACTTTAGGCAGGTTATTGAGATTCCACGGGCTGCCGCAATACTCGTCCCATACATTGGCTTCGATTGATTCTGGTCTTTGATCACCTACTCGAGGAAACCCGCTACCGTAAACAGAAGTATCCAAGTCATTACCGTACATAACCTCGACCTCTCCACCTGTTCCTTGTACTATCTCCCAGAACTTCTTCTCTATCTGTGTTCTAGACACCGGTCCTGAACCGAACCACTTTCTCTTGGCCCGATCAGCAGCTCGTTTAAAATCTTCAAGCGATAAGCACTTACCAGGCACAAAGCCGAAAGTGTCTTCATCAGTGTTTAAGCACTCGAGGCAATACCAATTCCCAGGTGGGATATGCTTTAGAGGCGGTGAGAGACAGTATATGTGCCAACCTTTATTACAACTATCACATAATAGCATCACTTCCGCGTGTTTCTCACTATTACATTGCTCGCACGCTTGATCTACCTCTTCTTCTTCTTCTTCGTCTTTCGCCTTGTGTAATTTTACGTCAGTGTCTCTTTTTCTTCTCTTTGAACTCTGAGTTTCAGGACACCGCCGAGTCCTCTTACAACCTAAACTCATCTTATTGTGATGATTCTCAAAGTCAAGCAAATGGTCTTTGTATAACTGACACAGGACATGCTTAGCACACTTGGATATCTTTTCGCCGGAGCTCATAAACCGATAAACTTCGCCCCATTTCTTCTCATTAACAACCTTATTGTAACCACCAAACCTCTTCACCGCGTTAAACAGCTTACAGAAATCCAATTCCTCTCCGTCGAACACAACTTTATTCTTCTTCTTCTTATGCTTAAGATTCTTACATAGCCTAACATCTTCTAAAAACCTATTGTACTCTAACCGAAACGTATGGGGATTACACGAAGCAGGACGAAACTGTAACCGGTGAATCTCTTGTGTCTTTGTAGGGAACTTAACAGATTCCAAATCAAGACCGAAAGGCGGTTTCCAAGAATTAGGTGGGACAATCTTGCAAATACCATAAAGTTCAGCATCAGGCTTGATCTTGTGTATATACACTAATGGATCTTTGAACTCATCTTCTGTCGGATAATAAACTGGTCCTAAAGGGACATTGAATGATCCTCTAAGCTTCTGTTCTAAAACCCTTTTCTCTACAGCTTTAACTCTACCTTTACCCATTTATGACTATTATTATTACCAAACACTTTTCATAAACACAATAGGGTTTGTTCTCTAACCCTAGAAACAAAATTCAAGAACAGTGGTTTAAAGATTCGAGTTTTACCTCTCAGATTCTGAGGAGAAACAGAGCTTGTGAAGAGAGAAAGACAGAGAGATGCGCGAGATTTGTTTTTTTTTTTAATGAATTTGTGAAAGATTTTGGAGAAAGAATTTGACAAAAATCGGTTCTTTATAGTAACGAAGAAAATAAAACGATTTTTTTTTGTTCTTTGTTTCAGTTCGTGTTTTTCAGAAGTGGACTTCGTGCCGGTTTTAAGGAATAAAACGCCAAGGCGTTTATAGTGATGAAATATATGTAGGAAACCATGTTGAACTGTTGGGCTAATGTTTCGAAGTCTTTCATAATAAGGCACAAAATATATTAAATTATCCTCTAAATATATATTTTTTTTTTTTGTTTAAAAAAATAAAATCTCTAAATATTATTTGCCAAGTCAATTTTTAAGAAACGCTTATTGTCCTATGTGTCTTGTGTCTTTCTTACGATCAATTTCACAATTTTAAATGTGAAATGGGAGAATTACAAAACTACACCATTTGAATTACTACACTATTTGAATTATTACACCATTTGAATTACATTTCACAAAACTAAATCATTTCAAAATTACTTCACAAAATTACATCTAAACTATCAAAATTAAAGAGGAATTCACAAAACTACACCCTTTCAACCCCTCCTTCACAAAACTACACCTAATTTAATTTTTTCACATATTTACACCTTTTCAAAAAATTTAAAAGCTTGATTTATCCTTTTAAAAATTACCAAAATTAAAATCTTTTCATTTGGGTTCGCTAATTAGTGTTTAGGGTATAGTATTAAGAAGGTAGGATTGTGTGGGTAGGGTTTATTTGGATTTAATTTTGAGTGTTTAGGTGTAGTTTTGTGAAGTATATTTGAAATGGTGTAGTTTTGTAAAATGTAATTCAAATGGTGTAGTTTTGTAATTCTCCCAAAATTAAATCCAAATAAACTCTACACACACAATACTTTAATATTATACCCTAAACACTAATTAGCGAACCCAAATGAAAAGATTTTAATTTTGGTAATTTTTTAAAACATAAATCAAGCTTGTAAAATTTTGAAAAATTAAGTGTAAATATGTAAAAAATTGAATTAGGTAGAGTTTTGTAAAGGAAAGGAAAAAAATGGTGTAGTTTTGTAAATTACTCATGTGAAATGGATTTTTTATGAAATCATTTAGGGGGTGTTATTCGATAGTTGTTTTTAAATCTTAGGTGATTTGGTGTGATTTTATAATCTAACTCCTTGAATTCTAAGGGGGTGTTATTCCATAGTTGTTTTTAAATCTTAGGTGATTTGGTGTGATTTTATAATCTAACTCCTTGAATTCTAAATGTTTAATGATTTAAAATCAATTCTAATGGAAATCATTTCTTTACATTTTAAAATTTTCACCAAAACACCTTAGATTCAAAATCTCTTCTTTTGTTCATTAAATCCATATCAAATCATTTGAAATGACTTAAAATTCAATGTTATTGGAATGTTGAATAACACTAGATTTTTAAAAATGATTTGAAATCATTTATTGAATAACACCGGATTATAAAATCCATTGAAACATGATTTATAAATATCATATCGAATAACACTAGATTTAAATGAAAAGTTTAAAAACATCAATTGAATAATAATGGATTCTAATTAGATTTCAAATCTATTAAAAACCTTAATTGAATAACACCCTCTTAATTGATTTTGAAAATAACTATTTTTAATATGTCCTAATACAGGATACTAAATATTTGACTATACTTATTTTTTCTTTCACAATTTAGTCATTATTTTTTATTCTAGCTTTACTTTATTATAATAAATAATGTCACAATATACACGATATAAATAACTACATATCTATGATAAAGTCGACACCATTTTTATATATGTAGCATTTTTTATAATGTCCACCAAGAAAAATCATATATTTCCTTTTACTATTCTTCTTGCAATAATTCATTATTATATCAAATTATTGTTATAATTTTTTTATAATTATAAGACATGTTGAACCCAAAAAAAACTTAGACATAAAATTTTATTCATAGCACCGCATATACTACATAGGACTTACGACTTATGTGATAACACACAATTATACATTTTTCACAAGATACATATTGTAAAAGAATATCTTTTAGGGGTGAATGTATTTTGTTAGAATTTTTAATACTTTTGTTGTTTATTCTTCGGTTGCTAATTATTTTCATATAAACAGATTTTATGTACTTTCTAAGGATTATTCAATTGGTATTTCATATTTTTCGGCCAAAAAGAAAAACTATGTTCATAACATTTTTACTTTACAAAAGTTGTAATTTAGTTTTATATGTAGTTAGGAAAATACATATATGCGCGTAGTCCTATAAAGGTACAATATCATTTATTTTATATCACTATTTAATATGTGTATATATATTTTTGGATATTGTAAGAAATTTTTTTTTTTTGGTCACCATTGTAAGAAAATTATGTCATACTCAAATAACATATAAAACAAAAAATTATTCCAATTTAAAAAAAATAAACCCAAATCTAGAGAGAATTTTTAATTTTTTTGAGTTTACTATATTATTTTCTTTTAAGTTATTTTTTCCGCGAGAAAACCTCCTAGTTGTTAGTATACACTCAATTATTATTTCATAATTGTGAATTTACCCTAAAATTCACTCTAATGATCTTATACAATAAAATAGAAAAAGTTATCATATTATTTATTCCTAAAAACCTTTTTATTTTATTTGTTAGAAATTTCTAAAAAATGCCATCATAAGAAAACTAATTACAAAATGTAAATATAGACATGTAGAATTTAATAAATAATCTAAATAATCATTTTTGAAAAGTTGCATACAAAGTTGTAATAAAAAAAAAAGTTTCATACAAATTCATCAAACAAGATTTTAAGCGTAACCCCGCCTCCATTTTTTTAAATTTAGTGGGTTTCTTAACCAAGTTTTTAACTAATAAACAAAAAAATACTAAATTTCTATATTATTATTGGAGTACATTTTTGAAAACGAATTTAAGAGTTAGTTTCAATGACATTTTATGTAATATATTATTTAAATAAATTTCATTAAGAACACTTTTTACATATTAAACAAGTTCAAATTATCATCTAAAAATTTAAAGAACAAAAAGCAAGTATTTCTTACTTTATTGCATTCGAATATCTATATAGACATAATTGGGGCTTCTAGCTCTGGTGATAAATTGCTCACGGCTGTGAATACCGCCACATGAGTTCAAACCCTGGGCACTGAAGTATTCAAATGGGCCTTCAACGTCCTTGGAACGACAATTTGGAACTATGAATGCCATGTGCCGACATGATGTGTGGACCATCGCGGTCTAGGACACCAGGGTTATCAAAGAAAAAAACATCTTATATAATATGATAGGATGTTTTTGTAACTTTCAATGTGGGGGTAACAAGTGTTTACCTATTTTTATGACATGTGTCCACTTTAGTTCCTCATAATTATTATTTCTATTTTTAAGATAAGTTTTTTTCATAGTTTCATATTGGTTTAGTCCTAAAACTTTAGTCATAATGCATCATTTTTGTTTTAAATAAATTTTATATTTTTTTAATATTGCTCAATCATGGTTATTAAATTCACTTATTAAATCATTTTTGTTTAAAACAATATAAAACAACTTTAACATCATTTTTTATGTCTAAAGTTTTAAACACTCTAAACCAAAATTCATTTATTAATTCATTTTTTTAATTTGATATGTAACACTTCTTAAATATCTTGGAATAAAACTTCATATATCACAAGTTTTATATATTTTTTTATAGTAAATTATGTTAGAAAAAATATTTTTCACTATGAACTATATATGAAAGCTTCATTAATTTTATTTATCTTTTCTAATCAAATGAAAAAAATAAAAAACGTATTTTGATTAAAAAAAAGAAATAAATAAATGTTTAATATTTTTTTCTATTAACAAAAAAACTCTTATTCTTAAGTTGAATTTTCTTATCTATCTTTTTGATAAACAATAAAATAATATTTCTCGTGATAAAAAGAAGAGGAATTCACAAATCTACACCCTTTCAACCCCTTCTTCACAAAACTACTCCTAATTTAATATTTTCACATATTTACATCCTTTCAAAATTTTAAAAGCTTGATTTAACCTTTAAAAAATTACCAAAATTAAAAAATTTTCATTTGGGTTCGCTAATTAGTGTTTAGGGTATAGTATTAAGGGGGTAGGATTGTTTGGGTAGAGTTTATTTGGATTTAATTTTAAGTGTTTAGGTGTAGTTTTGTGAAGTATTTTTGAAATGGTTTAGTTTTGTGAAATGTAATTCAAATGGTGTAATTTTGTAATTCTCCCTAAAAAGAAATAAGTTTTGGTCAAAGAAACTCTTACTCTTAAATTGAATTAATATAAGAGTTTTTATATCTTAATTGTGTAACCACCAAATTTGACATAAAGTTATGTGTTAAATGTGAGTAATGGTGGTGTTATAAATTATACGGTGAAACCAAAGAATCTTGCACCCTCCTCTCCTATATAAGAAGAAAACATCCAACATCTTCTAGATACCATTATTTACATATTTTCTATCTTTCAATTATTTATTTTTTTGTTTGTGTGAAAACACAATATAAATATAAAGTTTAAGAGTTTATGTTTTCGAGTGATGAGAATAAATAAAAATTATGTGGTTTTATTTTGGAATTCGATTAAAGTGTCGTCACACTATGGGGTGTTTTTAGAAATAAGAAAGAATGTTACTCGACTCCGCAAATCCACTTTTTTCTTCATTTTTTCTATTAAACTAAATTTTTTAACAATAGTTCGAATAAAAACATGTAAATTACATATTAAACAAACTATAATCTCAAAAGATATATAATAATTATAATATGTTTAGTTAACTTTGTGAATAGATATAATATTACATGGTAAATAATTTTTTTTATATATAAATTTAACTAATTTTACGAACAAAAAATTAATAAACATTTTAGATAAAATTATCCCGTGGGAAGCACGGGCCACAAAACTAGTTTATATATAAAGAAGATTGTTCTATTTTCTTATGATGCCACATCATTTTTCAAACAACACTTAATTATTTTATAATATATTAATTATTTCTTAAGTAGAATTTAATCTTTTCTATTAATTAGAAAACACTTATGTAAAGAGGACAAAAAATAGTATGTTTCTAATTTTTCCTATGAGGATAAGAGATAAAAGTTTATGTTCCCTATGAGATGTGTGATTCTCGAACCCTTTGTATCGTGTAAACTATTATAATTGTGGCTTGTTCTTTTTTTTTTTTTTTTTTTTTTTTTGTTAAAATTGTGGCTTGTTCTTCCAAACATCAACTGAAACTTAACAGTAATAACCATGGACAATTTAGATAACAATCTCAAACAGTAGTAGGAAGAAGAGATCTTCATAGGATTTTTTAATATTAATGAAATATCATCTATATATATATATATATACTTTTTCTAAAATAATTGATTATAAAATATATATCGTTTTAAAACGAAATTTTAATTAGTAAATATATTTTCTTTGCTTAAAATTTGACAAAAAGATAAAAATACATAGAGTTGGTTTTCAAAAAATAAAAAAGTAAGGTTTATTTTTCAAATATATAAACTCAATACCTTTCAAAATTCCTCTTTAAAAATCTTAGGTTCCGCAAGAATGTATAATATTATCTATTAAATGTGAATTATTTTTACAAAAAGACAAAAATTGTATTTACAATGCAATGATATTCATTTTAACCTATGCTTACTAATATTTCGATGATAGTTTATCTAAAAAACTAATAAATGAAATCAATTTAATTTTCAACCCTAAATTGAGTACAAAAAAAGAAATAATAATATTTGATTAATATATTTCATAACAAGGGAAGAATTACAAAACTACACCATTTGAATTATATTTCACAAAACTACACAATTTCAAAAATACTTCACAAAACTACACATAAACACTCAAAATTAAATCCAAATAAACTTTACCCACACAATCCTACCACCTTAATACTATACCCTAAACACTAATAAGCGAACCCAAATGAAAAGATTTTAATTTTGGTAATTTTTAAAAGGATAAATCAAGTTTTTAAAATTTTGAAAGGGTCTAAATATGTGAAAAAATTAAATTAGGTGTAGTTTTGTGAATGAGAGGTTGAAAGGGTGTAGTTTCGTGAATTCCTATCATAAATTATTTTAAACTTTATATCTTATCTATTAAATGTGAAACCTTTTAACAAAAATACTAAAAAATATTGTATTTACAATACAACTAGGTGATTTGACCCGCGCCATAGCGCGGACATAAATAACTATAAAAATACATAAAATAAAATTAAGTGTTATATTAATAAAAAAATAATATTTTTCCTAAACTATACTAAAATCACAACGAAATAAAACATAATAACCATAGCGCGGGCATAAATAACTATGAAAATGCAATAAATTATCAATAAAATAGAATGAAAACAAAGAACGAACTTCAAAAATTGTAGTTTTGTGTTTTATGGTGGACTAAATATGATTTAATTACATAATATAAATTATGAAAAATCAAATGGATGATTACAAACAATTTTCAAAAATATGAAATTCATTAAATATAAAACAATTTCTTTAATTTTTTCTTTGGGCGACACGTAGGCAAAATTACTTGTTATTTATTCTATATGAAAATATTAAATTAATTAAATATAAAACAATTTTCTTAATTTTCTCTAGTAATAAGTAAATATTTTAAATTATATTATAAATTAAATTACCAAAAACGACATCGTACATTTTTAGTAAATTTCAATATATTAGTAATAATTAAATATTTAAAAATAATAAAAATTAAAACACCAAAAAGATATTGTACACTTTTTAATAAATTTATTGAAATTTCGAATATATTATATTAATAAATAATATATGATAAATAAAATGGATGATTACAAACAATTTTAGAAAATATTAAACTAATTAAATATAAAATAATATAAAGTATGATAAATAAAAGGGATAATTACAAACAATTTTCGAAAATATTAAACTAATTAAATATAAAATAATATAAATTATGAGAAATAAAAAGGATAATTACAAACAATTTTCGAAAATATTAAATTAACTAAATATAAAATAATTTTGTTAATTGTTTATTTGGACGAGACATAGTCAAAACTCTTTGTCATTTACTATATAAGATACCATTCATTTGAACCTATGCTTGCTGATATTTCGATGAGGATTTATCTAAAAACAAATAAAGAAAATAAATAAACTCGATTTAAATTTCAACAATAATATCTGATTAAGATATTTCATAACAATCGTATCTTAACTTATTTTAAACTTTATATTCGAATAATTTTCTAAAAACATAAATAATGAAATAAAGAAAATCAATTTAATTTCAGCATTTAAAAAGGACATAAAAAGGAAACAATAATATTTGAATAATATCTTTAAAATTATTATTTTTTTAGTTTTTCAAAAGTATATTTTAAATTTATTAATAAGGTAAGAAATATTTTACGTAATAACTTCAGATTTAAATCAAAGCATAATCGTATATTTTAAGTTTTTAGCATCCAATTTGAGTAAACATTATGATTTCCACATATTTTAGTTCTGTAGCGGGTCATTAAAATTACAAAACAAATTTGAAATCATGAATTCTTATAGGGAGGATATTAGACAACTAATATTATGCTCCAATTCATAATGGAACTTTTTAAAGCTTATTTTTGTAATATATAACTGACTTGATAAAACCTCAACTAAAATTTGGTTATGTACATTTTTTGTCACATGTGGTTATATACACATATGATAGTTTTTGAAATTATCATATATAATAAATAGCAAGGAGTTTTGCCTACATGTCAAATAGAGAGAGTTTCTAGGAAATTAATGATTTTTTTATTTTTTATTAATATAATAAAAATTTTAAAATTATGATTATCTCCTTTATTTTTTAATAGTTTATATCATCAAATATTATTTATTAATTTAATATTTCGAAATTTCAATTATGTTTCCTAAAATTTATTAATTCAATATTTGGAAATTTCAATTACATATTCTAAAATTAAAGAATTTATATATTTTTATTAATTTATTATTTTGTTATTTGTTTATGATTATCCCTTTTATTTTTAATGGTTTATATCATTATATATTATTGTTAATTTGATATTTCAAAATTTTAATTATATTTCCTAAAATTAAGGAACTTTTTGATTTTTTATTAATTTAATATTTTTGTTTATGATTATCCCTTTATTTTTGAGTTAATTAACGTATTATATACATTTTAAAACATAATTTGTCAATTAACTGTTTTTGACGTAATAATTAAATTTTCGGTAATTTAATTTGATTTTCATACTTAAAATAACAAATTTAACCTTATTCACATCAAATTATTCACAAAAATCATTCACGAAAAATCATTCACATGTTTCATTCATTGAGATCATTAACAACTCACCATTGACATAAATCATTCATTCAAAACGATTATTCACTCAAAATCATTCACATATGAACATTTACAGACAACCATTCACGAGATTTAACAATTTTAAAGTTAAAGGTAAAATTGTAATTTAAAAAGTCAAGATCACATTATAGCAAATTAAAAAAAAATCACTCAATTAGTAAATTTATGTCTTGAAATATACTTATTTTCTCTATTTTCGTTTTATGTTTCAATGGTCTATATCATTATATATTATTTATTAATTTAATATTTCAAAATATCAATAATATTTTCCTAAAGTTATATACGATGTCAATATTTTGGGAATTTTAATTTATATAAAATTTAATATAATTTATTATTATTATAAATGGTACTACATGCAACCTCATCTGATTTTGTTTACATTCGTTATGATTCAAGTTGATCATTAGTTTTCTAATATTTATGTAAATATTATAAACTTAACTTCGTTTAAAATGTTAGATAAATATTAATTTATTGTTATAAATATGTTAATATAAAAAAATTTATACCACATCATACAATTTTATATTTTTCGTAATCCAAAGTCATTATAATTATTAGCATCTTCATTAATGAGGTTTTCTTTAATTATTGTAAAACTATTTTGTTGAATACGCTTTATTTTTATTAAACATATACAATTTTCACTTCTCTTTAAGTATCAAACTTATTATTTTATAGAGAATATGTAACAAACATATGCTTTGGTAGCATACAAACTTACATTTATAACAATTTTTCAATTTAATGAATTAATTTTATATATAATCTCCTATCATTATTATAATTGTTTCTCAAAAGAGAAAAACTATAAAAATAAAAAAAAAAAATTGTATTTTAAATCATATAAGTCTACCATAAAACACAAAGCCACGTTTTTGAAGTTTGTTATTTTTCATGTTTTCATTTTTATGAATAATTTATAACATTTTTATTTTGGTTTTACAATCTTAACGTATAATTTGAATTATCATTAGTGTACCATTTGAATTCATTTAAAAATGTCAATATTAATTATTTTTCATATAATTTTTTTAATATTTATTTATGTCCGCGCCATGCGCGCGGGTCAAACCATCTAGTTATAATAAAATACATAACAGCTGCAGTATGTTTTTCATAATAATTAGAAACTAGGATTTGTTTCACGTTGTGCGCGGGGTTAACATTTTTTTTATAGCAACGGTTAACATTTATTTAATTGTCAAGGTAAACTAAATTTATTAAAGTTAATAATATAATAATATAAAACAATTTATAACATATAATGAAATTTTTATTATTTTAGTTATAATTAATTAAACAGAAAATTGTTAGATAAATAATTAGTATTTTAAATGTTCCCTAGAATTTTGTATAAATATAGTTTAACATAATTTAATCATTTAGTTTAACTATTTTATTATATAAATATTTATACTTTTTATATATTATATAACATGTGTTTAGGCTATATTTGATTAGAAAAACATAATTTACTTACTTACCAAAATAATAACAATCAAATTATTTCCTTATATATATATTAATGGGCAATTCTTATGAATACCATTAAAAAATTTTTTTAACACAATTAGCACATATTTTCGAAAGTTTTACAAATACCTTTAAAAAGTTTTTTTTCTCATAAATACCATAAATCTTAAAATTTCAAAATTACACCCAAAACCTTTATAACTATACCCTAAGCACTATATAGCGAACCCAAATGAAAAAATTTAAAATCTAAAAGTGTTAAAACTCGTTTTTTGTATTTGTGGTATTTTTGTAAACTACTACTTTTGATGGTATTTTTGTTATAAAACATTTTAATGGTATTTTTGTAATAAGAAACTTTGTAATTGTATTTTCAAAACAAAAACTTATTTTGATGGTATTCTAAGGAATTTCTCTATATTAATTTATTTTAATTAAAAAAAATGTTTCTAAAATAACCACTAGAGGGATTTGAACACCAAACTTCAAGAAAATATAATGATATTTTCAAACCACTACACCAAAGTATATTTTTGTTTTTGATTCTCAAAATAAATATTTATAATATTATTAAACCCGAATTCTGATTTACTGTTTTGACCAAATTATCCTTAATGAATTGAGAAAATTACAAAACTACACCATTTGAATTACATTTCACAAAACTACACCATTTCAAAATTAATTCACAAAACTACACTTAAACACTCAAAATTATATCCTAATAAACTCTATCCACACAATCCTACCCCCTTAATATTATACCCTAAACACTAATTACCAAATCCAAATGAAAATATTTTAATTTTGGTAAATTTTCAAAGGGTAAATCAAGGTTTTAAAATTTTGAAAATGTGTAAATATGAGGAAAAATTGAATTAGGTAGAGTTTTGTAAAGGAAGTGATGAAAGGGCGTAGTTTTTGGAACTCCTCTAATGAATTTTGTTGGATTTTCTAAATTCCAATGACATTTCATGTACTTGTTTACATATTTAAGTTCATTTTTCAAAATGTACTCCTCGAATAATAATATAGAGATAGAATAGAATGATATACTATTTTCTAACAATAATTATAAATCGTCCGTTAATTATTTGGAATATTATTTGCTATATCTAAGTTAGGTATGCCTAGTTGTCTTATTTTGCCGTATTCTAAAAAGGATATCATCCTATATTCTACTAGTTTTTTGGCTCGTGCTTTCTACAAGATAATTTAATCTAAAATATTTATTAATTTTATGTTCGTAAAAATTAGTTAAATTTATAGATAAAAAATATTATTTTACCATGTAATATTATATCTATCCACAAAGTTTACAAAAAATATTATATTTACTATATGTTTCTTGAGATTAATAGTTTGTTTAATATGTAATTTACATGTTTTTATTCGAACTATTGCTAAAAAAGATGAGTTTATTAAGAAAAAATAGGAAAAGAAGCTGGTTTGCGGAGGCGAGTAATACTCTTTCTTAATTTTGAAAACTCATGTAATGTGACGGGTTCATTGAATTTGGAAATAAAACCATTTAATTTTATGATTCTCATCACTCGAAAATATAAACTCTCAAGTTTTATATTTGTATTATATTCTCACACAAAAAAAAAAAGAAAAAAAAATAATAGATAGAAAATTATGAATAATTATATCTAGAAGATGTTGGATATTTTCTTCTTATATAAAAGAGGAGATTGTAAGACTTTTTTGTTTCACCATATAGAGCATAACACCACCATTACTCACATTTAACACATATTTTTATGTCAACTTTGGTGGTTACACAATTGAGTCATAAAAATTCTTATTAATTCAACTTAAGAATAAGAGTGTTGTTTGATCAAACTTAATTATTTATATGAGAATTATTATTTTCTTGAACCAAATTTAGCTTATTTTCTGTTAAATAAAAAATATAACCTTTATTTATTTATATTTTTATCACAAATGATTATCATCAGTCGAAAATATAAACTCTCAAACTTTATATTTGTATTATATTAACTAGGACAAAACTCGCGCAACGCGCGGGATATCCGTCAATATTTTATAGTAATTTCAAAAAACATTTATATTTTGTTTATGGCGGTTTGAGGTTGACGTTGTAAAACATTTTCTTATTGTAATATGTATTTGGTTTTTACATTAGATATAAACAATCCATTTATTTTACCAAATTAATGAAAATAAAATTGTTCATGCGTAGCTTTTGAATGAATATTTTAATTTATTATAAAACTATTATGACATAGTATTAAGGGGTAGGATTGTGTGGGTAGAATTTATTTGGATTTAATTTTGAGTGTTTAAATGTAGTTTTGAGAAGTATTTTTGAAATGATGTAGTTTTGTGAAATGTAGTTCAAATGGTGTAGTTTTGTAATTCTCCCAAATTTTTTTGGACCCTATGATAGCAAGAAAGCAAAAAAAACTAAAATAAATCGCTTTACAATACTTTTTAAATATAAGTATAAAAAAATATCCTCTGAATGGTGGTTCGTTACCCTTAGTTAATGTAATAAAAATAAATGGTTGTATATATATTATTAGAAGAAAACCTCATGGTTATTAGGGAGGGATTGCAAAAGTGTGATATAATTTAGAAAAAAAATATTGCAAACTAATATGAAATTTTGTTTGTTGGTACTAAAAACAATTGATGAAAATTGCCAAAATAAAAAAAGACAAAAAGATGAATGAAAGTACCATCAATAATAGAAGACTCTGGAAGAATCTTTTGACTAAATAAAAAAAGTTGCAAAAAGTTAATACTAAATATAGAAACTATTAATAATCGACCGTGACTAAGATTAGTACAAATTCGCAATAGAACGGAAACTAAAATATAAAGGTGAAGCTAGAAAATCACAAACGCACTTCTCGCGAGTAATGTTCACGTTCTTAATTCTCTTATTAATTAAATTTACTTTGATATGCAAAGGCGCGTGTAAAGATTAATGTGGTTATAAAAGAGTGGAGACTTGTTTACATTTTATATATAATAAGAAAATAAGCATTGATTAAAAAATAAAAATCTCTGATCTTTTTGATCTGTTGTAAAGAAAAAAATGATGGTATGTTTATTTTTGGTTTTCAAGAAATAAAATTTTAAAAATGTTTATTTTGATTTATACAAGTTAATGTTGTTTATGATGCTATGTCACACTTTTATACAGAAAATGGTAGTGAAGATGGATGTTTATGACAATAAATCAAAGAAGAGAGTCATAGAAACAGTGGCTAAATGCCCAGGTAAGTAATAATAATGTGTTATACAGAGACTTTAAACGATTTAGTTTTTCTTGTTCATATATTTTTTTGGACATTTCAGTTCATATTATTAGAAACAGTTAAAAATATTTATGTGATTCTTTGTGGTTATATGAACTGGAAACCAATAAAGAATTGATTTTTTTTTCTTTTTTTTTTATATGGAAAAGACATAGCTTTTAAACATCCATTCACTCTATTTTTGTGATTCTATATGAATTACGATTTGAAAAATGGATTTGATTTTTGTCTTGTTCACAATTTTTTTTTTTTGAAAAGTTGAAGAATTTGGGTATATATGTATACTCTGTTTATAGGATCCAAAGGGTTATGTATAAAATTTTGAAGTTTGATTTTTGTAATGTTCATAAATGGTTTTTAATAGAGCTCTATATTAGGATTCTTTTGATTATGTATTTTAAACTCCAAAAAAAGAAATGAATTTGTTTTATCTTTTGAAAAAATAAAACTTTTGATTACATATACTTATTCTCTGTTTCTAATAATATGAACTGAAATGTCCAAAAATAAATTAGTTAATAATTTCATTATTAAAAAGCAAATATACATCCACTTTAATTTGAAAATCATTAACAAAAAAGTATATATAAATACATCCACTCATTTTTAGTAGGGAGAATCACAAAACTACACCATTTGAATTACATTTCACAAAACTACACCATTTCCAAAATACTTCACAAAACTACACCTAAACACTCAAAATTAAATCCAAATAAACTCTACCCAAACAACCCTACCCCCTTAATACTATACCCTAAACACTAATTAGCGAACCCAAATGATTTTTTTTTAATTTTGGTAATTTTTTAAAGGTTAAATCAAGCTTTTAAAATTTTGAAAGGGTGTAAATATGTGAAAATATTAAATTAGGAGTAGTTTTGTGAAGAAGGGATTGAAAGGGTGTAGATTTGTGAATTACTCTTTTTTTAGTATTCTCCATCTCCTTTGTTTACTGATTCAAATAAAACAAATTTTCATAGCTTTTTCTTGAAAAGGCCAAAGCTTTTTTTGATAATGCAGTAACTTTGTTCTTGAATTCTTTTTTTTCCCCAAAACACACATTTAATATATAATCTTTATAATATCAATTAATATTATTATTATTATTATTATTATTATTATTATTATTATAGGGATAACAACCATTACAATGGATACAAAAGAAGGGAAACTAACAGTAATAGGAGATTTGAATATAATGGAGATTCTATCAAAACTTGAAAGGAGATGGAGAAATTTGGAAATGCTCACATTTGGACCTTATAATAATAATAATTATTATTATCCAAATAAAGAATCAAGAGAACATACAGAGGCTATTAATAACTACATGCCTTCTTCTTACACTATGCAGCATCACAATGTTGTATGTGATAATGATTTTTACAATGGATGTGTTATCTCTTAAGTGTGTTTCAAGGCTCATATCATATGGATTTAATAAATTTTTTTTTTTATTACATCTATTTAATAATTTTTCTAATTTTACGTTTTGATCATTATTGATGTTTTATTTTAATATGAATTTGTTTTGTGTTTTGTTTGATACTGACCATATTGTTAACCTATAATTTAAATAAAATAGTTCCCTTTTTAATAACTTTCGCAATTATACATTCGAAAACAGAACTAATCCTAAAACAACTAACAAAACACACAATCATACTTAGGATGGAAGAATTTGACCACATAATTGATATATTATTGCTTGTTTTCATTCACTATCATGAGGTACTGATATTAGTATTTAAGACTCTATAAAATCAAATTTTGAAATGTCATATTTTTATTTAATTTACAATAAGGTGATTTGTGTTTCAAAATTGGTTCATGAATGTTCACAAGTTTTATGTTTCATATTTTCTCATGAAATACTTTATCAAACTATGAATATTCACTTGTTGTTATACATATTAAATGAATATTCACACATGTTTAGATTGATATTGTCACAATTATTTTAGAAGGAAGAACATGAATGTTCATGCATATACATGAATGTTCACACGACCTGACCAGAAAATTCATGGTTATTTTTGACTTTTCAACATAAAAAATCACATAAATACTAATAAAAAAAATCACCCTACTGACACAAATTAAAAAGTAAATAGTACCTAATTTACTAAATAACTCTGTTTTTATTGCAAGATCATGTTTGCAAGATCATGTATATTAACTACCACAAAACCAATCAAGGCTATAATATATAATAATTTAGCAAGTACCTTAAACAAATCGAAAACTATAATTAAGAAATATCCAAATCCTACCTAAAATACGGTCCTAAACAGATTTAGAAGGATCAAAGATTTGACCAACGAACAACACGGTGCCGGTTATGTCTTCTCTAATCAAGAAAACAAATGGATATTATTTTTTTTCTTATTTCCATCTTAATAAATATTATATACATAGAGAGAGTTCCTTGAAATTAAATACTAACATTGGATCTAAAATCAACTTATGTAGCCTTGAAGAAATTCTCAACCAGACTTTTCAAAGAAGGATTAACATGTATTGACTAGTCTATCCAAACTACATTAGCCGCGATGATCTCATGGCCACCTTTGGCACTACAAGGGGCGGATCCACATTGTCTAAGAGGGGGCAGATGCTCCGGCTAAAATTTCAGTTTTCATGTAATTTCACATTCAAAGAGTGATGCTATTGATTTCATTTATTTTCAAAATTTTGAAATATTTTTTGTAAAAACAGTGTTCTATAACCCACAAAAAACTCAAAATTTTACAAGATATTGGAAATTATGGGCAAAAAGAGTGTTGCTATTGATTTCATTTATTTTCAAAAATTTGACAAATTTTTGTAAAAACAGTGTGCTATATAACCCACAAAAAACTCAAATTTTTACAAGATATTGGAAATTATGGACAAAAAGAGTGTTGCTATTGATTTCATTTATTTTCAAATTTTTGTAAAAACAGTGTGCTATAACCCACAAAATCTCAAATTTTTACAAGATATTGGAAATTATAGACTAAAAGAGTGTTTCTATTAATTTTTTTAATTTTCTAAAGTTTGACAAAATTTGTAAAATCCGTGTGCTATAACTTACAAAAACTCAAATTTTTACAAGATATTAGAAATTATGGACTAAAAGAGTGTTTCTATTAATTTATTTAATTTTCTAAAGTTTGACAAAATTTGTAAAATCCGTGTGATATAACCCACAAAATCTCAATTTTTTACAAGATATTTGAAATTATGGACTAAAAGAGTGTTTCTATTAATTTCTTTAATTTTATAAATTTTGACAAAATTTTGTAAAATTCGTGTGCTAACCCACAAAAATCTCAATTTTTACAAGATATTAGAAATTATGGACTAAAAGAGTGTTGCTATTGATTTCATTTATTTTCAAAAAATTGACAAAATTTTGAAAAAACAATGTGCACCCACAAAATCTCCAATATTTACAGAATATTTGAATTTATGGACTAAAAGAGTATTTCTATTAATTTCTTTTATTTTCTAAAGTTTGACAAAATTTTGCCAAATCCGTGTGCTATAACCCACAAAAACTCAATTTTTTACAAGATATTATAAATTATGGACTAAAAGAGTGTTGCTATTGATTTAATTTATTTTCAAAAATTTGACAATTTTTTGTAAAAACAGTGTGGTATAACCCACAAAATCTCAAATTTTTACAAGATATTTGAAATTATGGACTAAAAGAGGGTTTTTATATTAATTTCTTTAATTTTCTAAAGTTTGACAAAATTTTGTAAAATCCGTGTGCTATAACCCACAAAAACTCAATTTTTTACAAGATATTAGAAATTATGGACTAAAAGAGTGTTGCTATTGATTTCATTTATTTTCAAAAATTTGACAAATTTTTGTAAAAACAATGTGCTATAACCCACAAAATCTCAAATTTTTACAGGATATTTGAAATTATGGACTAAAAGAGTGTATCTATTAATTTCTTTTATTTTCTAAAGTTTGACAAAATTTTGTAAAATTCGTGTGCTATTAACCCACAAAAACTCAATTTTTTACAAGATATTATAAATTATGGACTAAAAGAGTGTTGCTATTGATTTCATTTATTTTCAAAAATTTGTAAAAGTAGTGTGCTATAACGCACAAAAATCTCAATTTTTTACAAGATATTAGAAATTATGGACTAAAAGAGTGTTTCTATTAATTCTTTAATTTTCTAAAGTTTGACCAAATTTTGTAAAATCCATGTGCTATAATGATAACTTGCATATTTTACACATTTTACTCTAGTTTATGCATTAGAATTCATTCATTTAGGTTGCATTTAGTGTCATATAGGTTGCATTTTGGTTCGTTTCGTGTATTTCAGGTTTTGGAGCGTAAAGACGGCGAAAGTGATGAATTTAAGCCAAAAAGAGGCGGATACACTTGCATCGGCATGTTGTATCGGCTTCTGTTGGCCGATATAGAAGACAAAAAGTTTGCCGAAGCTTGTATCGGCCAAACATATCGGTTTGGAGTGGCCGATACAAGAGAAAAAGACCCGAAGACACATATCGACTTGTTGTATCGGCTTAGCCTGGCCGATACAAAGAAAACTGAGCTGAAGGAAGACTGCCGAAGCGCATATCGGCCAGCCTGTATCGGTTTGCTTTGACCGATACAGGCTGCGAAATTTTATACGAAATTTGGTTTTGTTATGTGTAAAAAGGAAAACCGACTAAACCAATTTTGGTTTCCTTTATTTTAAATTTGGTTTGGTTTTTATTAGGGTAGAAAGACTTTAGACAGCCACCCGATTCTATCATCTTGTTTTCATCGTTTTGTTTTTGGTTTGTTTTTTGAGACTTGGAGGAGATTTCTTGGTGATTGCTTCTTGGCCACCTTGTAATCTTCATCATCATCATTCAATAAGAGATTTCTTTACCCTTTATTCTCCTTGTTTTTGTTTATGCTATTGATATCTATAAACCTAATTGCTATGAGTTTCAATATGATTTGTGAGTAGTTCCAAATAGACAATTGGGTTAGGGTGAAAGGGGTTTGATTGAATCTAGGATAGATAATTGTCAAAAACTTAATTGATTAAAAACTTTAGTCTTTGGTAACAGTCTTAAAGCTTTAATCGAGTTGGCCATTCGATTATCGAACCCAGGAAGCTTTATGAATCGAGAGATTATAAAACCTCCTGAACAATTACCTTAGAACCAAGCCTAGCTTAACCGAGAGATCTGTGTTAATAAGCTTGGTGGTTAGAATTGATTTGTTCTTAAAGTTTCTCGACGATTAAACTATCCAAGACATTGTTTTAGTTTAATTGTTGAGAAAAGGATCTTTGCCACGAGAGTGGATTGATCTAAAATCGTTTTCAAAACCTTAAAGTTATTTTTGTAAAAGACAATTTGAAATCCGAAAGTTTAATCACCCTTTAAAACACCTTAACCTGATTGTTTAGCTTTTTATTTATAAATCTTTCAAAACTTTTAATTCTCGTTTTCGTTTTATTTAATTTTCGGTTACAAAATCACACAAACAACAATCCTTGATCACGCTTAAACTGAGTCCGTTTCTTACAAATTCAAATAAATTGTTTGCTCCTGATTTGGTTTGACATCTTAAGTACTACGATAAGATATTAGATTTAACGGGGTAAAATCTCGTATATCATATAACCCACAAAAACTCAAATTTTTACAAGATATTAGAAATTATGGACTAAAAGAGTGTTGCTATTGATTTCATTTATTTTCAAAAATTTGACAATTTTTTGTAAAAACAGTGTGCTATAACCCACAAAAAACTCAATTTTTTACAAGATATTAGAAATTAAGGACTAAAAGAGTGATGCTATTGATTTTATTTATTTTAAAAAATTTGACAAATTTTTGTAAAAACAGTGTGCTATAACCGACAAAATCTTAAATTTTTATAAGATATTGAAAATTATGGACTAAAAGAGAGTTTCTATTAATTTCTTTAATTTTCTAAACTTTTGCAAAATTTGTAAAACCCGTGTGCTATAACCCACAAAAACTCAAATTTTTACAAGATATTAGAAATTATGGAGTAAAAGAGTGTTGCTATTGATTTCATTTATTTTCAAAAATTTGACAATTTTTTTGTAAAAACAGTGTGCTATAACCCACAAAAAACTCAAATTTTTACAAGATATTAGAAATTATGGACTAAAAGAGTGATGCTATTGATTTTATTTATTTTCAAAAATTTGACAAATTTTTGTAAAAACAGTGTGCTATATAACCCACAAAATCTCAAATTTTTACAAGATATTGAAAATTATGGACTAAAAGAGAGTTTATATTAATTTCTTTAATTTTCTAAAGTTTGGCAAAATTTGTAAAATCCGTGTGCTATAACCCACAAAAACTCAAATTTTTACAAGATATTAGAAATTATGGACTAAAAGAGTGTTTCTATTAATTTCTTTAATTTTCTAAAGTTTGACAAAATTTGTAAAATCCGTGTGCTATAACCCTCAAAAACTCAAATTTTTACAAGATATTAGAAATTATAGACTAAAAGAGTGTTGCTATTGATTTCATTTATTTTCAAAAATTTAACAAAATTTTGTAAAAACAATGTGCTATAACCTACAAAATCTCAAATTTTTACAAGATATTGAAAATTATGGACTAAAAGAGAGTTTCTATTAATTTCTTTAATTTTCTAAAGTTTGGCAAAATTTGTAAAATTCGTGTGCTATAACCCACAAAAACTCAAATTTTTACAAGATATTAGAAATTATGGACTAAAAGAGTGGTTCTATTAATTTCTTTAATTTTCTAAAGTTTGACAAAATTTGTAAAATCCGTGTGCTATAACCCACAAAAACTCAAATTTTTACAAGATATTAGAAATTATAGACTAAAAGAGTGTTGCTATTGATTTCATTTATTTTCAAAAATTTAACAAAATTTTGTAAAAACAGTGTGCATCTCAAATTTTTACAAGATATTTAAAATTATGGACTAAAAGAGTGTTTCTATTAATTCTTTAATTTTCTAAAGTTTGACAAAATTTTGTAAAATCCGTGTGCTATAACCCACAAAAACTCAAATTTTTACAAGATATTAGAAATTATGGACTAAAAAAGTGTTGCTATTGATTTCATTTATTTTCAAAAATTTGACAATTTTTTGTAAAAACAGTTTGCTATAACCCACAAAAACTCAAATTTTTACAAGATATTAGAAATTATGGACTAAAAGAGTGTTGCTATTGATTTCATTTATTTTCAAAACTTTGACAAATTTTTGTAAAAACAGTGTGCTATTATAACCCACAAAATCTCAAATTTTTACAAGATATTGAAAATTATGGACTAAAAGAGAGTTTGTATTAATTTCTTTAATTTTCTAAAGTTTGACAAAATTTGTAAAATCCGTGTACTATAACCCACAAAAACTCAAATTTTTACAAGATATTAGAAATTATGGACTAAAAGAGTGTTGCTATTGATTTCATTTATTTTCAAAAATTTGACAATTTTTTGTAAAAACAGTGTGCTATAACCCACAAAAAACTCAAATTTTTACAAGATATTAGAAATTATGGACTAAAAGAATGTTGCTATTGATTTTATTTATTTTCAAAAATTTGACAAATTTTTGTAAAAACAGTGTGCTAACCCACAAAATTTCAAATTTTTACAAGATATTGAAAATTATGGACTAAAAGAGAGTTTCTATTAATTTCTTTAATTTTCTAAAGTTTGGCAAAATTTGTAAAATCCGTGTGCTATAACCCACAAAAACTCAAATTTTTACAAGATATTAGAAATTATAGACTAAAAGAGTGTTGCTATTGATTTCATTTATTTTCAAAAATTTAACAAAATTTTGAAAAAACAGTGTGACCTACAAAATCTCAAATTTTTACAAGATATTGAAAATTATGGACTAAAAGAGAGTTTCTATTAATTTCTTTAATTTTCTAAAGTTTGGCAAAATTTGTAAAATCCGTGTGCTATAACCCACAAAAACTCAAATTTTTGCAAGATATTAGAAATTATGGATTAAAAGAGTGTTTCTATTAATTTCTTTAATTTTCTAAAGTTTGACAAAATTTGTAAAATCCGTGTGCTATAACCCACAAAAACTCAAATTTTTACAAGATATTAGAAATTATTGACTAAAAGAGTGTTGCCTTTGATTTCATTTATTTTCAAAAATTTAACAAAATTTTGTAAAAACAGTGTGCTATAACCTACAAAATCTCAAATTTTTACAAGATATTTAAAATTATGGACTAAAAGAGTGTTTCTATTAATTCTTTAATTTTCTAAAGTTTGACCAAATTTTTTAAAATCCGTGTGCTATAACCCACAAAAACTCAAATTTTTACAAGATATTAGAAATTATGGACTAAAAGAGTGTTGCTATTGATTTCATTTATTTTCAAAAATTTGACAATTTTTTGTAAAAACAGTGTGCTATAACCCACAAAAACTCAAATTTTTACAAGATATTAGAAATTATGGACTAAAAGAGTGTTGCTATTGATTTCATTTATTTTCAAAAATTTAACAAAATTTTGAAAAAACAGTGTGCTATAACCTACAAAATCTCAAATTTTTACAAGATATTGAAAATTATGGACTAAAAGAGAGTTTCTATTAATTTCTTTAATTTTCTAAAGTTTGGCCAAATTTGTAAAATACGTGTGCTATAACCCACAAAAACTCAAATTTTTACAAGATATTAGAAATTATGGACTAAAAGAGTGTTTCTATTAATTTCTTTAATTTTCTAAAGTTTGACAAAATTTGTAAAATCCGTGTGCTATAACCCACAAAAACTCAAATTTTTACAAGATATTAGAAATTATAGACTAAAAGAGTGTTGTTATTGATTTCATTTATTTTCAAAAATTTAACAAAATTTTGTAAAAACAGTGTGCTATAACCTACAAAATCTCAAATTTTTACAAGATATTTAAAATTATGGACTAAAAGAGTGTTTCTATTAATTCTTTAATTTTCTAAAGTTTGACCAAATTTTGTAAAATCCGTGTGCTATAACCCACAAAAACTCAAATTTTTACAAGATATTAGAAATTATGGACTAAAAGAGTGTTGCTACTGATTTCATTTATTTTCAAAAATTTGACAATTTTTTGTAAAAACAGTGTGCTACAAGATATTAGAAATTATGGACTAAAAGAGTGTTGCTATTGATTTCATTTATTTTCAAAATTTTGACAAATTTTTGTAAAAACAGTGTGCTATAACCCACAAAATCTCAAATTTTTACAAGATATTGAAAATTATGGACTAAAAGAGAGTTTCTATTAATTTCTTTAATTTTCCAAAGTTTGACAAAATTTGTAAAATCCGTGTGCTATAACCCACAAAAACTCAAATTTTTACAAGATATTAGAAATTATGGACTAAAAGAGTGTTTCTATTAATTTCTTTAATTTTCTAAAGTTTGACAAAATTTGTAAAATTCGTGTGCTATAACCCACAAAACTCAAATTTTTACAAGATATTAGAAATTATAGACTAAAAGAGTGTTGCTATTGATTTCATTTATTTTCAAAAATTTAACAAAATTTTGCTAAAACAGTGTGCTATAACCTACAAAATCTCAAATTTTTACAAGATATTGAAAATTATGGACTAAAAGAGAGTTTCTATTAATTTCTTTAATTTTCTAAAGTTTGACAAAATTTGTAAAATCCGTGTGCTATAACCCACTGATAACTTGCATATTTTACACATTTTACCTTAGTTTGTGCATTATAATTCATTCATTTAGGTTGCACTTAGTGTCATATAGGTTGCATTTTGGTTTGTTTCGTGTATTTCAGGTTTCGGAGCATAAAGACGGCGAGAGTGATGAATTTAAGCCAAAAAGAAGCGGATACACTTGCATCGGCATGTTGTATCGGTTTCTGTTGGCCGATATAGAAGACAGAAAGTTTGCCGAAGCTTGTATCGGCCAACCATATCGGTTTGGAGTGGCCGATACAAGAGAAAAAGACCCGAAGACGCATATCGACTTGTTGTATCGGCTTAGCCTGGCCGATACAAAGAAAACTGAGCTGAAGGAAGACTGCCGAAGCGCATATCGGCCAGCCTGTATCGGTTTGCTTTGACCGATACAGGCTGCGAAATTTTATAAAGAATTCGGTTTTTAATGTGTAAAAAGGAAAACCAATTAAACCAATTTTGGTTTCCTTTATTTTGATTTTGGTTTGATATTATATTAGGGTTGGGTTGTTTTTGATAGGTGGCTATCTTGTTGTTTTAGTTTTTCATCGTTGGTTTTGCTTTGTTCTTGGACTTGGAGATTCTTGGTGTTTTGCCTTGGTCTCCTTGTAATCTTCATCATCATCATTGAATAAGAGATTTCTTTACCCTATTTCTCTTTGTTTTTATTTATGCTTATGATTGCCTTAAACTTAATTGCTATGAATTTCAATATGATTTGTGAGTAGTTCCAAATAGACAATTAGGTTAGGGTAAAAGGGGTTTGATTGAATCTAGGATAGATGATTGTCTAAAACTTAATTGATTATAAAACTTTAATCTTTGGTAACAACCTTAAAGCTTTAATCAAGTTGGCCATTCGATTATCGAACCCAAGAAACTTTATGAATCGAGAGATTATAAAGGTTCCTGAACAATTACCATAGAACCAAGCCTAGCTTAACCGAGAGATCTGTGTTAATAAGCTTGGTGGTTAGAATTGATTTGTTCTTAAAGTTTCTCGACGATTAAACTATCCAAGACATTGTTTTAGTTTAATTGTTGAGAAAAGGATCATTGCCACGAGAGTGGATTGATCTAAAATCGTTTTCAAAACCTTAAAGTTATTTTTGTAAAAGACAATTTGAAATCTGAAAGTTTAATCATCCTCAAAACACCTTAACCTGATTGTTTAGCTTTTAATTAATCTTTTCAAAACTTTTAATTCGCGTTTTTTATTTGTTCGATTTTCGGTTACAAAAACATTCACCAACAACCTTTTTAATCACGCTTAAACTAAGTTTGTTTCTCATAAATTCAAGTAAATTGTTTGCTCCTGATTTGGTTTGACATCTTAAGTACTACAATTAAGATATTAGATTTAACGGGGTAAAATCTCGTTTATCAAATTGGCGCCGTTGCCGGTTCAGGAACTCGATTAAATATTAGAGTTTTGGAATTACTTGGGACTAAGTTTTAGTTACCGGATACTAATCTTTTCTTTTCTTTTGTGGTTTTTCGTGCTCTCAGGTGTATGCAAAGAAGAAGTCACAGACAAAGTGATAACTTGCTCTTCTACGCCGACATCAAAGCACACGAACGAGCCATCTCTAAGGAAAAGAGACTGGATCACCACTCCGACTCCGAACCACCCGCACTCGACGCTTCAGACTCGGAAACAGAGATGGCAAACAACGTTGCACGCACAATTGGAACAGCCGATGTGCCATCAAACATCACCAACCGTAGTGGCATCATACCACTAGCCATCGGCAACAACAACTTTGAGATCAAGTCTAGTCTCATCAATATGGTGTCCAGCAACAAGTTCTATGGGCTGCCTAGTGAAGACCCCATTGATCATCTTCACCAATTTGACATGCTATGCGACACGGTGAAGATCAATGGTGTCAATGAGGACATGTTTAAGCTGCGTTTGTTCCCCTTCTCACTCGGGGACAAAGCACACATATGGCAGAAGAATCTTGTGAAAGACACCATACAGACTTGGGAGGCGTGTAAGACGGCCTTTCTCACAAAGTTCTTCTCGGTGGTGCGGACATCAAAGCTAAGAAACGAGATCTCAGCTTTCGCACAAAAATACCAAGAAACGTTCAGCGAGTCTTGGGAAAGATTCAAGAGTTACACGGTGAGATGTCCACACCACGGTTTCACGGGAGAGAGCTTACTCGGCACGTTCTACCGCGGTCTAAAACCGAAGTTCAGAATGCTTCTTGATTCGGCTAGCCAAGGAAACTTCCTTGGGGGAAGACGGAAGCCGATGGACAGCTTTTGGTGGAGAACTACGCCCTAAGCGATAGCAACTACGGAGAAGATTATGATCGCACCATCCGCGGCTCGGGGAACGATGAGCAATTTAAGAGAGAGATAAAGGCGGTGAATGAGAAGCTGGATAAGTTACTCATGTCTAACCAAGTGGGGATTAACTACGTTGGAAGCGGAGATGAACAATTACCCCCAACCGAGGGAAATAAGGAGGAGATCAACTACATGGGAAATCAGAATGATTGGCGTTTCAACAACTATTCTCAACACCCAAACCTCTCCTACCGAAACAACAACGTAGCCAACCCCCAAGACCAGGTTTATCCCCATGCGCAACAAGGAGGTTACCAAGGTAAACCTCAATACAACCAAAGCGGATACGTACCGAGAACACCACCTAATCATCTTCCAGGTTACAACAACCCCCCTGGTGCTCAAGGAGTGGCTGCATCACCAGCTCCCCAAGGTGATCAAACCACTCAGATGCTAAAACAGATTCTAGACGGCCAAACCCGAAGTCAAATGGAGTTCAGCACGTTCAAGAAAGAAATTCAGGCAAAGGTTGACAACTCTTACCATGATCTCAACGCCAAGTTTGAAACCTTGAGTACTCACTTGAAAGCCTTGGATAATCAAGTGGCTCAAATTACCTCGGCTTTTAAGCGACCAATGGGCCAACTTCCGGGTAAACCTGAAGCCAATCCTAGAGAGTATGTCAACTCCATAGAACTTAGTAGTGGTACACAAATGCTTTCAAGCGATCTCATTGAGGACAATGCGGATCAGGTCGGGGAGGTGGAACAGACCCACGGTTCAGAAACCACGTTCCTAGATGACAAAAACACCGCATGCGGTAACAAGGAAGATACGGGGACGGTTGTATCGGGCCGGGGCGTATCGGCCACATCCGGTCGATATCGACCACCGTATCGACCGGGAACTAGACCGATACGAGTGAGAAGGAGACAGGGGACTCGTATCGACCTGGCGTATCGGTTTCAGATGACCGATATCGACCACCTACATCGGCCAAGAACATGGCCGATACAGAGGAAAAATCCGAGAAAAAGAAGAAGCCCGTTTACGTGACGTCTTCTTACGTGCCTAAGCCTCCTTTTCCGGGTCGAGCCAAGATGCAACTCTTGAAGAAGTACATTAGCGCTAAACTCGAGAAGCAAAATAAACGAGGTGCAAACCCCCCATGCCTCTTGTTGACGCTTTCAAGCAAGTCCCCTCACTCCACCAAATCTTTGAAAGACACCATCAAAAACAAGTTCAAAAACTCGGAAAACACGGTGAATCTTTCACAAGAGTGTAGCGCGATCATTCAAAAGAACCATTCTCCTAAGAAACTTGGTGATCCAGGGAGTTTTACTTTGCCTTGCACTCTTGGTCCTTTGGTCTTCGAAAAGTGCCTATGCGATTTAGGGGCTAGTGTCAACGTTATGCCTTCGTCTGTGGCTAAACAACTTGGTCTTTCTTCTTTCCAACCTACTAAGATCTCTTTGGTGTTGGCCGATAAATCCGTGAAGGTACCCGTTGGAATCTTGGAAGATATTCCTGTATAATTGGGGGACGTTTTCATTCCAACAGATTTTGTCGTCTTGGAGATAGACAAAGAGCTTAATAATCCACTCATCTTTGGAAGACCTTTCTTGGCAACCTGCTGAGCCGTCATAGATGTGAAGGTTGGAAAGATAGATTTGCACCTTGGGAAGGACCTTGTTCAGCGGTACAACATCAACGATGTGGTCAAGAAGCCTATGGAGACGGTCCCTTGTGAAGCTTTGGTGATTGGAGTGGAGAAAGATGCTAGCAATGGTAAGTTTAGTGATGATGCAAGGAGCAAATCCAAAGCTCCAAAAGTGGAACACCAATCCCCTCCTAGGAAGTTCGAAAGGGTGCATTGGAACATGTCTCAAAACCGCGTCATTAGAAAGTTAATCAACGAGGTTAAATCTTTGAAGAAAGCTTTCAAGAAAGAAGCAGGGAGTGCTCGCTGCGACTCAAGGCAAAAGAAGCACAAAGATGGAGTCGAGTTTGGGGTGAAAGGAGTAAAACTCAAGCCGCCCCTGGACCACAAAGTTGTCACCGAAGGAGATTCGACATCTCTTTCAAGCCCCAATGTCGTCTAAAAAGAAGGGGATAAAGTCAAGCTAAGAGACTATAAACAAGCTCACTTGGGAGGAAGTCCCATGTCTACCCTTGTATATACAATTTTAGTTTGCATTTAGATGATAATTTACTTAGAGTTTATGTCGTGTTTGATGGTTTCAGGTGAAACGAAGTAGGAAAACGAATTCTGAAAGGGGTATCGGCCTGTTATATCGGTTGTTGGACCGATATCGGGCAAGAGTATCGGTCTGCTGAGACCGATACAGACGACGTCGACTCGTCGTGTTAGTACTACTGAGGTAACACCTGAACCATGTGCATACGCATTAGTTTTTCATATTAGAGTCATTCATACATACATTTAGGAACCTTCTCCAATGCTTGTTTCACACGGAGACCGTGTGATTTAAGTTTGGGGGAGTAGTCATATTAGTTTTCGCATATTAGCATTCATAAAAAAAAAAAAAAAAAAAAAAATCTGCATATAGGATTAGTTCACGGCATTTAGAGCATATGCATAGGGGATCTATGATGATGTTAACCTTGTAAAGCGACGCACTTGGTATTTTGAACAGTATCTTAGGTGTAGTATTTTCCGTAAACGAATTAGAACTCGCTGAAAATCTTAAAACCGCAACTCTAGACATTGATGTTTAAAAATCCAATTGTATGGTTATGAAGCTTAGTAGTTCCAAATCACCTTCGGAAAATTATTTGAACTTAAACCTGATTTTTAATTAGCATGATTGATGGTTTTCAAGAGAATTTCTATGGCTTTTTGATTTCTACGGATTGCGGCTTCCTAAACCGAAACACCTTAAGAGCAATCCGGTCATTCTCATTATAAAGATGATTCCCCTCTCACCCCCTACGCCTAAACCCAAACACTTGTGAGAATTCTTTTCATTTAGTGATTGTTTGGTTTCGCAAAAACTTGAAAGTATAGAGAGCGACAAGAAAGGACATCCATTTGGCTAGGTTATCATATGCTAGTTTGTAGACGGGATAACGGGAAACACATCTTTGAACTAAAACAAATTTTCAGAAAATAAACACGAGTTAAATTGTAAAACGCCTAGGGGTAAAGAATGGCTAAGAAAAAAAAAAAAAAATCGAAAAAGAAAAAAAGAAAAAAAAAAGAGAAAGTTAGCCAAATAAAACCCCTAAGGTAGTTAAGAAAAAAAAAAAAAAAGAAAACTCGGTGTTTGAATGCTTAAGTGTGTAAAGAATGAAAAGATGGGTTAGAGATTAGAGTTGTATAGGGATGGATGTCCGGATTTGCATTGTTCCTTGTCTTTCCCGATTTTGCTTAACCCTTTCACTCCCCGAGAGAAACCGCGCTACAACTAACCACATGCCTGAGTGTTAGCCTCCTCGTTTGATTCGAAATCCCGTTCTTACCTAGACAAATAGAAAAACTCTTGGAAATTTTTAATCTTGTTTCATGCTTGATTGTATTTAATTGAATGTGAAAGGTGTTTAGACTAGATAAGTGGATCACATACTCTTGGTAATAATAGCGGATTTAGACGGAGTTAAGGTGGATAGAAATAAGTAGAACTAGTTCGGTTGCGAAAGGGTACTATGTTTAGGATACTTGTTCATTACACTTCCGTGTTGCTTTTGGTTCTGAGGTCCCCGCCTCCACACCTTCCTAAACTTAGATGCGAAATTCTCTTACTTGAGGACAAGCAAAAGATAAGTTTGGGGGAGTTGATAACTTGCATATTTTACACATTTTACCTTAGTTTGTGCATTATAATTCATTCATTTAGGTTGCACTTAGTGTCATATAGGTTGCATTTTGGTTTGTTTCGTGTATTTCAGGTTTCGGAGCATAAAGACGGCGAAAGTGATGAATTTAAGCCAAAAAGAAGCGGATACACTTGCATCGGCATGTTGTATCGGTTTCTGTTGGCCGATATAGAAGACAGAAAGTTTGCCGAAGCTTGTATCGGCCAACCATATCGGTTTGGAGTGGCCGATACAAGAGAAAAAGACCCGAAGACGCATATCGACTTGTTGTATCGGCTTAGCCTGGCCGATACAAAGGAAACTGAGCTGAAGGAAGACTACCGAAGCGCATATCGACCAGCCTGTATCGGTTTGCTATGACCGATACAGGCTGCGAAATTTTATAAAGAATTCGGTTTTTAATGTGTAAAAAGGAAAACCAATTAAACCAATTTTGGTTTCCTTTATTTTGATTTTGGTTTGATATTATATTAGGGTTGGGTTGTTTTTGATAGGTGGCTATCTTGTTGTTTTAGTTTTTCATCGTTGGTTTTGCTTTGTTCTTGGACTTGGAGATTCTTGGTGTTTTGCCTTGGCCTCCTTGTAATCTTCATCATCATCATTGAATAAGAGATTTCTTTACCCTATTTCTCTTTGTTTTATTTATGCTTATGATTGCCTTAAACTTAATTGCTATGAATTTCAATATGATTTGTGAGTAGTTCCAAATAGACAATTGGGTTAGGGTAAAAGGGGTTTGATTGAATCTAGGATAGATGATTGTCTAAAACTTAATTGATTATAAAACTTTAGTCTTTGGTAACAACCTTAAAGCTTTAATCAAGTTGGCCATTCGATTATCGAACCCAGGAAACTTTATGAATCGAGAGATTATAAAGGTTCCTGAACAATTACCATAGAACCAAGCCTAGCTTAACCGAGAGATCTGTGTTAATAAGCTTGGTGGTTAGAATTGATTTGTTCTTAAAGTTTCTCGACGATTAAACTATCCAAGACATTGTTTTAGTTTAATTGTTGAGAAAAGGATCATTGCCACGAGAGTGGATTGATCTAAAATCGTTTTCAAAACCTTAAAGTTATTTTTGTAAAAGACAATTTGAAATCTGAAAGTTTAATCATCCTCAAAACACCTTAACCTGATTGTTTAGCTTTTAATTAATCTTTTCAAAACTTTTAATTCGCGTTTTTTATTTGTTCGATTTTCGGTTACAAAAACATTCACCAACAACCTTTTTAATCACGCTTAAACTAAGTTCGTTTCTCATAAATTCAAGTAAATTGTTTGCTCCTGATTTGGTTTGACATCTTAAGTACTAGAATTAAGATATTAGATTTAACGGGGGTAAAATCTCGTTTATCACCCACAAAAACTCAAATTTTTACAAGATATTAGAAATTATGGACTAAACGAGTGTTTCTATTAATTTCTTTAATTTTCTAAAGTTTGACAAAATTTGTAAAATCCGTGTGCTATAACCCACAAAAACTCAAATTTTTACAAGATATTAGAAATTATAGACTAAAAGAGTGTTGCTATTGATTTCATTTATTTTCAAAAATTTAACAAAATTTTGAAAAAACAGTGTGCTATAACCTACAAAATCTCAAATTTTTACAAGATATTGAAAATTATGGACTAAAAGAGAGTTTCTATTAATTTCTTTAATTTTCTAAAGTTTGGCAAAATTTGTAAAATCCGTGTGCTATAACCCACAAAAACTCAAATTTTTACAAAATATTAGAAATTATGGACTAAAAGAGTGTTTCTATTAATTTCTTTAATTTTCTAAAGTTTGACAAAATTTGTAAAATCCGTGTGCTATAACCCACAAAAATTCAAATTTTTACAAGATATTAGAAATTATTGACTAAAAGAGTGTTGCCATTGATTTCATTTATTTTCAAAAATTTAATAAAATTTTGTAAAAACAGTGTGCTATAACCTACAAAATCTCACATTTTTACAAGATATTTAAAATTATGGACTAAAAGAGTGTTTCTATTAATTCTTTAATTTTCTAAAGTTTGACCAAATTTTGTAAAATCCGTGTGCTATAACCCACAAAAACTCAAATTTTTACAAGATATTAAAAATTATGGACTAAAAGAGTGTTGCTATTGATTTCATTTATTTTCAAAAATTTGACAATTTTTTGTAAAAACAGTGTGTTATAACCCACAAAAACTCAAATTTGTACAAAATATTAGAAATTATGGACTAAAAGAGTGTTTCTATTAATTTCTTTAATTTTCTAAAGTTTGACAAAATTTGTAAAATCCGTGTGCTATAACCCACAAAAACTCAAATTTTTACAAGATATTAGAAATTATAGACTAAAAGAGTGTTGCTATTGATTTCATTTATTTTCAAAAATTTGACAATTTTTTTGTAAAATCCGTGTGCTATAACCCACAAAAACTCAATTTTTTACAAGATATTAGAAATTATAGACTAAAAGAGTGTTGCTATTGATTTCATTTATTTTCAAAAATTTAACAAAATTTAGTAAAAACAGTGTGCTATAACCTACAAAATCTCAAATTTTTACAAGATATTTAAAATGATGGACTAAAAGAGTGTTTCTATTAATACTTTAATTTTCTAAAGTTTGACCACATTTTGTAAAATCCGTGTGCTATATAACCCACAAAATCTCAAATATTTAGAAGATATTAGAAATTATAGACTAAAAGAGTGTTTCTATTAATTTCTTTAATTTTCTAAAGTTTGACAAAATTTGTAAAATCCGTGTGTTATAACCCACAAAAACTCAAATTTTTACAAGATATTAGAAATTAAGGACTAAAAGAGTGTTGCTATTGATTTCATTTATTTTAAAAAATTTAACAAAGTTTTGTAAAAACAGTGTGCTATAACCCACAAAAACTCAAATTTTTACAAAATATTAGAAATTATGGACCAAAAGAGTGTTTCTATTTATTTCTTTAATTTTCTAAAGTTTGACAAAATTTTGTAAAATCCGTGTGCTAACCCACAAAATCAGTTACAAGATATTAGAAATTATGTACTAAAAGAGTGTTGCTATTGATTTCATTTATTTTAAAAAATTTAACAAAGTTTTGTAAAAACAGTGTGCTATAACCCACAAAATCTCAAATTTTTACAAAATATTTGAAATTATGGACTAAAAGAGTGTTTCTATTAATTTCTTTAATTTTATAAATTTTGACAAAATTTTCTAAAATTCGTGTGCTAACCCACAAAAATTCAATTTTACAAAATATTAGAAATTATGGACTAAAAGAGTTGCTATTGATATCATTTATTTTCAAAAATTTGACAAAATTTTGTAAAAACAGTGTGCTATAACCCACAAAATCTCAAATTTTTACAGGATATTTGAAATTATGGACTAAAAGAGTGTTTCTATTAATTTCTTTTATTTTCTAAAGATTGACAAAATTTTGTAAAATCCGTGTGCAACCAACAATACTCAATTTTTTACAAGATATTATAAATTATGGACTAAAAGAGTGTTGCTATTAATTTCATTTATTTTCAAAAATTTGACAATTTTTTGTAAAAACAGTGTGCTATATAACCCACAAACAACTCAAATTTTTACAAGATATTAGAAATTATTGACTAAAAGAGTGTTGCTATTGATTTCATTTATTTTCAAAAGTTTGACTAATTTTTGTAAAAACAGTGTGCTATAACCCACAAAATCTCAAATTTTTACAGGATATTTGAAATTATGGACTAAAAAGTGTTTCTATTAATTTCTTTAATTTTCTAAAGTTTGACAAAATTTTGTAAAATCCGTGTGCTATAACCCACAAAAACTCAAATTTTTACAAGATATTAGAAATTATGGACTAAAAGAGTGTTGCTATTGATTTCATTTATTTTCAAAAATTTGACATTTTTTTGTAAAAACAGTGTGCTATAACCCACAAAAAACTCAAATTTTTACAAGATATTGGAAATTATGGACTAAAAGAGTGATGCTATTGATTTCATTTATTTTCAAAAATTTGACAAATTTTTGTAAAAACAATGTGCTATAACCCATAAAATCTCAAATTTTTACAAGATATTTGAAATTATGGACCAAAATAGTGTTTCTATTTATTTCTTTAATTTTCTAAAGTTTGACAAAATTTTGTAAAATCCGTGTGCTATAACCCACAAAAACTCAAATTTTTACAATATATTAGAAATTATGGTCTAAAAGAGTGTTGCTATTGATTTCATTTATTTTCAAAAATTTAACAAAGTTTTGTAAAAACAGTGTGCTATAACCCACAAAATCTCAAATTTTTACAAGATATTTGAAATTATGGACTAAAAGAGTGTTTCTATTAATTTCTTTAATTTTATAAATTTTGACAAAATTTTGTAATATCCGTGTGCTAACCCACAAAAATCTCAATTTTTTCAAGATATTAGAAATTAAGGACTAAAAGAGTGTAGCTATTGATTTAATTTATTTTCAAAAAATTGTCAAAATTTTGTAAAAACAGTGTGCTAACCCACAAAATCTCAAATTTTTACATGATATTTGAATGTATGAACTAAAAGAGTATTTCTATTAATTTCTTTTATTTTCTAAAGTTTGACAAAATTTTGTAAAATCCGTGTGCTAACCTACAAAAACACAATTTTTTACAAGATATTATAAATTATGGACTAAAAGAGTGTTGCTATTGATTTCATTTATTTTCAAAAATTTGACAATTTTTTGTAAAAACAGTGTGCTATAACCCACAAAATCTCAAATTTTTACAAGATATTTGAAATTATGGACTAAAAGAGTGTTTCTATTAATTTCTTTAATTTTCTAAAGTTTGACAAAATTTGTAAAATCCTTGTGCTATAACCCACAAAAACTCAAATTTTTACAATATATTAGAAATTATGGACTAAAAGAGTGTTGCTATTGATTTCATTTATTTTCAAAAATTTGACAAATTTTTGTAAAAACAGTGTGCTATAACCCACAAAATCTCAAATTTTTACAAGATAGTGAAAATTAGGGACTAAAAGAGAGTTTCTATTAATTTCTTTAATTTTCCAAAGTTTGACAAAATTTGTAAAATCCGTGTGCTATAACCCACAAAAACTCAAATTTTTACAAGATATTAGAAATTATGGACTAAAAGAGTGTTTCTATTAATTTCTTTAATTTTCTAAAGTTTGACAAAATTTGTAAAATCCGTGTGCTGTACAAAAACTCAAATTTTTACAAGATATTAGAAATTATGGACTAAAAGAGTGTTGCTATTGATTTCATTTATTTTCAAAAATTTAACAAAGTTTTGTAAAAACAGTGTGCTATAACCCACAAAATCTCAAATTTTTACAAGATATTTGAAATTATGGACTAAAAGAGTGTTTCTATTAATTTCTTTTATTTTATAAATTTTGACAAAATTTTGTAAAATCCGTGTGCTAACCCACAAAAACTCAATTTTTTACAAGATATTATAAATTATGGACTAAAAGAGTGTTGCTATTGATTTCATTTATTTTCAAAAATTTGTAAAAGTAGTGTGCTATAACGCACAAAAATTTCAATTTTTTACAAGATATTATAAATTATGGACTAAAAGAGTGTTGCTATTCAATTCAGTTATTTTCAAAAAATTGACAAAGTTTTGTAAAAACAGTGTGTTATAACCCACAAAATCTCAAATTTTTACAAGATATTTGAAATTATGGACTAAAAGAGTGTTTCTATTAATTTCTTTAATTTTATAAATTTTGACAAAATTTTCTAAAATTCGTGTGCTAACACCCACAAAAACTCAATTTTTTACAAGATATTATAAATTATGGACTAAAAGAGTGTTGCTATTAATTTCATTTATTTTCAAAAATTTGACAATTTTTTGTAAAAAACGTGTGCTATATAACCCACAAAAAAACTCAAATTTTTACAAGATATTAGAAATTATTGACTAAAAGAGTGTTGCTATTGATTTCATTTATTTTCAAAAATTTGACAAATTTTTGTAAAAACAGTGTGCTATAACCCACAAAATCTCAAATTTTTACAAGATATTTGAAATTATGGACTAAAAGAGTGTTTCTATTAATTTCTTTAATTTTATAAATTTTGACAAAATTTTGTAAAATTCGTGTGCTAACACACAAAAATTCAATTTTACAAAATATTAGAAATTATGGACTAAAAGAGTTGCTATTGATTTCATTTATTTTCAAAAAATTGACAATTTTTTGTAAAAACAGTGTGCTAACCCACAAAATCTCATATTTTTACAGGATATTTGAAATTATGGACTAAAAGAGTGTTTCTATTAATTTCTTTTATTTTCTAAAGTTTGACAAAATTTTGTAAAATTCGTGTGCTATTAACCCATAAAAACTCAATTTTTTACACGATATTAGAAATTATGGACTAAAAGAGTGTTGCTATTGATTTCATTTATTTTCAAAAATTTGTAAAAGTAGTGTGCTATAACGCACAAAAATCTCAATTTTTTACAAGATATTATAAATTATGGACTAAAAGAGTGTTGCTATTCAATTCAGTTATTTTCAAAAAATTGACAAAGTTTTGTAAAAACAGTGTGTTATAACCCACAAAATCTCAAATTTTTACAAGATATTTGAAATTATGGACTAAAAGAGTGTTTCTATTAATTTCTTTAATTTTATAAATTTTGACAAAATTTTGTAAAATTTGTGTGCTAACACACAAAAATTCAATTTTACAAAATATTAGAAATTATGGACTAAAAGAGTTGCTATTGATTTCATTTATTTTCAAAAAATTGACAATTTTTTGTAAAAACAGTGTGCTAATCCACAAAATCTCATATTTTTACAGGATATTTGAAATTATGGACTAAAAGAGTGTTTCTATTAATTTCTTTTATTTTCTAAAGTTTGACAAAATTTTGTAAAATTCGTGTGCTATAACCCACAAAAACTCAATTTTTTACAAGATATTATAAATTATGGACTAAAAGAGTGTTGCTATTAATTTCATTTATTTTCAAAAATTTGACAATTTTTTGTAAAAACAGTGTGTTATATAACCCACAAAAAACTCGATTTTTTACAAGATATTAGAAATTATGGACTAAAAGAGTGTTGCTATTGATTTCATTTATTTTCAAAAATTTGACAAAGTTTTGTAAAAACAGTGTGCTATAACCCACAAAATCTCAAATTTTTACAAGATATTTGAAATTATGGACTAAAAGAGTGTTTCTATTAATTTCTTTAATTTTATAAATTTTGACAAAATTTTGTATAATTCGTGTGCTAACACACAAAAATTCAATTTTACAAAATATTAGAAATTATGGACTAAAAGAGTTGCTATTGATTTCATTTATTTTAAAAAAATTGACAATTTTTTGTAAAATATTTGAAATGTATGCTACCCACAAAATCTCATATTTTTATTAGGATTTCTTTTATTTTCTAAATTATGGACTAAAAGACAAAATGTTTCTATTAATTTCTTTTATTTTCTAAAGTTTGACAAAATTTTGAAAAATTCGTGTGCTATTAACCCATAAAATTCAATTTTACAAAATATTAGAAATTATGGACTAAAAGAGTTGCTATTGATTTCATTTATTTTCAAAAATTTGACAAAATTTTGTAAAAACAGTGTGCTATAACTCACAAAATCTCAAATTTTTACAGGATATTTGAAATTATGGACTAAAAGAGTGTTTCTATTAATTTCTTTTATTTTCTAAAGTTTGACAAAATTTTGTAAAATTCGTGTGCTATAACCCACAAAAACTCAATTTTTTACAAGATATTATAAATTATGGACTAAAAGAGTGTTGCTATTAATTTCATTTATTTTCAAAAATTTGACAATTTTTTGTAAAAACAGTGTGTTATATAACCCACAAAAAACTCGATTTTTTACAAGATATTAGAAATTATGGACTAAAAGAGTGTTGCTATTGATTTCATTTATTTTCAAAAATTTGACAAAGTTTTGTAAAAACAGTGTGCTATAACCCACAAAATCTCAAATTTTTACAAGATATTTGAAATTATGGACTAAAAGAGTGTTTCTATTAATTTTTTTAATTTTATAAATTTTGACAAAATTTTGTAAAATTCGTGTGCTAACACACAAAAATTCAACTTTACAAAATATTAGAAATTATGGACTAAAAGAGTTGCTATTGATTTCATTTATTTTCAAAAAATTGACAATTTTTTGTAAAAACAGTGTGTTAACCCACAAAATCTCATATTTTTACAGGATATTTGAAATTATGGACTAAAAGAGTGTTTCTATTAATTTCTTTTATTTTCTAAAGTTTGACAAAATTTTGTAAAATTCGTGTGCTATTAACCCACAAAAACTCAATTTTTTACACGATATTAGAAATTATGGACTAAAAGAGTGTTGCTATTGATTTCATTTATTTTCAAAAATTTGACAAAGTTTTGTAAAAACAGTGTGCTATATAACCCACAAAATCTCAATTTTTTACAAGATATTAGAAATTATGGACTAAAAGAGTGTTGCTATTGATTTCATTTATTTTCAAAAAATTGACAAAATTTTGTAAAAACAGTGTGCTATAACCCACAAAATCTCAAATTTTTACAAGATATTAGAAATTATGGACTAAAAGAGTGTTGCTATTGATTTCATTTATTTTCAAAAATTTGACAATTTTTTGTAAAAACAGTGTGCTATAACCCACAAAAAACTCAAATTTTTAAAAGATATTGGAAATTATGGACTAAACCAGTGATGCTCTTGATTTCATTTATTTTCAAAAATTTGACAAATTTTTGTAAAAACAGTGTGCTATAACCCACAAAATATCAAATTTTTACAAGATATTTAAAATTATGGACTAAAAGAGTGTTTCTATTAATTTCTTTAATTTTCTAAAGTTTGACAAAATTTTGAAAAATTTGTGTGCTATAACCAACAAAAACACAATTTTTTACAAGATATTATAAATTATGGACTAAAAGAGTGTTGCTATTGATTTTATTTATTTTCAAAAATTTGTAAAAGTAGTATGCTATAACGCACAAAAATCTCAATTTTTTACAAGATATTAGAAATTATGGACTAAAATAGTGTTGCTATTCAATTCATTTATTTTCAAAAAATTGACAAAATTTTGTAAAAACAGTGTGCTATAACCTACAAAATCTCAAATTTTTACAAGATATTTAAAATTATGGACTAAAAGAGTGTTTCTATTAATTTCTTTAATTTTCTAAAGTTTGACCAAATTTTGTAAAATTCGTGTGCTATAACCCACAAAAACTCAAATTTTTACAAGATATTAGAAATTATGGACTAAAAGAGTGTCGCTATTGATTTCATTTATTTTCAAAAATTTGACAATTTTTTGTAAAAACAGTGTGCATAACCCACAAAAAACTCAATTTTTTACAAGATATTGGAAATTATGGACAAAAAGAGTGTTGCTATTGATTTCATTTATTTTCAAAAATTTGACAAATTTTTGTAAAAACAATGTGCTATAACCCACAAAATCTCAAATTTTTACAAGATATTTGAAATTATGGACCAAAAGAGTGTTTCTATTAATTTCTTTAATTTTATAAATTTTGACAAAATTTTGTAAAATTCGTGTGCTAACACACAAAAATTCAATTTTACAAAATATTAGAAATTATGGACTAAAAGAGTTGCTATTGATTTCATTTATTTTCAAAAAATTGACAATTTTTTGTAAAAACAGTGTGTTAACCCACAAAATCTCAAATTTTTACAGGATATTTGAAATTATGGACTAAAAGAGTGTTTCTATTAATTTCTTTTATTTTCTAAAGTTTGACAAAATTTTGTAAAATTCGTGTGCTATTAACCCACAAAAACTCAATTTTTTACACGATATTAGAAATTATGGACTAAAAGAGTGTTGCTATTGATTTCATTTATTTTCAAAATTTTGACAAAGTTTTGTAAAAACAGTGTGCTATATAACCCACAAAATCTCAATTTTTTACAAGATATTAGAAATTATGGACTAAAAGAGTGTTGCTATTGATTTCATTTATTTTCAAAAAATTGACAAAATTTTGTAAAAACAGTGTGCTATAACCCACAAAATCTCAAATTTTTACAAGATATTAGAAATTATGGACTAAAAGAGTGTTTCTATTAATTTCTTTTATTTTCTAAAGTTTGACAAAATTTTGAAAAATTTGTGTGCTATAACCAACAAAAACACAATTTTTTACAAGATATTATAAATTATGGACTAAAAGAGTGTTGCTATTGATTTTATTTATTTTCAAAAATTTGTAAAAGTAGTGTGCTATAACGCACAAAAATCTCAATTTTTTACAAGATATTAGAAATTATGGACTAAAATAGTGTTGCTATTCAATTCATTTATTTTCAAAAAATTGACAAAATCTTGTAAAAACAGTGTGCTATAACCTACAAAATCTCAAATTTTTACAAGATATTTAAAATTATGGACTAAAAGAGTGTTTCTATTAATTTCTTTAATTTTCTAAAGTTTGACCAAATTTTGTAAAATTCGTGTGCTATAACCCAAAAAAACTCAAATTTTTACAAGATATTAGAAATTATGGACTAAAAGAGTGTCGCTATTGATTTCATTTATTTTCAAAAATTTGACAATTTTTTGTAAAAACAGTGTGCATAACCCACAAAAAACTCAATTTTTTACAAGATATTGGAAATTATGGACAAAAAGAGTGTTGCTATTGATTTCATTTATTTTCAAAAATTTGACAAATTTTTGTAAAAACAATGTGCTATAACCCACAAAATCTCAAATTTTTACAAGATATTTGAAATTGTGGACCAAAAGAGTGTTTCTATTTATTTCTTTAATTTTCTAAAGTTTGAAAAATTTTTGTAAAATCCGTGTGCTATAACCCACAAAAACTCAAATTTTTACAAGATATTAGAAATTATGGACTAAAAGAGTGTTGCTATTGATTTCATTTATTTTCAAAAATTTGACAATTTTTTGTAAAAACAGTGTGCTATAACCCACTAAATCTCAAATTTTTACAAGATATTTGAAATTATGGACCAAAAGAGTGTTTCTAATTATTACTTTAATTTTCTAAAGTTTGACAAAAAAATTTAAAATCCGTGTGCTATAACCCACAAAAACTCAAATTTTTACAAGATATTAGAAATTATGGACTAAAAGAATATTGCTATTGATTTCATTTATTTTCAAAAAATTGACAAAATTTTGTAAAAACAGTGCGGTATAACCCACAAAATCTCAAACTTTTACAATATATTTGAAATTATGGACTAAAAGAGTGTTTCTATTAATTTCTTTAATTTTATAAATTTTGACAAAATTTTGTAAAATCCGTGTGCTAACCCACAAAAATCTCAATTTTTCTAAGATATTAGAAATTATGGACTAAAAGAGTTGCTATTGATTTCATTTATTTTCAAAAAATTGACAAAATTTTGTAAAAACAGTGTGTTATAACGCACAAAATCCCAAATTTTTACAGGATATTTGAAATTATGGACTAAAAGAGTGTTTCTATTAATTTCTTTTATTTTCTAAAGTTTGACAAAATTTTGTAAATTCCGTGTGCTATAACCCACAAAAACTCAATTTTTTACAAGATATTATAAATTATGGACTAAAAGTGTATTGCTATTGATTTCATTTATTTTCAAAATTTTGACAATTTTTTTGTAAAAACAGAGTGCTATAACTCACAAAATCTCAAATTTTTACAAGATATTTGAAATTATGGACTAAAAGAGTGTTTCTATTAATTTCTTTAATTTTCTAAAGTTTGACAAAATTTGTAAAATCCTTGTGCTATAACCCACAAAAACTCAAATTTTTACAAGATATTAGAAATTATGGACTAAAATAGTGTTTCTATTAATTTCTTTAATTTTCTTAAGTTTGACAAAATTTTGTAAAATCCGTGTGCTATAACCCACAAAAACTCAAATTTTTACAAGATATTAGAAATTATGGACTAAAAGAGTGTTGCTATTGATTTCATTTATTTTTAAAAATTTAACAAATTTTGTAAAAACAGTGTGCTATAACCCACAAAATCTCAAATTTTTACAAGATATTTGAAATTATGGACTAAAAGAGTGTTTCTATTAATTTCTTTTATTTTATAAATTTTGACAAAATTTTGTAAAATCCGTGTGCTAACCCACAAAAACTCAATTTTTTACAAGATATTATAAATTATGGACTAAAAGAGTGTTGCTATTGATTTCATTTATTTTCAAAAATTTGTAAAAGTAGTGTGCTATAACGCACAAAAATCTCAATTTTTTACAAGATATTATAAATTATGGACTAAAAGAGTGTTGCTATTCAATTCAGTTATTTTCAAAAAATTGACAAAGTTTTGTAAAAACAGTGTGTTATAACCCACAAAATCTCAAATTTTTACAAGATATTTGAAATTAAGGACTAAAAGAGTGTTTCTATTAATTTCTTTAATTTTATAAATTTTGACAAAATTTTGTAAAATTCGTGTGCTAACCCACAAAAATTCAATTTTACAAAATATTAGAAATTATGGACTAAAAGAGTTGCTATTGATTTCATTTATTTTCAAAAATTTGACAAAATTTTGTAAAAACAGTGTGCTATAACCCACAAAATCTCAAATTTTTACAGGATATTTGAAATTATGGACTAAAAGAGTGTTTCTATTAATTTCATTTATTTTCTAAAATTGACAAAATTTTGTAAAATCCGTGTGCTATAACCCACAAAAATCTCAATTTTTACAAGATATTAGAAATTATGGACTAAAAAGAGTGTTGCTATTAATTTCATTTATTTTCAAAAATTTGACAAAATTTTGTAAAAACAGTGTGCTATAACCCACAAAAATCTCAATTTTTTACAAGATATTAGAAATTATGGACTAAAAGAGTGTTGCTATTGATTTCATTTATTTTCAAAAATTTGACAAAATTTTGTAAAAACAGTGTGCTATAACCCACAAAATCTCAAATTTTTACAAGATATTTGAAATTATGGACTAAAAGAGTGTTTATTAATTTCTTTTATTTTCTAAAATTTGACAAAATTTTGTAAAATTCGTGTGCTATAACCCACAAAAATCTCAATTTTACAAGATATTAGAAATTATGGACTAAAAGAGTGTTTCTATTGATTTCATTTATTTTCAAAAAATTGACAAAATTTTGTAAAAACGGTGTGCTATAACCCACAAAATCTCAAATTTTTACAAGATATTTGAAATTATGGACTAAAAGAGTGTTTCTATTGATTTCTTTTATTTTCTAAAATTTGACAAAATTTTGTAAAAAATTCGTGTGCTATAACCCACAAAAATCTCAATTTTTACAAGATATTAGAAATTATGGACTAAAAGAGTGTTGCTATTAATTTCATTTATTTTCAAAAATTTGACAAAATTTTGTAAAAACAGTGTGCTATAACCCACAAAAATCTCAATTTTTTACAAGATATTAGAAATTATGGACTAAAAGAGTGTTGCTATTGATTTCATTTATTTTCAAAAATTGACAAAATTTTGTAAAAACAGTGTGCTATAACCCACAAAAATCTCAAATTTTTACAAGATATTAGAAATTATGGACTAAAAGAGTGTTGCTATTAATTTCATTTATTTTCAAAAATTTGACAAAATTTTGTAAAAACGTGTGCTATAACCCACAAAAATCTCAAATTTTTACAAGATATTAGAAATTATGGACTAAAAGAGTGTTGCTATTGATTTCATTTATTTTCAAAAATTTGACAAAATTTTGTAAAAACAGTGTGCTATAACCCACAAAAATCTCAATTTTTACAAGATATTTAGAAATTATGGACTAAAAGAGTGTTTCTATTAATTTCATTTATTTTCTAAAGTTTGACAAAATTTTGTAAAATCGTGTGCTATAACCCACAAAATCTCAAATTTTTACAAGATATTAGAAATTATGGACTAAAAGAGTGTTGCTATTGATTTCATTTATTTTCAAAAATTTGACAAAATTTTGTAGTGTGCTATAACCCACAAAAATCTCAAATTTTTACAAGATATTAGAAATTATGGACTAAAAGAGTGTTGCTATTAATTTCATTTATTTTCTAAAATTTGACAAAATTTTGTAAAAACAGTGTGCTATAACCCACAAAATCTCAAATTTTTACAAGATATTTGAAATTATGGACTAAAAGAGTGTTCTATTAATTTCATTTATTTTCTAAAATTTGACAAAATTTTGTAAAATCCGTGTGCTATAACCCACACAAAATCTCAAATTTTTTACAAGATATTAGAAATTATGGACTAAAAGAGTGTTGCTATTGATTTCATTTATTTTCAAAAATTTGACAAAATTTTGTAAAATCGTGTGCTATAACCCACAAAAATCTCAATTTTTTACAAGATATTTGAAATTATGGACTAAAAGAGTGTTTCTATTGATTTCATTTATTTTCTAAAATTTGACAAAATTTTGTAAAATCGTGTGCTATAACCCACAAAAAATCTCAAATTTTTACAAGATATTTGAAATTATGGACTAAAAGAGTGTTTCTATTAATTTCATTTATTTTCTAAATTTTGACAAAATTTTGTAAAATCGTGTGCTATACCCACAAAAATCTCAAATTTTTACAAGATATTAGAAATTATGGACTAAAAAGAGTGTTGCTATTGATTTCATTTATTTTCTAAAATTTGACAAAATTTTGTAAAATCAGTGTGCTATAACCCACAAAATCTCAAATTTTTACAAGATATTTGAAATTATGGACTAAAAGAGTGTTTCTATTAATTTCATTTATTTTCTAAAGTTTGACAAAATTTTGTAAAATTCGTGTGCTATAACCCACAAAAATCTCAATTTTTACAAGATATTAGAAATTACGGACTAAAAGAGTGTTGCTATTGATTTCATTTATTTTCAAAAATTTGACAAAATTTTGTAAAAACAGTGTGCTATATAACCCACAAAATCTCAAATTTTTACAAGATATTTGAAATTATGGACTAAAAGAGTGTTGCTATTGATTTCATTTATTTTCTAAAAATTGACAAAATTTTGTAAAATCAATGTGCTATAACCCACAAAAATCTCAAATTTTTACAAGATATTTGAAATTATGGACTAAAAGAGTGTTTCTATTAATTTCTTTTATTTTCTAAAGTTTGACAAAATTTTGTAAAATTTGTGTGCTATAACCCACAAAAATCTCAAATTTTTACAAGATATTAGAAATTATGGACTAAAAGAGTGTTGCTATTGATTTCATTTATTTTCAAAAATTTGACAAAATTTTGTAAAATGTGTGCTATAACCCACAAAAATCTCAAATTTTTACAAGATATTAGAAATTATGGACTAAAAGAGTGTTCTATTAATTCATTTATTTTTCTAAAATTTGACAAAATTTTGTAAAAAACGTGTGCTATAACCCACAAAAAAAATCTCAAATTTTTTACAAGATATTAGAAATTATGGACTAAAAGAGTGTTCTATTAATTTCATTTAATTTTCTAAAGTTTGACAAAATTTTGTAAAAATCGTGTGCTATAACCCAAAAAATCTCAAATTTTTACAAGATATTAGAAATTATGGACTAAAAGAGTGTTTCTATTGATTTCATTTATTTTCAAAAATTTGACAAAATTTTGTAAAAACAAGTGCTATAAACCCACAAAATCTCAATTTTTTACAAGATATTAGAAATTATGGACAAAAAGAGTGTTGCTATTGATTTCATTTATTTTCAAAAATTTGACAAAATTTTGTAAAAACAGTGTGCTATAACCCACAAAAATCTCAAATTTTTACAAGATATTTGAAATTATGGACTAAAAGAGTGTTGCTATTGATTTCTTTTATTTTCTAAAATTTGACAAAATTTTGTAAAATCGTGTGCTATAACCCACAAAAATCTCAAATTTTTACAAGATATTAGAAATTATGGACTAAAAGAGTGTTGCTATTGATTTCATTTATTTTCTAAAATTTGACAAAATTTTGTAAAAACAAGTGTGCTATAACCCACAAAAATCTCAAATTTTTACAAGATATTTGAAATTATGGACTAAAAGAGTGTTTCTATTATTTCATTTATTTTCTAAAATTTGACAAAATTTTGTAAAATCCGTGTGCTATAACCCACAAAAATCTCAAATTTTTTACAAGATATTAGAAATTATGGACTAAAAGAGTGTTGCTATTGATTTCATTTATTTTCTAAAATTTGACAAAATTTTGTAAAATCAGTGTGCTATAACCCACAAAATCTCAAATTTTTACAAGATATTTGAAATTATGGACTAAAAGAGTGTTTCTATTAATTTCTTTAATTTTCTAAATTTTGACAAAATTTTGTAAAATCAGTGTGCTATAACCCACAAAAATCTCAATTTTTACAAGATATTAGAAATTATGGACTAAAAAGTGAGTGTTGCTATTGATTTCATTTATTTTCAAAAAATTGACAAAATTTTGTAAAACAGTGTGCTATAACCCACAAAATCTCAAATTTTTACAAGATATTTGAAATTATGGACTAAAAAGAGTGTTTCTATTAATTTCTTTTATTTTCTAAAATTTGACAAAATTTTGTAAAATCAGTGTGCTATAACCCACAAAAATCTCAATTTTTACAAGATATTTGAAATTATGGACTAAAAGAGTGTTGCTATTAATTTCATTTATTTTCTAAAAATTTGACAAAATTTTGTAAAATCAATGTGCTATAACCCACAAAAATCTCAAATTTTTACAAGATATTTGAAATTATGGACTAAAAGAGTGTTTCTATTGATTTCATTTAATTTTCTAAAAGTTTGACAAAATTTGTAAAATCAGTGTGCTATAACCCACAAAAATCTCAAATTTTTACAAGATATTAGAAATTATGGACTAAAAGAGTGTTTCTATTAATTTCATTTATTTTCTAAAATTTGACAAAATTTTGTAAAATCGTGTGCTATAACCCACAAAAATCTCAAATTTTTACAAGATATTAGAAATTATGGACTAAAAGAGTGTTGCTATTGATTTCATTTATTTTCAAAAATTTGACAAAATTTTGTAAAAACAGTGTGCTATAACCCACAAAAATCTCAAATTTTTACAAGATATTAGAAATTATGGACTAAAAGAGTGTTGCTATTAATTTCATTTATTTTCTAAAATTTGACAAAATTTTGTAAAAAAATCAGTGTGCTAACCCACAAAAATCTCAATTTTTTACAAGATATTAGAAATTATGGACTAAAAAGAGTGTTGCTATTGATTTCATTTATTTTCAAAAATTTGACAAAATTTTGTAGTGTGCTATAACCCACAAAAATCTCAAATTTTTACAAGATATTTGAAATTATGGACTAAAAGAGTGTTGCTATTAATTTCATTTATTTTCTAAAAATTGACAAAATTTTGTAAAATCGTGTGCTATAACCCACAAAATCTCAAATTTTTTACAAGATATTTGAAATTATGGACTAAAAGAGTGTTTCTATTAATTTCATTTATTTTCATAAATTTTGACAAAATTTTGTAAAATTCGTGTGCTATAACCCACAAAAATCTCAATTTTTACAAGATATTAGAAATTATGGACTAAAAGAGTGTTTCTATTGATTTCATTTATTTTCTAAAATTTGACAAAATTTTGTAAAATCCGTGTGCTATAACCCACAAAATCTCAAATTTTTACAAGATATTTGAAATTATGGACTAAAAGAGTGTTGCTATTAATTTCTTTTATTTTCTAAAAATTGACAAAATTTTGTAAATCAGTGTGCTATAACCCACAAAAATCTCAATTTTTTACAAGATATTAGAAATTATGGACTAAAAGAGTGTTGCTATTAATTTCATTTATTTTCAAAAATTTGACAAAATTTTGTAAAATCAATGTGTTATATAACCCACAAAAATCTCAAATTTTTACAAGATATTAGAAATTATGGACTAAAAGAGTGTTTCTATTAATTTCATTTATTTTCTAAAATTTGACAAAATTTTGTAAAATCAGTGTGCTATAACCCACAAAATCTCAAATTTTTACAAGATATTTGAAATTATGGACTAAAAAGAGTGTTGCTATTAATTTCATTTATTTTCTAAAATTTGACAAAATTTTGTAAAATTCGTGTGCTATAACCCACAAAAATCTCAAATTTTTACAAGATATTAGAAATTATGGACTAAAAGAGTGCTATTGATTTCATTTATTTTCTAAAATTTGACAAAATTTTGTAAAAACATGTGTATTAACCCACAAAAATCTCAAATTTTTACAAGATATTTGAAATTATGGACTAAAAGAGTGTTTCTATTAATTTCATTTTATTTTCTAAAATTTGACAAAATTTTGTAAAAATTCGTGTGCTATAACCCACAAAAATCTCAATTTTTTACAAGATATTAGAAATTATGGACTAAAAGAGTGTTGCTATTGATTTCATTTATTTTCAAAAATTTGACAAAATTTTGTAAAAACAAGTGCTATAACCCACAAAAATCTCAATTTTTTACAAGATATTAGAAATTATGGACTAAAAAGAGTGTTGCTATTGATTTCATTTATTTTCAAAAAATTGACAAAATTTTGTAAAAACAAAGTGCTATAACCCACAAAATCTCAAATTTTTACAGGATATTTGAAATTATGGATTAAAAGAGTGTTTCTATTAATTTCTTTTATTTTCTAAAGTTTGACAAAATTTTGTAAAATCGTGTGCTATAACCCACAAAAATCTCAAATTTTTACAAGATATTTGAAATTATGGACTAAAAGAGTGTTGCTATTTATTTCATTTATTTTCAAAAATTTGACAAAATTTTGTAAAATCAGTGTGCTATAACCCACAAAATCTCAAATTTTTACAAGATATTAGAAATTATGGACTAAAAGAGTGTTTCTATTAATTTCATTTATTTTCTAAAAAGTTTGACAAAATTTTGTAAAAATTTGTGTGCTATAACCCACAAAAACTCAATTTTTTACAAGATATTAGAAATTATGGACTAAAAGAGTGTTGCTATTGATTTCATTTATATTCAAAAATTTGACAAAATTTGGTAAAAGCAGTGTGCTATAACCCACAAAAATCTCAATTTTTTACAAGATATTAGAAATTATGGACTAAAAGAGTGTTGCTATTAATTTCATTTATTTTCAAAAATTTGACAAAATTTTGTAAAATCAGTGTGCTATAACCCACAAAATCTCAATTTTTACAAGATATTTAGAAATTATGGACTAAAAGAGTGTTTCTATTAATTTCATTTATTTTCTAAAGTTTGACAAAATTTTGTAAAATTCGTGTGCTATAACCCACAAAAATCTCAAATTTTTACAAGATATTTGAAATTATGGACTAAAAGAGTGTTGCTATTAATTTCATTTATTTTCTAAAATTTGACAAAATTTTGTAAAATCGTGTGCTATAACCCACAAAATCTCAAATTTTTACAAGATATTTGAAATTATGGACTAAAAGAGTGTTTCTATTTATTTCATTTATTTTCTAAAGTTTGACAAAATTTTGTAAAATCGTGTGCTATAACCCACAAAAATCTCAAATTTTTACAAGATATTAGAAATTATGGACTAAAAGAGTGTTGCTATTGATTTCATTTATTTTCAAAAATTTGACAAAATTTTGTAAAAACGTGTGCTATAACCCACAAAATCTCAAATTTTTACAAGATATTTGAAATTATGGACTAAAAGAGTGTTTCTATTATTTCTTTATTTTCTAAAGTTTGACAAAATTTTGTAAAATCGTGTGCTATAACCCACAAAAATCTCAAATTTTTACAAGATATTAGAAATTATGGACTAAAAGAGTGTTGCTATTGATTTCATTTATTTTCAAAAATTTGACAAAATTTTGTAAAATCAATGTGCTATAACCCACAAAATCTCAAATTTTTACAAGATATTTGAAATTATGGACTAAAAAGAGTGTTTCTATTAATTTCATTTATTTTCTAAATTTTGACAAAATTTTGTAAAATCAGTGCTGCTATAACCCACAAAAATCTCAAATTTTTACAAGATATTAGAAATTATGGACTAAAAGAGTGTTGCTATTGATTTCATTTATTTTCAAAAGTTTGACAAAATTTTGTAAAATCGTGTGCTATAACCCACAAAATCTCAAATTTTTACAAGATATTTGAAATTATGGACTAAAAGAGTGTTTCTATTAATTTCTTTTATTTTCTAAAATTTGACAAAATTTTGTAAAATCGTGTGCTATAACCCACAAAAATCTCAATTTTTTACAAGATATTAGAAATTATGGACTAAAAGAGTGTTGCTATTGATTTCATTTATTTTCAAAAATTTGACAAAATTTTGTAAAATCAGTGTGCTATAACCCACAAAAATCTCAAATTTTTACAAGATATTTGAAATTATGGACTAAAAGAGTGTTGCTATTAATTTCATTTATTTTCTAAAATTTGACAAAATTTTGTAAAATCCTTGTGCTATAACCCACAAAAATCTCAAATTTTTACAAGATATTTGAAATTATGGACTAAAAGAGTGTTTCTATTAATTTCATTTATTTTCTAAAATTTGACAAAATTTTGTAAAATCGTGTGCTTATAACCCACAAAATCTCAAATTTTTACAAGATATTTGAAATTATGGACTAAAAGAGTGTTTCTATTAATTTCTTTTATTTTCTAAATTTTGACAAAATTTTGTAAAATCGTGTGCTATAACCCACAAAAATCTCAAATTTTTACAAGATATTAGAAATTATGGACTAAAAGAGTGTTGCTATTGATTTCATTTATTTTCAAAAATTTGACAAAATTTTGTAAAAACAGTGTGCTATAACCCACAAAAATCTCAATTTTTTACAAGATATTTGAAATTATGGACTAAAGAGTGTTGCTATTATTAATTCATTTATTTTCTAAAATTTGACAAAATTTTGTAAAAATAGTGTGCTATAACCCACAAAAATCTCAAATTTTTACAAGATATTTGAAATTATGGACTAAAAGAGTGTTTCTATTAATTTCTTTAATTTTCTAAATTTTGACAAAATTTTGTAAAATCGTGTGCTATAACCCACAAAAATCTCAAATTTTTACAAGATATTAGAAATTATGGACTAAAAAGAGTGTTTCTATTGATTTCATTTATTTTCAAAAATTTGACAAAATTTTGTAAAATCGTGTGCTATAACCCACAAAAATCTCAAATTTTTACAAGATATTTGAAATTATGGACTAAAAGAGTGTTTCTATTAATTTCATTTATTTTCTAAAGATTGACAAAATTTTGTAAAATTGTGTGCTATAACCCACAAAAATCTCAATTTTTTACAAGATATTAGAAATTATGGACTAAAAGAGTGTTGCTATTGATTTCATTTATTTTCAAAAATTTGACAAAATTTTGTAAAAACGTGTGCTATAACCCACAAAAATCTCAATTTTTTACAAGATATTAGAAATTATGGACTAAAAGAGTGTTGCTATTGATTTCATTTATTTTCAAAAATTTGACAAAATTTTGTAAAAACAATGTGCTATAACCCACAAAAATCTCAAATTTTTACAAGATATTTGAAATTATGGACTAAAAGAGTGTTTCTATTAATTTCATTTTATTTTCTAAAGTTTGACAAAATTTTGTAAAATCGTGTGCTATAACCCACAAAAATCTCAAATTTTTACAAGATATTAGAAATTATGGACTAAAAGAGTGTTGCTATTGATTTCATTTATTTTCAAAAAATTTGACAAAATTTTGTAAAAATCTGTGCTATAACCCACAAAATCTCAAATTTTTACAAGATATTAGAAATTATGGACTAAAAGAGTGTTTCTATTAATTTCTTTTATTTTCTAAAGTGTGAAATATTTTGAAAAATTTGTGTGCTATAACCAACAAAAACACAATTTTTTACAAGATATTATAAATTATGGACTAAAAGAGTGTTGTTATTGATTTTATTTATTTTCAAAAATTTGTAAAAGTAGTGTGCTATAACGCACAAAAATCTCAATTTTTTACAAGATATTAGAAATTATGGACTAAAATAGTGTTGCTATTCAATTCATTTATTTTCAAAAAATTGACAAAATTTTGTAAAAACAGTGTGCACCTACAAAATCTCAAATTTTTACAAGATATTTAAAATTATGGACTAAAAGAGTGTTTCTATTAATTTCTTTAATTTTCTAAAGTTTGACCAAATTTTGTAAAATTCGTGTGCTATAACCAACAAAAACTCAAATTTTTACAAGATATTAGAAATTATGGACTAAAAGAGTGTCGCTATTGATTTCATTTATTTTCAAAAATTTGACAATTTTTTGTAAAAACAGTGTGCTATAACCCACAAAATCTCAAATTTTTACAAGATATTTGAAATTATGGACCAAAAGAGTGTTTCTATTTATTTCTTTAATTTTCTAAAGTTTGACAAAATTTTGTAAAATTCGTGTGCTATAACCCACAAAAACTCAAATTTTTACAAGATATTAGAAATTATGTACGAAAAGAGTGTTGCTATTGATTTCATTTATTTTCAAAAATTTGACAAATTTTTGTAAAAACAGTGTGCTATAACCCACTAAATCTCAAATTTTTACAAGATATTTGAAATTATGGACCAAAAGAGTGTTTCTAATTATTACTTTAATTTTCTAAAGTTTGACAAAATTTTGTAAAATTCGTGTGCTATAACCCACAAAAACTCAAATTTTTACAAGATATTAGAAATTATAGACTAAAAGAATATTGCTATTGATTTCATTTATTTTCAAAAAATTGACAAAATTTTGTAAAAACAATGTGCTATAACCCACAAAATCTCAAACTTTTACAATATATTTGAAATTATGGACTAAAAGAGTGTTTCTATTAATTTCTTTAATTTTATAAATTTTGACAAAATTTTGTAAAATCCGTGTGCTAACCCACAAAAATCTCAATTTTTCTAAGATATTAGAAATTATGGACTAAAAGAGTTGCTATTGATTTCATTTATTTTCAAAAAATTGACAAAATTTTGTAAAAACAGTGTGCTATAACGCACAAAATCCCAAATTTTTACAGGATATTTGAAATTATGAACTAAAAGAGTGTTTCTATTAATTTCTTTTATTTTCTAAAGTTTGACAAAATTTTGTAAATTCCGTGTGCTATAACCCACAAAAACTCAATTTTTTACAAGATATTATAAATTATGGACTAAAAGTGTATTGCTATTGATTTCATTTATTTTCAAAAATTTGACAATTTTTTTGTAAAAACAGAGTGATATAACTCACAAAATCTCAAATTTTTACAAGATATTTGAAATTATGGACTAAAAGAGTGTTTCTATTAATTTCTTTAATTTTCTAAAGTTTGACAAAATTTGTAAAATCCTTGTGCTATAACCCACAAAAACTCAAATTTTTACAAGATATTAGAAATTATGGACTAAAATAGTGTTTCTATTAATTACTTTAATTTTCTTAAGTTTGACAAAATTTTGTAAAATCCGTGTGCTATAACCCACAAAATCTCAAATTTTTACAAGATATTTGAAATTAAGGACTAAAAGAGTGTTTTTATTAATTTCTTTTATTTTATAAATTTTGAAAATTTTCTGTAAAATTCGTGTGCTAACCCACAAAAACTCAATTTTTTACAAGATATTATAAATTATGGACTAAAAGAGTGTTGCTATTGATTTCATTTATTTTCAAAAATTTGTAAAAGTAGTGTGCTATAACGCACAAAAATCTCAATTTTTTACAAGATATTATAAATTATGGACTAAAAGAGTGTTGCTATTCAATTCAGTTATTTTCAAAAAATTGACAAAGTTTTGTAAAAATAGTGTGTTATAACCCACAAAATCTCAAATTTTTACAAGATATTTGAAATTATGGACTAAAAGAGTGTTTCTATTAATTTCTTTAATTTTATAAATTTTGACAAAATTTTCTAAAATTCGTGTGCTAACCCACAAAAATTCAATTTTACAAAATATTAGAAATTATGGACTAAAAGAGTTGCTATTGATTTCATTTATTTTCAAAAATTTGACAAAATTTTGTAAAAACAGTGTGCTATAACCCACAAAATCTCAAATTTTTACAGGATATTTGAAATTATGGACTAAAAGAGTGTTTCTATTAATTTCTTTTATTTTCTAAAGATTGACAAAATTTTGTAAAATTTGTGTGATATAACCCACAAAAACTCAATTTTTTACAAGATATTATAAATTATGGACTAAAAGAGTGTTGATATTAATTTCATTTATTTTCAAAAATTTGACAATTTTTTGTAAAAACAGTGTGTTATATAACCCACAAAAAAACTCAATTTTTTACAAGATATTAGAAATTATGGACTAAAAGAGTGTTGCTATTGATTTCATTTATTTTCAAAAATTTGACAAAGTTTTGTAAAAACAGTGTGCTATAACCCACAAAATCTCAAATTTTTACAAGATATTTGAAATTATGGACTAAAAGAGTGTTTCTATTAATTTATTTTATTCTCTAAAGTTTGACAAAATTTTGGAAAATTTGTGTGTTAACCCACAAAATCTCAATTTTTACAAGATATTAGAAATTATGGACTAAAAGAGTGTTGCTATTTATTCATTTATTTTCAAAAAATTGACAAAATTTTGTAAAAACAGTGTGTTATAACCCACAAAATCTCAAATTTTTCCAAGATATTAGAAATTATGGACTAAAAGAGTGTTTCTATTAATTTCTTTTATTTTCTAAAGTTTGACAAAATTTTGAAAAATTTGTGTGCTATAACCAACAAAAACAAAATTTTTTACAAGATATTATAAATTATGGACTAAAAGAGTGTTGCTATTGATTTTATTTATTTTCTAAAATTTGTAAAAGTAGTGTGCTATAACGCACAAAAATCTCAATTTTTTACAAGATATTAGAAATTATGGACTAAAATAGTGTTGCTATTCAATTCATTTATTTTCAAAAAATTGACAAAATTTTGTAAAAACAGTGTGCACCTACAAAATCTCAAATTTTTACAAGATATTTAAAATTATGGACTAAAAGAGTGTTTCTATTAATTTCTTTAATTTTCTAAAGTTTGACCAAATTTTGTAAAATTCGTGTGCTATAACCAACAAAAACTCAAATTTTTACAAGATATTAGAAATTATGGACTAAAAGAGTGTCGCTATTGATTTCATTTATTTTCAAAAATTTGACAATTTTTTGTAAAAACAGTGTGCTATAACCCACAAAATCTCAAATTTTTACAAGATATTTGAAATTATGGACCAAAAGAGTGATTCTATTTATTTCTTTAATTTTCTAAAGTTTGACAAAATTTTGTAAAATTCGTGTGCTATAACCCACAAAAACTCAAATTTTTACAAGATATTAGAAATTATGGACTAAAAGAGTGTCGCTATTGATTTCATTTATTTTCAAAAAATTGACAAATTTTTTTAAAAACAGTGTGCTGTAACCCACAAAAAACTCAAATTTTTACAAGATATTAGAAATTATGGACTAACAGAGTGTTGCTATTGATTTCATTTATTTTCAAAAATTTGACAAATTTTTGTAAAAACAGTTTGCTATAACCCACAAAATCTCAAATTTTTACAAGATATTGGAAATTATGGACTAAAAGAGTGTTTCTATTAATTTCTTTAATTTTCTAATGTTTGACAAAATTTGTAAAATCCGTGTGCTATAACCCACAAAAACTCAAATTTTTACAAGATATTAGAAATTATGTACTAAAAGAGTGTTTCTATTAATTTCTTTAATTTTCTAAAGTTTGACAAAATTTGTAAAATCCGTGTGCTATATAACGCACAAAAACTCAAATTTTTACAAGATATTAGAAATTAAGGACTAAAACAGTGTTGCTATTGATTTCATTTATTTTCAAAAATTTGACAAAGTTTTGTAAAAACAGTGTGCTATAACCCACAAAATCTCAAATTTTTACAAGCTATTTGAAATTATGGACTAAAAGAGTGTTTCTATTAATTTCTTTTATCTTATAAATTTTGACAAAATTTTGTAAAATCTGTGTGTTAACCCACAAAATCTCAATTTTTACAAGATATTAGAAATTATGGACTAAAAGAGTGTTGCTATGTATTCATTTATTTTCAAAAAATTGACAAAATTTTGTAAAAACAAGTGTGCTATAACCCACAAAATCTCAAATTTTTACAGGATATTTGAAATTATGGACTAAAAGAGTGTTTCTATTAATTTCTTTTATTTTCTAAAGTTTGACAAAATTTTGTAAAATTAGTGTGCTATAACCCACAAAAACTCAATTTTTTACAAGATATTATAAATTATGGACTAAAAGAGTTTTGCTATTGATTTCATTTATTTTCAAAAATTTGATAAATTTTTGTAAAAACAGTGTGCTATAACCCACAAAATCTCAAATTTTTACAAGATATTTGAAATTATGGACTAAAAGAGTATTTCTATTAATTTCTTTAATTTTCTAAAGTTTCACAAAATTTGTAAAATCCTTGTGCTATAACCCACAAAAACTCAAATTTTTACAAGATATTAGAAATTACGGACTAAAAGAGTGATGCTATTGATTTCATTTATTTCCAAATTTTGACAATTTTTTGTAAAAACAGTGTGTATAACCCACAAAAACTCAAATTTTTACAAGATATTTGAAATTATGGACTAAAAGAGTGTTTCTAATAATTTCTTTAATTTTCTAAAGTTTGACAAAATTTTGTAAAATCCGTTTGCTATAACCTACAAAAACTTAAATTTTTACAAGATATTAGAAATTATGGACTAAAAGAGTCTTGCTATTGATTTCATTTATTTTCAAAAATTTGACAATTTTTTGTAAAAACAGTGTGCTATAACCCACAAAAAACTCAAATTTTTGCAAGATATTGGAAATTATGGACTAAAAGAGTGGTGCTCTTGATTTCATTTATTTTCAAAAATTTGACAAATTTTTGTAAAAACAGTGTTATAACCCACAAAATCTCAAATTTTTACAAGATATTTGAAATTATGGATTAAAAGAGTGTTTCTATTAATTTCTTTAACTTTCTAAAGTTTGACAAAATTTTGTAAAATCCATGTGCTACCCACAAAAACTCAAATTTTTGCAAGATATTGGAAATTATGGACTAAAAGAGTGGTGCTCTTGATTTCATTTATTTTCAAAAATTTGACAAATTTTTGTAAAAACAGTGTGCTATAACCCACAAAATCTCAAATTTTTACAAGATATTTGAAATTATGGACTAAAAGAGTGTTTCTATTAATTTCTTTAACTTTCTAAAGTTTGACAAAATTTTGTAAAATCCATGTGCTACCCACAAAAACTCAAATTTTTACAAGATATTAGAAATTAAGGACTAAAACAGTGTTGCTATTGATTTCATTTATTTTCAAAAATTTGACAAAGTTTTGTAAAAACAGTGTGCTATAACCCACAAAATCTCAAATTTTTACAAGCTATTTGAAATTATGGACTAAAAGAGTGTTTCTATTAATTTCTTTTATCTTATAAATTTTGACAAAATTTTGTAAAATCTGTGTGTTAACCCACAAAATCTCAATTTTTACAAGATATTAGAAATTATGGACTAAAAGAGTGTTGCTATGTATTCATTTATTTTCAAAAAATTGACAAAATTTTGTAAAAACAGTGTGCTATAACCCACAAAATCTCAAATTTTTACAGGATATTTGAAATTATGGACTAAAAGAGTGTTTCTATTAATTTCTTTTATTTTCTAAAGTTTGACAAAATTTTGTAAAATTAGTGTGCTATAACCCACAAAAACTCAATTTTTTACAAGATATTATAAATTATGGACTAAAAGAGTTTTGCTATTGATTTCATTTATTTTCAAAAATTTGATAAATTTTTGTAAAAACAGTGTGCTATAACCCACAAAATCTCAAATTTTTACAAGATATTTGAAATTATGGACTAAAAGAGTATTTCTATTAATTTCTTTAATTTTCTAAAGTTTCACAAAATTTGTAAAATCCTTGTGCTATAACCCACAAAAACTCAAATTTTTACAAGATATTAGAAATTACGGACTCAAAGAGTGATGCTATTGATTTCATTTATTTCCAAATTTTGACAATTTTTTGTAAAAACAGTGTGTATAACCCACAAAATCTCAAATTTTTACAAGATATTTGAAATTATGGACTAAAAGAGTGTTTTTAATAATTTCTTTAATTTTCTAAAGTTTGACAAAATTTTGTAAAATCCGTTTGCTATAACCTACAAAAACTTAAATTTTTACAAGATATTAGAAATTATGGACTAAAAGAGTCTTGCTATTGATTTCATTTATTTTCAAAAATTTGACAATTTTTTGTAAAAACAGTGTGCTATAACCCACAAAAAACTCAAATTTTTGCAAGATATTGGAAATTATGGACTAAAAGAGTGGTGCTCTTGATTTCATTTATTTTCAAAAATTTGACAAATTTTTGTAAAAACAGTGTGCTATAACCCACAAAATCTCAAATTTTTACAAGATATTTGAAATTATGGACTAAAAGAATGTTTCTATTAATTTCTTTAACTTTCTAAAGTTTGACAAAATTTTGTAAAATCCATGTGCTACCCACAAAAACTCAATTTTTTACAAGATATTAGAAATTATGGACTAAAAGAGTGTTGCTATTGATTTCATTTATTTTCAAAATTTTGACAAAGTTTTGTAAAAACAGTGTGCTATAACCCACAAAATCTCAAATTTTTACAAGATATTTGAAATTATGGACTAAAAGAGTGTTTCTATTAATTTCTGTAATTTTATAAATTTTGACAAAATTTTGTAAAATCCGTGTGCTAACCCCAAAAAATCTCAATTTTTCAAAGATATTAGAAATTATGGACTTAAAGAGTTGCTATTGATTTCATTTTTTTTTGTAAAAATTGACAAAATTTTGTAAAAACAGTGTGCTATAACCCACAAAATCTCAAATTTTTACAAGATTTTTGAAATTATGGACTAAAAGAGTATTTCTATTAATTTCTTTAATTTTTCTAAAGTTTGACAAAATTTGTAAAATCCTTGTGCTATAACCCACAAAAACTCAAATTTTTACAAGATATTAGAAATTATGGACTAAAAGAGTGATGCTATTGATTTCATTTATTTTCAAATTTTGACAATTTTTTTGTAAAAACAATGTGCTATATAACCCACAAAATCTTAAATTTTTACAAGATATTTGAAATTATGGACTAAAAGAGTGTTTCTATTAATTTCTTTTATTTTCTAAAGTTTGACAAAATTTTGTAAAATTCGTGTGCTATAACCCACAAAAACTCTAATTTTTTACAAGATATTAGAAATTATGGACTAAAAGAGTGTTGGTATTGATTTCATTTATTTTCAAAAATTTGACAATTTTTTGTAAAAACAGTGTGCTATAAACCACAAAACCTCAAATTTTTACAAGATATTAGAAATTATGGAAAAAAAGAGTGTTGCTATTGATTTCATTTATTTTCAAAAATTTGACAATTTTTGTAAAAACAGTGTGCTATATGTTAGGATTATGGGCTTCCAACTTAAAACCAATTGGCGATAAGTGGAGAGGCCCATATCCTTTATATATTAGTGTTTAACCCTTTGTGTTTCCGATGTGGGACATTTATCCCTAATACGCCCCCTCGAGATAATGGGTCTCGTTTATATATTAATGGGTCTCAAATTTTTACAAGATATTTAAAATTATGGACTAAAAGAGAGTTTCTATTAATTTCTTTAATTTTCTAAAGTTTGACAAAATTTGTAAAATCCGTGTGTTATAACCCACAAAAACTCAAATTTTTACAAGATATTAGAAATTATTGACTAAAAGAGTGTTTCTATTAATTTTTTTAATTTTCTAAAGTTTGACCAAATTACGTAAAATTTGTGTGCTATAACCCACAAAAACTCAAATTTTAACAAGATATTAGAAATTATGGACTAAAAGAGTGTCGCTATTGATTTCATTTATTTTAAAAAATTTGACAATTTTTTTTAAAAACAGTGTGCTATAACCCACAAAAAACTCAAATTTCTACAAGATATTAGAAATTATGGACTAAAAGAGTGTTGCTATTGATTTCATTTATTTTCAAAAATTTGACAAATTTTTGTAAAAACAGTTTGCTATAACCCACAAAATCTCAAATTTTTACAAGATATTGGAAATTATGGACTAAAAGAGTGTTTCTATCAATTTCTTTAATTTTCTAATGTTTGACAAAATTTGTAAAATCCGTGTGCTATAACCAACAAAAACTCAAATTTTTACAAGATATTAGAAATTATGTACTAAAAGAGTGTTTCTATTAATTTCTTTAATTTTCTAAAGTTTGACAAAATTTGTAAAATTTGTGTGCTATATAACCCACAAAAACTCAAATTTTTACAAGATATTAGAAATTATGGACTAAAAGTGTGTTGCTATTGATTTCATTTATTTTCAAAAATTTGACAAAGTTTTGTAAAAACAGTGTGCTATAACCCACAAAATCTCAAATTTTTACAAGTTATTTGAAATTAAGGACTAAAAGAGTGTTTCTATTAATTTATTTTATCTTATAAATTTTGACAAAATTTTGTAAAATTTGTGTGTTAACCCACAAAAATCTCAATTTTTACAAGATATTAGAAATTATGGACTAAAAGAGTGTTGCTATTTATTCATTTATTTTCAAAAAATTGACAAAATTTTGTAAAAACAGTGTGCTAATAACCCACAAAATCTCAAATTTTTACAAGATATTTGAAATTATAGACTAAAAGAGTGTTTCTATTAATTTCTTTTATTTTCTAAAGTTTGACAAAATTTTGTAAAATTTGTGTGCTATAACCCACAAAAACTCAATTTTTTACAAGATATTATAAATTAGGGACTAAAAGAGTGTTGCTATTGATTTCATTTATTTTCAAAAATTTGACAAAGTTTTGTAAAAACAGTGTGCTATAACCCACAAAATCTCAAATTTTTACAAGATATTTGAAATTATGGACTAAAAGAGTGTTTCTATTAATTTCTTTAATTTTCTAAAGTTTCACAAAATTTGTAAAATCCTTGTGCTATAACCCACAAAAACTCAAATTTTTACAAGATATTAGAAATCATGGACTAAAAAAGTGATGCAATTGATTTCATTTATTTTCAAATTTTGACAATTTTTTGTAAAAATAGTGTGTATAACCCACAAAATCTCAAATTTTTACAAGATATTTGAAATTATGGACTAAAAGAGTGTTTCTATTAATTTCTTTAATTTTCTAAAGTTTGACAAAATTTTGTAAAATTAGTTTGCTATAACCTACAAAAACTCAAATTTTTACAAGATATTAGAAATTATGGACTAAAAGAGTGTTGCTATTGATTTCATTTATTTTCAAAAATTTGACAATTTTTTTGTAAAAACAGTGTGCTATAACCCACAAAAAACTCAAATTTTTACAAGATATTGGAAATTATGGACTAAACCAGTGATGCTCTTGATTTCATTTATTTTCAAAAATTTGACAAATTTTTGTAAAAACAGTGTGCTATAACCCACAAAATATCAAATTTTTACAAGATATTTAAAATTATGGACTAAAAGAGTGTTTCTATTAATTTCTTTAATTTTCTAAAGTTTGAAAAAATTTTGTAAAATCCATGTGCTATAACCCACAAAAACTCAATTTTTTACAAGATATTAGAAATTATGGACTAAAAGAGTGTTGCTATTGATTTCATTTATTTTCAAAAATTTAACAAAGTTTTGTAAAAACAGTGTGCTATAACCCACAAAATCTCAAATTTTTACAAGCTATTTGAAATTATGGACTAAAAGAGTGTTTCTATTAATTTCTTTAATTTTCTAAAGTTTGACAAAAATTGTAAAATCCGTGTGCTAACCCACAAAAACTCAAATTTTTACAAGATATTAGAAATTATGGACTAAAAGAGTGCTGCTATTGATTTCATTTATTTTCAAAAATTTGACAAAGTTTTGTAAAAACAGTGTGCTATAACCCACAAAATCTCAAATTTTTACAAGATATTTGAAATTATGGACTAAAAGAGTGTTTCTATTAATTTCTTTAATTTTCTAAAGTTTGACAAAATTTGTAAAATTCGTGTGCTATAACCCACAAAAACTCAAATTTTTACAAGATATTAGAAATTATGGACTAAAAGAGTATTGCTATTGATTTCATTTATTTTCAAAATTTTGACAAATTTTTGTAAAAACAGTGTGCTATAACCCACAAAATCTCAAATTTTTACAAGATATTTGAAATTATGGACTAAAAGAGTGTTACTATTAATTTCTTTAATTTTCTAAAGTTTGACAAAATTTTGTAAAATCTGTGTGCTTTAACCCACAAAAACTTAAATTTTTACAAGATATTAGAAATTATGGACTAAAAGAGTGTTGCTATTGATTTCATTTATTTTCAAAAATTTGACAAATTTTTGTAAAAACAGTGTGCTATATAACCCACAAAAAACTCAAATTTTTACAAGATATTGGAAATTATGGACTAAAATAGTGTTTCTATTAATTTCTTTAATTTTATAAATTTTGACAAAATTTTGTAAAATCCGTGTGCTAACCCACAAAAATCTCAATTTTTCTAAGATATTAGAAATTATGGACTAAAAGAGTTGCTATTTATTTCATTTATTTTCAAAAAATTGACAAAATTTTGTAAAAACAGTGTGCTATAACCCACAAAATCTCAAATTTTTACAGGATATTTGAAATTATGGACTAAAATAGTGTTTCTATTAATTTCTTTTATTTTCTAAAGTTTGACAAAATTTTGTAAAATTTGTGTGCTATAACCCACAAAAACTCAATTTTTTACAAGATATTATAAATTATGGACTAAAAGAGTGTTGTTATTGATTTCATTTATTTTCAAAAATTTGTAAAATTAGTGTGCTATAACGCACAAAAATCTCAATTTTTTACAAGATATTAGAAACTATGGACTAAAAGAGTGTTGCTATTCAATTCATTTATTTTCAAAAAATTGACAAAATTTTGTAAAAACAGTGTGTTATATAACCTACAAAATCTCAAATTTTTACAAGATATTTGAAATTATGGACTAAAAGAGTGTTTCTATTAATTCCTTTAATTTTCTAAAGTTTGACCAAATTTTGTAAAATTTGTGTGCTATAACCCACAAAAACTCAAATTTTTACAAGATATTAGAAATTATGGACTAAAATAGTGATGCTATTGATTTCATTTATTTTTAAATTTTGACAATTTTTTGTAAAAACAGTATGCTATATAACCCACAAAATCTCAAATTTTTACAAGATATTTGAAATTATGGACTAAAAGAGTGTTTCTATTAATTTCTTTAATTTTCTATAGTTTGACAAAATTTTGTAAAATCTGTGTGCTATAGCACACTGCTATTACAAAATTTTGTCAATTTTTTGAAAATAAATGAAATCAATAGCAATACTCTTTTTGTCCATAATTTCATATATCTTGTAAATATTTGAGATTTTGTGGGTTATAACACATTGATTTTACAAAATTTTGTCAAATTTTAGAAAATAAATGCAATAAATAGCAACCCTCCATTAATCTATAATTTCTAATATCGTGTAAAAATATGAGATTTTGTGGGTTATAGGACATTGCTTTTACAAAATTTTGTCCAATTTTTTAAAATAAATGAAATCAATAGCAACACTCTTTTAGTCCATAATTTCTAAAATCTTGTAAGAAATTGAGATTTTTGTGGGTTATAGACACGAATTTTACAAAATTTTGTCAAACTTTAGAAAATAAAAAATAATAATAGAAACACTCTTTTAGTCCAAAATATCAAATATCTTGTCAAAAATTGAGATTTTTTGTGGGTTATAGCACGCGAATTTTACAAAATTTTGTCACACTTTAGAATAAAAGAAATTAATAGAAAACACTCTTTTAATCCATAATTTCAAATATCTTGTAAAAATTTGAGATTTTTGTGCGTTATAGCAAATTGATTTTACAAAATTTTGTCAAATTTTAGAAAATAAATGCAATAAATAGCAACCCTCCTCTAATCTATAATTTCTAATTTCATGTAAAAATATGAGATTTTGTGGGTTATAACACACTGCTTTTAAATTTTTTTGTCAAAATTTTGAAAATAAATGAAATCAGTAGCAATATTCTTTTAGTCCTTAATTTCTAATATCTTGTAAAAAATTGAGATTTTTGTGGGTTATATACACGAATTTTACAAAATTTTGTCAAACTTTAGAAAATAAAAGAAATGAATAGAAACACTCTTTTAGTCAAAAATTTCAAATATCTTCTAAAAAATTGAGATTTTTGAGGGTTACCACACGGATTTTACAAAAAAATTTCAAACTTTAGAAAATAAAAAAAATTAATAGAAACACTCTTTTAATCCATAATTTCAAATATCTTGTAAAAATTTGAGATTTTTGTGGGTTATTGCACATTGATTTTACAAAAAAAAAATCAAATTTTAGAAAATAAATGCAATAAATAACAACCCTTCTCTAATCTATAATTTCTAATATTATATAAAAATATGAGATTTTGTGGGTTATAGCACACTGTTTTTACAAAATTTTGTCAATTTTTGAAAATAAATGAAATCAATAGAAACACTCTTTTGTCCATAATTTCTAATATCTTGTAAAAAAATTGAGATTTTTGTGGGTTATAGCACACGATTTTACAAATTTAGTCAATCTTTAAAAAATAAAAGAAATTAATAGAAACACTCTTTTAGTCCAAAATTTCATATATCTTGTTTTGAGAAATTTGAAATTAGAAATATAGGTCCGAATGAGAAAAGATTCTTAAACGGTTTGGATTTGGTTTGTAAAATTCGGTTTTCGGAAAATTTAAAATTACAAGAATAAGTCCGAGTGAGAAAAAAAAGAAACAGTTCGATTCAATTTTAGTAATAGTTACCAAATTCAAATTAGTTTATTTTGATTTTTTCCAATATATTCGGTTAGTTTAGGTTATATGATATTCAAGTTTTAAAATTAATAATGTCCACCTAAACTTAACTTGCAAAAACAAGTAATACATACAAATTATATAATCCAACACATCAAATTGTAATAATATATATAAATATATATATAATATATATATATATTGGTTAACTTAAATTTAAATATTAAGAATAAAGAACTATTATCATTCTAATAATATAATAAGTATAAACTAAACAGATGAAACACTTATTGTATTGAATTTTTAATTCGGGAAACCAATTACCCGTTTGGGTTTGGGTTAATTTATGAAATCGAAACCCAATTAATATAAAAATGTATTGGATTGGGTTATTTAGAGAAAAAGTTACGAACAAAATAATGTATTTGGGATTGGTTTGGTAAAAAACGATTCGGTTAGATAATTTTGCAACCATATGGGATTTCAACTTTAGTTTCCGAGCAATTCGAAGTTGTCTAGAAAGATCTCAAGTGTGTAATTTCAGGGAGGAAGATGAGGTCGTGTATGAAAGCAAGTCTGGTAAATCTAATAATATATTTAATCGTTTTGTTATTGGCGATTAATTGTGGAGGAGAATCTTCGACATGCTTGACGGTTTACAAAGAAGGAGGAGCTCCAGCAGTGTTTGAATCTCCTAAATGCCCTCGTTGGAATCTCCACAATTGGGGCTCTCGTACAGGTGGTCGTTGCCACACAGCAGCGATACAAGGTCGGAGGAAATATCAAGAGGATCGTCTCCTATGTGCTCTTGATCTTCTCATTCCCTTTCCTGGTACACATATGGAGAGAGAGAGAGAGCATTTTGTATTTTGAAAACTTTTTGTTTAAAGTCAAATATGGATCTCATAAATTTGATCAGGCAAGACTGCAACAAAGGATGTTCTTGTTGGAATTGCAGCAGTCTTTGACGGACATAATGGTGCAGAAGCCAGTGAGATGGCCTCCAAACTTTTATTGGATTACTTTGCTTTGCATATCAACTTTCTCTTGGACGCCACATTTTCTGCTATGACTACGAACTTTATTGGAAGATTACCAGCGAAAGGGGAGCACAGTGTTATTTTGACTGACTTAAGTCTGGATGATTTTGGAATGCAGTTGAGTGTTTATTTTGTTCATTTTCTTTATCCCATCTCCATTGTGCTTATGAGCTTATCTAAGGTTTTACCTTGTGTGATGCCGTGTCCCATTTTTCTTTCAGGTTTCAAGACTCGTTGCAACGTAATTTTGATGATTCTCTCCCCTTGGATATTATGAAGGAAGCCTTGCTGAGAGCAATTCATGACATTGACGCCACATTTGCTAAGGTATCGTGGATGTCTTCTACTCAATTTGTTGAACGTTGTGAATTAAGTTTTCCTTTTCAGTATCATGATTTAGGTTATACCAGCTAAAAACCTTTGTTTTCTACAGGAAGCATCCAACAGAAAGTTGAATTCAGGCTCCACGGCTACAATTGCGCTTATCGCAGATGGTCAGCTAATGGTTGCCAGTATCGGTGACTCAAAGGCACTTTTGTGTTCTGAAAAGTTTGAAACTCCCGAAGAAGCTAGAGGTTCGCAACTTCTGTGTCTTAAATCTAGTTGCATGTCAAAAACCCATTATTGTATTTATCGTTTTAAGGGGATTTTATATAAGATTTTGTTGGAATGACGTTTGCTTATTGCAGCTACTTTGGTGAAGTTGTACAGGGAGAGAAGGCGCAATCAAGGCTCTTCACCATCAAGGTTCTCCGACTTTAAAGTGAAACATAGCAATGGGCTACTGCGTTTAATTGCCAAAGAATTGACAAAGGACCATCACCCAAATAGAGAGGATGAAAAGATTCGTGTTGAAGCTGCAGGAGGTTATGTCACTGAGTGGGCAGGTGTCCCACGAGTGAACGGTCAGCTAGCTGTCTCCCGTTCAATTGGTGACCTTACTTATAAACGGTACGCATTATGTTGTTTCTTTTATTATACTTACTCCCTTACCCTATGAGAAGACGAAATGTGAGTTTTGATACATGTTTTAGTTATGGTGTCATCTCTGCACCTGAGGTGATGGACTGGCAGCCTATACTGGCTAATGACAGCTACTTGGTAGTATCATCTGATGGCATCTTTGAGAAGTTGGAGCTGCAAGATGTATGTGATCGTCTATGGGAAGTAAACAACCAAACTAGCTCTAGAGCAGGAGTGCCTTCATACTGCTCAATTTCTTTGGCAGACTGCTTGGTTAATAATGCCTTTAAGAAGGGAAGTATGGATAATATGGCTGCCATTGTGGTTCCTCTAAAATCTGATCTGGTTTCTCAGCTCCATCGGAAGGAGCAGAGTCTGAGTGAAAACAAAGATAAGATTGCTTCAGTACTGCCAAGTAACACGTGTGCATTGCCTTGTGAGTTTCTATTGTTGCAATCAAATCCTTTTGAAAATCTAGTGTGAAGCTTGTTCTTATAATCTCATGTTGGGCTAATCAAGTCCTTTTGTCTTTTCACAGCGTCTAATGACAGAAATTCGGGTCCATTGCAATTGAAGCAAGCTCAACCACTTGAAACCATGTTTAACAGGTTATTGGTATGACCCAATTGATGAAATTTCACATATTCACTTTTGTTCCTAAGGCATTCTCTGACATATAAATCTGATAGGCGATATCTCATTATTGTGTAAATAGGTGATTAAGCTAGTGTAGTAGTGGTTTTTTTCTGTTAAATGCACCTTCTTATAACAATTGCTTTTTAATTGCAAGAGTGAGGAAGCGTGTCACTACCACTTTTTATCAATCTTTACAGAAATTTACATTATTGATCTGGAAAAACTTACAAATTATATGACCTGGGCCATGCTTCTTATTATAGGTTGAAGTTAAAAACGGAAGTTTTTGCTGCTTTTATATGTCAGAGAACCTTATTGGTGCGTCACAAGGGCAAATGGGTGATCTGAACGGCCACGTGGGTGACTCAACTCAGGTTTTACCTGCATCTGCTGAGCCATTCTCTGGTAATGAAAACTTTCTCAGTTAAATCATATTTCTGTAAGAAACCTTATTTTTGGTTTCCTTAGATCCAGCGAACTGGCATTTGGTCATAATCATACCATTGATTTTTCCCCTTTTTTGGTGCGTTCTAAAAAATTACTTGATGAAAAGGCTGGTGTTTGCCTTCTGATATGGCTACCAACGAAAATCAAGATCGGTGCATCAATCCTGAAAGCTTTGCAACTTTCCTTGGGTTACTTGAATCTGTACCCTTACATGGATTTGGTGTTAATAACGAGACTGATGGGATTTCATATCCGGACTCCAGGTGCCTTCTTCTTTTCCGTCGTCTATATCATTGTCTGGCATGATTATCTTGGGTAGTTCTGTTATTGGCAACCTACGCGGCTACGCAAAACCTTTGTTCTTTCATGCTCTTGTTTTTTCTTCACTGTGCTTGGCTTTCTAGTCATTTTTAAAATTTGGTTGGGGGAAATGGCATTGTTATATGCATGTCATGTCTTCTTGTTGTACATTGGTAAGATGGTTTATTCACATTGAAGCATGATGGTTTAATTTGAGTGTGTCCATATTATGACAATAGATACTTCAAAATAGAATCTGTTTTTAGAAAATGGCTAACAAGGTTATTTAATACCTTGGGTTGTTAGCTATGTGCTGAAGAAAAAATTTGGGCGCGGTGCATTTGGCGAGGTATGGTTGGCATTTCACTGGAATTGCTATCAAAAAAATAACGCTACTAGCTGGAACAAGGAAGATGAGAATATATCAAAGAGTGGTGGTCATATAAATGACTACACTGATAACTTAACTAGCAATATATCTACAGATCACTATAATGCTGATGGTCCTGATAACGTCTTCATTTTGAAGCGGATAATGGTATGTGCTCCTCTTATGTTTTTCTTCAACCTTTTCTTTTGAATTTGAAATGTGCCTGCAACTTTCTTTTTGATTTCTTTGGCTTTGGATGTGAACGGTGATGGTGAGAAGACATGTATATGTGATGTGGGCATCACTCTTTCGTTATTTGGGGGTGTCAATAGTTCTTCAGTGTTTATTGTTATTATAAAAAAAACACAAAATGAGAGGGTCTTACTTGCATTAAGAATTTATTCAGGGGCTGGCATAGGGTATCCTTTGTTACCGTTTCTTCTCTACTCCTTATGTCATCTATCGACCTATATGATGACTTGTAGATGAAAGTATTTCTCATACTTAACTTCTACATTTATTCAACTAATTTTCCTATATAGGTAGAGAGAGGACCAACTGTCTATTTAAGTGGTCTAAGGGAGAAGCATTTTGGTGAAGTGTTTCTAAATGCATACAACAAAAGTGGGAGTTCCTCTGCAACGCAAACGTCAAGTTCTCAACCAGAGTCAACAGATGTGGATCAATCTGAAGAGGGTTTGAAACATATTGCTAGATACATAGAGTATTTTGAATCTCGTTATAATGACATATGGCTTGTGTTTTATCACGAGGGTGTGTCTCTATCAAAGCTGATGTACACTGTGGAAGAATCAGAGACTAGCTCTGGAGGTGAAAAGGCTGAAGAAGCAAGTCAGGGGCAGATACTTCGTCCGTCAAAGTGGTGGACCTGGTTGAAGACAACAGAAGCAGGCAAAGAAGAAGTACGCAGAATAATATGGCAGTTGGTACGTTGTGTTAAGAGTTTTGAGAATGTATTGGTTTTATTCCTATGATTGTTTGACAGGTGCATCTTGATTTTCATTTGTGCTTATGTTTCCTATACGCTTTGGACTTCTTTTTCAGTTGTTAGGTCTAAAGGCCTGCCATGATCGCAACATTACTCACAGAGATATAAAACCTGGTAACAAACTTTTTGATGTTAATAGTAGTTAATATAGCGTACACTCTGTGACCGGCGTTATTTTCATGGAAATTAATATACAATGATTGCATGGCATGTTCTTAAGAGAATATGGTCATATGCCTTGAAGACGTCAAGTCAGGTCGATGCTTAAGGGGTGTGCCAAAAAGAGATTATAACTTCAAAACTAAAATGTACTTCAATTAAGTTTTCTTGTTTATTTCTTGTTCTCCGTGTATATATAAACTTAAGCAGTAATTAAGCCTTTTAGGCGTCACTTATGTTGTTTCTTTTTTGGTGGTTACTGATGGTTTTATAATGAGTGATTAGGCGCATCATCGACTTCGGAAGTGCACTTGATGATTTCACAATGAAACATTATTATGGTTCAACAGGTCCTTCAAGGTATTACCTTTTTCTTTATATATATATTTTTAAAGAGATTTGTGAATCCTAATAATCACAGTACTTTGAATTATCTTGGGTCTTGAATTCAGAGCAGAACAAACTCATGATTATGCACCACCCGAAGCCATTCTGAACAGCAGTTGGCACCGTGGGCCAACGAGTTTGACCTTAAAGTATGAGAGATCGTGCTATTTCTAATTAAGCGTGTTTGCAAGCCTGCAACGAACTCGCCAAATAGATGTCAAAGCCCAACACCTGTTTAATTATGTAGGTACGACATGTGGAGTGTAGGGGTTGTGATGTTAGAGATGATTTTAGGATCACCAAATGTTTTTGAGGTTAGTCCTGTTACACGTGCCCTTTTGGATAAACATATCAGAGGATGGAGTGAAAACTTTAAAGAGCTTGCGTACAAGTAAGTGTGATTTGGGAGTAAATCATTTATCTTGAGATTGACTACTACAATAAATGCTCTTTGGACATATGTTTGAATTTCAATTCCGATGACAGGCTTCGATCCTTTATGGAAATGTGCATCCTAATCCCAGGTAGCTCTTTAAAACATTCTGGCCCTAGCTCAAAGCAGGTAACGGAAAGTTTTTAGCCCCGTCAATTTGATATTAGATTTACAAGATTATGCTTTACAGATATTCTTGCTAAGCACATTGAGCAATTTTGTTTGTCTCATAGTGATCCACGCATATATATAATCGAATGTCTTCAAATATTCAAAGGCCATATATATATTGTGATGTAGGGTGGGATTTCACTTGCGTCATGGAAATGCTCCGAAGACTTTTTTGCAGAACAGATAAAGAGTAGAGACCCTCTTAAGATTGGGTTAGTTTGTTGATTTTTTAACTTGATGAATGATACATATGAAGTGTGTTGACAAGAAGTTGATAAATTTTTGAATGGTGGAAAATCCAGGTTTCCTAATGTTTGGGCTTTAAGGTTGGTGCGGGGTCTATTACAATGGTACCCTGTAAGATGTTTGTCTATTTTTATCTTGCTTATATTATTATAACTTGCAGATTGTCCTGGTAGCGTATATATAGATTTATATTTTGTGGGGGGGGGAGTGCGTGCAGGAAGACAGAATGAATGTGGATGAGGCTTTGCAGCACCCTTATTTCCAGCCTCCTCCCAGCTCCTCCTGAAGAGTAAGGCTCTTGGTGGTATCTAAAACCTGTTGCTATATAATTAATACCCATTTAAATCAGTCTTGTTACAAGAAGAGTGATTATATATTTGGCCATCAAATAATTAGGTAGGCTAGGCTGAATCATGTGTGTTTGATTGGGCTACAGATACTCAAGGAAAGATCTCAGTGATGATCTATCTATGTATGGTTGTTTGGCATCCATCATCTTCTGTGGATACGGACAACTTGATCAAGAGACACTCACACACGCGTATATATGACGACTACATCTGGGGTGCAGTTTTACTTTACCTTGACCCTTGTTCAAGTGCATTCGTATGAGCCAGCTATTTCATACATGCAGCATCGTGCTGGACACAATGTCTTAAAGTTAGTTAGTGTAGGCTAATAAGAAAACAAATTATTTGTATCCAAAGACCAAATGTATAATAAGAACAAGACAAGTAGAGGGTCTGATTGTAAAAAGATTCCTGGATCGATTTTGTAAGAAAAGGTCTAAATCCACAAATTTAAAACAACATTTTCTCAAATTCCGAGAATACGGACCCAATATGGGCCTGTTTCAATTAGACCCACAGCTAAACTGGGCCTGTTTCAGCTAGACCCATATGTAATGAGACCGGTCCCATCACCAAAGATTTGATTTCTGGAGCATCCTTCCTTCCACGACTATCATAGAAGAAGAAGAAGATCATTTGCTCTCCATCTCCTTGCTTGTATTGTATATCTTGTCATTTCTCTAAATGATGCTAGGTGGATTTGGTGGGAAATCATCTGGGGGAGGCCGTAAAAGCCTCAGAGTCGCTGTTGCTGGCGACAAAGGAACCGGCAAATCCAGCCTCATCTCCGCCGTTGCCTCCGAAACTTTTCCGGATAACGTCCCGCGCGTCCTACCTCCTACTACTCTCCCTGCCGACGCATACCCTGACTATATACCTATCACCATCATCGATACTCCCTCAAGGTCTTTTTTTAATGCTTTGATTCCATTTGATTCTTCTCTAGGGTTCTAATGATGATCTATGATATGTTATTCTCTATTATTAGTATTGACAATAGGATAAAGCTCATTGAAGAATTCAGGAAGGCTGATGTGGTGATTCTGACTTATGCTTGTGATCAGCCTCCAACTCTTGATCGCTTGACTTCTTATTGGCTCCCTGAGCTCCGGCGCTTAGAGGTCTGATCTCTTCTTTCTTTCTTTCTTTCTCCAAACATTGTTAATCTATGCAAGATAGTATCCAATTTATATATATATGCCTGTGTGTGTGTGTGTATCTAGATCAAAGCACCAGTTATTTTGGTGGGCTGCAAGCTTGATTTACGGGATGAACGCTCTCCCGTGAGACTAGAGGATATAATGGCACCAATCATGAAGGAGTACAGAGAAATAGAGACCTGTGTTGAGTGTTCTGCATTGACCCTTATTCAGGTATTTTCTTGCTTCTATTCTCTATTTCGATCTTATCTTTTGTCAAACAAGGCAAATTCCTCAAAAGTTTCAAGTCACCTTTACACAGACTATCCTGAAAAACCCAAGTAAAACCTTGCCAACGATTTAGCTCTTTGTCTGATTAAAACATTTGCTACTAAAACATCATGATTTGTTGCAGGCCCCTGATGTTTTCTATTATGCACTAAAAGCGGTACTTCATCCAACATTTCCATTGTTTGATCAAGAAAAACAATGTTTGAAACCTCGCCTCCGCAGAGCAGTACAAAGAATATTTAACCTTTGTGATCATGATTTGGATGGTGCCCTTAATGACGCAGAGTTGAATGATTTCCAGGTTCCATTTCTCTGTCAGCTACTGATTTTTGCATTCATGAAAGTTTCTCATCCTTTGGATAAATAGAATGCTGCAAATTCAGGTCAATTGTTTTGGTGCTCCACTTGACCCTGTTGAACTTATGGGAGTTAAGAGAGTGGTACAAGAAAGGCAACCAGATGGAGTAACTGATCATGGTCTTACACTTCCGGGTTTCCTTTTTCTTTTTTCGCTCTTCATTGAGAGAGGTCGCCCAGAGACAGCATGGGCTATCCTACGGAAATGTGGTTACAATGATTGTTTGGAACTCAACACCGAATTACTTACTGTTCCAGCAAAACATTCTCCTGATCAGGTCTGTCTGTGTGTTATTTAAATATTATCAAACTACAAGAATATCTCTAAATTTTTTCTGTTATGATGAGCTGGCTGGCTTGCTTTACAATAAATTTTGCATCCTTTTCGTTTGCTTCACTTGCAGAGCGTCGAGCTAACAAATGAAGCTATGAACTTTTTGTGTGGAATCTTCCAGTTGTATGACCTTAAAGATGTGTGTATTATACATTCTCTATTTGTTAATAAAAGCAAAGAGCAGCGGTAGTTCTTTAATTCTTATTCTTCTTTTTGCTGCTATTTAGGATGGAGCCTTAGGGCCAGCTGAGCTAGAGGATTTGTTTCAAACAGCTCCAGATAGGTAATTTGGCTGTGATTACTCTTTGTGTGATTCATTGCTAATCCTTACCTCTGAAATTAAGAGTTACGAACTCTTCTTGCAATTGTTTGTTTAGTAAGTTAACCTTTTTTCTTTTGAACTTTTTTAACAATGTCTTTAGTGCTCTTATATTGATTCCGGAGTAAGTTTCTTTACATGTGCAATATGCTTTTACAATCTCAGTCCTTGGCTTGAGGCTCCCTATAAAGATGCCGCAGAGAAAACGGCAAACGGAAATTTGACAAGCAGTGGGTTTCTGTCTGAGGTTCGTATCATTGCTCTTGTGTTAACGCGAAATTAAAATCAATCATTCATTTTCATCCTGATAAGCTATCAGACTCAACATTCTTTACCATGGCTAATGATTCTTTAATATATGTGTTAATGCAGTGGGCTCTAATGACTCTACTAGATCCTCGAAAAACTTTGGCAAACCTGGTATATATCGGTTATGGTCACGACCCAGCATCAACGTTTTCTGTTACGAGGAAAAGATCAGTGGATCGTAAGAAGCAGCGAACAGAAAGGAATGTGTTTCAGTGCTTTGTATTTGGCCCTAAAAAATCTGGGAAGTCCGCGCTACTAGATTCTTTCCTAGGGAGGTAAACTACTTATTTCAATGCTAAGTGTCTGTTTTATGTTCTGTCATCTTCTGCACGTTGATTGTTTATATGGGGTTACTCATGTTATATTCTTTAAGGCAAGCTATGTTTCATTTTCAACTCCAGAAAATTTGCAGACAGTTATAAGGCAACAATAGGTGAACGGTATGCAGCAAATGTTATTGATCAGCCTGGGGTAAGAAGCAATAGTCTGAACTCGTATGTTCTTATGTTTATTGATGTGTGGATGTTAATTTAGTTTATTTTCCTAATTGTTGGATGCATTTTTCAGGGTGTTAAGAAAACCTTAATATTGCGGGAAATACCAGAAGACAAGGTGAAAAAGTTTCTGGCAAATAAGGAGTCATTGGCAGCATGTGACGTTGCTGTGGTTGTATATGACACGTGAGCTCAGAAACACCTTGCGCCTCATATGTGTAGATGGCATGATCAAGGACTTGTCAGAATATAAATATAATTTTTGATATTTTGCAGTTCGGATGTATACTCATGGAAAAAGGCGAGGGAAATATTGATGGAGGTAGCAAGGAGGGGAGAAAAGAACGGTTATGGGACACCTTGTCTACTTGTTGCGGCCAAAGATGATTTGGATCCATATCAAATGTCAGCGCAAGAGTCTGATAGGGTATTATTGCATCACATTATATGATATGATATGATTATGTGGCTCTTGGTTGGTTATGAGTTTAGATGGGGAATGCAACAGGTTTGCATGGAATTGGGAATAGACGTCCCAGTGTCATTAAGCATGAAACTTGGAGACCCAAATAGTCTCTTCTCAAGAATACTGAGTACAGCAGAGAACCCTCACTTGAACGTTCCAGAGACAGAGTCGGGAAGGAGAAGCAAGAATATCCGTCAACTTGTGAATAGCTCACTTGTGTTTGTTTCAGGTTCTTCTTCTTCTTCTTTTTAACATACAAAATCTACCATTAAATTAGACCATCTAAACTGTGTTTGCTATATCATATTGAAAATGTAGTGGGTACGGCTATTGGGTTTGCTGGATTGGCAGCCTACCGCGCTTATTCAGCAAGGAAGAATGCTTGAAATGTGTGTGGCCTCCAAACATATATAAATCTACTAATAAATATAAAAAAAAAGGGATAAAACATGCTTGAACTCAAGAATAGTTTTAGACATTTTAGATACAACAAAAGTATTCTAATATGAACCTGCTTTGCATTCTCTTTTTATTGGACAATATGCAAGCGTGATGTAAACTCTTTTTTGGTTGAATTTACTGACTGGTTTTCTCTCCCTCTCTCTTACAGTTTCCACTGAGGCATACAGCACCATCTGCTTAATTAGCTACATAATTTTAGAATCATGTTCTGTCTGGATTTGTGTCCCAGAGATTGGCCCTCTCGATCGATTGGTTACATAACTTGAGTAACATTATTAATTGCATCTTTTGGTGTTTGTTTTGCATTTTCCAAAACAAAATGCTCTTTTTTCCCCTCATGTTGAACGCACGAGAATTGAACTTTTTATATCACAAATAGAGAATAAGAAACAAGATCGAGAAGAAGAATAAAACAAAAGAGAGAGGAGAGAAATAATCAGCTAATGAGTCGGCCACCACAGGTGTAAGTGACGATGCATGACTCATCGACAAAGACTGTATAGTTATGAACAGGTTTGGCTAGCAATGGCGGGAGCTGAACTAGGATGTCACACACGCACTCGTTGTCCATTAGCTTCAACCACTTGCAACACTCTTGTTGCGCATACGTCTCTTCACTATGTCTGTGATGATGATGGTGGTGGTGATGGCGGTGGCGGCGTTGGCGCCTGCTCTGGCTGCTATCGTTATCTTTGTGATGATCGCGGTCACTGTTATTGTGATCATCATGGTCGTGATCATCATGGTTGTGATCATCATCGTCATCATGGTCATCATGGTCATCATGGTCAGGAGGGGGAGGAGCGATGGGAGGAGGAGGAGGAGGAGGAGGGGAAATAGGGGAAGGAGGAGGGACAGTGTTCATTGGGAGACGTGAGCAAGCATAGTTAGCAAGAGCGTATTGAGAGGAGCAAAGTGGACGTGGTGGTGGGATCTGTATGATTCTTTGGCCTCGTGTGAGAGAGGATAAGAAAAGAGCTAGAATTAGAATAGCTACAACAGAAACCATTTTTTCCATATTGTATGTATGTTTGTGTGAAGAAGAAGAGAGACATCTTTGATGTGGGTATTAAAGGTGATCAAAGGAGTCACATGGAGATTGTTTATTTACAGAATGGTTTTAGGTTAATAGATGTGTTATCCATTTAATTTGCATGACTCCTCTGTTAGGTTGCTTTTAGAATGTGTGCATGTACTACAAACAACAAGACATGTTCCCAAATTTAAATCATATATAAAACTCTAATTAAGATCTCAAAAGATCATACTATTGTAAAGCAAGACAAAGTTGTACTTGTTCTTATAAACCAGAAACTTAGACATAATTAATAATGAGTAGGACTTATAAATATTTATGTCACATAATTAAACATTCATTGTGGCCTTTGGACATATTTGGCAGACAATTAATTGTGTAGATAGAAAAGAGAAAGAATACAAGTGTAGCTCTATTTTTGTACCGCAGTAGCGTAAACGTTGTACTATATCTCATCTGATGAAAATTAACTTAACACTTATAAACTAACTACTATTATAATGCGACTCCGATTATTATCAAAAGAGTAAGAGTGAGCTTCCAAAAATCAGACCGTAGGGAGTGGAGTCTTTATAAAATGGTGAAAAAGAATGACAAATGGGCTGGTTGAGTTCACAATGGGCTTCTATTATATATTTCCTATACTGAGCTTCTATTATAATATGTTTCCTACAATGGACTTGTATGTAATCCACGCGCCCACATCATCTTCATTGACTTTTTCTCTGACGTTAATCGGGCCCACTTGTTGTATTTCGGGTCCAATAAACAAACGGATGACAAAAAAAAAAAAAAAAAGAGAGAGCAGAAATATAGCCTCACTCTAGAAATTTGATAACCGCCTCCGATCTTCCGTCTCTCCCCTCTTCTCTATAAGACAAGACGTTTTCGAACATCGACACGAAAATGATGAAATTAAAGTTCGAATACGATGAGGTTTCTCTGATCGTTCTTAATTGAATATTAATCATAATCTCTGTTTTTCGTTTGGTTAATTGATTGTTTTTATAATTTGAAAAAAAAAAGGAATACATAAGAAACTCGAGAGGGGTAGAGTTGTTCGGTTGCAGATGGGTTCCGTCTTCTTCTCCTCCCAAAGCTCTCATATTCCTCTGCCATGGTCATCAATATCTTTCTTTCTTTATTTTCCATATTATTTATAATTGTTAGGTTTTATATTATTAATTTAAAGCAAATCTATCGTATAAAAAATAATAAAACACAAGAATTGGTGAATGTGCAGGTTATGGGATGGAGTGCAGTGGCTTCATGAGAGGTATTAAATCTATCATCCCCTTTTATATTAATTAATCTTTTATGATCTTCTAATACTAATTAAGTCAATATTAAAAGATCATAAAAGTAACTATTATAACCTGATGTTACATCGTCCATAATTAGACGATTATAACTTGACAAATTAGTATACTCAACATGCATTCTTCATGTGATTTGGGAGAAACGTTACACCACACCGCCCTTTATCGTCAAGCGTTAGACATAATTAATTATTAGAATTTTTATAATTGAGAAAGTTAAACTGTGTGATTGCATAATAATAATAAATAAAAAAAAATAGAATGTGGGATAAGGATGGCAAGAGCGGGATATGGAGTGTTTGGGATGGACTACGAAGGGCATGGTCGGTCAAAGGGTGCTCGTTGCTACATCTATAACTTTGGTAACATTGTCAACGACTGCTACGACTATTACTCAACTATCATCTCTGGACACGAACAATACAGAGACAAATCCAGATTCTTGTATGGGGAATCCATGGGCGGTGCTGTTGCTTTGTTACTTCACAAGAAACATCCTTGTTTTTGGAATGGTTCCATCCTCGTAGCTCCTATGTGTAAGATATCTGACAAAGTCAAACCACACCCTGTAGTCATCAATCTTCTAACCAGAGTCGAAGAGATTATACCAAAATGGAAGATTGTTCCCACAAAAGATGTTATCGACGCAGCTTTCAAGGATCCCGTCAAGCGTGAACTGGTAATTATATAAATATATATATATATATATATCTAAACCCTAATATATATATATTGTTATATAAAAAAAATGTAGATAAGGAACAACAAGTTGATATATCAAGACAAGCCAAGACTCAAAACCGCGCTTGAGATGCTTAGAACGAGCATGCAACTAGAAGACACTCTCCACGAGATTACATTACCCTTCTTTGTCCTACACGGTGAGGCAGACACTGTGACGGATCCAGAGATAAGCAAAGCTCTGTTCGAGAAAGCAAGCACGCATGACAAAACCATTAAGCTGTATCCAGGAATGTGGCATGGTTTGACTTCTGGTGAGCCTGATGCAAACGTTGACCTTGTTTTTGCTGATATCATCACTTGGCTTGACGTCCGTACGAAAGACTCGGCATCTCTCACGGTCGCTCCTCCGCTAGGACGGGATGATGTTACTGCCAATTATGTTGAAAAGGTCGGCGAAGAAAAACATAAAAGGGGAAAGCCTAATCTCCTTTGTGGGTTAAAAGGTGGTTTCATCCATCGGTCTTCTATGTAATAACTTTACCCAACCCAACCTCTGTTTTTCTTCCTAATTAATAATTATCAATAAATTGTTTCTTTTGGGGGTTAAAATCGTTAACTAAATCACATAAAAAAAAAGATGAAAAAACTAACAAGAAATATAAAGCAGTCTTGAATATTGTTGGCAAAGTACTCAAAGGACAAAGAGCTGAAATACCCTTCAACCAAAATTTATATGGGTTTATTAGGTATTTGGACCATTTTTGCTAAAGTAATATAAAAAGTAGTCCATGACACTATTCATAATTGTGAAATAGGCATGTGGACCATGACTTGTGTAATAGAAGTTTGTGTAATAGAATTTTATGAGGATTTATGGACTATTTTAGGAAATGACCAATTTGCCCTTGTGTGTATATGTTTTTGTGTATTTTTTTTTCTATTTTTTTCTTTTTTCTCTTTTTTTCTCTTTCTTTCTCTCTCTTTCTCTCTTCTCTCGTATCTTCTCTCTTCTTTCTTTTCTTCTCTCTTCTTTCTTTCCTTTTCTCTTGAATCAAACTCATGTTTTATTTTTTTTTAAGTTTTTTTTTTCCTTATTCATGTTTCTTTTTCTTAATTGCATTCAATAACACCCATTTGCACATTTTAGCAGACGGTGTACAATTGCTGGATGACAAAGTCAACTCATCTGTACAGTGTACGTAACTCACTTGGACAACTGGTTTGTACGGAAGATGATTTGCGTCGAAGAGTTGTATGAAAGACTGATTCAAATCATTTGTACAGTGTACAATTAGAACGATCTCTTCGAGTACCATTTGTTTTTACAATCTGGCGGACAATATTATTGTAAATCTAATTTGTACAACTATACTATATGATGTATATATATGAAAGTATTTGTATAGGATAATGATGTGTGTATATGAGCATTAAATGCGGTACATGATATGTTGACTTGTGTAAGTTTTTGTTTGAGAACATTAAATGCATTTCTTTTTTTTATTTTTTATTTTTTCTTTATGTTTATAGGTAAAAATGTAAACTATTTATTAATTTCTCTTTTTATTTTTCATTTAATCATGTTTTTCGCTACATAGTGTAGTAAAATCGTCCATTATATGGTATAATGGATGTTAGATTATCCACTAGATTATCCACTAGATTATCCACTAGATCGTACAATCATGTGTACCCTTAAATGCATAGTCGAATTGTCCATTGAACTGTATAGTCAAAAGTATAATCAAATTGTCCACTGGATTATACGAATTTTATCCTCTGAGAAATATCCACCAGAGAAACATCCAAGTGGTGGATTGTACATTGTACAATGGATGTTATCCGCTGAAAACCATCCACAAGTGGAATATAATTTGTACAATGGATGATATCCATTAGAGAAACATCCACTACATAAACATCCACTAGAAAAACATCCATTATACGAATGTTAAACGTCGACATTACGACTTTAACCGAGTAAATACAAATCTATTTCGGACATTCCCAACATAATATATTTTACAATGGATAATATCTATTAGAAAAATATCCGTTAGAGAAACATCCACTAGAAAGAGACAAAATAAGAGAAAAATAGATGAGAGAGAAGAGAAAAAGAAGATAGATAACTAGAGAGAGAATCGGAGGAGGAGAACAAAGATAAAAAGATAGGAGAGAAAATGAGAGAGAAGAAGAAAAGAGAAGATTTAACCAGAGTAAATACAAATCTATTTCAGGACATTCCCAACATAATATATTTTACAATGGATAATATCTATTAGAAAAATATCCGTTAGAGAAACATCCACTAAAAAGAGACAAAATAAGAGAAAAATAGATGAGAGAGAAGAGAAAAAGAAGATAGATAACTAGAGAGAGAATCGGAGGAGGAGAACAAAGATAAAAAGATAGGAGAGAAAATGAGAGAGAAGAAGAAAAGAGAAGAGGAGAGAGAGAGAAACCGAAATAGAGAGAAAAAAGAGCGAGAGAGAAAGAGGAGAGAGAGAAAAAAGAGAAAGATAAAAAAGAGAGAGAGATATATAATAGAGAACGAGAGAAAAAAATGAGGAAAAAGAAGAAAAGTAGGAGAGAGATGAAAAAAAAAGATAAAAAAAAAAGAAAATGAATAAAAAAACATATATAAATCAAAATGGCATAATTGTAATATATATAAATTATACACCCATATTTGTCAATTACAATTTATAGAGAATGTATATAAAATGGGACCTACGGATTAATTAGCTAATTTTGAATAGTACCCGGTCTAGTTTTTAATTACTTTTGAAAAATAGTCCAATTACCCAAATATCTCAATTTATATTCTCTCATACCTTTTGACTTTTGTTGACCAAAACTTAAAACACTAAATATTTTCAAATCTAAACCCTAAACTAATCAAAGAGTTTTGGATTTGGATTTGCGAATCCAAATGGTAATATTTTAATTTCTAAACCTATAAAATTCACAAAATATGATTTTAAAATCGATTTTATAATCATATTTCGATGATTTTTATAAAAACATTTTAAATTTATTTTTTGATTTTTAAAATATTTTTATAAAATTCGTTAAATTAAATTAAAAATATTAGTGTTTTCGGTTTTTGAAAATATTTTTTTTTACTTAAAAATAATTCAAAACGAAAATAATAGCATTTGATCGAAAGTCAAAGGTATATGAGAATTTGTAAGCGCGTGCGTGGACTGGACGGCACTGACTAATAATAATGCGAGTATATATATATTCCTTCAACATTTATGGGCCCTTCTAACGTTTAAGTGAAGACCACTTCATGGGCCCATACGAAGAAGAAGAAGACAATAGAGTAATGAAAGTTGGTCACTTGTCTTCATGGGCCTTAAGCTTATAATTTGTATCTACCCATAAAATAGTCGAAAAATAATCTGAAAATAAATCAAAAAACAACTCTCTCTCTCGGTACCATCGCCACCGCTTAGGGCGTCTCCTCCTCCGGTATCTAAATCTGTAACCAAACCAAACAGTCTCTGATCGCATCGCCAGATTCAGCGGCGTACACTAAGGTCTTCGATCTCTCGTCTCTGTTCCATTCTTCTTCTTATAAGATTTGTCGCCTTTTTGTTTTCTCTTTCTTTCATTGATTCTGATTCTTTTATGCATATTTATTTATAGAATTTGTCTCGATGGATCATGCATACAAGAGCCAATTGCAATCATTGACAATGAAACAGAATATGGATCTACCAGTGTATGTTGCCGAGAGAGAAGGACCTGCACATGCTCCTGGCTTTCGCTGTAGGGTTACTGCTTGTGGTCAAACTTTCCAGAGCCCTGAATTCTTTCCCACTCTCAAAGCAGCTGAACACTCGGCTGCTAAATTAGCATTGGCTTCATTGGCTCCCTTGAATCCTGAGGCGTCTGTCGATGTTGCTTACAAGAATCTGTTACAAGAAATTGCTCAGAAATCAAATTCTCCTTTACCAGTTTATGCAACTGCTACATCTGGTCCATCCCACTCTCCTTCTTTTACTTCTTCTGTTGAGATTGCCGGTACTCTTTTCCAAGGTGATGAGTCTAAAACCAAAAAACTTGCTGAAACTAGTGCTGCTAAAGTTGCCTTCTTTAGCATCACAAATGGTATGTATCTTTCCTTCAAGTTTCTTTGTGACTCTTATGGATAAAAAATGTTGGTGGAACCCAGTGAAACGCTTTTGATGTTAACAAAATATAGTTTTTTCTTCTACAAGATCCTCATGTTATAAGATTTTAGATTCTTCTATATACTAGTTTATGTTTCTGGACCATTGAATATATTTACCTTACTATGTTCTTCACCATGGCCATAACAGTAATTAAGGGATTGGGTTTAGCATGTTCATAACGAATAATCATGAGACAAATTTTTCTGTTTGTATATCATTTGACTTGACTGTAATCAATCGATTGTGCATATAAATTTTTACTGAAATCCAAATGAGTCAGGTTTTATGAATCAAATATTTTATGATGTGCAGGCCGCCCAAACCACACCCCATCACCTTCTTTGCCTTGTGAGAGACAAGAAGCAGCAGATTCGAACTTGAAGAACATTGTACAAGAGATCCCTTCCCGGCCTTCTAATATGGTGACCCCTGATGTTCCGTCAAAATGGATTCAAGTGTATGAACATGGTAAGTGTTCTTTGAACATATATATTACATGATACATGCTTTGTTTTTGTTGTTAAAAGGAACAAACACCCTCTTCCTGTTTTTAACTTGTGTGTATAAAAGCAATCTAAACTTACTGTAACTTGATGAAATTGGTTTTGAATTAATCGTTAAAATGGTTGTTCATTAACAACTCATGATTTCATTGTGTGCAGAGCTTCCAGATGTTTTGAATGCGCCAGCCAATAATGTGAAGAAGATGAATGTTGCTACTTCACATGTGCCTGAGAATCCGACAGACAATTGTAGTCTTAAAGCACAAGCTATTAATGGGAAGGAGATGAACATTGCCGCTGCTGCATCTTTGCATGTGCATGAGAATCCTAGGGACGGTGGTAGTCCTAAAGCACAAGGAGCTAAAGAAAGTGAGATGAACATAGCAACATCAAGTGAGATTATGTGTGAGAATCCGACAACAAAAGATGGTAAGGAAAGAGCAGAAAGTGTAGAAGAGATGGAGAAGAAACTGAAGATGGGAAGTGGTCATATGAGTATGGCAAGTGGTCAACATGTAGTATGTCGTCCATGGAAGGCAGGGATGAGTCTTCCACAAGGGGCAGAGATGCTGTTCAGGGATGATAGATTCATTGCTTATCGTCTCCTTAATCAAGAAGAAGATTGTGTCTCTATATAAAGTCTTGGGACATGATGATCATGACTGTAAATGTTTGAAGTGTAAGCTTAAACCAGGAATGTAATATCATCTAATGTAAGATTCAAATAAAGAAGGGCATAGCTAAAATAAGAATACACACGTTTTGTAGAGAAAGTAAAAGCCCAATAAGGAAAGGCCCATAAAAAAGATAAACTCGGGATTTGGGAATCTCTTCTCTCGAAGAAGGAAGGAAGGGATTTGGGAATCTCTTCTCTTCTCAGGATGGCATCGGGATGGGGGATAACGGGTAACAAAGGGAGATGTTACGATTTCTGGATGGATTTCAGCGAATGTATGTCTCAGTGCAGAGAGCCCAAAGATTGTACTCTCCTTCGCGAAGACTATCTCGAGTGTCTCCACCATTCCAAAGAGGTACGCCTTCTTTGTTTGTTCTAATCTCACCATCCTTTGTTTCATCGCTCTGTACGGACCACTAGATCCAATCATTCTTTACTTGCAGGGGATATGATACTATCTTATATGCTTTCTTGTTTTTGAAACCATTTAGTATGTCTCTTTTGTTGTTGTTGGCTTTGATCATAGCTTGTGTTGTTGTTGTGGTTAGTGGATCTATATTATTGGACTGATAAAGGGAGTGATGTTTTTTTTTTTTGTTGTAGTTCCAACGAAGAAACAGGATATACAAAGAGGAACAGCGTAAACTAAGAGCTGCTTCAAACAAAGGCGATGATGAAACCGGCAATGTGGCTCATACTCATCCCTAATCAGAGATTATTCCAAACTCTGCTGCATCTTTCTTTCACAATCAAAAAAAGGTTGTTGAACTTTTCTATATGCTATCCTTTTGATTTCTTCAAGTTTGCTTTTGCAATGAATTACTCTTTGACTTTTTACGCGTGCGTTGGCTGACTTGTTATATTCCTTTGGGTTTTCATCACTCAGACTCCTTCTTTCATGGTAATAATCAATCTTACAAGTTTTATTTAAAAAAAAAACAGAATAGTGAATGATACAATGTAAAGTTCTTCTACAGATAGTCTTCATTGACTTTCTCTTAGTCGTCTTTGCAACTTGTATATGTAATTTGCGTAGAAGTAAGCACATTTTATTTCAAAAATGGATAATACCAGATCTCTAGAGATAAAGCTGACATCAGCAAAAGGGCTTATGAAAGTCTCAAAGATGGATGTTTTTGTGGCCGTCAAGTTATCCGGCGATCCCAAATTCTCCGACCACACTGAGCAGCGGACGCAAGTGGCGAGAGACTGCGGGACAAGCCCCAGGTGGATCAATGACGTCATGAAATTCTCCATCGACCAAACCTTAGCTCAGGCTAATAGGCTTGTGGTCACTTTCAAGATCAAGTGTGAGCAGCGTGGAGGAGATAAAGACATAGGTGAGGTTCATGTACCGGTGAAAGAGCTTTTGGATCATCTCGGAAACGATAAAACCGGTCAAAGGTACGTCACGTACAAAATCAAGAAGCCTAACGGAGAACAAAGAGGCGATATAAGTTTCACTTATTCCATCACTGGTCAGGTGGTGGTTACTACTGGTGTTGGATACTCACGTTACATAGCACACGAGCCGGTGCCAGTGCCAGCCACGTACAGCCCTGTTTTCAACGAACCCATCTTGAGTCAGTTGCTTCCAAGCGTTGGATCGTTTAGTAACAACCATGTTCCTTCACAGCCACCGATTTATCCACCACTGTCGCAGCCGCCGGCATGCTTCCCTGGCTTGTATCCGTCTGAAGGGCATTATGCGGTGTCTCCGCCACAGACACAACCGGGACTGTACCCACCAATGAGTCCTTACGGATTTTAATTATTGGTCAACGTCTCTGAGCTAACTTTTTATTTGATCATGGCTCCCCATCTTTGTTTTTGTTATTGTTACTGTTGACTTTTCTCTTTTATATTTCGTAAATTTGTTTATGTTTCTTCAACATAATTATATAACTGTTTTGTATTCTACTCAATATTGTGCTAAATCAAAATTTAAAGAACTCTAAGAAAACCATGGATGTGCAAAATTTATGTAGCATAGACAAGTAGTAATACGGGTAACAAGTCTTGGAAAGCCATATTAATTGTATTGCTTAGTTGTGTCTTTCATATTTATTTATACCAGGAGATAACAAGACTTAAAAAACAGCAACTGTGAAGTAAATAAAGTAAAAAAGATTCTTCCTTTTTTTTTTTTTTTTGTATGTCATCTATTAAAGTTAATGGGTTTCAACCCATAGGTAAAGTATACATTGTTGAGATACAAAGCAGGCCACTTAAACATAAAACCTTTAAACAACACGAAAGGGCCCATTAGGTCCCTAATGGTGGTGGGTGGAGATTCTATTCAGAAGCCAATTAATAGCAAACTAGATGAGGACGGAATTTAAGAAGTTTTTAAATTTATATATTTAAAAGTAATTAGTAAAAAATATATATTAAAATTTGTTACTTGGATTATATGTATATAGTCGCTTATTTTATAAATTACATTAAATAAAACTCGTACATTCTGAGGGATAACAAATAAATTATGGTTTAACACAGGATTGACCCGCATATTAGAAATATTTAAAAATTTTACCCCGCGACATACCTTCTAAGATCCCTTAACACAAATTTTAAAATTATTTACTGAATTATATTTAATATAAAGCTCAAAACTATACTTATGTTTACTTTAATATTAAGAATATAATTTAGTTATATCTTATAAACTATTTATGCTAATTTTTTAACCCTTCGTAAAATTACACATATATTTTTATACATAAACTGAATTCGATTTAATCTCATAACAATTATCATTCGTTTTAAATCCGCTTTGTGATCTTTTACAACCCGTAACAAAAATTAATATATGTATTTGTTTTTCGTTTATTTGTTTATGTCTTAATTAGTTATATATGAAATTAAAAATAAAGCAAGTTTAGATTGTTGTAGATATTATTCTTCGAAAAATTCCAGCTTTTTTAATTTCGATAGGAAAATTATTATCAAATTATATTTTATTTGCTAAAATTTTAATCAATTCTAATGTTGAAATTTAAATCGATTGTTATTAAAGATATTTCGCGAATATCATTGTTTTCATATTTTGTTCTATATAAATGTTGAAAATCAAATCAATTTATTGTTTATTAATTTCCTTTTTTTCGTTTTTGTATAATATTTGTTTTACGATATTTTGTATATACAAATATTTATTGGATTTTCAAAAGGATATTTGTTTTAGATTTTTTTTAATGTGTAATATTAATTTTTAAAAGTTGTTTGATATAATTTTTTCAAAATCAAAAATCACATGATTTGGAAAGAAAGTTTATTTGGGAAGTTGCCTATTTTATTGTGATTTAAATGCTTTAAATGCATGTTTCCTAATTTTTATTATGTCTTTTTTGTTTTTTCTTTAATCATCATCAAATAAATCAAAGCATAGGTTATATACAATGGCATTTCATTGTAATTTGAATTTTTTTTAAGGGTTCTTTGCAATAATGCTTTCCTTTTAATAGTATAGATAAGATAGTAGGAGGTGGACCCAATAAGGTAATGATCATATGTGACAGATCACCAGAGCTGTTGAGTTTAGGCGAACTCTCCTTCCGTTCTGTTGTTAGATCTGTCCTGCTTACGAATGATACCATCACTGTTGTTCTTTAATTAACTAATTATAGTTATACTCGCACCAGAAGCGCGATTAGCGCGTGACACCAAAATTTGAAGACCATACAAATCATGTGTTTTTCTATAATATCAGAAATTTATTTAATCCAAGGCGCGTGTGTTTTTATTTAGCTTAGTTACAACTTCTTTTCAACGTAATTAATATTTGTTTCCGTCAAGAAATTAAGGTTACAAAAAATATTCGAAACATATAATTAATTAAAACAATTTTTATGCCAAAAAAAAATTAAATCATAGCTTCTTTAAACAAAAAATTAAGAAATCGGGTACATTTTTGAACCTTAATTTGCAATAAGGTGATTTGTGTTTCAAAATTGGTAATTAGGTGATTTTCTTTCCTTCTATTTTTTATGACTGATATACCCTCCGCGCATCCACACAGTTCATGAATGTTCACAAATTTTCTGTTTCAAATTTTTTCATGAATTATTTAATCAAACTATGAATGTTCACATGTTATCATGAATATTCACACATGTTATCATGAATATTCACACATGTTATCATGAATATTCACACATGTTCATGAATATTTACACAATGTCACAATTATTTTAGAAGAAAGAACATGAATGTTCACGCATATACATGAATGTTCACACGACCTAACCAGAAAGTTCAGGGTTATTTTTGACTTTTCAACATAAAAAATCTCCAAAATGCAAATACAAAAAAATCACCTTATTGGCAAATTAAAAAGTAAAAAGTACCTAGTTTACTAAATAACTCTTTTTAAAATAACATATTTTTCAAAAACATAATACACGCTACAAAAAAATGTAGGAATTTTATTTTTCATATTTTTGAAACTCTCCACTGTATCAGTCAAAATATCAATAATTATTGGGAGAATTATAAAACTACACCATTTGAATTACATTTCACAAAACCACACCATTTGAATTAGGTGTAGTTTTGTGAAGGAAAGGTTGAAAGGGTGTAGTTTTGTGAATTTCTCATAATTATTCGGACAGCCGCTATTTCCTATAAAAATATAAAATGAATTTTTAAAAATCGAAATTTTGTAGAAAAGATCAATAGTTTATACAAATTTTAGAAAAATTAACAAAATTACACATGGTTTTACAAATTTAATATGGAGATGATGTGCGTTTAGCAGACTTTGAATCTTTAGCATACTTTGAATCTTTAATTACAAATGTTTAAATTTATATTATTATTTTTGAAGTATTAATTTGAACTTACCCAAAAATATTCACTTAATTACACTCAATGTCATTGATTTAAAATATAAAGAAAAATTTTCATTAATGGTAAATCGGTAATTAATTCTTAACCAAACAAAAGCCTAAAAATAAAAATAATCTTATTCTTATTTTAGATAACAACAAGATTAAGAGTTATGTTAAATATATACACAAACTCTTACATAGTTTTTAATTCCAAAATAACATTAAATTTTTATTTAATATCAAATCATCATTAAAAAAGGGTTTTCAACAAAATAACTATTAATTTATTTTTAACAAAAAGAACAAAATTTATAAACGAGTTTAAACAATATTAAATTTTCTTTGTAGTTTAAAAATTTAACTTGGATTCACTATTTATTGTTTAAAGTTTAGTTTTGAAAGTTTTAAACTAATTTCATATTGTGGTATTTTTGATATAAATTCTTTTTATTGAGATTTAATTTTTTCGGAATATGAGTTATTTTATGAAAATATGATTTAATTTTATACATGAGAATTGACTATAAATTAAAAATATATAAATTTTGCTTAAATCAACCAACGATCGTAATAGTGATTTTGGAATAGGTATATGATATAGGGTGGTTCCAAAAAGTCACATATAATTGAATCAATTAATATTATTTATGGGGAAAATTTCTTATTAATTCATCAACTAAATTATTATTAGCTTTTTAATACACCAACTTTTTGATAGTTTACAATAATACATCAACTATTTTATTTGTTTATTTTAAATGACGAACTATTTTGTTTTCCCGTTTTAAATCACAAACTCAAATCATTTAGTATCTATTTAACAAAATCACCGTTATTTTATTTCTTTTTAAAAATGTTAAATTTTTCATTTTACTACAAAAACACTTAAATTATGTAAAAAATCCAAAAGAAATCTATAAATAAAATATATAAAAATTATAACAAAATTAAAAGCTTGAAAAATAATTCTTTTCACAATTTAAAATCATAAACAATTAGTACATAAGAAATTAACTACTTTTGAATTTAAATTGTGAAAATATCTTTTGTTTTAAATATATTTTATTTTATTGTGAACCTTCTCTATATTTCGAATTTTGTAGATTTTTGGATATTTTACATATTTTTAAAATATTTTTATTGAAAAAGAAAAATTAAGATTTTTCTAAAAAAATAAAGTGACGATTAATTGAAGGCCAACTAACAATGATTTAGTTAAATAGATAGATGATTTGAATTTGTGATTTAAAACTGAAAAGTCAAATAATTCCTGATTTAAAATAAACAAATAAAATTGTCGGTTTATTATTGTGGGCTATTAAAAAAATTGGTGTATTAAAAAGCTAATAATAATGTAATTGATGTATTGAAATAAATTTCGAGTAATTTAGATCGTTTGGTTAATTTTGACAAATTTTGGTTCGGTTCAGACTCAATTTCTGATTTTCGAGAAGTTAATTTCTCTATCGCTTGATTTATTTATTTATTGTGTATTAATTTCGGTTTAGATATCTCAGTTTTATTCCGGTTTAATATTTTAGATATACGTATTTTGTCAACTTCTAAATATAATAAATAACAAATTTTATAGTTTATCATAGTTTAAATTAAATCAACTAAAAACTATATTAAATTTTATATATAGAATATATACTATAAAATATGAAGTAGTAACCAATTTTTTTACTTTAACAACTTTTATAATTAAATAATCAAATTATCCTATTTACTTGTATAAACAATGAAAAAACAATAATAATACCGAAAACTTAAAATTGTTTAATTTAATTTAAATTTGTAAAAAATAGTATTATTCTGGTATGGTATGGTTAAATCCTAGTTTAAAGATTACAATCAACGATTATTTGGCATATATTAAGACCCATTTGTTACAGAGACAGTGAGATCCAAGTCTTAGTAAAAGTCCCACTCGCATCATGAGCGCGTTTGGCGCGTGAGGCAGATTTTTGAAGGTTATAGACCATAGAAATCACGTGTTTTTAGATAAAATCAGAAAATTATTTGAACGAAGGCGCGTGTGTTTTTATTCAACTTAGCAACTTCTTTTTCATCACCGCATGTAATATTTAACATATTTAAATGCCGTCTATTAGAATATGGAGGTTAATAAAATATTCAAAACATATCGCTAAAATAATTTTAGTCCAAATCAATATTTCTTTTCGGATAACATATATTTTCTACAAAATATCATAGAAGCAACAAAAAAATGTAGAATTTTATTTTCATCAAACTCTGTTCTCTCCACGGTCCAGGATTTAATATCAAATTTTACAGTATCTTATGTTATATCCATCAAAATATTAATACTGTATTTATTTGGACAGTTGCTATTTCTATAAGAAAAAAGCTAAAAATTAATAGCAAAATCAATTTTATAAAAAATATCAAAATCATATATAAAATATCATTATTTTAAATAAAGTTTATAGAAATTGACAAAACTAGGCAATTTTAAACAATGCTTTCATAAACTGCGAGTTAATATGTAGAATTGTAGATAATAAGCATTTGGCAGACTTTGATTACAAAGGTTTAAATTTAAAGATTACACAATCAACAATTATTTGATATATATAGCAGGGATTTTTTTGAAAAATCAACGCAAAATTGAGAATTTAAATAGAAAATTGAAACTTTAGAATTAAAATGGATAAACTTTGAAAGTTGATGATTTTTTGACATTTTTCCGTTTACCATTAGCTAACTCTTGACATGTTGTTACCATTTGCTTTGCCATAGTTTTGTAATGCAAATATCTCAACTAATTAGTTTATCCATGTCTTCATTAGTTACAATATGTAAAGTTGCCAAGTCTTATTTTTTGCCCTAATGTATATATCTTCCATAGACCAACTAAAATTGGTTGAGGTCAAAACAAATAAGCTTTACATCCCAAGTTTATAATGAAACAACTATGATGAAAAAGAATTGTCCATAATAAGGAATTTAACTTAACGTGTGGTCATAATTTATATATTTCTGGCACAATTTGATAAAATCATGTTAATTATCTGCCTAATATTAAAGTAGTTAACGTTTTAACAAACTTGTTAATATTCCATTTATACTAAAAATAAGCTACAAACTTAGTAGTCACGCAGAGTCCTAAACAATAAAATTATACCCATAATAAATTAACTAAAACAAATGCAGCCCTTGTATAAAACCTTAGTTGTTGCGTTCATGCTTTGAACACACAACTAACTATTATCAAAGACAAATAAAGGAAAAGAATGTTGAAATTGTGTATCGCTCTCCTCTTGGTTAATGCAATAACAATTAGTAGAATAGATGTAGCTTCGGGTAAGTCCATATATCTAAGATGCTCAGGGAATAAAACAGCAACCGATGTGGATCGAGTTCATTTCGCGATGAACTTGGAATTCACGGAAGCAGAGTTCTTCTTGAAAGCGTCTACTGGTAAAGGACTTGATGACTTTAACTCAACACTTGCTAAAGGCGGACCACCTCCCATTGGTGCTAGGAAAGCCAATCTTGATCCTCTTACTAATCGCATAATTGAGGAGTTTGGTTATCAAGAAATTGGTCATCTAAGGTAAAATGATCCATTCTATAAAAAAACACTTCAAAACAGTATAGTATATGTATGTAGTTAAAATGTGAAATAATAAACTAAAGAGATGTATGTATGTATGTAATTTGGTATTGAAGGGCGATTGCAGATATGACAGGAGGAGGGATTCCACGTCCGCTGTTAAACCTAACGAGTGAAAATTTTGCAATGTTTATGGACAGAGCGGTTGGTCGTAGATCAAACCCGCGGTTTGATCCTTACGCCAATTCAAGAAACTATCTATTAGCTTCTTACTATATTCCTTATGTTGGCCTCACCGGTTATGTCGGAACAATCCCTTACCTTGTCTACTTCAATATCAAAAGGGTAACACTTAAAAATGAGATTCAGAAACATATATATATGTATATAAATATTTGGCATTAACTAATTATATGAAGATTAATTAATTAATTAATTAATTAATTGGAAAAACAGCTAGTGGCGGGTCTTTTGGGAGTGGAATCGGGTCAAGACGGAGTGATAAGGACACTCCTATACGAGAGACAGAACGAGGCCGTGGAGGAATACGGAGGAGTCACCGTGGCTGAGCTGACCAACGAGATCTCTGATCTCCGTAACCAATTTGGTATGTGTGGAATCAAGGACGAAGGGTTGTGTGTACCACTGTGGCTTGGAGCAGAGAACCGCACAACTAGCAACATCCTCTCCGCAGATCCATACTCTCTCTCTTATGACAGAACACCACAAGAGATCCTCAGGATTATGTATGCCACCGGAGACGAACACCTTCCTGGCGGCTTTTGGCCTTGTGGCGCCAACGGAAGGATAGCCACGATGTTTCTTAACAATGGTGATTGCCGTGCATGTCACAATTAAGTATTTTAAAACAGATTACAAAGATTGTAATATTTTACGCTCATAAGATTGTGATACTTGTAATATTATTCTATACCAAAAGTTGCCAAAAATGTGAAAATAAGAAAAGATAAAAGAGTTAAATCGCGCTGCAAGTGCAAGGTACTCACACCGTACGTCTTCTTTTCTGTAGAGTGGTGTGTGTGATTCTTAAAGCTCATGGAGGGAGTCAAGAGCAGTGTGATTCTGTTTCTTACATCCCCATTTGCATCTCCATCCACACAAGGAGTTGAATATGGCGAGTCGCTTGGACTGCATAGATATGATATTGGAAGCAGTGTGAGCTCTCGTGAGGTAAAGAGCGTAGCCATCATCCATGAACTCTGCTCCCTGAGGGATAACCTGCCACACCATACTCCCTGCACCTGCCCCTCCTTTTCTCGTCGAGTTAAGGGTCATCTTGTACACTGTGCTCAACATCATATCACGGAAAGAAGTGTTGAAACCAGGGTCATGTACCGACACCCCAAACTCTGTGAACAGAACCGGCATTCCCAAGTACATCTCTGCATCCTCCACGTGAGCTTCCATCCACGAGCTTGTGAATTCCAGTAGTGAATCTGATACTGTTGGCGATATCCTACACTTTTTTCCAATTTCAGTTTCAAGGCTAGTGTCTGCGTGTTTTTGGTACGTATTGTTCATAAAAAAACTAACCAGGAATCTGGATAAACGTGAACCGAAGCAAAATCGACTCCAAAAACTTGATTGTTTCTGATGAAGTCGGTACCTACAAGTGCAGCGTAGGGGTTAGGATTGAATTTGGTTCGCGTAGGGGCAGAGGGACCATAGAAGCCTTCAAGTCCGATCTCCACCAAATGCTTAGCGTCTAAGCTCTTGACAAACACCGCCATTTCCTGTATCCAAGAGTGGAGTTTGTCACCGGAGGGATCAGAGGGACAACGAGGCTCATTCATGAGTTCCCATGCAAAGATAGTTGGGTCCTTCTTGTATGTGATGTTTGTGAAAGTGTTCACTCTATTAAGCACCGTCTGCATTAATGCATCATCCCACATTCAAGTTACAACTTTCGATGATGGATATATAAATAAACAATGAATATATATATATATAAGGGAGATAGAGGGAATAATCACATGGACGTGTGATTTGTACATGTCTCTGATGGTGGGGTTGGAGAAGAAGTCGTCATCAGAGGTTAGATTAAGGCCAGATGCGTTTCCCCATTTAACATACTGCGCTTTTCCCCCATAGTCGTTCCAGTTGTTGACCAATGACAATATAAGTCTGATTTTGTACTTTTTGGCCTCACTCACCACAAAGTCCAAGGCCTGCTCAATTGCTCAACCTTTAACACAGAAGAAAAACAGTCCTGCAAAAGAAGACTATATAAGATGTAGATAGATAACCTTGAAGACATGTTCATCGTAAACAGAAGGAGATATCTGGAGAGCTCTCCATTGGCCGTCGTTGAAAGCCCATGTCCTGCCTACGGTCATTCCAACAGCAGAGGCTTGTTGGAAAACGTCGGTGACTCTGCCTCTGGTGGAATTGTCAGCAGCGAGAGTCATCAACCAGTATGTGTTGAAGCCATTCACGTAGAATGGTTGTCCATTTAGACTGAATTGCATTCCTTTCCTCTCCACCATCTCCCATTCCTCCTCTGTCTCTACTATATCTGCAAGAGCTCCATATTGTGTTAGTATTATCAAAATGGAATAGCAGAACGCCACAATTCTTAACCCAACACCACCGTCCATTTTTGCAGGTTTATGGATGAAATTAGATTCATCTTCATCTGGTTGCATTCTTAGGCTTATATTTATATATATATACCACCACCATCAAAAAACAATAAGCCAAAAACTATTTTAACTTACAAGGCAAGAGAAAAGTGAGATGAAACTTGAAGCAATATAGCTCCTATCATATCCCCTAGAGGAGGGAAGACAACTAAGCTAAGATTCCAAAGAGCAAACCACTTGTCTCAATATATTGGAGTTAGCTGACATCTCAAACTCATATTATTAGCTTAATCCATACACAGACTCCACCATCCATGGGAGATCAAAAATCATATATATAGCTTAATATAATAAGGGAACTAAAAACAAATTAAAGAAAAGAATAATAATGATACATATATAATGTAGCTAACTTCAAAAATACATATACATTCTTCATCAGGTAGTGGTTGTGAGCCTGGCCGCTCTAAAGGACGGATGAAGCAGGCCAAACTCGTCCTTAACATCGAGCGGCCTATCGGTCTGGTTGCGTGTGGGTTTAACACGCCTGCTCCCTAGCGATTTATGAGTGAAGCCATACATCTCAAGTATCTGATTGTCTCCAAAATTGAACGCTCTGTCCATCTGCCGGAGACACCTTTCAACGGGATAATCTCCAAATTTACCGCACGGTTTACACCCTACAAAATGAGTGACGAGTGGCCACCTATGGTCTCCAAAGCCCGGTTTGTGACTATGGATCATCTCCTCGTAGCGGTCAACCAAAATGCCCCAATAACCGTGCAAGTAGTAAGCACTTTCTAGATACACTTTGCCTCCCCATTTGTCTCTCTCCGTGGCCAGTAGATAAACCATTGCTGATTGATCGTCGGCTTCGAATGCAGGTCTGTCTTTAAGTTCTCTGGTCAATACCTTACCGGCTTCTTCTCGGATAATCCCTTTGGGACCCATGGGAGCCCAAGCATCAAGTAGATCAAGGGACCACTGTGAGTTCCTAAGCAAGAAACTTCCAGTGTTGAGACCAATCCAATTCTTATGATCGTAAACCATTTCGTTCCAACCGTGCAAGACTAGGTTGTAGTCCTTGTACCTCTCCCAAGGAAGCTCAAAAACCATGTCAGTAAACAAGGCATCACTGTCCATCCACCAGATAAACTCGACCTCAGGATGAGACAAGAGCAGTTTACGAATCAAAGGGAGCTTAGCCCAGAAACCAGCCATCTCAGCGTCGAGAAGAGCCATGTTGTAGAAGATCTCAATGCCGTGGATTCGACAGTAATCGATTTTGTTCTTGATTGATTTCAAGAGGTAATGGTCACCTACAGGGTTCTCGCATGGTTTAGGAGCTGAACCAGTCACAAGAAGAACCCTTGGCTTGTTGGGGGACACGTAATTAGGGAAATGAAGGTTTTGATTGAGCCAAAGAAGCCTCTGCTCATCCCAATCTGAGATCTTTGGACCCAGAGAATACGGTTTATTATTACTAGTCTTGTGCTCTTCCTCAGATTTGTCTTGTTGTTCATCAACGAATATCCTTTTGAAGTCGAAGGTCTCGTAGTTGTTGTTGTTGCGATTTTCATCTTCCGAAGACGACGACGACGTTTTGGATGAGAGCTCGACGAGGACACGGTGAGGCTCGGCGCGTTTGCGGGAGTAGAAGAAATGCTCGCGGATCTCCTCGATATCTTGCTCAGGCGTACCGAACTTACCGGCTCCGATTGTGCCACGTAAGACGATGACGGTGAGGACGAGACAGAGAAGCGTCACCTTTCCTTGACGCAATACTCTCTGTAATCTCCTAAACCGATGCGTTCCTATACACTTTTCTAACATCTTCTCTTCTCTCTCTCTTTCACCCACAGATCTCGACGATATCTAAAGAAACATTCAATATTATCCTCAAATTAAAGAAAGGTCTTATTAAATTTCTTTTCTTCTGGTAATCAATTTGTAATCACGTCTATAAATTTACGCGTTTTTGGAACTAATACCTACCTCGTTAAAGAAAAGGAAAGATCAACGAAGAGATCAAATGAAGATTTTTATTTGAATTAAAGTAAAGTAAATAATGTCCCTTAAATAAATAATAATATTTGGGTTTTAGTGAAATGGTCAGACAGAACATGCATGCCTGTCTGTCTGTCTGGACGCGTAAACTAGGTGCGGATTAGTGAGTGAGCACGAGTGGTATATATTCTCTTTCTTGGTTTGATACTAATTGGGCCTTTATAATTTAAAAAGCCCACTTATCCCTAATCAAAATTCGGTCTCAATTTCGGGTTATCGGTTTCCGTAACCAACAAAACGTTTTAAGTTGTTGATGCAGATAATAACAACGGCTAGGATTCATCTTAGCTAAATAAAAGGAAAAAAAACAGAGCACCAACAAATAAAAGACGCTAAATATAGTTACCGTTAGAGAGTGAATAACGGGCATTATTGAGAAAGAAAAGTGACTATAAAAGAGATGTTGGGAGCAAACTTTTAAAATCAGGATTTAGAAAAAACAATAATTTATTAGTAAATAACAATATTCTGAATTCTCTCTGAAAAAGGAGAGGGGGGACTCCATCAATGGCGGCGACAATATACGGCGTCAAGAGCATTGTACTCTCGACGGCAATTGTGATATTGTTGTGCGGACGTTATGGAGGAGCCATCAGCCTAAAGTACAAAGATCCAAATGTGCCAGTGGAAGAGAGAATTGATGATTTATTAGCACAAATGACATTACCTGAAAAACTTGGTCAAATGTGTCAAGTTGATCGTTTCAATTTCTCTTACTTTCCTACAGGTCAAGAAATCTTCACAAAATACATGATCGGTACGTGCATTACATTACATACCAACCATTTCTTGTTTGTTTTTTTTCCATGAATATAACGTTGTTGATGAATTGTCGATCGATCGAGTATAGGAAGTATATTGAGCAATCCATATGATACCGGGGCTAGTCCATTAAAGAGAGTGCTCGTGGCAAACACTATGCAGAAACTAAGTCTTTCAACAAGGCTTGGAATCCCAATGTTATACGCTATTGATGCAGTTCATGGCCACAACACTTTCATCAATGCCACCATCTTCCCCCACAACGTTGGTCTTGGTGCCACTAGGTATCTTATATATGTATTTTGTACACCTACTTATACATATTTATGTAAGGTGGTTATAATCAATCAAATCATGTGGTGTTGTTGTTGTAGGGATCCTCAACTCGTGAAAAAGATTGGAGAAATAACGGCGCTAGAAGTGAGGGCTACAGGAGTAGCACAAGCTTTTGCACCATGTGTTGCGGTATGCAGAGATCCTAGATGGGGAAGGTGTTATGAGAGCTATAGTGAAGATCCTAAAGTTGTGAATAGCATGACCGAAAGCATCATGGATGGCTTACAAGGAAATGCTCCTTACGTCTCTGATTTCAAGTAACAATCAACTATATATATATATAAATATTAATGCATCTACTATATTACTAGTTATATATAGCTAGTTTTGAATATATATATATATATATATCAATAAACTAATCACACTATTGTGTGGTCAGGACTAAGGTTGCTGGTTGCGCCAAACATTTTGTTGGGGATGGAGGAACATCAGGTGGAATCAATGAGAACAACACCGTGGCTGATAAAGCTACTCTCTTTGACATCCATATGCCTCCTTTTGAGATTGCTGTTAAGAAAGGGATAGCATCCATCATGGCTTCTTATTCTAGTCTTAACGGTGTTAAGATGCACGCCAACCGCGAAATGCTCACTGATTACCTCAAGAACACTCTCAACTTCCAAGGCTTTGTTATATCTGATTGGCTTGGAATTGACAGGATCACCACTCCTCACAGAGCAAACTACACCTACTCTATCGAAGCTTCTATCAATGCCGGCATTGACATGGTTGGCTAATTAATTAATTAAGCTCTCTCTCTGTTTTGTGTGTTTTTCATTATTAATAAATGGTATTGAGCCAATTTTTCCTAAAATGTAAATATATATATAGGTTATGGTTCCATGGGAGTACAAAGAGTTCTTGGAAGGACTAACAAAACTAGTGGAGGGTGGATACATACCAATGAGCCGTATAGACGATGCAGTTAGAAGGGTCTTGAGAGTCAAATTCTCTATCGGTCTCTTTGAGATGCCATTGGCTGAGGAAACTCTTGCCAATGAGTTCGGATCTGAGGTATTTTATTATTCAATATATTTTTTTGGAATAATTAGATTGTAGATACAATATAATTGAAGTAATATAAATATAAATTAAAAACAAAAATAAAAAAATAGGAACATAGAGTAGTAGCGAGAGAGGCGGTGAGGAAATCAATGGTGTTGCTAAAGAACGGGAAGAAAAATGAGGAGAAAATGATTCCACTGCCGAAAAAGGTGAAGAAGATAGTAGTGGCGGGTGGACATGCAAACAACATGGGATGGCAATGTGGTGGTTTTACTCTCACTTGGCAAGGTTTCAATGGTACAGGTGAAGACATAGCCAGTAACAAAGCCCTGAGACTCCCCACCGGTAAAACAAGTGGAACTACAATCCTCGAAGCCATACTGAAAACAGTGGATAACACCACAGAAGTTGTATACGTGGAGGAGCCAAACAAGGACACATCAAAGATACACGCAGACGCAGAATACACAATAGTGGTGGTAGGTGAAGCTCCTTACGCAGAGACAAAAGGTGACAGCAGAACGCTAGACATGGCAGCACCAGGTCCAAACACCATCAAACACACTTGCGGTAGTGGCATGAAGTGTCTTGTCATCCTTGTCACTGGACGTCCTCTCGTCATCGAACCTTACCTTGACTCAATCGATGCTCTAGCTGTGGCTTGGCTCCCTGGTACCGAAGGTCTTGGTGTCTCTGATGTCTTGTTTGGTGATCATCATTTCACTGGCACTTTGCCTCGCACTTGGATGAAGAATGTCTCTCAGCTTCCCATGAACGTTGGCGACACCAACTACGACCCTCTCTTCCCTTTCGGTTTCGGTATTCAAACCTAATTTATACATCTATCTATATGTAATTAATTATATGTGATCATTAAATTTTAAATGTAACACTTATCTGATCATCTATTTTTTTCTACTTTGTATAATCCAAAAGCACTTTGTTCACACCACTTGATAATCGATTACGCCTGCCCTATTCCACAATTAACGGGCTTTAGCCCAATCCCTATATATATATATATATTTTTATCTAGAGATATTTGGAATATGCACCATTTTCTAAAAGTAAATAAAAAGAACACCTAGTACTATTATAAATTAGGTGAATGGACCATAGGTCCACGTTTTTGGGTTTGTTTTTGCACCTTAAATGACATTTATAGGTATATTATTTGTATAATTAACAGTTTTGTCATTTCCATTTTTTTCTAATTAATATTATTTGGAAGTTACTCAAAAATTAAATCTCACTTTATATTTCATCTTCTCTTGCTCTCTCTCTTTCTTCTCTCTGTATTTCCGTTTCTCTCTCCTCTCTTCTTCTGTTTTTTTCTCCTCTCATTTTCTATCCTATTTTTTTATTTCTCTTCTCATTTTCTTCTCCTATCTTTTTTTCCTTCTCTCTCCTCCTTTTCTTCTCTCTCATCTCTCATTCTCTATTATATCTCTCTTTTTTTTCTCCGTTTTTTCTTTCTCACTTTTTTCTCTCTCTCTTCTCTTTCTCTCTCTCTCTTCTCTCTCTATTTCCGTTTCTCTCTCCTCTTCTCTTTTTCTTCTCCTCTCTCATTTTTTCTCTTATATTTTTATCTCTCTTCTCCTTCTCTGATTCTCTTTCTAGTTATCTATCTTCCTTTTCTCTTCTCTCTCATCTATTTTTCTCTCATTTTTTCTCTTTCTAGTGGATGTTTCTCTAACGGATGTTTCTCTAGCGGATGTTTCTCTATCGATTTGTACTTACTCTAGTTAAAGTCGTAATGTCGACGTTTGACATTTGTATAATGGATGTTTCTCTGGTGGATGTTTTTGTAGTGAATGTTTCTCTAATGGATATTATCCATTGTACTAATTACATTCCACTTGTGGATGTTTTTCTAGCGGATAACATCCATTGTACAATGTACAATCCCCCACTGGATGTTTCTCTGGTGGATATTTCTCTAGAGGATAAAATTCGTATAATCCAGGGGACAATTTGATTATACTCTTGACTATACAATTCAATGGACAATTCGACTATGCATTTAAGAGTACACATGATTGTACGTACAAATGAAATTCGTCTGTACAATCTAGTGGATAATCTAACATCCATTATACCATATAATTGACGATTTTACTACACTATCTAGCGAAAAACATGATTAAATGAAAATTAAAAAAAGAAATTAATAAATAGTTTACATTTTTACCTATAAACATAAAGAAAAAATAAAAAATAAAAAAAGAAATGCATTTAATGTTCTCAAACAAAAACTTACACAAGCCAACATATCATGCACCGCATTTAATGCTCTTATACACACACCATTATCCTATACAAATATTTTCATATATATACACCATATAGTAGAGTTTTACAAATTAGATTTACAATCATATTGTCCGCCAGATTGTAAAAACAAATGGTACTCGAATAGATCGTTCTAATGATTTGAATCAGTATTTCTTACAACTCTTCGACGCACATCATCTTCTGTACAAACCAGTTGTCTAAGTGAGTTACGTACACTGTACAGATGAGTTGACTCTGGCATCCAGCAATTGTACACCGTCCGCTAAAATGTGCAAATGGATGTTATTGAATGCAATTAAGATAAAGAAACATGAATAAAAAGAAAGAAAACTTGAAAAAAATAAAACATGAGTTTGAATCAAGAGAAAAGAAAAGAAAGAAGAGAGAAAATATGAGAGAAGAGAGAAAGAAAGAGAAAAAAAGAGAAAGAAAGAGAAAAAAGAGAAAGAGAAAAAAAGAAAAAACGTGAAAAAGGAAAAAATAGAAAAAAAAAAAAATCTGAGATTTCTTTCCCCTTCCATTTAATGCTCTGACTTGCATTTAATGCAGATATATATTGCATATATCGTTCATCTTATTTCAACAAGGGTATATTTGTCAATTCACCAATCAATCCACTTTTCTTCATCATTTTCTATTACACACCATTCTATTACACAAGCCCTGGCCCACTAGTCCATTTCACAATTGTGAATAGTGGATTGATCTACTTTTTATATTACTTCTCATAAAATGGTCCAAATTGCTAATAAACCTTTTTATCTACTCTTTAAACTGTGGAGAGAGAGTCAAACAAACAAAAACAGAATGATTCTCAATAAAAAGACACAATGTCTTTAATAAGAGAGAACGTGACTGCAAAATGGTCCTACCTACCACTATGTAATGTCGGATTCTAAATCTAAAAGATGCGTTGATATTTTTATGGAAAGTGTTTTTTTTTTTTTTTTTTTGCTTCCACAAGCTTATTCTAGGATCTTATTTTTGCTTTTATGGAAACCAATTAACTGATAGAGACCAAAGATCATTTTTTTTTTGATATCATATCACACCTATTATGCTTTCTTGTTAAATTCTATCCCAGATTGGTTAGCACCAATTGTGGATCTGGAGAAACTTAATGTTTCCCGTATTTTTGGTTAAATGAGAAGTATTTTGATGAAAAAAAAAAAAAATCCTATAATACCGAATGAGTACACAACCATAGATCCAAGATATGGCGTACGTGTGCATGACGTACCATTTCTTTCTATACAGACTTATAAAGTCTCTCTAAACCCAGGCCATAATCATTTCATTTATTGCATATATGTAATACGATTATTCACTATAATAAAAGAAACTAAACGTGACATGAGTCACCTCGTCACATTGATACAAATCCAAAAGCAGTGAAAGATATCTCCACTATATATATCTTAGAAAGTGACATCCATTTTATACTCCCCTAATTATTGGTGTATTGATAACCCATCTCACATAACACGTGTCCTAATCTCATACCATTGTAATATAATAACTAGATTTGAAAGAGTTAAGTAATATTTTTGAATGTTGTAAAAGATTATTTTTTGTGTTGATTTGTTAAATATAAACAGAATAATTGATTTCAGTAATATTGGTAAAAATTAAGAGAAAACATATTTTAAAAGTAAAAAAACATATTGTACATATTGTAATAAATGTACAATGAACAATTAGGTTCGGGGAAGGATACAATCACATAAGAAGTCTTCATTTGTCACAAGCAGACCTAATGCATAACACGCCGCCTCAAGTACGATGAACAACACCGTCAACGGGCATTGTGACGTGCAAATTCTTTGATCCACGAATTTTTTAAAACACTTTTCACAAAACTCAAAAAAATCAAATTTCTCTTTCTGTATTGAATTTCACTCTTTTTGAAAAATCACAAAGTTCTCACTTTGATTTTGTTTGCTTTCATAAATTATTTTGAAAATAGTACATCTAATTATAGTATAAAAAATGATTTTTTGTTATTGTATTTTTATCTCATAACCAACCAAGTTAAAAAAAAATATTTGAACTCTAATTATGGTATAGTAAATGATTTTTCGTTATTGTATTTTTATCTTTCTTTGATATTATTTGCCAAAAAAATTTAATATGTAGAAAAAATAAATATTTATATTTAGCATATATCTTGATTAAAATATAGAGTGATTTACACAATGGAGCACTTTTTAACACTTGCATATCAAAATAAGACACTTTTATGATATGAGACACTTTTTACACTTTTTATTTTTTTAAATACAGCTTTACCCTTCGTGTA